>OZ014530.1:203301610-203901610 GCA_963966105.1 Volucella zonaria
TCAACTCCAAACTGGGTGAGACTTCTGCTAAAAGATGTGTCAGTAGAGGTACGCCGCAAGACGGTGTCCTCTCTCCCCTTCTCTGGAACTTAGTAGTAAATGAACTGCCGATATACCTGGAAGCGAGTGGGAGCAGAGTGATTGCCTATGCGGATGACGTTGCTATAGCCGTTAAAGAACTCCTTCAAGCAAATTTCAATAGATTAGCCCGTTGGGCAGACCGCTGTGGATTGGGAATAAACCAACATAAAACTGATCTTGTCCTCTTTTCCAGGAAATACAAAATTCCAACAATAAACCCTCCTTCAATGAACGGTACCAGTTTAGTGTTTTCCGATACTGCAAAATATCTAGGTCTCATTTTTCACAGAAAACTAAAGTGGAAAGTTACAATAGTTTTATTCTCTTGCAAAAAAGCCATTGGGAATAAATGGGGCTTTCAAACCCGGATAACCCACTGGCTGTACATCTTGGTCATAAGACCGATACTTACTTATGGGGTGGAAGTCTAGTGGACGGCCTTAGAAAGTGCGGTTAACTGCATTAAACTAAGTAGAGCATAGAGAACAGCATGTCTATGCATAAGCGGAGCATTGCGGTCTACCCCCTCTGCGACATTAGACATTCTGTTTCATTTGACACCCCTCGACATTTTCATCAGGCAAATAGCTGCAGTCGCGACTAAACAGTGGACAAATAATCCATTTGGCCACGCCAGTATTCGTAATACATTAGGAATCCTCACAGAAAACATCGATTACTTGATTACCCGAACTTTGGTTCGACAAAAATTTCCATGTAAGCTTCCCGTCTAGATCCTTCTGGGAGGAAGATGCTTTCATGGAGGACAAGTCAATTCCTCTCTACACAGATGGATCTAAAACCGATAGCGCAGTTGGTGGCGGCGTTTTCTCAGATACGCTAAATCTAAGCCTCTCTTTCCGTCTTTGAAATCACAGTAGCGTGTTCCAGGTGGAAATTTTGGCGATTAAAGGAGCTCTGTCCTGGCTGAAGAAAAACGTGATATCTGCAAAGGATATCCGCATCTTTTCGGATAGTCAGGCCGCTATCAAATCCCTGGACTCGGTCTCACTAAATTCTATCACCGCCCTTGAATACCGATCATCTTTTATGGAGATGGCAGCTCAGTTCAACCCTCACATTTGTTAAGTGCCGGGCCATAGAGACATTCCAGTGAACTGTAGAGCCGATGAACTCGCCAAAATTGGAACCACTCTACCTATTCTACCGGAAAAGGGTAACATAGGTATACCAATCGCTGCGTGCAAACTAATATTAAAGCTGGATGCCAATAAAAGAACAGACCTTAGGTGGACTCTTGGACCAACATGTCTAGCGACCAAACCGATCTGGCCAAAACTGGATCTGTATCGCTCTAAGTGTCTGATCCTTCTAAATAAGGAACATCTCAGTGCCATCATAGATGTCATCACTGGACACTGCCTCATAGGTAAACACGCAAGAAGGCTTCGCGCCTTTACAAATGATTTCTGCAGAAGCTGCCTGGACAAGCAGGAGAAGGAGACAATCCTCCACCTACTCTGTACATGTTTAGCTCTCTCCCAGAGAAGAAAACTTCACTTAGGAGCTTTCTTCTACAACGACCTAAACTATCTAAAAAAATATAGACGTAAACAGTCTCCTACGCTTCGTCAGAAGCTCAAACTGGTTCCATCAGTAAGAGGATCATTGATATACGTGGCATCACAATGGGCCAATAGGCCTAAGTGGGTTGGTATTTCCAACAGCCACTCTTACCTACCTACCTACCATGGTTGTTGGATGATTTCTCCCAATTCCCAAGAAAATAATTCTTCATATTGCCACAGATGGAGTACTGTTCAGCTAAATAAATAAGATGTGTTAGTTACGTTACATTTTTTTAAATACCTATCATGAATATGTTTTATAAAGAATCATGATTTTTTTTATTTTATTAACAGTTGACATATTTAACTCGTATAATTACATCAAATGCTACATATAGTACATACCATATATAGTATGTATCTCTCACGCATCTAAGCTGTTACCTCGCTTTTGAAGTTGGCTAAATGTGCGGACTTTAGAACGATTCTCTAAATTGGATCACCTCGCTAGTGAGGAACTTGAGTTTCTATTGCTTTTCGCACTGTGTTTTTCGATGACCTCTATTGGACATGGCAAAGTCAGACGATTTGCTCGTTTTTTTCATGTGGAGAGTTTCGCTTATACGCACGCGTAACTCTTATTGGATCATATTGTGACATTCGTAACATTTAAATTCATAGATCTAACAAGTTTAAACAGACGATGTTGTAAGTTAGAAATTTTGTCCAAGTGCGGTTTGTCCAGGTTCCCCAAGACCAAAATTCCATATCTGATGCGTGCAAGTGAGTAATATATGTACCTGCTTTTGCACTTCGAAATTGGAAAAGGTCTTTTAGATATACCATCGCAAACAATGTACTTTGAAGTTGAAGGCGCAGGATATTGATGCGGCCACTGCATTAAATATTTTCGTCGATTCGAGATACGAGTATATTGTTCATCTTAGTCGTAGATGTTAATTTCTACATTCCGCTTCGATGGTGTGCGTATGTGCACCATGACATGATTTCGAGACAGCAACGAATCCCATGTGCAGTATTTCGACGGCCGATCCTTGCGCTTTACTACGCTTGCTATGTTATCCGCATAGGCATACGCAATACTATTTTTGAAAACTCGTTTAAGTTTATATGTAATCATTATAAATAAAATGGGACCCAATTTGGAGCCTTATGGAATGCCATAAAATCTGGCTTTTCATTGGCTTATTATGCTAATCCTGATAGTTATATCAGTTAGATAACTTCTAAGCCAATTTAATAATACACCCTTTACACCGAGCATCAGAAGATGGTGGCTTTTATTTAGGCTTGTATTGACTATATGTATTTGCAAACATTTTCCCAATAGTTTGTAGTTGCTTTTATTGACTTGAAAGCCATGTTTATTTGGATGTATGTAGAATATTATTTTTTATTTACAAAGCGATAAAGCAGTAGTTTTGGGTATTATTTTTTACAGTAGTACTGAAGATTACCCGACCGATCAAGGTTTTCATTAAACATGGTACATAACATAGTGTGTTATACTGCGATTAATTATTGTTTTTATAAGCGTAGCATGAGTGCGGGTATTTAATTTAAGATTGGCTTTATTTTGTGTTCTACGTTCTGTTTGGGTGTGCCATCCCCACAGCATGTAAAATATTTGCTCTTCGGTGGATTGTTCAAGATAATTTTTTTTTTTGTTTTATATGTATTTTCAATTCCCTTAATTCAACACATGTGTACAAGTTAACATTTTTACTTAATTAGGTGAATAGGTAGAGACATTGTTAATTGTCGCTTTATAATTTAAAGAGAGAGTTGTAGTTTATAGGTGAGGTGAACGATACAACATTCGTATTTACGAGTATATAAAAAAAAATGTTAAAAATTCAAGTTAATTAACAGTTTTACAGTTACCGCAATGCAAATAATTTATTAAGTGATGGAGGGCAATAAAATTTCAATTTCACATTGATTAATATTCAAAAGCTACAGTTTTACTTTACATGAAAAGATTTTCAGATTTCTAATTATTCGAATATCTTCGGGCAGTTGATTAAAGATTTTGCAAGTTATTACTAGGTAAAAGTTTCTGAAGTATGCTGTCCGAAAATTAGCTATACTTACGAGGGAATTATAATAGTGTTTCATTTTTAAATGACAAAAAAGAAAACACACAGGAAGATTGCAAAAGTGTGAAAATTTTTTATTTGAGTTGATAAACCAATGCTAGCCATATACTTTTTATATGTAGATTATTTCAAGTGAGTGTTGACCACGACTACGTGTTAAGTGGTCCATACGGAGAGGTAAATTTTTAATCACCTTTTCGAGAATATTATTGTAGCTGTTATCTCGCTAATAACACGTGTAATGCTGTTTTCTAAGGCTGCAATTGATGCTGGTTTATCGGCATCGCTCGATCTAGCCGGCCAATTAACCGGTACGAGAGATAAATTGCTAATCGAACTAATTTGCCAATTCGTCCATCGATTCACGTACTGTGTGGCATATAGCACCGTATTGTTGGAACTAGCAAGGCATCTTGTCGACCAGGTTCAGCTCGTGCATTTTGGGTAACGTTGTTCTCACGACCATCTTTAAAAACCTATCGGCCAGTGATTCCGCCAGACCATAAACCGCACGAAACAGTGCACTTTTCCGGGTATATTGACAGCTTTTGTATTTCCTGAGGTTGCTCATCGGACCAACTATGGCAGTTTTGTTTATTAACATACCCATTTTTTCGATAAACGATAAAGCGGATCATCCTCCAGCTTCTCTAAGGCCCACTCACTGAAAATTCGACATTGTTGTAGGTCGTTCGGCTTCCGTTCTTGCATGAGCTGTATTTTGTAAGGTTTTACACCAAGCTGTTTGCGTACAATTTTCCACGTAGTCGAGTAAGCCAATCCCAATTGCTGCAAACGGGGACGAATGGACAAATCACGATCTTCACTAACGCTGGATGACACAACAGAAATATTTTCCCCTGTTTGCACTCTACCCATACGGATAGGTGGCTTGATGTCCAATAGCGTGAAATTGATGCAATCACTTGGCTTGAATTGCGTGCTCAGTAGCTCCATTATAACCACCGTAAAATGGTCGAAGTACGCGAAAAACATTTTTCACAGAGCACGAATTTCGATAATAAAATTTAATAAATTAAGAAAGCTTTTCCATGATGAAATGAGCATGTTTGACTTTGACACATGTCACGAATTACGCGTGAGCTGTCAAAAATAGAACACTAACAAATCAACCAGCAAAGAAATCACGCTTTACTATTGCCTCTAAGATTATGAGTGTAATTGATGGGAGTCTGCATGTAACCGCCGCAGATAAAAAATATTTTTAGGACTTTGACGTATCAAAATTGTCTTACATGGAGAATTTCAAGTCTATTGAAAAGCAAAAAGGTATTTGTTAGTGGAGAAGAAAAACATAATTTCCTGACCATGTATTTTTTTTTTTAATTTGGTGGATTGTAGTATTTTATAAGCTCAAATACCACTCCAGAAGCTTATACAGAACTCTGGTAGCACAATACTTTGGAGCCGATAGAAGCTATGCAGCGTAGATATTATCATAGATATTTCTTAACATAAAAACGTCATCCGACCAAATCAAATTAACATATGATTGAAAGATTTTTATTTCACTTAAAAGGTTAACATAAATAATAAGTTTCCTAGTCTTGATTGGTTTGGCATAACGCCGTCTACCAGATTAACAGCTGTTTGTGTTTTATTTTAAGGTAAGTGGAAAATGGAAATAAAGCTTACAAATGTTCCTCGATGATACGCCTTCTGTAGCGGAAGGCATTTACGGCATAGTAGTATAAAACATCCCAGCCTTGTTGTCCATTCAAAATATTAATTACTTCGCCAGCAGACAGGAACTCAGATCTGAAATATCTTTTGCGTAACTCCTTTAAAACTGGGCATTCTCCTAAGAAATGTAAGACGTCCTCTCTCGCTCTCTGATTACATGCAATTGCATTTTGATTCAAGATATAAGACTTATCCTGAAGACTGTAGCTCAATCGACTATAGTACAACCGATATTGAGAAGCTCGAGCTTCAGCAGCATATTTTTCGTAAGTGACTACACTAATTTTTTCCAATAAAGTGTCAAACTGTCTTCTTAATGATATGGGCTCCTCTGATGCTAGGTTCCTCTATTCTTTTATAAGGTTTCCGCATGTTGTAAGGATATATGTAAGTACTATCCTGGGCAACCTTTCTTCGTCCATCGCCATCACTTTAACGACATAGTCGAAATGCATCTTCAAAGTTTTTAAAACCAGTAGTGCTGTTCCGGTTTCGAGGTGCAGCATGTAATTGGGTGTGCTTATTGGCAACCGATAAGTGGGCTTAAGAAAGTAACTTCTCCACTTCATCGAACGAGCGGTATCCCCACACTTGAGCACCATACAAAAGAATTGAGGTAGCGGTTGAGCGAAATAATTTTTGATTGGCGCTATGAGCTATGTATTTATTGTTGAAACAGTGGCATAACACACATGAAATTGCTCACTTAGCTCCAGCTAATTTATCTTCAAGATGCTTTCTCATGTTTAGGTTGGCCGATATCAGGACTCTGAGGTATTTATATTCACAAACTATTTCGATAGTTTCGAGAATATCTGCCTCCGCCTCCTCTAAAAACTATAATTTTTGACTTCTCCAAGTCAACATTTAAGTTCCAATGTTTGCAATAGTCTGTTCATCATAAGTTGCATGCCATTTGTCGTCTCTGAGAAGAAAACAATGTCGTCTGCATAGAGGAGAACGGGTGTTCTAGTGCTTCCGATATCGATGCCACCTCCTATGATCTCAGTTATATCATCGATGAACAGAATAAACAGCAAAGTACTGAACATATAACCTTGTTTCACACCCATTGTTGTTAGAAATTCTTCGGATACTGTACCCCCATCCCATATGCATGCAACATTAATATCATACAGTGCTCGCAATATGTGAGCACTGAGATTCCCATCTGATATAGTTTATAGAAGAGTGAGCCACGATCAATTGAATCGAAAGCCGCATGGAAATCCACAAAGAAGGCATACAACTTTTTTCTCTTTTTGTAAATTTCGGCGATATTAATCAAAGAAAAAAATTGGTTAATAGCAGAGTAGTTTTCTCTAAATCCTGCTTGAAACTCCGATGATATTTTATGATTTCTGACACCCACGTTGCAAGTCTCCTGAAGATCAAAGAGGCGAACAGTTTGACCGAGGTGTTTACCCAACTCTGTAATTGGTTGGGTCGCTACAGTCACTCTTTTTGTGAAGGGGAAAAATTATTGCCTTTTTGAAGCTATCAGGAACTGCTGCGCTTTCGAAAATGCGGTTGAGCTCCGTTGTGCAATTTTTATAGAATCCCACAGAAATTCGGTCGGCCCCGAAAGCTTTATGTACCTTAGCGCTTTCAATGACATTTTGTACTTCTAGAGCTGTAAAAGGTGCATAGTCGTAGAAAAATGGGGCGGCGTATTGAACCGGCGGTGCTACGTTACATACATTATTGAGTAGGTGGCTAAAATGATCCTTGAGTAATGGTGCTTTCAACGATGAGGCGATTACATTTTTATGGCCGTTTATATATTTTGCCGCTTTCCAAAATTCTGCCGAGGAGTTTGAGTTGCTTATTACGTCAATAATTTGGAGTTCGAACGCCGTCCTTTTTACATAGCAAATATGCTTAAAGTGCTTGGTGGCTGCTCCGTACAGCAATTTAAAGATGTTGGTGCTGTGCATCCGCAATAGCCTAAGAAACACAAACGATTGTTCTCTTGCTTTGGAACGCTCACGGTCAAACCACTTTTGTTTGCAGATATTTTTATTTGATGGGCTTCTTGGTGGTGTTGCTTTTTTAATTAGATCAGTGAGCCCTTCCATAGTTGGGGAACCGGTCGAAGTGTAAAGCGTATTTAATTCTATGTATATTTAATTTAAAACGGCATGTTAATGGACTGTTCTCCTTCCATATGAGTTTTGGTTATAGCTTAAGTTCCGAATTACTACAAAAGTTCAAGGCTCCCTCTATTACACACGTTATTTTCAGAGGCATGTGGTAAATGATCACGCAGGAGAAGATGCAGATCACCGGATATGAAGCAGTAATCTATTACTGTATATGATGCTCCTCGTATAAAAGTGAACTCACCGCTGGAATCTTCTTCACAACTTCCATTAAGAACTCAACCGTCGTAGGCATCTGCAAGCTCCAAAATTTTGTCACCCTTGTTATCCCGGACTTCATCCTTCGAACTGCGAATCATGTGCATAAATTGTGATTTGAGACCACTATTAAAGTTGTTTTGAGAAAGACCCAACCGACCCTTGAAATCCCCCACAAGCATTAGATCCGTTGCGTTTAAAATTTGAAGCTCATCGTTTAGCTTATCATTGTCGCGTTGCCAGTGGCTGCAGTTCATATTTGTGGGGACTATGTAAGGGGGTCTTCCTTCGTGTATTTACTTCCAGGATCCATGCTTCATCCAACACTTTAAACTTAACTTCTACGCCAGTTAGGTCTCTATGATATTCAAATAATTGTCCGCCACTACCTCGTCTAAAGATCGACGATTTAATTGCCAGCTTCCATTTAAGTTCATAATCCAAAAATATATGTATGCTTAAATCTAACGTCCTCCTTTTCTAACCCATGGGTTTTATGTAATAGAAAAATATCGAAATCCTTAATATAATTAAAAAACTCTGTATATGTTAATTTATTTTTTAGGCCAGCTACATTATAACTAAAAAGTTTTAAGAACAAAAGAGTTTCATCTTGGAAGACGAGCGTATCTCATTCGTTGTATGAGTTCCGGCATGTGTTTGCACCCAAAACTATTTTATCGACTTTGTTGTATAAATCTCTTGTGTTTCCAGCCAAATGAATTTCGTCGATAACCCCACAGGGAGCCAAATCAGGTGAATTCGGTGGCTGTTGGATGGTATTTGTTGCATTTTTTGATATAAAATTACGAATAATGATGGCACTGTGCGACGGTGCGTTATCATGGTGCAAAATCCATGAGTTTTCTGCCCACAATTCTGGTCTCTTTCGGCGAATTGCTTCACGCAAACGTCTCATAACACCCAAATAATACTCGTTGTTTACTTACTGTCTGGCCTTCTGGCAAAAATTCATGATTGTAATCATGGTTGTAATCCATGAAAACCGTGAACATTGCCTTCTTTTTTGACTGAAAATGACGTGGTTTTTTTAGCCTCGGCTCATTTGGTGAACGCCATTTGGTGATGAATGTGGGATCGGATTCAGCCTCGCAAATCATCTCGTTTGCGACGTCAACACGGTCTCTTTTTTGCATGAAATTGAGGTCTTTTGGCACCAACTTTGCTGCTACACGACAGAAGCCAAAATCATTAACCAAAATGTCTTGGACGGATCCATAGGCAATGTTCAAGTCCTCCGCTATTTCTCTGATGGTTTACTTCATCAATGTTTTCGTCGGTTTTCGATGTCGATGGTCTGCCACTGCGTTCATCATCTTCGATTGACTCACGACCACTTTTGAACCGCTCGTGTCACTGGTAAACGACCGTTTTCTTTAGAGAATCGTTGCCGAAACACTTTTCCAACATTTCCAACGTTCGCGCACTATTAAATCCGTTTTTTACGCAAAATTTAATACAAGTTCGTTGTTGCAAATTTAAATCCATTTCTAAAATTGTGAAAAATCGCCATCAGACACAGAGTTAGATTTACTCTTGGCTACGTAACTTTTGCAAATGTCAAGCTATGATGCTAAGATTTAGAGGGGATGTCAACAACAGACTTACCAATTTAACAAAATAAACAACTCAAATCGGAACAATGGGAGCGCCACACGGTGGTGTGGTACGGGAACTTTTTGATCAAGGTGGTATTTCTTATATTGCTTGAGGAAACCTAGACATTTCGCATCATTTTTGGCGACATCGAATATGTGGTCATTCCAATGTAAGTTGTCATTGACACACATACCGAGAATGGAAAGTTTTTCGGTTTCGACGATGTAAGTGCCATTCATGGATAATGGCTGGGTATTTAAATTTCGCTTTAACAGCAGCAGGCAGCATTGTATTTTGGAAGCATTAAATTCCACTCTGTTGATAGTTACCCAATTGGTTATGCTGTTGATAACGGAATTTAATTAGCTTAACATACGCTGCCGTTCCTGTTCTACAGCCGAAGAGCAGGGACGTGAGTCCGGGAACGAATATGAAAAGCAGAGAATACTGTCGTCAGCAAAGGAATATATTGGATTAGAAGTAGCAGACAAGAGATCGTTGATGAAAATTAAAAAGAGTGTCAGAGACAGAGCGGAACCCTGGGGCACACTAGCATTTATTTTGTGAATATCAGACTTGAAACCGTCCAATCCAACTTGAATTGAACGTTCCGAAAGGTAATTTCTAGTCCATTGAAGAAGAGAGTCATCGATCCCAAAAGCATGCATTTTCGACAAAAGAGCCTGATGCCAAACTCTTTCAGATGCCTTAGAAATATCAAGTGCAACTATCTTGTACCAGTGTTTGACGCCCAGGTAACGCATGTGCCAATTTCATCTTAAAAGCTGGTGGGGGGAGCAATGCCACGTCGTCTGTTGGTACCAGTGTTTGCCGCCCTGCTAATGAGTGTGTCAATTGTAGCTTTAAGTACAGCAAGTGATTTGCCCCTTACCGCTGGTGGGGGAAGCAATATCACGTCGAGGTCACCGAATTGAACAGATCTCTTTTGATCTGTTTAAACGATTTTGCCTGATTTGTGGCAAGTGACTTTATTTGCAAAAATGAGTTAGCTTAAATACTATTTTACAATTAAAATAAAAATAAATAAAAAGTAGTAAATCGTGGGAATGTGGAAAAGTACATGCTCGTAGCCAGTGCACTTCTAGGAGACAAATGTTGGATATTTGAGTGGACATAAGTGGCTATAAATAGGGTGGGAAAACTGTCTGTAAGAATATATGAGTGGGAAAATATAAGTTTCAACACGTAGTATGTCACAAGTCCATAGAAGAGGCAATAAGGGTGATGCAAAGTGAATTTGCAGAAGCGAGGAGATGGTGTCATGATAACGGCCTTGTTATTATTATTATTAATATTATTATTATTATTATTATTAGCCCGGGTCTACCCCGGACAACTTTATTTAGCTTATTAACAAGCAAAAACTTAAAGCTAGACTTAAAACTTACAAAGATCTTAACCTATTGGGGCGAGGAGAAATGGTGGACGAGGGAGATGTTAAGAGAGTGGCATATTGAGCAGTGCTGTTTTAATTTCGTGTTTGCTGCTATTTAGGTCAAAGACTTCGGCGTAGTTGTTCGTTATACGCAACATTCTAGATATGGATTCAAAGTGACCGTAGTTGGTGCGGTGAGTTTGGATCAGGAAGAGTGGGACAGATCTTAGATTACGGGGATTGGGAGTGAATGCAATATTTTGAGTTATTCTCGAGTACTCGATGTTTCCAGTCAGTAACTGGTGGATAAAAAGTACATCAGCGTCTTCACGACGTTTTTTTAGGGTATGCATGCTAACTAGTTTCAGCCTATTTTCATAGGGGGGTAATCCATATGGGTCAGCCCAGGGTAGACCACAAAGTGCGAAACGGATAAACCTGCGTTGGACTGCTTCTATTCTATGAATGTGGGTTAGTTTATAGGGTGACCAAACTTGGCTGCAATATTCGAGAAGAGGCCTTACAAACGTAATGTACAGGGATTTTGTAACGTAAAAGTTGGAAAATTCTTTCGACCAGCGTTTAATAAAACCAAGTGTAGAGTTAGCTTTATTTATAATGCTGTCAATATGTGAGTCGAAATTCAATTCTCTGTCACAAATTATTCCTAGATCCCGTACTTGGGTAGTGGAAGGAATAGGCTCATCGCAGATGAAGTAGTTTCTTGGAGGGGGGGGGGGGGGGGGGGGTAAACGTTTGCGGGAATAGGTTATCGCTTGGAATTTGCTGACATTAAGCTCCAAAAAGTTTTGCTTGCACCATACCGAAAACTTATTTCAGTAATCTTGCAATGAAATGACTTTGGAAATTCTCATGTCATCAGCGAAAATAGAAAGATTACAATTCGTTAAAATGAGATTTATGTCGTTAATCGTTAGAATAAAGATGATTGGCCCAAGGTGACTACCCTGAGAGACACCAGATGTTGTTTTAATTGGGTCGGATATTGAAGATCTGAAGATGACCCTGTATTCTCGGTCTTCTAAATAGAATTTGGTCCATGCCACAAAATGAGGGGAAAAGCCAAGTTTTTTTAGTTTAAAAATGATAAGTTGGTGAGAAATTTTATCGAATGCCTTGCTGAAATCAGTGGAAATTGAATCGACTTCATCACCGTCTTCTAAAGCATGAAGCGTCCTAGAGACGAACTCTGTTAGGTTAGTGTTCATTGATTTACCTTTCATGAAACCATGCTGATTTGTACAGATAGTTGGTCTAAAAGTTTGGGTATGCAAGAGAGTTTTGCTATGGGCCTATAATTATCGACTTCGGCCTTACTTCCTTTTTTATGAATAGGGATGATGTAAGATTCCTTCCATAGGAAAGCGAAAGTACCTGTTGAGACAGACAAGTCAAATAGGGCAGCAAGGGGAGGACCGAGATGGTTAATACACTCTTTTATTACAATAGCGGAAAGGCCATCAGGGCCGGACGAAAAATCATCTTTAAGTTTGGTAATGTTATCAGATACCAAAGATGTTGTTATATTTAGCGAAACGGATGATGTCTCAGGATAGTTTCTCATATAGCTAAAGTAACTAGGATCGGGTTCAGCTGTTTTCTTAGAAAAAGATTTATTAAAATGACAAGCAAAGAAATTTGCAATGGTTTTCGGGTCGGCAGAAGATTCACTGAGAAATTTGAGAGTAGGTGGGTAGCCGTCTGACTTTCTTTTGGTTTTAACAAACTGGTAGAAGCGTTTAGGGTCTGAGATTAAGTTAAATTGCATGCGATAGAGGTACTCAAGGTAAAGAGACTCACAAAATTCAGAAAAACGATTATATACCAATCGATAATTACTGTAGTCGGAATTTATGTTGTACCAGGGAGGGACTGACATGCAGTCCTTTCGGAAGGTATATGGAACCGATTGGGCAAAGCAGGAGAAAATTAACGAATAGAACGTTGATAGGGCAAGATCAATATTAGTCGTCTCAGCAATAAAGTCAAAGTTAATGTTGCTGAATGAGGTTTTTAAGTTTGTTAAAGTCGGTTCTTCGGAAGTTAAATGAAAATGCATTTTCCGCATCGACACTTGTGTTGCCATTTTCATATGAGTATATAATTGACAAGGGGGGATGAAGGCGGTCTAGGGTAGAAAGAAGATGATCACTCCTATAAACGACACAGTTATCTGAATCGGATGTGAAGACAAGGTCGAGTTGTCTGTTCATTGTGTTAGGTATTCCACTAATCTGATATAGACTTGAGTTGGTTAGGCAGTCCACCATCAAAATTTCTATTTCTGAGGACGAATTAAGAGAGACGAAATGAGACGAATCGTCGGAAGGCCCCCATTTAAGTTGAGGGAGGTTGAAATCCCCTCAAATGAAATGAAATAATACAGTCTTCAGGTTTCAAAAAATCCACTGCGTGAACTACAGGTCGAATCAATAGGTCGAAAACCAAGCTTATGCATATTCGCAGTCCACAGTACTCAGAGACAAAAATAGAGCTCAAAAACTTCAATTCTGCCACTCCATTAAGAACTGAAGTAATAAGTTAGTGGATACCTACAGATACCTCGGAACCAGTATAGACAGCCATTTCCTCTTGGAACCACATATCAACGATTTACGTAACAACGTGCGGAGTTCTCTGCTTGCATTAGCTTGCTTACAATATGAAGCGACCTCCGACGTGCAAAAACAAGTATATCGCGCTCTTGTGGAGTCTAGGTTGCCTTATGGAATCCTGCCGTGGGGACAGGCTGCAAGCCTTACAAGATCAGGCAATTAGATTGATATTTATTTTTTATTTTTTTAACGAACTTAACACTCAAGTGGATAGTGGATATGAATACACTTATAGTGCCTCAGCATGTGTTAAGTTTTTTGGAAAATGGGAAAGATGTTTGGACTCAGTGGTTATTTTGCTCCATGGGTGACATCCAACATTTAATGGGGAGACTAAATTCTTAGTGGAAGTTGTCTTGATGTTGATTTCTAGTCAACTATTCGTCTTACTTGATTTCCGTTAGCTGAAAAAATGGATGATATGTCTTTCGGGCGAGGCTGGGATTCGAACACCGAACCTTCCGACTTGGAAGCCAGTCCACTACCACTTGAGCCACGGCCACGCAAAGAAACAACGAAACCAACGATGTAAAGATTCTTAAAGTGAATCACATCTTTAAAATGAGCGCGGCGCTGGAGTGTTATGGCAACCACACTTTCAACTTAATACGAGAAGACGGGGAGACGGAGTTTACCAACTCCAAGGCAACTGATGTACACCATTCCTAGTATCTTGAACAATCTTACTCAGAGTCTACGAAATGTAAATCAATTAAACGTCAGAAAAAAAGATAAAAAGAACATTTTTTACAAGCTATTACTTGCTACATAAAAACATAAAACATTGATTTAAATGTAATCAAAATATACTATACTTTACACTTCTATATAGAAGTTTTACATCAAAAATTTCGATTAAGTGGATGCCGATATTGACAGAGCCGCGATTCTGCCCAGACGGACGTGTTTGGCAGGGAATCTATTTAAAGGGTATTTCATGAAGCGCTTCCTATCTTTAAATTTAAATAAAACAAAGTGTGTGTGAGATATCATCGAAATTTTTTATTCGTTTGAAAGGCCTATTGATTCCATTATTTATGGAATATAACGTCGTTCAAATGTCCGCCGCGGCTTCTCTGGGTGGCGCGCTTCCGAAATGTCCAATTTTACATGACTCTGGCGCATAAATCGGGCTGAATTGAACCGATGGCATGGGTTATGTTGGCTCTGAGGGCCTCTGTGGTTTGTGGCTTATTTACATAGTCCTGCGACATCAGAAAACTCCACAAGGAAAAGTCTAACGGGGTCAAATCACACGATCTCGGTGGCCAGTTTACATCACCTCCACGTGGGATGACCATGTTCTCGAATCGCTCGTGCAGAAATATGGACCGATGACGCCGTCAGCCCAAAATGCACACTAAACAGTGACTTTTTCGGGATGCATTGGACTCTTGGATCTCATGTGGATTATTATCGTCCCAAATCCGACAATTTTGTTTGTTGACATTCATCCAGAAATGGGCCTCTTCGCTGAAGATGATTTTTCGATGTAAATTAGCGTCAGTTTCCAACTGCTCCAGAGCCCATTCGGCGAACACACGTCGTTGTTTATGGTCTTTTACCTTCACCTCCTTTGTCAGTTTTTTTTATTTTTTATTTTTTTTTTTATAATTTACGCGCCTAAGGGCTTATGATACCCTTTTTACTGTTGCCAGGGCGCGGGCGGAAAGATAGAAGGAGGAGAAAGGAAAGCATTGTTGTGATGTAGTGGTTTGAAACTCAGGTGTGTTTGGTTTCGATATTGACTCTCCAGTTGAATTTCGTACGGGGGCAGGCCCAAGTCACGACGCAAAATTCGCCAAGTTGTGGTCTGCGAAAGGCCGAGTACTTGTGAGCGACACGAAATAGACTGCCTCGGATTCTCCTGCACACTCTCACGGCCAGCGGTGATTTTTTCGGCAGATCTTGCGTTTCGTCGATGTACGGGTGTTGGTTTATCATTTACTGAACCAGTGGACTCAAATTTATCCACCACACTGCGAATAGTCCTCTCGGTAGGAGGATTATGGAGACCGCAATATTTGCACGTATTGTTGCGCGCTATGTCCATCCATGGTGATTTTGCAAAACAGACTGAATAAATGATAGCGAATTTGACAGATGTAGCTTCAGCAATATGGCCGCTATCAACTGCTAAAATTCGGAGTCCCTATTGGAAGACCCTGTAGCTCGCCTTTATAAATGCTGTCACTTGCGGCCTTAAAATCGATGAGGTGATAGTAGGTATCGATTTGGACTTTTTGAGTTTTTTCCAGATTCAGCCAGAGTGTGAGAAGAAGGTCGATTGTGGACTTTCCTGGTCTGAGATCGCACTGAGAGGGACCAATCAGGTGGTTGGCGAAGGGCTTCAGGCGTTCACACAATATAGCAGATAAGATCTTGTATCCGATGTTGAGGAGACTTATACCTCTGTAGTTTGTGTAGTTGTGGATCGGACATACGGTGCTAAAATTCCATTCATCAGGCATACACTCTTCCAACCAGATCTGAGAAATGAGTTAGTTTATGCTTTCCACAAAGTCATTTGTAGCAGCTTTGAATACCCTGATCGGTAAGCAGTCAGGTTCAGCCCCAGTGCTTGGTCGTATTAAAATTTCACACGTTTAAGAAAGAGGTTGCAGTCATTCGTGATTTTCCTCTGACGGGTTGCTTTTGTGAACTGAAAAACACTTGATAGCTCGACTCGTATCACTTTCAGTTTGATGCTCTCCATTCAAAAGAGAGTAGTGTCTGTGGTCATATCAGCAGCGACATCCACGTCATTATCGAGAAACCATAACGAATAGTTAAAATATCTGAAGAAGCTGTTAGCATAAGTCCGCTTCAATTGGTTTTCTCGGGTGTGCTCGACCTGTTCGACCGACTTCGAGGAACGTGTTTAAACAGTTGAGAGGAGATTATAAAAAAAATCGCACCAAAGGCCATACCGAGGCCTCTATCAGATGCTGCTACAAGTGCGTTGCAGTCAATGGGGATTAAGTACTTTGATGGCGACAATATCGTTCGAAATGAATAAACTTGTATTTATCATCGCAAAGCTAAACTCCGAGAATAAGATGGCACTTGCTGTTTCTTTTGTGCGTGATAGTTAAAGGTATAGGGCTTCGTAAGAATTCTTCTAAAAATAGCGCGCTAAAGTATTTTTTCAATCTATTACAAACTTCCATGTTTTTTGTTAGCAGGTATCCCTGCTCTTCGGTTTCACCATTACTAAGTTCACGCTTGAAAGGCTTGCATCTGGTTCTTGATCGCAATTTTTGGTCCTCTGTCACGTTTCATTTTTTATGTGGAGCCGGCCTCTTGAAACACTGAGCTGATTTTTTGCGCCACTATTACATGTCTCATCGAGGTTGTTCCACATACAATCCGTGGTTAGTTGTTTCTCTTCCTTCATGGTATTTTGAAATTACTATATTCTCACAAATTTACATCCCGCATTCCTTGTTTAGATTAAGCCAATTCTCGATTTTCTAGTTTCTTCAATACACTTCTCGTTGCAAAACTGTTCCTCTCATGGGAGTCTTCGTATTCCTAGTTCGATTTTCCTACGTGTCCCTTTAAATCCGCATCGACGGTATTTCATTTACAAGCCCATCAAAATCGCGTCGAAATTTCTAAATTCCTAAATTCATTCTTAAGCATTCCGGATATGGTCGTTGTATTTGAAATTTGGATTTATGGCTTCGAAATAAACATCTTTCACTTGCCAGGTTTTAATTTTTTTGCAAACTCAAATGGGAACTATGCTACAGGCGGTATTGGGTGCTTTGTTAAAAGGAAGTACGTAGTTAGGGAAGTAAAATCTGTCGATTTCAATAGCGCTGATATGATATATGAAAAGTTTCTTTTGGGATAAATCATGTTGAATATGTTTGCGTGTTTATATTGTAGATTGTATATGTTCAATGTTGTTTCGTATGTGGAAGAATTTTCTTGTCTATTAGAAAGCCTTAAATCTAAAAACTGAATTATTTTAGTTGGGTGATATAAACCTCATTTTATTAGACAGTAGTGATACTATTTTTGAACTACTTAGCCCTATTTATAAATGACCCTACTAGGATGGGTGTCGGAAGAAGATGGGAAGATCATATTTTTGGACGACTTGCCAACTGCGCTTAGCGCTGCTAAACACAACTCTTAACAAATGTGAGAGCCATAATTTAAACCTGTCCCAATAAGATTACAAAAATTTACTTCACAAAAGTCAAAATGATTCTTGCTTGTGAGTTATGGGTTTATGGCACTTTATATTGAATCTCTCATTGAGTACATATTGGATTGTACCTATTCTGGAGTACCGCGTCGACCATAGATAAACTAACCTAGATGTCAAACATTCCAGATATTGGAAAATCAAAACCGGTTTTCTACTGATCGCCACTCTTCGTGTGACCCTGTCTGTGAATACGTGTGAATTATCATCAATGGCAATTTCCCTCTCATTTTATACAAACCACGCCCATTTTAATCAAAAAAACATCATCCATATTACACACACTCGTGCAAATCGCTCTCTTTCTAAAAATTTTACTTGTAAATTGCTCTCATTCTATCAAATTTTGAGAAAGTTATAGAGAATGTAAAAGTGTTGGAATTCACTCACAGTGGATCTGTGCGAAAGCTAAGGGTTTGCAAAAGTATTAGTAGAGTTTGACATCTAGGTTAGTTTATTTATGGTGTCGACCACCGACGAGTGCACACGTAAACCAGTGCGCTCGTAATTTCTCGTGTGCTGCACACCGAAAAACAAAAAAAAGATAGTCGCGCAGCGTAAAAAAAAAAAACTAAAACCCAAACCGCGCGGTGGTGCAAAAAAAAATATATATATCATACAGTGTGGGTATCCCACCTCCCCCGCTGCTGACCGTAGTACTGTTGCATGCAGTCGGTCACTGCCGCCACTGTATTTATCATACGGTACGGGCAGTGACTGAGTGTATGTAACAACTGATGGATAGCGGTTTGTAAGTGAAAATTTTTCTGGTGCACTGTTTCAGGACATAAAGTCTACCGCAATTTGATTCGGTAAGCCATTGTCAGAATTTTCACTTCGCCGCCTTGCTTAGTATCGTCGGTGTTTGTGTTTACTGTGTTTATTTGTAATTATGACTAGGGAATTCAGAGTGGACCTAGCCAATATACGCGGGCTAAAAGGTAACCACTTTTCTGCGTACGTCCACGTCTGTAAGTACAGACCAGCTGTTTTGGAACTTAGTGAAACACTGGTAGATCCCCCCCACACCTCTCAGATCACCCTGATCTGAAGCTACCTCCCTACGAACTAGTGCCATTATTCTTCCCTCACCTTGGTCTCGCCATTTACGTGCGTAGTGATGTAGCTTACCAAACCCCACCAGAATGTAGTCACGGTTCGAATCCGGAATTCAAATTCCATCTTCGTAACAAATTATCCACTACTGCTTTATTTACAGAAGCCCCAAACTGGACAGCAATTCGACTTTCAAAGAATTCGATGCCCTGTCTGACTCCATTCAAAGAATTGTATTCCTGTATCCTCATACTTGAATCGTTATTACGGGCGATTTCAATATACACAATTCTGGCTGACTTCGACATTCTGGACAGACAACACCCGAAGGACGGTGTTTTGAGATCTACGCTGCGGAAAATAAGTTGATAGTCAAACCGCCAACATCCTGGACTTGTTTTTAACTTTTCACCCTGATAAGTACTCCGTTGATATGACCATTGTGTCATATCAGTTAATTTCTCGTACACCCACCACATAGTTAGAGAAAAGATTCCCAAAAGAACCTTAGGCAATACGAGAAAGCCAGTTGGAGCGGACTGAACAACTTCTTTAGGAAACTTAACTGGTCGTTACGTTTCCTCGATAACGACGAGGATGCAGCTGCTGACATGTTCACAGAAACTATTTCTTGGAATGAGATGCTTTATCCCTCATCGGATGAAGAGTATCAAACCAAAAGAAAAGGCATGGCACGACTCGAGCTGTAAAGAGGCTGTCAGGGTTAGAGAAATGTTTTTTCGGTCATTCAAGACCAACCCGACAGAGAAAAACCGAAAAAAGTGTTTTAAACGTATGAAATTCCAATACGATCAAAAACTGAGACAAAAAATACTGCGATGTCCCAAGGGTAGTAAAAATTGTTGGTCATTCGTCAAAAACATTAGAAATTCTGCCTCATCCTCCATCCCAACGCTCATTTACAATGACAGTCCAGCTATCAGCTCTTCGGACAAGGCCAATCTGTTTACTGCACACCTTGCGGCTAGCTCAACACTCCCAGATTATGCTTTGTCCCAGCCTACGCGTCGAATCTACAATGGAACGAATCCACTTTCGCACTCGTGTAGTAGCAAGAGTACTTAAAGATCTTATTTTATTTTATTTTATTATAAAAGGAACGATACAAATTAATTTGTAAGGTCCGGATCTTAATATACATAAATCCGCTGATCCAGATGGTATCTCTCCCCTTCTTCTGAAGAGGTCTTCTACCTCGCTGGCAAAGCCACTGCGTAAGCTTTTTCACCAATCCTACTTTTTATCCAAGCGGATAGAAAACAGCATTTGTCCAGCCCTTCCCTAAAAAAGGCGAATCTTCTTCTCTCTCCTCCTACAGACCCATTGCACTTACGTCCCATCTCTCCAAGGTCATGGAAACGCTGATAAACCGTCAGCTCATGAAATATCTCTAAACACGAAAACTTCTCAATGACCGGCAATATGGTTTTCGTAGTAACAGGTCCACTGGTGATTTGATGGCATGTCTCACCGGAAACTGTAGCCAAAGCATACATCAATCTGGCGAAAGCAAGATAGTTGCACTTGATATTTCTAAGGCATTTGACAGAGTTTGGCATCAGGCTCTTTTGTCGAAAATGCGTTCCTTTGGGATCGATGACTCTCGTCTTTAATGGATTAGAAATTACCTTTTGGAACGTTTAATTCAAGTTGTCTTGCATGGTTTCAAGTCTGATATTCACAAAATAAATGCTGGTGTGCCCCAGGGCTCCGTTCAGTCTCCGAAACTCTTTGTAATTTTTATTGATGATCTCTTCTCTGCTACTTCTAATCCAATATATTCCTTTGTTGACGACAGTACTCTGTGCTTTTCATATTCGTTCCCGGACTCAAGTCCCTGCTGTTCGGCTGTAGAACGGGAACGCAAGCGTATGTTAAGCTCATTAAATTCTGATATTACCAGCGTAACTAATTGGGGAACCACTAACAGAGTAGAATTTAATGCTTCCAAAACACAATGCTGTCTACTGTCGCTAAAGCGAAATTTAAACACCCAGCCGTTTTCCATGAATGGCACTAGCATCTTCGAAAACGATAAACTTTCCATTCTCGGTATGTGTGTCAATGAAAATTTACGTTTTAATGATTACATATTCGGTGTCGTCAAAAACGCTGCGAAATATCTAGATTTCCTCAAGCGATGCAAGAAATACTTCATCCATTCTGATCAGGCCTCAATATATAAGGCGTTTATCCGCCCGAAATTGGAGTACAATGCCCACATCTGGTCTGGTGCGCCAAAAAAGCCTCTACACCTGCTAGATAGGATTCAAAACCGTGCGATAAAACTCATTGGTGATACTAATATCACTCAAACAATGTACACCCTCGAACACCGACGTAATGTCTCGTGTCTCACTCTGTTTTATCGCCATTTCCACCAACAGTGCTCCGTAGAAATCGCCAGTAGCATTCCGCCCAATCAAACTTTTAACCGTAACACCCGTCTTGCTATGAATGCTCATCAGTATACCCTCAAGCCCACTTTCGGACGTACTCTAAAAAATATCGTAATTCGTTCCTAAGCCGTACAACTCGCTTATGCAATGCCCTGCCTAGCTGTTTATTTCCTATTCTTTATAACCTTCAAACATTTAAAACCAACGTTCATCGGTACCTATCTTTCAATCCTCCCTGATTTTCCTTCGCCCGCGTTGTGTGCAAGCATTTTAATTTTGGTGAGGGCGAAAGCCCCATTTATTCGGCTTAATACAAGCTATAACTAAAAATTAAACTTAAACTAAAACTTACGAGTAAAACTAAGGTTGGTTATTGTGGTGAAGGAGAACGGATTTGAGGTAGGAAGTGGTGCGGTGGAAGTCAAAGACGCTAGGGTTTGAATTAATTTTTCGTAGGATACGGGAGATTGGTTCATTCCCGCCATAGGTGGTGTGGTGGGTTGGGAGATAGAAGAGACGAGGGGTACGTAGATTACGAGCGTTAGTGTTGAGGAAAATAGAATTGTGAAGGGACGTGCATTCAACCTGCCCTGAAAGAAGTCGATGAATGAAGAAAAAGTCGGCTGCATCTCTGCGTTCCTCAAGGGTGTTTAAGTTGATAGGGGGGCAGAGTAAAAGGATCATTCCAGGCCAACCCTCGAAGAGCAAATCGAAGAAAACGGCGCTGGATGCTTTCGATTCTCGAGATATGAACGCGATGATATGGGGACCATATTTGACTGGCGTACTCTAGGAGGGGACGAACAAAGGTAATATAGAGGAACCTGGTCACATATGGGTTGGTGAATTCTTTGGACCATCGTTTTACAAAACCTAGTGCAGAGTTGGCTTTAAGGATTATCCCATCCATATGCAAACGGAAGTTGAGCTCCCTATCACACAGAATGCCGAGGTCGCGACGAGATTCAACGGAGGAGATAGGTTGGTTGTGGAGAAGGTAGAGTCGGGGAGGAGATTTGTGCCGCTTATGTGAAAAGGTGATGGATTGGCATTTGGTGATATTAAGTTCCAAACAATTTTTAAGGCACCAGATCGAAAAACTATCAAGGTCTTGTTGAAGAAGGAAGGAGTCATGGGGAGAGGAAATGGTTTTGAAAAATTTGGTATCGTCGGCGTAAAGGGAGACGGACGAGTGTTTAATGATCCTATCGAGATCATTTATGGTTAATATAAAGAGAAGGGGACCGAGATGGCTACCTTGAGGAACTCCAGAGGTGGCCAAAAATGGAGCGGAGTGGGCTGACCTAAAACGAACACTGTAAAAACGGTTTTCGAGGTAAGAGGATATCCATTTTAACAGTATCGGTTGAAAGCCGAGGGCAGACAATTTGAAGAGTATTAATCGATGAGAGATTTTATCGAAGGCTTTGCTAAAATCGGTTGTAACTACATCGACTTCGTTGCCGTTCTCTAGGGCAGAGATGGCAAAGGATACGAATTCAACGAGATTTGTGGTGGTTGACCTACCCTTTAGGAAGCCATGTTGTCTAGGGGAAATAAGTGATTTGCATTGGAAACTTAGAGCTTCATACAAAATACTTTCGAGGAGTTTGGGTATATGGGAGAGTTTAGCGATTGGACGATAGTTAGTTATTTCGTTCTTTGATCTCTTTTTGTGGATCGGGGTTATAAAGGAGGTTTTCCAAACCTGAGGAAATCCTCCTTGTGAAAGGGATAGACGAAAGAGATCAGAAAGGGCAAGGGAAAGAGACGAGGAACATTTTTTAAGAAATATGGCAGGGATGCCATCTGGACCGGGTGTAAATTCGTCATTGAGTTGGTGTAATTTATTTTCGATATAGGAGGGGTCCAAGATGTGAGAGAGAAGTGGGCCGTTGGAGAAGTTCAGTAGGTAACGAAAATAGGATGGATCTGGTACAAAGGAGTCGTTGGTGAAGGATTGTTTAAAGAAGCTGGCAAATAGGTTGGCAATGGTGAGTGGATCGGTTGATGACTTGTTGTTGAAAGAGAGGGAAGGAGGGTAACCATCGGACTTTCTTTTGTAGTTGACAAATTGGTAAAAGGACTTAGGGTCATTTATAAGGTTGACTTGCGCATTGTTAAGGTAACGCTGGTAAAGGGAATCGTAAAGTTCGGTGAAATGAAGATAAGCACCAAGATAGTTGGAATAGTCGGACAAGGATCTGGTACGCAGGAAAACAGCCCATAACTTGTTTCTCTTGTTTCGTAAGGAACGAAGCTTGCGATTATACCAGGGAGGACTAGTAGATGATGTTTTAAGGCGGGAAAACGGAACGTAAAGGCTGAAAGAATTAAATATTTCTTTATAAAAAATGGATAAGGCATCATTTACGCTTAGGTTGTGAAAGTTAAAGGGGGATCTGCTAAGATAGTCACTGATTTTGTGAAAGTTAGCTTTATGAAAGTCGTAGGATGAGACAGTTGTGGGAGGAGTGGACTGGAAAGAAGAGTTATGAAAAAATGAAAGTATAAGGGGGGGTGGGGGGTGGTAGTTGTCGATTGTAGAGAAAGATAGGGGACAAAGTGAGACTGAGGAGTTAATTGAATCTGTTGTGAAAATAAGGTCCATTTGCCTACCCATATTGTTGGATACACCACTGACTTGGCATAGACTTGAGTCTGTTAAGCGATCTAAGAAGAGACATTCCTTAGCTGAGTTGGCATTTGAAGCGATGTAGAACGATTGATCGTCTGATGGAATCCACTGTAGCTGAGGAAGATTAAAGTCGCCGAAAATAAAGATATCGTCAGTAGAGTCAGACAGGTCAATTAAATAGTCGATCGCATCGACAACAAGTTGGTAAGATTCAGTAGGTTGAGCTGGCAGGATGTAGCATTATAAAACGTAAAGGGACTTGAAGGGGAGTGATATTTTTATAGCGACAAAGTCGACTTTAGAGGATGAAGAGATGGTAATGGAAGAATAGCTAAGGCTGTTGTGGATCGCCAGTAGGACGCCTCGAGAGGGGGAATCATCATGTGGCCGGGTAGGATCGTCGTCGCGAAAAACATTAAAAGTAGGGGGGAGCAATTCCTGGTTCTTTATATCGGGAATCAAATTGGTTTCAATCAAGGCGTAAATATCAAACGGAAGAGAATGCGATTGATGTAGGACATCATTGGTTTTAGAACGAAGACCTCTTACATTCTGGTAGTAAAATGTAAGAGGGATATTGTGGGGTGGAGATGTATGGCGGGATGGTTTAAGTGCTGACGAGGAAGGCACGTTATGGACGGAAAAATTTATCGTGGTCAGCTCGGCTTCGCTGTAGGTGTGAGACTCGTTTAGAGTGAACGTAGTGGCCGAATGCAGCAAGGTCGTCTGCTACTTTCTGAGGGGACATGCTAAAAATCTCGTGGTACCTGACATAAAGGTTCCTGAGACTGATAGGGTCGGTAGGGAGGCCTTCCTGCCGGATGGATACCATGACGCTGGTTTTGGCCTTCCCTTCGTAGCAGACCGAGTCCGATTTGTCGTGTAGATAGGCGAGAAAGAGACGAATGTTTTCATATATCTATTCTATCTCTAAGCCTAGAGAGTGCATAGCGACTTTCTGTAGTTCCATTGGGTTGCTGGGTTAGTTTAACTGTGGGGGGAAAAAGAGGATCAAGAATAGGGGCAGTGGAGGAGGGAGATGGAGACTCGTAGTTGGATATGGAGTTGGGCGCCGGATGAGATGTTGGGTTTAGGGTATGGGAGTTAATAAAATTAGGGTACTTATCTCCAGTTTGTAGGTCGAAGTTAGGAAATGAGTTGTTAGCTGGGATCGGTAGCGTAGAAAATTGAGAAGGGATAACATGGGTGGTTGGGGTTAAGTTGGAAGAGACGCGTTGGCGCGGGGGCTTGGGTGGAACATTGGAAATTAGCGGAATAGAGGATTAGTGTGTAAGCGCTTTGTGTCGGATAAGTGAGGAGGGGGGACTAAAATTGGGGAACAAGTTCGTTTTGAAGCTCCAGTTGGGATCGGGATTAGAGCTTCGTTTTTTGTTAGCGTGCTTTTTAGTTGGAAGGGGGTTTGGGAGCGGTCTTTTTTTAAGCTTATCGTTACGTTTATTTTTAAAATTTTGGTTGTCGTCGACACGTGGGTTTTCTCGTTCCTCAGAGCATTTGGTGATACTTATCTTCCCAGGTTTAGTGGCCTTACCAGGGGATGTGGGGAATAACCATGAATATTTGGTTGGGATGCTGATTTTGAAGCTGCAGGAACTATTGGAGTCAGCTGGGGAAATCATCTCGCACTCGCTAATGGTGATGGCATAATTTCGGTGAAAGAAATTCCGCACCCAACTGACATCAGCGTGTTGAGGAGCCCCTTCAACGTAGAATGCTTTATGGTTTCCCTCTTTCAGCTTTTCGAGTCGGCTTTTCCATTCGGAGGGGGTCCATGAAGTTACGAATTGTTTGAGTAGTTTGCGTGGGGCGGGGGCGGGCGGGATAGGCAGCGCGGTTTCGGTTTCCGTTGTTAGGGCGGCGGGAGGAGTATTTGAAAATGACTCCGTGTCTACTAATTCCTTATGAATTGAGACATTGTACGGGGAACTAGCTTGGAATTGGATTTGATCGGGGATTCCATCGATTTTGTGGGAAGCCAATCTCACTTCTTTACCGATTTCGGCAATGTTCGACCGAGTTGCTATGAGTTTCTCGCTGACGTCTATTATTTTTAGGGTTAGGTCATCGAGCGTAGAGTCTGATGGATGCGGGGTGGGATGTATTGTTTTGGAGGAGGATTGAAAAAGCAAGTCGAGATCAGTACGGAGAAGATTGATAGAGTCGTTTATGTGTGTGAGTACGTTGGATTTAAGGAGGTTGGCAAAATTTTTTTTGAGGAATGCTTTTAATCCATCCAAGTAATATTTGATCACTTCGCTCTCGTTGTCGTGATGAGATTGATTTTTGGACAGATTGTGGGTACTTAAATCGCTTGAGCGCGCGCAAATTATAAAAAAAAACCCGAAGCTCGGATCTTGTCAAGCTCTGACCACAGAAAGTCGGTTAACACCGGTTAACACTGCCATAAACCGCACCAAACAGTCAATCTTTGTGGATGCTTTGATATTCGGCCAAAACACTTGTCGATTATGTTCGCTCCAATATCGGAAATTTTGCTTGTTGACATAGCCGCTGCGCCAAAAATGGGTGTCGTCCGAGAAGATAATTTTTCGGCCACAACCCGGATCTCCAGCCAAGACTTCCAGTGCCTAATTAGCGAACCCACGGCGTTGTCTATGGGCGTCCGGCACACTCTTACACGGATGTACGCCCAAACCCAACCGGGTTGACTCTATGGCGATGCCCAATTCAGCTGATCAACGTCGAATCGACATTTCTGGGTCTTGTTAGATACTGGCCGCTACGTCTATGGTTTCTTCATTTCACACTAATCTTTGTCCTTATGGTGGCTTAAGATCCAAGAGAGTGTATTCACGCTCAAACTTTTCCACGGTGTGATCTCACGACAAAATTCAAGTTGCGTATTAACAACTGAGCCGGAATTTCGATAATATTTTGAATAATGACATCTGCGTTTGCGAGAAGTTGTACAGATGCTGCATCACTGGCTTGGACTTGTGAGTAAGGAAATATAAAATCGATGAGGAGTTGCTGGGTATCGATTTAATGTTCCTGGGTCTTCTTCGAGATTTGTCGTAGAGTGTAACTTGAACTATAGCGGATTAACCAGAACTAAAACCGTCCATGAGGTGGTTGCATGTTCCTATAATACGCATGGTAGCAAGAATCTTTTATCCGATATTAAGCAGGCTGTTCAGCAGTTCAAAAGATCATCTGTCCTTACAACTGGACATGTGGAGATACCATTCATTAGGGTTCTAGTGGAGCTGGTAGATGGTCCTAACCAGATCATTTGATTTAGTATAGAAATGCTCTAAATCAATACGTCCAGATATCAGCGCTGTTATGATATTTTCGTGGTGGTTCTTGCAAGCTTCGATTCGGGTTTTGATGTTGGGAATCTTTTTGGTAAAATTTCCGAACTATATTCCCACAGCATTATTTTTCGATCTTTCCGACGTCGGGTTTTAGAATCTTCTTCTCCTTGATATTTATATCATGGGCTGCACTCTCAAAAGCCATCTTCCGTTTATAACGAAGTAGCCTTTGGTATAGTATGTACTGGAGCGCACTGTGCCCTGTAGTCGGATTTTCACGAATGTCTCTAATATTTAGGGTGCGACGCTGGTGTGTTTTTAGTAGATGAGAGCGTTAGATCTCATTTCTCGTTAGGAAAACTTCCTAATCTTACAATCGGAGATACATATACGCAATTTCCATTACAATGAACTAAATTGTGAAGAATCGGCGTAGGGATCGAAGCATCTGCATTTGTAACGGCAACTGAGCTGCACCTCAGTGCTGCATTCAAACTACAAAAGTTCGAGAATGTAAGTCTTCACTGAACGCAGTCGGAAGGCTAATTTTTTTGAGTTTTGTTGTGATCCCAGATCACAATGGGTTTAAGGCAAATAAAATCGCCGATGAATTTACTAGGTAAGGTTCAAAGTAGAGTTTTTAAGAACCCAGATATGCTGTAGGACTGTCTGTGTTCTCAGTTACGTCTTTCCTGCCGTGTCTCAGTAGGAAAAACTGCAGGCTACTTACTGATGACGTGACGACGCTTTTGCTAAACACTTAAATATGCTGGGCATAATTGTCACAACATCCTACGTCGTTTTATAGGAAAGTGATGACGACACCGCGCAGCATTATCTCTGCGAGTATCCGGCCTACTCCGCTGATGTGTTGAGTGGGCACTTTATCACGAAAGCCCCTATTCATCTTTCTACAAAATACAGAAAAATGCCAGTAAATGGATCACACAAGGAGTACAATGAAGTTATTCTTTGTTTGAGTGCTCTATTCCCATATCTAAGTATCTTATCATAAGACTTTTTGTTGTAGCATGTCGCTTAGAACAAATCCGAACTAAATAGAGGCAGCTTCTGTTCTCTACACCAGTTAACGTTGTATGTGTTTTTCATTCTGTATCCGGACGGTGTCACCTTTATCCATTTGACAGGATCAGCAACATTGAATCCGTCCTTATCTGGCTTTGAATTGCCTTGCAAGAGTAGGGCTTTTGCGTGATTAACCCAATGCACAAACAACAAACCTGACTGCCTTTAATTTTTGAGTCATTGTTCATGTGAAAGTTTTATGTTACTATTTGCCATTCGTAACACCCGGTTACCACAGGCACAATAGATATGGAGTTAAAGAAACAGCACTGGTTAGCATGGCGCCGCTCAATGCGTACACTAATTCCATGTCTACCACTTCATGGCTGAAAAAAGCCGTTAAGACTTTACTCGATGTTGAAAGTTAACTCAATAACAACTTAAATTCCCGTCTAAGCTACGACCAAAACTGACAACGAATTTTTCCTGACACGATCCATAATATTTTTATCCACAAACAAACCGCTGGCTGAGATGAATTATCCTTCCTATTTCATCAAACCAAATTTGAAATAAATTTTGCACTGTTCAAAGATTTAAACATCCTTAAGTTGAATCCTTCAAATTACCCCTGCGAATGATAAGGTATGCAGCCTTTTTGCATATCAGATCAATTAAAGCTCAACAGTGGGATGCATTAAATTCCTACTTAATGCCCATAACCACATGATTCGAAGTGTTACAGGAAGCCTAACTTATATTGCAGCTTTGAATTATTTAGCTCACATCCATCCTTGGCATCACCCCTTCTAAAATAGTAGACTGGGTAACGTATTAACTCTTCATCCGACCAAAACTCATTCCTTAATACTCTTCATGATAATGACTCTCTAATTTAGATGGAAATTAACAGTGACATGGTAGGTAATGGATTAAAACTTTTCCACCCACAAATTTCTACTTCCATTAATCAATAAATTCTCTCTAAAAGGATAAAATGGCAAAACCGCCATTCTAAACACCGACCACCATCTTTTAATGTCTTACGGATACACTAAACCCCATTCATTCAAAAAAGAAAATAGGCACTTCCAGGAAGTAGTTACGGCAGAAGTGTCATAAATTATCTACACCAGCAAAGAGTGCCTTTAAATGGTTTACAATTGCGAATCCTTTTTCCTTAAGTTTTTTTTTTTTTTCTATGCTGCGAAAAAAGGTGGGACACTGCACTGGGCTCTATAAAACTTTGCAAAGCCGAACGAAGAAATATCCTCAAAAAGAAAGTAGGAAACCAACAAAATAAGGGAATGAGGAAAAGAAACTGAAAAAGAAGAAGAATAAGAGTAAAAAAAAGAAAAACCTTAAAGGACGATTAAGGAGAATTCAATTGAAAGGAAACTTCGAATAGAGAGGAGCCTCGCCTAAATTCCCACGAGGAAATAAAGGGTGTAGGTCGGCAATGTGTTACGTCATAATACTTTTTACATTACACTCGTAAAGAGAAAGAGGAGACCTGTGAAAATCGCCCAAAGAGAGCCGATATCCAAAGAATATCCTTTCAAAGCAAACCATGTGATATGTTAAAACTCGTCGAACGGAAAACACAAAAAGACAAAGGTGATATACTACTCTCGAACAATAGTAAGAGATGATAGGTAGGGAGTAAGGATATTGCTACTTAAGAGCGGATCCTGTACAAATTTCAATGAAATAAATCCATGAACCGAAAACTGAAAACAGAAAATCAGAAGGACGAATGAGAGTTTGAAAGCAACTTCAAATTGAGAAAAATATCCGTTTCATGAGAACTGAGTAGCCGAAAGCTCTGCAATAGACCATAGAGCATGCGTCAGAAATTCACATGTGACAATGTCAATGTAACACTACACGAGTCGTCCTGTCTTGTCCTTATGATGCTGTTGGTAGTTTTGTAGTGCACTGTAGTAGCAAAATACTTACAGTTATGCTTGTGTACCAAACAGAATACTTCATACTACACTATGAACATAAGCCCTATGAGGCGCTTCACATGTACGACGAATATGAATTGATATGTGCGAGTGTTTGAGTGCAATTCAAATGTATGATATTACGTTTATTCTGATTTTTATTATCCTGATAAGGACGATGACGACAAACGAACACATTTACTCGTATAGGATACCAGTGTAGTGTTGTTTAAGGGTAAATATGCGAATTTAAATTCAAGGGAGTGTACCGCAGACTTTTTTTTTTCTGTTTGCCTTCTAAATAGGGTTGCCACTTTAGGACAACAAATTCGATTGGAATTGAAAGTATAAGGCCGGACAACCAAACCACTTCCACTTGGTTCTGATCCTAAATCTTCTAGATCTGTCTCCTGTTGGTTAAATATCTATAGACTGAGTGATTGTAAACAATGGTAGAATTTTTCGATTTTTGACTTATTTTGGACAAGTGGCAACCCAGTTAATAGTCATTTTAAACACCGCTATTATTGCCACTGCTGCGACAAATGACTTCTGCAGTTTTTCCATAATATTTCAGCTTTCAGATGGAGTTGTTTTCGAGAGTTGAAAACGAAATTATGGCTTTTACTGCAGAGTAAAAGTAAAAACAGTTCGGCTTATGAAATTTACAATTCAAAATTAGTACGAAAGGGGTAGAACAATGCTGTTGGAGTTGTTAACGACCAACGGTGATTTATTGAATTTATTAAAACTGATTTGTATGTTTACAGAGCCAGCATTGAATAAGTGAGTAGTTTTCCTTTTCTACATTTACAGCGATTTTTTAATCAGTGGGTACAATGTGAATACAGAATCGTTGGTTTAATGTAAATCTCAAAATCTAACTACATATTTACTACATATTCTATGCCTAGGAAGCAGCTGCTTTTCATCCTGATCTATTCTCTGTATGCTGCTTCCAGAAGGGAACTAGGCTGGGAACTCTGACATCCACAATAATTTGATCATCGATAAATCTTGAACTTGCCATAATTTTGTACATTTTTCACAGTTGCTCTATCCATCGCCTGGCATCGTCAGCATGTATCAGAGTGCCGAGCTGACCATCGACCAGTGCACACGTAGATACATTCGCTCCTCGCGTGAAGAACAAAAAAAAAAAAAAAAAAGCCGCGCCCCAGTTCACAAAACCCCCAAAAAAGAAATTCGCTGTGCGGGCACCAAACACAAAAAAAAAAAAAAAAAACAACAACAACGCGCAAGTTTAGTGAAATCGTCATCCACAGTGCGGGCATTCCTACCTTCCTGCCCCTGGTCAAACTGTTGCTTGCTTTCGGTCACTGTCGTTGCTGTATTACATTGTCATACAGCGCGTGCAGTGACTGAGTGTATTTAACAACCGATGGACAGCGGGCTGTGGGTTTGAATTTTGTTGGTGTGCTGGTTCCTTTTGTTTTTATACGCGGGCTAAAAAGTAATCACTTTTCTGTGTACGTCCACGTCTGCAAATACAGACCAGCTGTTTTGGCACTTAGTGAAACACAGGTAAATCCCCGCCCACACCTCTTAGATCACTCTGGCTACGAACTAGTGCTATTATTCTTCTCTCACCGCGGTCTCGCCATTTACGTGCGTAGTGATGTAGCTTACCAAACCCCACCAGAATGTAGTCACGGTTCGAATCCGGAATTCAAATTCCACCTTCGTAACAAATTATCCACTACTGCTTTATTTACAGAAGCCCCAAACTTAACAGCAATTCGACTTTCAACGAATTCGATGCCCTGTCTGACTCCATTCAAAGAATTGTATTCCTGTATCCTCATACTTGAATCGTTATTACGGGCGATTTCAATATACACAATTCTGGCTGACTTCGACATTCTGGACAGACAACACCCGAAGGACGGTGTTTTGAGATCTACGCTGCGGAAAATAATTTGATCCAGCTTGTAAATGAGCGCACACGAATACCAGACGTTGATAGTCAAACCGCCAACATCCTGGACTTGTTTTTAACTTTTCACCCTGATAAGTACTCCGTTGATATGACCATTGTGTCATATCAGTTAATTTCTCGTACACCCACCACATAGTTAGAGAAAAGATTCCCAAAAGAACCTTAGGCAATACGAGAAAGCCAGTTGGAGCGGACTGAACAACTTCTTTAGGAGGTCGTTATGTTTCCTCGATAACGACGTGGATGCCGCTGCTGACATGATCACAGAAACTATTCTCTTTGGAATGAGATGCTTTATCCCTCATCGGATGAAGAGTATCAAACCAAAAGAAAGGGCAGACCAACACGACAGAGCAAAACCGAAACAAGTTTAAGCGAGCCAGAAATGACCAAAAACTGAGGCAAAAACTACTGCGATGTCCCAAAGGCAGTAAAAATTGTTGGTCGTTCGTCAAAAACATTAGAAACTCTGCCTCAACCTCCATCCCAACGCTCATTTACAATGACACTCCAGCTGTCAGCTCTTTGGACAAGGCCAATCTGCTTACTGCACACTTTGCGGCCAGCTCAACACTCCCAGATTGTGCTTCGTCTACGCCTACACTTGAGTGCGTTGAATCTTCAATGGGACGAATCCACTTTCGCAGTCATGTAGCAGCAAAAGTTCTTAAGGATCTTAACATTCACAAATCCGCTGGTCCAGATGGTATATCTCCCCTCCCTCTGAAGAGGTGTTCTTCCTCGCTGGCAAAGCCACTGCGTAAGCCTTTTCATTAATCCTACTCTTTTGGACTCTATCCAATCGGATAGCATTTGTCCAGCCCATCCCTAAAAGAGGCGAATCTTCTTCCCTCTCCTCCTACAGACTCGTTGCACTTACCCCTCTTCTTTCCAAGGTCACGGAAACGCTGACAAATCGTCAGCTAATGAAATAACTCGAAACACGAAAACTTCTTAATGACCGGCAGTATGGTTTTCGTAGCAACAGATCCACTGGTGATTTGATGGCATGTCTCACCGAAAAGTGGAACCAAAGCGTACATCAATCTGGCGAAAGCAAGACAGTTGCACTGGATATTTTTATAAGGCATTTGACAGAGTTTGGCATCAGGCTCTTTTGTCGAAAATGCGTTCCTTTGGGATCGATGACTCTCGTCTTCATTGGATTAGAAATTACCTTTCGGAACGTTTAATTCAAGTTGTCTTGCATGGTTTCAAGTCTGATATTCACAAAATAAATGCTGGTGTGCCCCTGGGCTCCGTTCAGTCTCCGAAACTCTTTGTAATTTTTATTGATGATCTCTTCTCTGCTACTTCTAATCCAATATATTCCTTTGCTGACGACAGTACTCTGTGCTTTTCATACTCGTTCCCGGACTCAAGTCCCTGCTCTTCGGTTGTAGAACTGCAACGCCAGCGTATGTTAAGCTCTAGGCTCATTCAATTCTGAGAATACTTCACCCCTCTGATCTGGCCTCAATTGGAGTACAATGCCCACATCTGGTCTGGTGCGCCAAAAACGCCTCTGCACCTGCTAGATAGGATTCAAAACCGTGCGATAAAACTCATTGGTGATACTAATATCACTCAAACAATGGACACCCTCGAACACCGACGTAATGTCTCGTGTCTCACTCTGTTTTATCGCCATTTCCACCAACAGTGCCCCGTAGAAATCGCCAGTAGCATTCCGCCCATTCAAACTTTTAACCGTAACACCCGCCTCGATATGAATGCTCATCAGGATACCCTCAAGCCCACTTTCGGACGTACTCTAAAATATCGTGATTCGTTCCTGAGCCGTACAACTCGCTTATGGAATGCCCTGCCTAGCTCTCTATTTCCTAGTCTTTAGAACCTTCAAACATTTAAAATCAACGTTCACCGGTACCTCTTTTTCTATCCTCCCTGATTTTCCTTCGCCCGCGTTGTGTGCAAGGATTTTAAAGGTACCTAAGTCCCTTGAGCGCGCGCAAATTCTATATAAAAAAAAAAGAATCCAGTTGTGCTACAAAAAGGCGTACCGTAGACCATTTGCTGCCAATTCCGAAGCGAATCTTCACTTCTACCAGGCACTCGTATACATACCGAAACCATAACTAGCAGTTAGAATAGCATTTATATTGAAAATCGGAAGGATGCCTACACTCTCCCAAAGAGCTTCAGACTCATGAGTCTGACTTGCTTCATGTTGTAGGGCGTAGAGAAAATGGTAGAGCTTTATGTGTGCAAAATGGCTTTGCTCTGTACAATATGCTACGTGAAGAGACGCGCCAGATTTCGCTTCAAAATCTGATGACCATAATCCAACGCGCACTCAGCCAGAAGGAGTATGCGCTGGGCATTTTCTTAGGCATTAAAGGCGCTTTCGACAACGTCGACTGTCACAGGAATGGTCTCGGCCAGAATTTGAACAAGGAAATGGATGTAGGTAGGTCTTAACGGATGGTTTCAAAGCCGGTATAGGCTACAGCGTTGGTATCTTTCTACAGGACCACAATGTTAGGGCTCACTCCTCGTTACGTAAATATGGGTGAGTCTTTCAAGCGATGATATGCGCCATTCTGATAGCATTAAACTATATTGTGAAGAATCGGCAGAGCGGCTAAATCTCTATAAGCGACAGCCAAGGCTTTGTTGAACGTTCTCACCACTTCATAACTAGTTCGAGAATGCAAGTCTTCTCCGAACGCAGTAGGAGGTTTGAATTCACTGAGTCGCCGAACTTTCACTAATACCCTCTCAGTTTCTCAGAAAGGATTGAGTGGTTGACTGTGTCAAAAGCCTTTGAAAAGTCAAGCAGGCAAAGTATACTGAGGAAGTCCGAGTCATAGCTGATCCTTATGTCATCGAGAATTTTAACCATAGCTGTAGAACAAGTATGGTTGGCTCGAAACCAGACTGTACCGAAGCAAGAAGCTTATGATGACTTGAGATTTGCTTGACAAGGACTTTTTCCAAGACTTTTGAAAGATGGGTCGAAAATCAGCAATCAAAGTCGGTTGCAGTTTTTTCAGGACAGCTTTACTTTAGCCAGCTTCAAACTAGACAGAAATGATGATGACGTAATGTAAAAATTAATTACGTGAGTAATTACACGAAGAATGTGGGTTAATACCATCTTGATAAACCAGATAGGAACTCCATCCTCACCAACGGCATCTGATTTGAGTGAACGAATGATATTAATGACATCAACTTCCGATGCAGCTTCGAATTCAAAAACTGTGGGTGTTTCAGAAAAATGTTGAAGGTTGGATAGAGAAGTTGTACTTTCTAATGAGGTGGATAAGAAAGCATCATTAAGATTATAAAGATCAGGTAAGACGTCTACAGCATGGTTTTTAGAAACACCAAACGAGCGTAAGTTGCTCCAGAGCTTTTTGGGATTTTGGTTCGTTCGCAGCTTAGATAAAAAGTATCTTTTCTTAGAGAGTCTCGTGATAGCAGTTGAGAAATTACGTGCTCAACAGAAGTTTACCCAATTCAGATTCTACTGAAAGTTGATGGTATAGGGGTACGAGATAAGTCAATGTTATAGGTGCAGAAAATTAGATCGTGGTCAGTGACACCTTCCAATGACAACTGGTCCTGCAGCAACACATTTCACCGATCAGATACCAACAAAAGGTCCTGAAGACTTGGAGAACCATTAGGTGCGAAGCGGGTAGCATATGCGTTAACAACAGCTGACGCGGAGCTTGCAGCTAGATCTAAGAGTTGGTGAGATCTACTGTCATATTTGAAAAGGTCAGCGTTAAAATCACCGCATATAATTATGTGTTCATAATACGAGGAGACTTCTTGGAGTACGGAGAACATAGGTTCAGGATAACAGCTCCGGTTGGGATTATAAACAATGCCTATAAGGCACTTGGTATTGCCATCAGTAACTTTTGCAAGAAGATATTCAGTAGCACTAGCGACGGATTTCACAATTACACGGCAATTCAAGGAAATATATTACAATAAAGAGCTACTCCACCACCTATTATACTCGTGATTCTATCGTTGCGAACTACTCGTATTCTGTACCCCGGAATATGGTATAGGGGACCTATCTGCTTCTCTTAAATCAGGCCTTAGCCATGTTTCAGTAACACAGATAACATCAACACCCGAACCATTAAAAATATGACGTAAGGAATCGGTCTTAGAGATATTTAAACTACGTGCGTTGATATAAGATATTTTGAACCCCTCACACGCATTCGATAGAATACATATTTATCATTAAGCGCACGGTAACTTCAGCATTGCCATCAGACGTATGCGTGTTTTTATAAGCCATCACTATTAACAAAAAGAAATAAAAGTAGAACAATTTTGTTAATAAATCTACATACAGTACTGTGCAAAACCTAAACAACCATCTGGAGTCAGCACTTCATAGTAAATCTTTTCAACTTTCTACTCCACCAAATAAAAAGAAATGAATATGTAATGATGTATAATAGAGTGTATTTTCAAATTCACAACTTTTTATAAAAGTAATAATACTTCAGATTTAAAAAAAAAACCCAAAAACCAGCAAAGTAGCCAAATTGAGGTGTGCAAAACCTAAGCAACTTTTCTTAATATTTTGTGTAATATCCTTTATTTTGAGTAACAGAGGCATAGAAGTAACTAACTTTGAAAGTGTATTCTGGGATATATTTTCCTACTCTACTTTCAAATCTTTGAATAGGTGAACCTGTTGGAAAAGTGTTGTCCAGCGACACGGCTTTTAAGGATACCAAACAGGTTTTCGATAGAATTCAAGTCAGCTGATTGGGCCGGCCATTCAAGGACTTGAATCCCACTATCCACTAACCACTCCTTTACTAACTTCGATGTGTGTTACGGATCGTTATCCTGTTGAAACTTCCAACGAAGTGGCATTTCCCACTCCGCATGTGGTAGCATTACCGATTCTGGAATGGATCTATATTTGAATCGGTCCGTGATTCCGTCTCCTGTCGAAAAACAGGTCCACACCATCGCACTACGCCCACCATACTTTACAGTGGGTGTGCAGAATCTAGGATTTAATCGCTGCCCTTAACTACGTCTCACATAACATATCCCGTCAAAATTAATTAAATTAAATTTTGACTCGTCGTTGAAAAGAACTGTTTTCCATTTTTCAGGAGGCCAGTTTTGGTATTTTCTTGCAAAAGTTTAGCCTAATATGAAAAAAGATTTTAGTTTGAATTATGTTTAAAGAATTTAATTGCACTAGCTGTTCCTTAAATGTCTTTTTGTGAGAATCGGTGTTTTGCACGGCCTGTAACTTCGAATATTATTTTCAACTGCACGTCTTCGCACCATGCTAGCATCAATGTTTAAATCAAGTAATTTTACGACTTCATTCGAACTTATGAACGGTTGTCTTTTAATTACATCACAAATGTTTCTATCCATTCGGCATGCGGCCTACCACCGGCATTTTGACTTTCAACGACTCCGGTTGCATTATGTTTTTTTATTAAACGTGAAATAATCGACTTATTAATATTATAACGTTTAGCTAATGTTGCCTGAGTATCTCCAGACTTAAATTCATCAATAATCCTTAGTTTAAGAGAAGAAGAGTAACTTTGTCGCGACATTATTAAAAAATATCAATTATGCGACTAGATTAAAAGAAAACTGATCAAAGAAAATCACTCAAGATCATAGACAAAGAGCTTACAACATTTCATGTATAACCAGACTGGAAAAGTACTGTTAGCTATTTTTTTTTTTACAGTGGGTTACAAAGTTGCTTAGGTTTTGCACAGCTCAATTTGGCTACTTTGTTGGTTTTTTTTTTTTAATCTGAAATATTATTACTTTTATAAAAAGTTGTGAATTTGAAAATACACTCTATTATACATTATTACATATTCATTTCTTTTTATTTGGTGGAGTAGAAAGTTGAAAAGATTTACTATGAAGTGCTGACTCCAGATGGTTGCTTAGGTTTTGCACAATACTGTACATATAAAAACGCAACAGGAAGACGAAGACAGAAAAACATAAGGAGTTAAAATAAATGGAATAGGAAAGCAGAAAAGGAGAAGGCCGTAATAAACGTATATAGTATATAAGAGAACTTAATTATAAACATTTTTATATTTAAAATAATTTTAAGAATAAACTAATTTACTACTTTTTGTTATAAAACATACAGTACATATTTAAAGTCCGCTCTAGATAACTGGAGTGTTGAAGATTCGGTTAAAGAACATTTTCAAGTCAATGTCGATGTTGATGAGATTTTTATTTCGTTATCTAAAAAATATTGGGTCTACAAGTAAGTTTCCAGCGTTTGTCAGAGATGGCACCACCAGTGGATCCCGGGCAGAAATGTCAGACCCCATGTGTTTTATTTGTAGGTTTTGTATCTGTCAACAACTTTGCAGCGTTATATTTGAGCAGTTCTATCGGTGTCGTACATTTTATCGAGCAAAATCATGGCAAGTTTCCAGCCAAATAAACGTCATTTGCGGGAAGCGCTGCTTTTATTCTTTAATATGAAGAAAAGTGCGGCTGAGGCCTATCGTTTGCTTTCGGAAACTTATGGGGCGGAATGTATTGGTGAATCGACGTGCCGCGAGAGGTTCAAACGGTTCAAAAGTGGTGATTTTTGAGTTGAAGACAAAGATCGCCCCGGAAAGCCGAAAAGTTTTGAAGACGAGGAATTGGACGCTTTACTGGATGAGGATCCGTGACAGATTCAAGAAGAACTTGCTGCATCATTGGGCGTCACGCAACAAGCAGTTTCCCTGCGCCTAAAAGCACTTGGATTCATTCAAAAGGTTGGAAACTGGGTGCCGTACGAATTGAAGCCAAGAGACGTCGAACGGCGATTTTACATGTCCGAAATGTTACTGCAGCGGTATAAAAATAAATCATTTTTGCATCGTCATTTTTGCATTGTCACTGGTGATGAGAAATGGATTTATTATGATAATCCTAAACGCAGAAAATCGTATACAAAACCTGGCGAGCCCGCCCAATCGACGCCGAAACGAAATATTCACGTGAATAAGGTCATGCTCTGCATATGGTGGGATCAAAAGGGTGTCGTATACTACGAACTGCATCCGAGTGGTGAAACCATCAAAGGACCATTATATCGAACCCAACTAATTCGTTTGAAGCTGGCATTAAAAGAAAAACGACCAGAATATGAGACCAGGCATGAGTCCGTCATTTTTCATCACGACAACGCTCGGCCACATGTTGCGGTTTCGGTGAAAAACTATTTGGAAAATAGTGGATGGGAAATTCTGCCTCACCCGCCTTACAGTCCAGACTTGGCACCATCTGACTACCACTTGTTTCGTTCGATGCAGAACGCTCTTACGGGAATACGCTTCAGCTCAATAGAGGAAATCAAAAATTGGCTCGATACGTTCTTGGGCTCAAAAGACGAGAAATTTTTTTGGTCCGGAATTCATAAATTGCCAGAAATATGGGGGAAAGTTGTAGCTTCCGATGGACGATACTTTGAATAAGGCATTGTAACTATGTTTTCATAATAATACTTCAAATTTTGGAAAAAAAAAACGCTGGAAACTTACTTGTAGACCCAATAGCTTAGAGCATAATGTCTCCAAATGTCAATCTATGACTTCATCTCGTAAGTCATTTTCATTTCATTTCATTTATTTACTTGGTATGTACTTTTCCAGTACCTAGATATTATAGATTAGCTAATATAACTTTAATAGCTTAGGATTAATGCAATTATGATAATAATAATACTCGTAATATAGAATAAGAGAGGGGGAATAGGACCTTGACTCAGGGTTGGGTTGTTAAGGATGAGAGATAAAGGAGCACTACACTTTTAAAGTTTGCAAGATTAGATATCATTTTGATACGCGGTGGGAGAAGGTTCCAAAGTTTGACAGCGTGGCTGAAAAATAAGCGTGACGAACTTAAATATTGGCGACGATGGGGGACGATACTTAAATTTCTTGCAGAACGGTTAAAGACAAGTTTATTATATAAATAGGGCGGGGATTTATTTTGAATAATTTTATGTAGAAATATGCAGTTTGTCAAACCGATGTACTGTTATACCGTGCAACCTAGTATCTTTTTGATATGTTCTGAGATGTGTTCGTATCTTCGAAGTCCATATATCGAACCGCATCGTTGAATGCCACCTTTAATTTGTTTAGTGACAGTGAATCGAGAGCGCTATATGCGCTCAGTGCTATTAAGATGAGTACCAACTTACGTCTGGTTTCAAATGGGGTAAAATACGAAGTTAGCCACAGTTTCCGTAGACAGCCGTAGATCCGACCAATAACTACTTTACAGGGTGAATGACTCAAACTCCACCTTTTTAAAATGCTCTAATTTTTTTATTTTTTGATAAATTGTATTGTGCCAAGCAAAAAATGTTGGAAAATACGTCAATTTTCAAATTGTATCAGTAGTTTTCAATATGTCCACCTTTGGCGCGAACAATGGCCTTGAGACGAACGAAGAAAGCATCGCACGCTGCACGCAAGTGGCTCTGCGGTATTTTGGCCCATTCCCGGCGAAGTGCTTATTTGAGGTGGTCCAAACTTTGGTATTTTTTAGTGCCAACCTTCGCCTTCAAAATACCCCAGACAGAGAAATCCAACAGATTTACATCCGGAGAATTTGCAATCCATTGTGTCGAAGAAATGAAGTGTAGAACATTCTTTTTTAACCAATCTTGGTTGACGCGCGCTTTGTGAGACGGTGCCGAGTCTTGTTGAAATGTCCACGGTCTCCGACCGAAATGATTGTTTGCCAAAGGCTTCAACACTGCCTCTAAGACAGTTTCACTGTATACGATCGCATTAATTTTGACGCCACGGTCCAAAAATACGAGCGGAGAGCGACCATCGGCGGTTATGGTGGCCCAAACCATCACCATCGGTGCTGCCTGCTTTCTGGTGGCCGTCGGAAGGTGTAAATTTTCGAAGGACCTCTCTGGTAAGTAAACTCGGTCATTTTGTTTGTTGACATATTGCTCGATAACAAATGGCGACTCATCGGAAAAAACGAAATTCGGCAACTCACCACTTTCGTGCAAGCGTAGCAACTCCTTTGCTCTTTCGACACTAACTATTTTCTGTTGCGGTGTAAGATCGTATACTTTCTGGAACTTCAATGGCTTGAGCCCAAGCTCATTTTTCAGTATGTGTTGCATCTGTTCCAACGATATGTTGAGCTCACGAGCCATTTTTCTTCCACTTCGACGCGGATTTCGCTCAATTCGAGCCTTCACTTTCCGAACCATTTCTGCCGATGTTGCTGTTTTTTTATGACCCAGGGCGTTTTGCAACGCTGCCAGTATCACGGTAATGAGCTTTGGTTCGAGACACAAATGGTTTATTCACGTTGAGGTGCTGGAGGGCTCTAACGATAGCTACTTGTGGTTTTCCAGCCAAATATAAAGCAATCACACTACCACGTTTGAATTCCTTCGCGGATGAAAATTTTTCGACACAACTGAGACGCAAATCGTTCAAAAGGCTTGTAAATAATAAAATTATCTGTCATGTGTCAAAATTTGAGCTCACTGTCATGAACGGTTTGGAAATTGGTTGCAGTTCGAGTCATTCAGGGTGTTCAGGGTGTAATATGATTATAACCTGAGAGGTTACGGTCAACGATAAAGCCAAGGCTAGTGCTGTGTGCAATAGCTGTTATTTTACTGCTACCTAGGTACAAGTCTGGCAAAATAATCAGTTGAAAACGTCTTTTAGAGATCGGCATTACTTGAGATCTTTTTGGGTTAAAAAGCAATCCATTCGCTGTGGACTAGATAGAAATTTGGGTAAGATCTTCATTGATATGGTCAGTAAGTTCATCAAGCTTGTTATATGGTTTTACTAAATGAATTTGTACGTCATCTGCATAAAGGTGGACAGAACTGTAGGTACAGACTGATGCAAGATCGTTAATAAACATAGAGAAAAGAATAGGACCCAGAATGGAACCTTATGGAACTCTTTCAACTAAAGCCTTAAGTAGAGAGGATTTGCCGCCAGAGATGACTTTCTGGAATCTCTCGGAGAGATAGTTGCCAATAAGATGGGTAGCCCTACGGTTAAAACTAAACAAATTTTTGAGCTTCCAGCTTAGAATGTTGTGATCTACCCTATCGAAAGCCTTCGAAAGTCAAGTAAGCAAAGAAGACTTATATTACCCTTGTCATAATCTTGTCTTATTTCATCCAATAAATTTATCGTAGCGGTAGAGCAGCTGTGATGTGCCCTGAATTCAGATTGTTTCTCGTAAAGCAAGTTGTGGTTAGCTACATGACTAAGTATTTATTTTTGCAAGACTTCTTAGAAGATTTTAGATAAACTGGGTAATACATGCTAATCGGTCTAAGTCAGAAGGGGCATCGCTGTTTGTTTTCTTTGCTGCTGGAAGGACTCTAGCTATTTTCCATGACCTGGTAAAAGTTGATGTCATAACTACATAATTACAGAAATTGATGATATGAGTGATGATATGAGTAAGATAAGTTTGACAAACCGAATGGGTATTCCGTCCTTTCCGATAGCTTCAGACTTAATAGCCATTGTGCATTTAAAAATTTTGCTTTCGATTAAAACTTCAAAATCATCCAGTCCATGCGCAGATCTGGCCGAACAGGTTGATGCTCGATTTGTATCAAAGTTACTACTAACAAGTTATTCACCTATGAAATAGTCATTGAGAATATCAGGATCAAGATCACTCTGTTGGTTGAAGCATTTGGAAACGCCAATCGTTTTAAGGCTGCTCCATAGTTTTTCTAATGGTAAGGTGGTATTGAGCTTAGATGCATAGTAATTGTTTTTGGACGCACGTGTAATTGAAATTGTAAGATGGCGTGCCTCTTTAAATTCTTTCCAATCGACGCCATCTACTGTGCAATTTATTGCGAAATTTGATTGAGTTTATCACATCTGAGGTAAACCATGGACAGCTTCGGTTACGAACTCTAACTGTTTTTGTAGGTACATGCATATCAAGCAGTTGTGTCAAAATTGATTGAAAGAAATCAACCTTTCCATTAGGATCGGCGATTTGTCTACACCGCATCCATGGGGCAGACATTGTGGCTAGTTGAAGGGCATTAACAGCAACAGAAATAAAATCTTTATATGTAAAAGTTTCAGTAGTAGCATATTTAGACAATTTTACATTGTAAGTTAGAAAAAGTAGGTCAGGATCAGAGATATTGAAGGGTATCTGGTCAAAAAGAAGGACAAGGTTGGGATCGGAGACAATAATAAGGTCAAGAAGACTGGGTGTGCGATCAGGGACAAAACGTGTTGGATAGGTGTAGTTAACAATACTCAGACCGACGGAGGACGCTAAGTCTTTCATTTGAAAACCAAGCGTGTCGTTTCTTAGTAAGTCAGCATTAAAGTCGCCGCATACAACGATATGCTTATATAGTGCACAAAAGTCCGAAAGTGCTGAAAAATATGACAATGCAGGGCATCTTCGGTTTTTATTGTATGCACAAGATACAAGACAGTATTACAGTCACTTATTTTCACAGAAATGTACATACTCAATGCCGGATTCACTTGATTTAAAAATTTCATTAGATCTCAGAGTTAACCTAGAGTAGACTGCAACACTTCCACCTGTGGTATCAGTGATTCTGTCATTCATATGTAGTCTATAATTTGGGATATCGTAGACCTCATCACACACATTCGGATTAAACCAGGATTCACTTACACAGATAACATCAAAACAAGAAGTAGAAAACAATTACTTTAAATAGTATAATTTAGTGTCATTTAAACTTCGCACATTTAAATAGCATATTCGAAGTCCATTATATTGCTGCGAAATAATTTTTGCAATAGTGTACGTTGGTTTTTCATTCACACTGTTTGTCACACTTAAATTACTTAAGAGCATAGTTTAAAACAAAAACAAAGGCAAACAGAAAAAAGTGCATTCCTTATAAGGCTCTCGTTGAGGTAACAGTTGCTGTCCAATCAATCTCCTCCTAGACTTTATTTTCTGCATGGCCAACCTATACCCCAGGTTCAATCCCCTCGCGATCTGTGAATATTATACTTACGATAGAGATTTAAACTTCCGTTCGCATATTGATGAGATAATCCTAAAAGCCAACTCTAAGAAATTTTCAATCCCTATGTAACAAGGTCACTTTACATTACCCTTGTGTAGCCCCTTTTCGAATATGCCAAGTGGGGTACCCTTTCAGCGTATTCATAGGTATATTCCCAATCGAAAACATAATTCTTCACTGGGATTCGTTAAGCAGTGATCCAAGGAATTCTCTAACCCTTACGTCACGAAATCTCTTTACTTTACATTCGTTAGGTCAATACTAGAAATGCTAGCCGAGTTTGATCCCCATACCACAAATTGAAGCTATTGAACTCAGATTCATTTGATTTGCAGTATGAGGTTTACCTTGGACAGATATCTATAACTTGCGCCCGTATAATGATAGTTCACAGCTAATAAATCTTCCGCCTATTACAAAAAAAAACGTAGAAAAGCTGCTGATGTACTCTTTGTTCATCAACTTCTCACTGGTTGTATTGAGTGCTCTACCCTGCTGTCCACGCACAATCGTTAACCTATATGGCCAGATATTTCAGAGCCAGTAATCCGTTTCAAGGATATGAGGACAACTGTCGACTCATTATGGGTTCATCCGCCACCATCTCCCCACCACTTATTGGCCCCAGCTACAAATACGTCAGTTTATTTTCTTTCACCCCGACAACATGGTTTTCTAAAAGGTAGATCAACTACCACAAATCTAGTTGAATTCGTGTCTTTTGCTCTCTCAGCCTTAGAAAATGGCAAAGAAATCGATGTTATCGCAACTGATTTCACTAAAGCATTTGATAAGATATCTCATAAATTGATCCTTTTCAAATTGTCTGCTCTCGGCTTTGAGCCGCTCTTTTTAAAATGGATTTCTTCTTACCTGGTAAACCGATATTATAGTGTTCGGTTTAGATCCGCCCTTTCTGTTCCATTCCTGGCCTCATCTGGAGTTCCACAAGGCAGTCATCTTGGCCCTCTTCTCTTCATTCTTACTATCAACGATGTTGAGAGTGTCATTAAGCACTCCTCCCTCTCCCTTTACGCTGACGACACAAAATTTTTTAAAGCTATTTCCTCTCCCCATGTCTCTGCCCTTCTTCAAAAAGACCTTGATCGGTTTTCAATCTGGTGCCTCAAAAACTGCCAAGAACTTAATATAGCCAAATGTCAATCTACAAATAATCTTCTCACGTAAATGCAACCCGTCTCCTCCCCGACTTTATTTTCTCCATGGTTCAGTCTTTTCAAGACCTTGGCATATTATTCGACAGTGAGCTTAATTTCCGTTCGCATATCGATAAGATGATCCTCAAAGGCAACTCATCACTTGGCTTTATTAAACGGTGGTCCAAGGAATTTTCCAACCCGTATGTAACCAGATCTCTCTATATTACCTTTGTTCGCCCCCCTGCTTGAGTATGCCAGTCAAGCTTGGTCCCCCTTTCACCGGGTTCATGTTTCCCGAATCGAGGGTATTCAACGTCGATTCCTCCGATTTGCCCTCCGTGGCCTGCCATGGAACGACCCTTTAATCTTACCTCCCTATCAAGACCGCCTCAAACTTCTAAATATGAATTCGTTAGAAGAACGTAGGAATATTGCTGACGTTCTTTTCATTCATCGTCTTCTCTCAGGTTCCATCGACTGTGCATCCATTTTGAACTGCATTTTCTTCAATACCAACCCCCGCAATCTACGTTGTCCTCGTCTCTTCTATCTACCGGTCCACCGCACCTCTTATGGCTTCAACGAACCTATCTCCCGAATGCTCCGAAAGGTCAACTCAAACCTCTCCCTTTTTGATTTCCACCGGAGAACTCCTCGTCTCAAACAAGATCTCCTCCATCACTTCCTTGGTCACTAGCTCTTAAGTCTTTCTGTTAGTTTTTAAGTTAGATTAAGCTTGTATTAAGCCAATAAATGGGGGCCTCAGCCCCCACCAAAATTAAAATTTATGTAAGGAACCTTCCATGCTGACTGTTGATGCAATCACTCGAGCTCATTCTCTTTCTGATGTTCAGTCATTTCGGAGGATATTACAGTTACAAGTTTCCCAGATCAACACACAAGTTCGGTTGCAACACTGGGCATAGTCACGCTAACATAGCACCCAACCACGTTAAACAGTCTATAATTGTGCTATAACTTCATTACTAACTTACAACATCTGTCACATCAATTCTCTAAGTGTTGTTGGAGACGTACACAAAGAGAATATCCCCAGTTAGTATTTTGTTATAAACGCCTAAATCAGCCTGTTTACCCTTTAAATTTTGTCTGTTAACTAACATACATACTTAAATCACCTGGTTTAAAAATGAAGGGAGGATTATGGTATGTGCGCAACTTAAATGTTGATCGACACGAACTTAAAATACTGTGTATTATCTGTAGTGTTTTTTTTCGTGCAAGAGGTGCGCGAAACTCGAAAAAAGAGAGATCGATTATTTTGAGAAAAACGGCCAAGGATACAAATGCGGTAGTTGCAGAGGAGAAAATCAGTTTCTGGCTGATTAATCCATCTGCTCAGATAATCTCTTCCAAGATCACCACTTCCACTCGTGCGTCAATTTTAGGCTCTCGTTTATTACAAATTTTGCAAGCACATCATCAGCTATCTACAGTCCAACAGCGTTTTCCTCCCACGACGTCATCAATGTGGGTGATCAAACTGTAAGTGCGCATGTGTAGAAGGAGAAAGGAAATAGAATAATTTTTAATACAGGCAAAAAATATAAATGAACGAAAAAGATTAGTATTATTGTGAAAAAAGCGTGTGCCATATTTTTCATTTATCGAACACCCCACACGCTTTTTTCACAATAATACTAATCGTTTTCGTTCATTTATATTTTCTGCCTGTATTAAAATTATATTTCGTTTTTTAGTTCGATTGATCATTAAAGCGTGTTATTTTAGTTTTTTTAAACTATGTTTATTTTTTGTCGGTAGTACTGTAAATCTCCGACAGAGGGCGGACAGTTGTAAAATTTTTATGTTGATAATATAAACAGCGAGACTTAGTGATGTTATATTATTTGGGAAAAAGTCATATCGATCAAGTCTTATGATTTATTATTTCGTAATCGAACCATTTCATCTAATGTTTCACTGTTACAGAGGGTTTTACCTGTTAACTTTGAGCAATCAATTTCTTCAATTCGAATACCGTCCAAAGATCTTCCACGACTAAGTGCTACATAAGCTTGTCCAGCAGCAAACAGTCGAGGACCTAGATAAATGACTGCATGATCAACTGTACAACCTTGCATCTTGTGGACGGTTGATGTCCAACTCAGGATTAATGGCAGCATTCGTCTCTCAGCAGTTCCATAGCTGTATTTTGCTGGGAATTGTATCGATATTGGTTTAATTACGTGTATACCATCTGAACCGAAATTGATACGGACTGACGGAATGTCTTCCTCATATACTTGGCCTCTGCGAAAATTTGGCCAAGTAATTTCTGTAATGAAGCCCATATCGCCATTCACTAATCCTCTTGACACATCAATGTTTGACCTTAACATCACTTTAGCTCCTACGAATATTTTCAATACTTTAGGAAGACCTCCTGTTTTATTGATATCGTTAGGTATCACAGAATCTAAGTCCTTATTACCTAAATTTCGTGTAGCATCAATGAGTTGGTCTTGTGCTTTAATTATATAAATAACTGTCCCTTTATTCTCAAAACTCTGAAGAACTTTTTCAAATGACCAAATCATTTGTTGGATAAATTCTTAATGCTTTCTCAATCGAGAACTCATTAGTCGTTGCTGTTGACACTTTTCCAAGAAGAATTTCAAGATGCTTAGACGTCAATTCTCCAACTCTTAGGGCATTAAGCACATCTATAAATGTTGTGTCTCCTTGTTGGCGCATGTTTTGTTTGAGTTTAACCAGGCTGAACTGCCGTCACACATGTGTAGCGGGCTTCATGTGGTCTGGTTGTTGAAAAACTTGATGTCCTCGTACAGGTGGTAACTACATTAGATCGCCAAACAGTAAAATATTTATGCCTCCAAAACAAGCGTTCGGGCTTTTCAGTTGACGCAAACGAGAGCCGATCATGCAAAGCATCTCATAAGGTACCATAGCAATTTCGTCAATGAACAGAAACTCAACGTTTTGCCATAATTGACGCATTCCTCTTAAATAATTACCAATAAGAAATGGCATACTAACAATAACTCCATCTTTTTGAACTGGAAGTTTGAGCAAACGATGAAGTGTAGATCTACCGACCAACCGTGCTGCAACTCCAGTGAGAGCACCAATTTTCACGACCGATTTTCCATAACATCGGTTAACTTGGTTTTTCAATAGATTAAAGAGAAATGTTTTCCCGGTGCCTGCTCCACCAGTTACGAAAATACTCTCTGTAATAAAAAAAAAAACATCTAGATGGTGTTGAAAAAAAGCACATACACGGACCACACAGGTTGTGGTTTTAAAATAATACGGGTGTCAATTGAATCCAAAAAAGAAGTCGGTTACAAACAAACAAGCAAACAAACATACAGGTGAAGCTAATAAAAGCGTGTTAAAAACACGCTTCACTGTTCGGTATTTTCTTTATTAATTCCGTCATCTGTGCTACATGATCTTAAATAGACTATGGTAACCGGGAAAATCGCACGATTAGGGCTCGAATTAGCGGGGTTTATTTACTTATTGGAAATGTTGAAACATGTACACAGGGTGTGCAATGTGCATACATTAAAACCAGGCTTTGTGAAAGTAGCGCATGTTTTTTTAAATCGCCTACAAGTCGGCCATCCTGATCGTGTAATCGTCCCGATTACCTATTGACATTTTCCGTTTTCATCTAGTACAATTAATTTACATTTATTTCATATATGTTAATTTAACTTAATCTAATACACGCAATTCATAGTATACAATTTCAAAAATAAAATAGGTACTTCAAGCTGGTGTCGGAATAAGAAAAAAACAAAATTAAGAAATTTCATTCGCAGAATTGGTATGCGTTTCGGTTTTCTTTAAACTTCTTTTACATCTTCACCTTCATCATGTTCCAAGTCTGTCATCGGCGTCATGTATAGTTCTCATATTATGTGAGCTGCTAACTCCCTTGTATGGTATCCTTGTTAATTGAAGGCCATCTATGTCACCAACAATATATCGATCGTTGCGCAAAACCTTTTTGATTTCGTAGGGACCTATAAGTGTACTTGGCAAGCAATTTCTTATTTACACCTGGCGTGGTAACGACATTTTTAAGCATCACATAATCACCCTGTTTATAGTTCTTTGATTTTTTATGCCTATACTCTATTAATGTTTTCTGCAGCTTTCTCTCTAACTACCCCTAAGTCAATACCTTGCTTTAATTTGCTATCTAAAAACTCTTTCACCTTATCACATTTCTATGATTTTTACCAAATAAAAGTTTACTTGGAGTAAAGCCAGTATTTCGGTTTGTGGTATTATTTATGGCGAACTCAATCTTAGCAATATTCTTGTTCCAATTTTCTGTACTGTTAGCTTCACACTCTTTTACCAATATTGGCACTAGTACTCGGTTTAACCTTTCCACCTTCCCATTGGATAGCGGAGAATGAGTAGCAACTTTTATGTGCTGAACATCATTAGATCGCAAAAAATCAGCGAATTCCTGGGACATAAAGCAAGAGCTACAGCCACGATCTGGCACGATCTGGCACGATCCGATTAGGTCGCGAATGATTTTCAAAGCAGTGCTTCAAACATAACACGGCTTCTTTACTTTGAGTGCTCTTTACCGGAAATAACTTTATAAACTTCACAAAACCGTCTACTATCACGAAGAGATGTTTTCTCTTAGAACGGGAACACGAGAACGTGCCGAGATGATCTACATGTAGGGTGTCGAAAGGGAAGTTTCCCTTTGATATTAGATGTAAGGTGCCTTCGGTTTTTCCAGACTCGGGAGAGAAGTAAATACATTTAAGACATCCTTTAATAAATGTCTTCATCTTGTATTTCATCTTAGGAAACCAGTAGATTTAAGATAGATGAGCAAAACATTTCTCGACACCTAAACGGCAAAGGGCCTCGTGATGTGTTCGAATGACTTCATCTTCCATATGCGATGGAACATAAAAGAGAACCTTGTCATTACGCTTACGGTAAATCAACCCGTCAATCATCTCAAAATAGAGACTTTCATTTTTCTTTAACTCGCGAGCAATCGCGACAATTTTTGAATCCTCCTTTTGGGCAACCGCAAGGATGAACTTAAAGGATTCATCGTCGACATGAAGAATGTTGAATGATCGACTCAGAGAGTCAACATGCGACATACGATCAGCCTTCCTATGTTCAACCGTATAGTCAAATGACTGGAGTTCTAATACCCAACGAGAAATGCGAGGATTAAGCATTGTTTTGCTCAATGTCAAAGCAAGTGCTTGACAATCCGTTATTATTTTAAATAGTAGTCCTATTAGATAAATCCGAAACCTCCTTAACGCATAGATTATGGATAGAGTTTCCAATTCGTAACTGTGGTACTTACTTTCTGTTTCCGTAGCACGTTTTGAATAGTAGAACACTGGGTGGAATCTATTATCTGTTTGCTTTTGAAACAACACTGCTCCGAATCCAATGCTACTCGCATCGTAGTGCAATTCAGTAGCGTTATGTGGACTATATATGGATAGTACAGGTGCAGCCAACAACCTGTCTTTCAATAGCTGAAATGTTTACATTTCCTTCACACCCATAATGAACGGAACGTTCGTTCTTAAGAGATCATAAAGCGGTTGCGCAATATGTGCAAAATGCTTGACGAACTTCCTGAAATAAGAACATAGTCCAAGGAAACTATGAACATCTTTCGTACAACGAGGGATTGGAAAGTCACGAACAGCTTTCAGATTTGAGTCATTGGGCCTAACTCATTTATAGTGTCTCATTTATAGTGTAACCTAAATACACGATTTCCATTTGTAGAAACAAACATTTATCCAACCTAAGCTCCAAGCCTTTAGTTATTACGATATGAAAAACTTCTTTAAGGATTTCCAAGTGTTCTTCAACAGTTTTCGTCACAATTACAATATCGTCCAAATATTGGGTCTATAACTTAGTTTGTGCGCTTTGCTAAGAGATGGCGTAACTTGTATTATTCCATTTATATTATTCCATTGGAACATGCGTTGGAAAGCTACTGTCATTGTACGTCATTTCAGTATATGTCATTCATTTGAAGCGTAAACGACAATAATTTTTTTTCACTCAAATATGTCGAACTTTGTGCCTGAAAAAGTGTTTTTGTGGGGAGTTCTTCTTCATTACTTTAATATGAAGAAAACTGCTGCCGAAAGTCATCGTATTTTGGTGGAAGTTTATAGTGAACATGCGCTAGCTGAGCAAACGTGCCAAAAGTTGTTTTGCACGATTTAAAAGTGGTGATTTTGGCTTGGAAGACGATGAACGTCTTGGGCAGCCAAAAAAGTTTGAAGATGAAGAACTGGAAGCATTACTCTATGAAGATTGTTGCCAAACACAAGAAGAACTCACAGAATCTTTGGGTGTCACTCAAGCAGCCATTTCAAAACGTTTAAAAGCAGCTGGATATATTCAAAAGCAAGGAAATTGGGTTCCACATGAACTCAAGCCGAGAGATGTCGAAAGGCGGTTTTGCATGTCCGAAATGCTGCTGGAACGCCACAAAAGGAAGTCATTTTTGCATCGGATTGTTACTGGTGATGAAAAATGGATCCATTACGACAACCTCAAGCGCAAAAAATCATATGTGAAACCCGGCCAACCAGCCAAATCAACGGCAAAGCCGAATATCCATGGCGCGAAGGTAATGCTCTGTATTTGGTGGGATCAGATGGGTGTGCTGTATTATGAGCTGCTAAAACCGGGTGAAATCATCAATGGACAACGCTACCGAACACAATTAATCCGTTTGAAGAGAGCAGTGGCCGAAAAACACCCGGAATATGCGACCAGACACGAGGTAATAATTTTCCAACATGACAGCGCTCGGCCCCACGTTGCTATTTCGGTTAAGAACTATTTGGAAAACAGTGGATGGGAAGTCTTACCCCACCCGCCTTATAGCTCAGACCTTGCCCCTTCTGACTACCATTTGTTCCGGTCGATGCAGAACGCCCTCACTGAAATACGGATCACATCAGAGCAGATAATCAAAAATTGGCTTGATTCATTCTTGGCTGCGAAACCGGCGCAGTTCTTTTGGGATGGGATCCACAAATTGCCAGGAAGATGGGAAAAAGTCATAGCTTCAGATGAGCAATACTTTGAATAATACTATTGTGCATGTTTTTCTTAAATAAACCTTCAAATTTTGAAAAAAAAAACGGCACGAATTAAATTATATACCCAATACTTTAAAATCTTGGACTTGGAAATCAAACCTCCGAAAATGTGTTTCATGAAGAGCTCAAAAACCGACGGCGCATTTCTGAGACCAAAAGGCATTTTGGTATACTCATATTGCCCGAAGGGGGTTATGAAAGAAGTATACTTCATCGATCCCTCTTCCAACGCAACATGGTGGAAACCATTTTTCAAATCTGGTGTTGTAGAATAATTTTTCTCTCTAAGACGATCAATATGATCCTCAATCAGAGGTAGCGGATAATTATCTCGCAGGGTGATTTTATTAAGTTCCCTGAAATCCACACAGAGCCTTAACTCCCTATTCTTCTTTTCGACTAAGACTACTGGTGATGCATACTCCGAATTGGACTCCCGTATGACACCTTTCTTAAATACTCGTACATACATCGAAATCATTATTGTTAATATCTATATTGAGAATTTGATTTAAAAAATCTTCAGGTTTATCTATGGTAGTTACAAGATTTTGAGACTCACATGTTTTATTCGATGATTCAGACGTCTGACTTGGAATATGATGATGATTCGTTGCGTTCAAATTTTTTGGTGAAAGTGGTACGAGTATACTCGTACAATCTTTTTGCACCATTAACCTTGTCTCAGGCAACTGCAACACCACACCAACTTTGCTGATGAAATCTCTTCCCAGTATGACTGGATAATTCATAGAAAAGTTCTTAACTACAAGGATTTGCAAATTGATTGATAAATTTTCATAATATATGACATACATGATTGGATACTTCCCAGTACATCAAGGTGGCTATTATTAACACCACAATAAGTTTGACAATTAGCATCCGGAGGCGGTAGAAATTTTTCCTGAACGAAGCTTATGGGGCTTTCTGAGTCCAATAAAGTCGCCAGAGTCGTTAAAGTCTGAGAATTTCCTTTATGAAACTTGTAGTATAGTTCTCTTTCGAATTCATTGGCTGGAACGCTGTTCTTTCTGCTAATATTTGAAATGCTGAAGATATTCACGCTACCGACGTCTTTTATGCTGTTGCAGTTGCTAGTACTGTGGGTGTTGTTGTTGCTATCATCGTCGTTGATGCTGTCACTGGCGTTTCCGCTGCCGACCTAGTTCGAGTGAACAATATGAACTGATGGGTTATTGCAATTCCGAGCGATATGTCCTAGGCCACCACATTTGAAACACTTTATTTGAGCACTATTCTGATTACGGCGTTTTATTTCGGGTAAGTTATCTGTCATACTAGTTGTTGGAGTAGGAGCTTTTTTACTTGTGCTTGTGTGAACTGAACTGATTCTGGTATTTCTTCGTGTAAAAATACTTTCGCGGCAATTGTTTTTGAACTTTTCATACTTTCGTAATGCGAGTTTTAACTCGTCCATATTGTTTGCACCATATAAAATACTTTTGTTTGTTTCGGTGTTATGAATACCTTTAATGATCAGCTGCATTAGATCTTCTTCTTCGATGGGATTGTGAGAAGCAATCTCTTGCATGGCCAGGTCATATTGTTGTGTGCTCTCCTCTCGCCTTTTCTTCCGTTCCCTTAGCTCGTGGTATATGTTTGCCTTCGTGACGACTTTTTTGAATTCACTCACTAGTGCTTCTTTTAGCTCCGTCCAGCTGCGCAAATCCTTAGACCGGAAACAAAGTTTTGCAGTACCACTTAGCAATCTTTTTCGCTCTTCGAATTGTGCTATCCACCCGCTCACTGGAAAATTATCGTCTCCGGTAAATGGACACATCATGTCTTCGAAATCCCTGAAGCTATGAAGAGAACTTGATGAATGGCTGGGTACATCTTCCTCCAACTGCAAATCCCGTAGCTTCTGTTTAAGTTGCGCTATTTCCTGCTTTTTCTTGTATACGGCACGCAATCGCTCCAATTCTTCGTCCAGATGGTCTTCGTCGTCTATATTGTTGTTAGACTCTTGCACGTCCTGGGATAATGATCGGTCGACAGTTTCCACGCCATTATACTCCTGGATCAGTTTTCGAACATCGCCGTTTGGCAATTTTGAACTACATCTTGCACTCCTAGTTTTAGTTCCGTCTTACTGCCGCTCGTCTGCATCTTAAAAGATCGCAAAATGCTTTTAAGCGTTGCAACTGTTGCAGTTTCAACAAACTGGAACCACTCTTCAGACATTTGGACACTCGCGATAGAGATTACAGTGGTAGCAAGTTATAACAAAACCCGCGTAGACAAATAATTAAAAATTGTTTTTTTTTTTTTTAACAACTATGGAAAACTTCCACGCGTTAGGCAAAAATAAATTGAGAGTACAGTCGAACACAGATCCCACTTCTGAATTTGTAGAAGGAGCAAGGAAATAGAAAAACACGCTTCACTGTTCGGTATTTTCTTTATTAATTCCGTCATCTGTGCTACACGATCTTAAATAGACTAAGGTAACCGGGAAAATTGCGCGATCAGGGCTCGGATTAGCGGGGCTTATTTACTTGTTGGAAATGTTGAAATATGTACACAGGGTGTGCAATGTGCATACATTAAAACCAGGCTTTGTGAAAGTAGCAAATTTTTTTTAAATCGCCTACACATGAACGTTTTTTTGTTTTTTATAATTTGCTCGCGATTTAAGTACCCGTAAAATGCTTGTACACAGCGCGGGCGAAGGAAAATCAGGGAGATTAAAAAGAGAGGTACTGGTGAACGTTGAAGGTTATAATGACTAGTAAATAAAGAGCTAGGCAGGGCATTCCATAAGCGAGTTGTACGGCCTAGGAGCGAATCACGATATTTTAGAGTACGTCCAAAGATGGGCTCTAGCTCTAGAGCATTCATAGCGAGACGGGTGTTACGGTTAAAAGTTTGAACGGGCGGAATGCTACTGGCGATTTCTATGGAGCACTGGTGGTGGAAGCAGCGATAAAACAGAGTGAGACACGAGACATTACGTCGATGTTCGCGTGTATCCATTGTTTGTGTGATATTAGTATCACCTATGACTTTTATCGCACGGTTTTGAATCCTATCTAGCAGGTGCAGAGACGTTTTGGGCACACCAGACCAATGCGGGCATTGTACTCAAATTTCGGGAGGAAAAACGCTTTATATATTGAGGCCAGATCAGAGGGGGTGAAGTATTCTCAGAATTGAATGAGCTTAGAGCTTAAAATACGCTGGCGTTCCCGTTCTACAACCGAAGAGCAGGGACGAGAGTCCGGGAACGAATGTGAAAAGCAGAGAGTACTGTCACCAGCAAAGGAATACATTCGATTAGAAGTAGCAGATAAGAGATCGTTGATGAAAATTAAAACGAGTTTCAGAGACAGAACGGAACCCTGGGGCACACCAGCATTTATTTTGTGAATATCAGACTTGAAACCACCCAAGATAACTTGAATTGAACGTTCCGAAAGGTAATTTCTAGTCCATTGAAGAAGAGAGTCATCGATCCCAAAAGCATGCATTTTCGATAAAAGAGCCTGATGCCAAATTCTGTCAAATGCCTTAGATACATCAAGTGCAACTATCTTGCTTTCGCCAGATTGATGTACGCTTTGGTTCCACTTTTCGGTGAGACATGCCATCAAATCACCAGTGGATCTGTTACTACGAAAACCATACTGCCGGTCATTAAGAAGTTTTCGTGTTTCGAGTTATTTCATTAGCTGACGATTTATCAGCGTTTCCGTGACACCTCTTCAGAGGGAGGGGAGATATACCATCTGGACCAGCGGATTTGTGAATGTTAAGATCCTTAAGAACTTTTGCTGCTACATGACTGCGAAAGTGGATTCGTCCCATTGAAGATTCAACGCACTCAAGTGTAGGCGTAGACGAAGCACAATCTGGGAGTGTTGAGCTGGCCGCAAAGTGTGCAGTAAGCAGATTGGCCTTGTCCAAAGAGCTGATAGCTGGAGTGTCATTGTAAATGAGCGTTGGGATGGAGGTTGAGGCAGAATTTCTAATGTTTTTGACGAACGACTACAAATTTTTACTGCCTTTGGGACATCGCAGTATTTTTTGCCTCAGTTTTTGGTCATTTCTGGCTCGCTTAAACTTGTTTCGGTTTTGCTCTATCGGGTTGGTCTGCCCTTTCTTTTGGTTTGATACTCTTCATCCGATGAGGGATAAAGCATCTCATTCCAAAGAGAATAGTTTCTGTGATCATGTCAGCAGCGGCATCCACGTCGTTATTGAGGAAACATAACGACCAGTTAAAATTCCTAAAGAAGTTGTTCAGTCCGCTCCAATTGGCTTTCTCGTACTGCCCAAGGTTCTTTTAGGAATCTTTTCTCTAGCTGTGCAGTGGGTGTACGAGAAGGTAGCTGATATGACACAATGGTCCGACGAGCCTAAAAGGAAGAGCACACCAACGATGTACTTATCAGGGTGAGAAATTAAAAACTGGCGTTGGCGGTATGACAAACAACGTCTGGTATTTGAGTGGGCTTACTTACAGGGTCAAATTATTTTCCGCAGCGAAGATCTCAACATACCGTCCTTCGGGTGATGTCTGTCCAGAATGTCGAAGTCAGCCAGAATTGTGTATATTGAAATCGCCCGTAATAACGATTCAAGTATGAGGATACGGGGATACAGTTCTTTGTATGGAGTCAGACAGCGCATCAAACTCGTTAAAGGTCGAGTTGCTGTCCAGTTACTTACGAAGATGGAGTTTGAATTCCGGATTCGAACCGGGACTACATTGTGGTGGGGGTGCTTACCAAATAAGCTACATCACTACGCACGTAAATGGCGAGATCACGGTGAGAGAAGAATAATGGCACTGGTTCGTAGCCAGTTAGCTTCAGATCAGAGTGATCTGAGAGAGTAGCTGTGTTTCACTAAGTGTCGAAACAACTGGTCTGTACTTACAGATATGGACGTACTCAGAAAAGTGATTGCCTTTTAGCCCGCGTGTTTTGGCTACGTCCACCCTGAATTCCCTAGTCATAATTACAAACAAACACCGACGATACTAAGCTTGTATATATAGCATTGTATGAGCGGTTACTTCAAAATTATACTTCAACCTTAGTTTATTCAGGCTTTCAAAGGCAAATGCACTGTTTTCGCTGACGATACTGCTCTTACGTTCTTTCATACCAGTTCTTGTACTCTGCTTTTAGACACCAATTATGATTGAGTGATACTACAAAGGCAGTTCAAACAGCATAACATAGACTCGTAACCAGCACTAAAAAGTATAGGGTGACCAAATAAGAAGGATAGAAAAAAAAATAAAAAAACAACAACAGTGTGAGATATAAAATTGATTCTGGCCTTATTTCGAAGCCTCGTTTATGCCATTATGTGTGGAAGTGCACATCATTCAAATGGCAGCCTCGGTTTCACTGGCAATGCTTCAAGGGGTCCGTACAATTTTTGATGACTGGTTCCAATATGTGCAGCGTTATTCCGTTAATAGCGTGTAGAAAGTAGTTTGTTTGTTAGCGTAGACTAACGACTTGACGTAGCTCCAGAGAAAATAACCGAGTGATGTTAAACCGCACGCCGCCATACCACTATGCCATAAGCCGCACCAAACAGTCAATCTTTGTGGATACATTGTTGCGTGACTGAACACTTGTGGATCGCTCCAATAATGTCAATTTTGCTTGTTAACATAGCCGCTGAGCCAAAAATGGGCGTCGTCCAAGAAGATGACTTTTTTGGCCAAAATCCGGATTTCCTGCCAACATTTCCAGCGCCCGATTTGCGAAGTCACGGCGTTGTCTATAGTCATCCGGCTTCAATTCTTGGGTGGCGGATGTAGGCCCATAACGAATCGCAAAATAAGCCGAGTTAACTCTCTGGCGAAGCCCAGTTCAGCTGATCGGCGCCGAATCGACATTTATAGGTCTTTTTCGATACTGGCCGCTACGGCGGCTGTTTTTACTTAATTCGTATTCGAAACATACAATCGCCACTTGTCACTTTGACAACAGAGTGTATGGTAGTTCTGGCATAAGGTCTTAGTTCATTTTTAAATATTCTCTGATATTGTATGATCAATTTTGCTCAAAATAAAGTTTGATTAATAATAATTAATTAATTAATTCATAGCTATTGTGACTTTATTGTTAATCTCGGTAGTCAAGACCTCTTGCTTTCCTAAAAATGCGTGTTTCCATTTTTTATGAAATTTGGGGTACCGTGGTGGAGGGCGCTTGAAGCCTAGCGCAGTCTAATGACGTTTTGGCAATATAGCCAATGTTATAGATACTTCTTCACCATACACACGCGAATCACCATCTTGACATATGTCTGTGAGTATCTCTATTTGTAATAAAGTAGTTGTGAGAAGTCGGATATTTAAGGTCAGTTCGGTAGACCGTTCATTAGTTTGAAGTTTGTCAGGACCTTTATGAATATTGATGTGTCCAAACCAGCCAAATAATTTTATAAGGCATTAAGCGAAACAACCACCGAAGACAAACATCCTTCTTTCTATCAATCCAATTTTTTAATGCAATAATGCAATACATACTCGTGCACAATTATCCATGTTTTTGGGATGGCACTTAAAAGTTCTAGCCTCCCATGTGCGGTGTGTTTTTTACGTTTTCTAGGGGTACCATCAGTAGTCGATTTAATATTCGAGCTTACTTAATATTTCATAACTAAATCTGATTTTTGCGGTGGAGTAATTACCTCCACGTTCTCCATTTTCTTAGGTAGGAGAGATGCAAGTTTTAATAAAATGAATTGACCTGGAGAAATCTGTTGGAACATTTAAAAATCGAAAATACGAAAATCTCCCAAACTGATAACTCGTATACGTACAAGCGCAATTGGATATGTATAATTCGAGTACATACATAGATACAAGACATTCGTATCTTTAATTTCTGTTTTCCAGCGCTCCGCTCTATTAGCATGACAATTCCTTTTTCGAAAGTTTTTAACTGAACGTCGTAACTATTTGAATTAAGTAAATGAAACGATGTGGTGTAAATATTTGTCTAAGGATATAACTATGCACCATATATGCTATAATAAAGACACTCGTATGCCAATCCTCATGCTCAAGTTTGAGGATAAGTGTGGTAGGGGTAAAATTTTCCCTTCATTGTTTGCACTTAACCGTGGTAGTGGAGGATAGGAAATGATCTGCTATTCGATAATAGATTTTGTTCCCATCTATTTTAATTAAGTTGAAATGGATTTTAGATCTCTGCTGTTCAATAACGTGACAAGGAATTTAGATATTTGAATGGAATTCCTTAAATAAGGCATTGATTTATTAATAGCCTTACCAACTTTTGAGCTAACCAGGCCGCCTAATATCTCGGTCCATCATCATTTTCAAATAGCCCGCTTGTTCATTATTATGTTCGCAGGTGGTAAGTTGCCCAGTTTGAGACAGTTTTTATTTGTTTTTTTCAGTTTATATGCATTTTTATTCTCATTCATTAATCAATTTCTATATGCTATACAAAAAAAACGCTTAAAAATTAGTTTATATTATCTCTATTCATTATTAAAACTAAGAAAACATTTTTTAACAAAAACTTAGTAACATAGCTTTTTTTTTACATTATTATAAAACTTAAAACTAACACTTACAAACTACCTAAGAATAAATATTAATCTACTTAACCTACTTACATCTAATACATAATATACAAGTACAAATATACGAGGGGCGTTCAACATATTCTCGATATCGGGGTGAAGCTGTGGTTGTATATATAAATTGACTTATTTATCAAGTAATACTATTATTTTAGTGCATTCATGTAAAATTTCATATAAATGTGATTATTAATTCGCGTTTTATCTCTAGTTAAACAGAATCATAATGGCAACTGAGACGATGATGGTGAAAATTAAGCATCACGCTGTAATTAAATTTCTCACTAAGCAAGGAAAAAGTCAAAAAACTATTCATGAAGAGATGGTGGCTGTTTACCAGGGTTCCGCACCTTCATTATCAACTGTGCAAAAGTGGTCAAGTGAGTTCAAGAGAGGCAGAGAGAGCATTGAAGACGACCCTCGTTCCGGCTCCCCGGCTACTGCTTGTACGGGAGAAAGCATCAAAGAAGTCGAAAAACTTGTTCTTGAGGATGCCCGAATAAAGGTGAAAATGATGGCAGAGATCACCAAACTTTCAATTGGTACCATTCACACCATTCTTCATGACCATCTTAACCTTTCAAAGGTCAGTGCAAGGTGGGCGCCACGAATGCTCACAGCGCCTCAGAAAAAAGTGAGAATCGCATGCTGTAGAGAGCTTTTGGAGATGTGTAGTGAGAACGCGGACGGTGTTATGGATCGAATTGTTACTGGGGACGAAACATGGGTCCACCACTATGACCCTGAAAGCAAACAAGAGTCCATGCAGTGGCATAAAAAAGGAACAGACCCCCCGAAGAAGTTCAAAGTCACTCCGTCTGCCGGGAAGCTCATGGCCACAGTTTTTTGGGACTCAAAGGGAATCTTGCTCATTGAGTACAAAAAAAAAGGTGAGACCATCAACGCCACATCCTACGCTTCCACTTTGCATAATTTGCGGGAGGAAATTAAAAAGAAAAGACGGGGTAAACTCGCAGCGGGTGTGTTGCTTCTTCATGACAACGCTCCTGTTCACACGGCTGCTGTGCGAGTTTCCAAGGCTGCTGCGCGAGATTGTGGTTTCGAAGAAATCCAACACCCACCCTATAGTCCAGACCTTGCCCCTAGTGATTATTTCCTGTTTACGGATTTGAAAAAATGTCTTCGTGGAAAAAGATTTTCGGATGATGAAGAACTCAAGTCGGTATTTTGCAGATTTATTTGCAAAGTTATTTTTTTGAGGGTTTAAAAAAGCTTATCTCAAGATGTAATAAATGCATTGATGTTAGGGGAGATTATATTGAAAAATAAAAACAATTTAAATTGAATTCGCATTTTCCTTCATATCGATACCGAGAATATATTGAACGCCCCTCGTATATATAGTATAACTTAATCCTATCTAAAACTATGTAAGCCGGCCATGGCTAAAAAAAAATAAATCTGGCCGACTTTGCTACCTATTGCTGGATGAAAACGGCGACGACGCATCCTCTCCTTCAACAAGCCACTAAAATTGCTGATGCTCCTGAGCAACATCCCTCATGTCGCGACTCTCTACCGCCCTACTGAACCGGAGACGCTCCGCACTGCCGTGTGCGACGTCTCTGTTGTAGGTGAGTCGCCTGTCCGCAGCTGTTCGAGCGACTTGGAAAATTGGCGGCACCGCCAATCTGTCCTGGATCAGACCTTTGCTATCTAGGTAGAGGAACGCTTCTGGAGGGACAAAACCGTCAAAGCGAACTCTCTCGTGGTACATATAATTAAGGTAGTAAGCCTCGGAGACCAGGTTGTTCGATGAGTTCATCGCTCTTGCAATGCGCCTTCGAGTCAATTTAATGACGCAATTGTCCACTCTTATTAGATTCGCCCTATTGTACAAGACCTCATTAGGATAGAATTTTATGTACTTAGATTCTGGCGTTCTGTATAAGCGAAGACAAGTCCTAATATAAGCCCTCTCAAACACCCGAATCTTTCCCAATAAACTTGCTCTTACGTTGAACCACACGGGACATCCAAATACAAGCATAGGCCGGATAAGGTCCATGTAGCACCTTCACCCTCCCATCGAGTTGGCTGTCTCTTTGTAAGGGCAACATCACCTTTGGCTCTGGCCAGAGCAACATCTATATGTTTGTTAAAATACAGATATTGGTCTAGCCAGATCCCAAGGTATCTGACCACATTTCGACAAGCAAGTGGCTGTCCATGTTGTCCGACGATAGAGAACTTTCACCAATTCTTTCTGGTATCCCTACAGGCCCCAGTTAAAGGCATGCTAAATAGAATGGTTGAAAATCAACTTTCAGTCATCACAATATCGCTTAATTTTATCGAAGTCACGTTGCAAAAGTATATTGATAACCTTGATCTTTGGACCTGACCTGTACGCGATTAAGTCGCCTGCGTACGTTATGTCATGGTGAAGTGAGCCTATCAGATCACTTGCGTAAATGTTGAATAGGATCGGCGAATTTACCGCACCTTGTTGCAGACCGTTTTTAATGTTAAATGTTCCAGCAGAAGTTACATCGCCATTCTTCACGATGAATTGTCTACTGGAGAGCATGCCAAAAAGAATATACAGCAGTAGTTTACTAATGCTCAACCTGTCAGTCCTTCTAACCATACGGTATCGAAGGCCTTCTCCAAGCGAATCGGGCAGGCGCCAGTGCACTGGTTCTTGCCTTTGTTCCATTCCATTGCCTTTGTTCCCCGCCTTGAAACCGAATTAGTTATCTGGAATTATATGTGAGTCCTCAACCCATTAAGTCAGGACTCTATTGATCACCTTCTCGAAAACCTTACTGATCGATCGATAGCCGGATTGGATGTGTCTTTATCCCTTTTGGGGATGGGATGTACGACCGCAGTTTTCCAATGCGCTGGATTATTAAACAGGGTGGTATAAATGTTAACCGCTTCTAGTGGGATATGTCGAAGCACAATGTTCGGTATTTCATCGCTTCCCACTGATTTCTTACTTCTAACCGATTCGAAGATCGTTTGGAGCTCTTCCTTCGAAATGAACGGGGGTAGTACCCTCGTGTCTGAACTGGGTGAAACCCGAGCTCTCGAATCGCCAGTTCACTATTTCGTTTCGAAGGTAGAAATTTTGCACAAAGTCTCGACTTTCCAGGTCGTGGTTCGGGCCAGTGATAACATTCGCCTTATATGCTTCCTGGAAAATCGCTCCTATAGCCTTGACCTTCTCCTGTGGATCCTCGATCACAAAGAAGTTGTCATCATCAACGGCCTCATTTGGATCGATGCCTGCTGCTGTGAGTATGTGCTCGTTGTCCGTCGTTCGGGCGATTTTAAGACACGAAAGGTCGTTTTGATCTTTTCTCCGAAATATTTTATTTATTTGCGGGAACATATTCGGGTTGCTGGTGTTTACAGCCCGAATTTTATTGTTCCAATACAAATTTACAGATTTTTTGTAATTACCTTTTAATAATGTTTGGAGGGTTTTGATCGACGACTTCAATGTTATGTTCTCCGGGTTATGTCTGTCAGTAAACTGTCTGTATAAGGTTTTTAGTCTTGACAGCAGTCAAGACAGTTGCAGAACAAGTCTTCGTTGTCAGTGTGTTGATACCGAGGTATCCTTTTGTCCATTGTTCGTTTGATTGTCTCGTCCATTAGTTTTAGATACCTGTCAATCTCCTCGTTTGACAGATTTCTATTGGATGGTGGGTAGAGTGAATTCGAGGAGAGTGCTCTCGTCAGTGTTCTGGAGAAGTGTGTCCAACGCAACCTAATATAGTTGTAGGAATGCCTTTGAACAAACTCATCCAATTCCGCAATTTCGTTCGGAACGGTTATTTCGGTACTGAGACCGCAATGTCACTGTCATACACAAAAGTGCGTAGACAGTTTATCGTATGTTGGTTAGTACACGTCAGGTACTCGTATATTCGTGAATCGAACAGCAGGAGATCCAGATAGGACCCGTGTCTGTGAAACGACGGACTATACGTTGCCTTAAAGCCGAGTCGATACGTTATATTGTGCTGACTCCAGCAATTGAATAGTAGGTTCCCTCTAGTATTTGGCGTATTATTTCCCCAATCTCTATGTTTGGCATTGAAATCTCCGCCGACAATAAAAAAGTTCTCCTCCAATTCCAGCCTCAGGAATCGAAACAGTGTCTCGAGCTCTGAGATGAATAAAGTGGATTGAGTAGCCTTAGATGCATAAACAGACACCATGTATAACCGCTTTCCACTACGGAGAGGAATGTACTCGTACATGACGCATGCTTCCAGCACCTGAAACCTACGTACCACTCGACTGTATACTCTTTTGAAACGCAGTCCTTTTCTAACAAAGATTGCAACACTTCCTTCTTGAATATTTCATATCTTCTGTGCCTCATTTTGTGTCTTTTGGTAAGCTTAGTTTCGCTAACCAAAAGCACATCAGGGGGTTGGTTTTTAAGCAACTTAAACAGCGCGGCTCTTCGTTCGAACCTAATCAGTAAATTAATATTTACTGCAAGGACCTTCAGGGTTTGCTCCGCCATGTATGTACCCATTACAACTGGAGGTACGTTAGGCCCGGCAGCAGCGCGTATATTTGATCTACCCGCGCGTATATTTGTTCTACCTGTGTTTGGCGCTGAAGCTGAGCCATCTGCCCCTGAATAGAGAGCAAGATAGCCAGCATGTCAGGTACAGGTTCCGGTGTTCTAAGCGCTGGGGCCTGAGAAGCTACTTTTGCTTGTTGTGCCGTAGTTCCTCTACCTGCCACCGTTTGGGCGTAGGTAACTTGGGGAGTAACGGCTGGTGTGTGCGCCTGCACGAGTGGACGTTTAACTTCCACTTTCTGCTGCCGAGCCAGATTTACTCTTTTGATGTATTGCAATTTGGGATAACCCCGATAATTTGCGGTGTGTCCCGTGTTCCTACATAAAGCACAAGAGAGTTGGCTTTTTTCAGACGCTCCGTCCTTACCTAGAGCGCATTCCTCGGATTTGTGGTTCTTTCCACACTTCACGTATCGAAGCAGCAGTTCGACGCGGCGTGTCCGAACCTTTGGCAGCGAACACATTGTAAAATGTTTTCAGTCCTCTTTAATTTTTCCCAGTGCACAACCTGGTAGTCTAGGACTTTGATGCTCCTTAGACCATCCAGTTTGCTGTTGGGACTTAGCTGGACCAGGAAAAACGGTAATTTCCGATTCTCCCTTTTGGCTCTAGCCGTGACAAATGGCTTGACCCCCACGAATTTGACGCTAAAACGTCCGCAGAGTGCCTAACGTATTAAAATTCAACCAGCTATGAGTGTACTTGCGTAGATCCAAATATTTGGACAAACTTGCATGGTCAGGTTTAGCATAATGCAAAGAGGAAGGTATAATATTTTCAGCATTTCTTTCCCAAATGCGATTGAAGGAGATGCTTATGAACACATTGAATTTGGACCCTTCTCATCATGGCACGGAGAAAGTTTCCTCTCGAATCAGGATGCAGAATTTTTTTTCAGTTTCAAGGAGGCACTGAAGAAAACATTAGTCATTTGTGGTTAGCGCTAAGTACCTGCAGCATAATGCGAGCGTAGGGGGAAACATTCACATTGGAAATGATCCTCAGTGTCGGTGAAATCTTCAGAGCAAGGTTTGCGGTAGTCGGTGCCACTTATACTTAGCATAGTGAGGAGTTTACTTTTCAATAAATTTTTATTACAATACTTCTATTCATATAAACATGCTAAACAAAAATGCTCAATTCTAATTCAACAATATAATTTTTTTCTGAATTTAGCTTACTGGTTTTTGCCGGCAACCCTAAGCTTAACATTGCTTTTCAGCCTAAAATCTACTATTCAGTGCCTGTATAGCTGTTTAAGCCTCGAGAGCAGTCTGCTTTTGTATGTGTATGTATAGCGCGTCAATTGTTGTGGTTCTATACTTGTCAGCCAGGCTGGCGTCTGAGCGTTCTACCTGAGGAATAGTTGGATTATTTGATAAAGTTGTTCATTTCTAATAAATGTCGGTTAATCTGTCGTAAGTCAGGTTTCTATTTGTCGGAGAATCAACCCCATTCAAATGTAAATTAAGCTTTAAAATCCTAGAGAAGCGCGACCATCGTGCCGATACGATAGTTGTATGAGAACTCATGTTCGTACTGCTCGTTTGGGATCCGTATTGTCGATCGCTCGCAAACAGTTCCGGGTTTGCCACTTTACGTTTATTAGTAGTATTCCAGTATCTATCGGCGCTAAGTACAAAACCTACCGGCTGATGGGAACAGCGGAGTATCTCTCGTGTACAACTCAAGTTTGTACTAAATCATACTTTTGACGACATCAGTTGTGCAACAGGTTGGCCCTAGTATTCGGTGGATGTTTAGCGTTAAGATATAAATTTTCTTCAGGTTGAATCTGGAAAGAATGGAAAAGTAATTCGAGTTCGGTTATAAATTGAGCGGGGTGGAGTGCTTCAGGTGCGTAAAGTGATACTACGTACTATAAAATCTCTCACTGCGAATAGGAGTGCATATAATGCAAGCTTCTAATAAATGGAACCTACGCATGCCCCCAATATATATAATAATATGGCGTAAGCCTCCACTCAACCCCTACGAGTAGAATCTGGCCGATCTCTTCTATATACAGCCACTGTACCTAATTTTGTGATTCTGGTTAAGCTTAGCTTCGCCAGAAAGCACATCTGGGCTATCGTTTAACAATAAGTTACAAAGGATGATCCTGATTAGTGAGTTAACGTTCAACGCAAAGGTCTTTAGATTTACGAGTACCTCATTCAATGTCAAAAAGGGTTGAATAGATGACATTAATTCGGTCAGAAGAATAGCTTTCAAGTACAGATTCGCTTCCGGTGCTTTTTCAGATACCTTTGGTATATTTTTTGCTGTCACTGTAGCTTTAGCAGGTACCAGATACCATTTGGACAAAGGATACACTGGGTGCCACAAAATTGGAAAACACATGACTCTTTTGACGCTTTTCTTCTTCGATGAATTGTTTTCGAGCTTGGAGTTTTTTTCTTTAGCCCCTGGAAATTAGAACATCCCCTGAAATTGGCGGAATGTCCGGAACTTATGTAGAGTACACAAAGGAGTTGATTCCTATCCACTACCCTATCGTTAACTAGAGCATATTCTGCATTTGTGTGGCCATTATCGTATCTTACGCTTCTAAACTGTATGTTGCAATTAGTTGCTGCGTGCCCGAACCCCTGTCAGCACAAACATTGCAGTACAAGATCTGTCCCTTTTTTTTCTTTTATTTTTTCCCAACATACACCATGATAGTAGAGGAATTTAATATTTCGCAGACTATGAATTTTAACATAGCTGGACTAAGAAGAACGGTAATTTTCGGTCATCACTCTTTGCTGCGGCCGTGGTAAACGGCTTGACACTTACGTCGTTTTAACAACACCGTCTGCAATTTCGCACCCTTCGGGGTATAAGTGAAGTACTCGACCTCCGCTTTTCCTAGAGCGGTGCGTACCTTATTCTACTCCTCGATATTATTACACATTATTATGTGCTTGTTTGAGCTTAACCGTTTCACATAAAAATTCTTACTATCTAGCTTAGATAACCCACGGCTAGTCTTAATCTCTAAGTTACTCACATTAATGGGAGGAATTTTATCCTTCCTTGTCTGAGATTGCTTTTGCTGTTGTTAATGTTGTTGTTGCTGCTGCTTCTGCTGTCGCTGTTGGTGTCGTTGCTGCTGTTTCTGTTGTTGTTGTCGTTGTTGTCTTGTTGCGGCTTTTGTGGTTTCTGCAGTTTTTGCTCTTGCTGTTGTTGTTGTGGCTGTAGCTACAGTGTTTTGGCTTTTTTGCTGTTCTTTCTGATTCAGCTGTTGGTGTTGCCTTTTATGTTGTTGCAACTTGTGTTTTTTTTCTATGAAATAATTCGTCCTCCTCCTCTGATAATGAGTCATCATCATCCTCCGACAGCTCTCTAAAATAGTTTCCCTCGCCAATGTGGCAGCATTCCTCTCATTCAAATTCATAGGGGTACCCCTTTCTTATTATCATCTCAGCTTCGATCTTCCTCTGTCCTTGTTTTAAAGTTTGATTTCGGCTTTGATTGCTTTCTTCTCTTCTCTGTTAATATTGTATATCATCTGATGTTTCTGCTATTATTTTTGCTGTTGTTTCCGGATATTTCTGCATATTAGATGTTCTGGTTAGTCGTTTTGGCAACGGCTGCTTTATCGGAACCCCTGGCTGATCGGTATTCATCGCTTGACTGCCCTTCGGCACTTCTTCCACTTCAATGCTAATTCTTAGAATTTAAATTACCCAAAAAAGGAAAAAAAAAACAGGAATTGTTCAGGAATCTTCTACACCCCGAGTTAGTTTACTAAATTTGCTACTCATCACTCTTTACGCTTAATTGGACACTAATAACTAGTCGTCTGCCCTCAATGAGAGGTGTTTAGTTTGCCAAGCAAAGTACACCCTTAAGAATTCAGAAAGGAATCCCTGAGATCGGATTCAAATGACAGTCGGCTCGCTCGCAAGGTTAACGAAACTCCAATGCAAGTTGTTTCAAAAATTGTCTCTTTGGAATTGAAGATGGCTATGGGATTGCAGCCCATGATGTGAATTTAAACAGGACGTCGGTTCTGGAGTATATTAAAAAGCAGAAATTGACTTGCCCGGAGAACGAGGAACTCGGTCTTTGGAGTTTGCTTAAAGCAGCAATGAACTAGATCCAAAGGTCCCTCTTTTCATCATCATTTGCCAAAAACCGTTATACTGGCATAGCTCAAGTATGATTACTATGTTGGACAATACGGTGGCATCGTCGATACCACACCCCAAATGATTCGAACTGCAACCAACTTCAGACTGCTATAATTTCCAAACCGTTCATGACAGTGAGCTCAAATTTTGACACGTGATAGATAATTTTATTATTTACGAGCCTTTGTTGTGTTGAAAAATTTTTATCCGCAATGGAATTCAAACGTGATAGTGTGATTGCTTTATATTTGGCTGGAAAACCACAAGTAGCTATCGTTAGAGCCCTCCAGCACCTCAACATGAATAAATCATTTGTGTCTCGAACCATAGCTCGTAACCGTGATACTGGCAGCGTTGCAAAACGCCCTGGAGGTGGTCATAAAAAAACAGCAACATCGGCAGAAATGGTTCGGAAAGTGAGGGCTCGAATTGAGCGAAATCCGCGTCGAAGTGGAAGAAAAATAGCTCAACATATCGTTGGAACGGATGCAACAGCTTGAACTCAAGCCATTGAAGTTCCAAAAGCACACGATCTTACACTGCAACAGAAAAAAGTTAGAGTCGAAAGAGCGAAGGAGCTGCTACGCTTTCACGAAAGTGGTGAGTTGCCGAATTTGGTTTTTTCTGATGAGTCGCTATTTGTTATCGAGCAATATGTCAACAAACAAAATGACCGAGTTTACTTGCCAGAGAGGTCCTTCGAAAATTTACACCTTCGGACGGCCACCAGAAAGCAGGCAGCACCGATGGTGATGGTTTGGGCCGCCATAACTGCCGATGGTCGCTCTCGGCTCGTATTTTTGGACCGTGGCGTCAAAATTAATGCGATCGTATACCGTGAAACTGTCTTAGAGGCAGTATTGAAGCCTTGGACAAACAATCATTTCGGTCGGAGACCGTGGACATTTCAACAAAACTCGGCACCGTCTCACAAAGCGCTCGTCAACCAAGATTGGTTAAAAAACAATGTTCCACATTTCATTTCTTCGACACAATGGATTGTATAGTCTCCGGATGCAAGTCCGTTGGATTTCTCTGTCTGGGGTATTTTAAAGGCGAAGGTTGGCACTAAAAAATACAAAAGCTTGGACCACCTCAAACAAGCACTTCGCCGGGAATGGGCCAAAATACCGCAGAGCCACTTGCGTGCAGCGTGCGATGTTTTCTTTGCCCGTCTCAAGGCAATTATTCGCGCCAAAGGTGGACATATTGAAAACTACTGATACAATTTGAAAATTGATGTATTTTCCAACATTTTTTGCTTTGGCACAATAAAATTTATCAAAAGATAAAAAAATTATAGCATTTTAAAAAGCTGGAGTTCGAGTCATTCACCCTGTAGATGAGTTAAAGCCGTTAGCTTTCTCATTTTCATTTCAATCATCGTTCACGTCTATCATGACTGCGTGCACAATAGAGCAGATAGTCGCGTAAGCAGAAAGCCGGCCAACATGGACCATGCCAGTAGAGACAAGATGATTGTGTTCAATACCATTGCTTTAATCCACAAAGCCAGTGATTCTCCTGCCGTGTTGTCTGGACGAGTAACAAATGTCGAGGTATCGAAGGCGCCCTCAATTGTGAAAATGAACATTGAGCTGAGTTCTGTACCTTTGGCATTTCGTGGCTTTCAAAGAAGTGGACTTAACTGCGCCCTGCAGCTTCAATACAACCAAGGAGCTACCTTTGCTGGTAACAGAACCTGTTTCACTTAAACCTTGTTTGCGGGTTGTTTTAAAATTAATTAGCCCTCATCAACCGACTTTCATTCATTAGAACTACGACCTTTGCTGCTTTCATCCAGATATCGTGTGCTGCAAACGCTACGAACCGAGGTAGCATCTGAAACCTTCTCCCTCTTGGCCCGATATAATATAATATAAGGCAAATTTAGCTTCAAGCATTTAAATTAGTGTACAAGCTGTTTGAACTCAGAAAATGCAAAGATATGTGGGCGATACATTTCTGACACAATTTCCGGGTTTAGCGCCATTTTCTACTTTTGATATATCTGTGGATCATTCCAATCCAGTTAAGAGCGTGTCCAGCTAGTCCAACATCTTGAGGACGGCTTGTATGCATTTGACTGGTTCTTCTTGCTTTTCTAGTTGAAGTGGTCCAATGTTCAGTCTAGTTGTTGGTACGCATTCAAGGACAACTCATCATAGACAAGTGGTATACGGCATTAAATATGACTTGAGGTTGACCTATTAAGTCCTTGCCGTTTAGCTTGATTTTCTAGCTCTGAAAAGACTACATACATGTGTAACTATTTAAATTTCCTCTAATTAATTCAATTAATACACTCGTAACTGCGAAAAGTTGCATCCTTACATATATTAATATAAATGAGTTCAGAGAAATGGGGAGAAGCAGTTACATTTGGTACAAAGCAAATCCCACTTAATGGTAGTATCCGTACATGTGTAATTCCACTCTTATAGAACTAACAGGGTGAACCGCAACAAATTCAAAAGAATTTTGCAGTTCAGCACTTAAAATGAAATTTAACACGATTCCGGTGCAAGGTGTTACAAGAAAAGCGCGCACTTGAAAATCTACAGAAAAACTATTTCTACGAATACCTAGTATATCTAAATTAAGTGACACAGTTTGCGCATTTACTTCGTCAAATTTCATAGTATTCAATACAAAACAAAAGGACAACGGCACAATGCAATTAGCATGACTTTAAGTGTCATAAGCAAAATGTGTGGCACTTTGGTTTACAGTACTTGGACTCCGATCCTTAAGTGACATTGTGTTGAACAAAAAAAGTATATTCTACGAGTATTCAACAACATGTTTAACACTAAGTAAGTTCTGCATAGGTCTATGTTCACAGTTCTTAAGGTCCATAGGAAACTTACATGACATTGAGTTTTGAAACGTCCGTTTATAAATTGCACCAAAGAGGGTTTATATTTTGCCCAACTAGAGTGGAACATTCTTTTGACAATTGAAACAAATAAATTGCGAAACAGTTCGAAGCGGATTCATTTCTACTATTTTGACTCGCATATGTATTTTTATTTTCTACGGTTTCTGGTCGACTCCAAATGGCGAGAGACAAATAGGATTTTTCATAAACAGAGATTTTCGCTTTCAGAGGCTGACCATAACTTTCCGAGAAGCTGGCGACTTCAAAAGTGATGTTGTCTATTCTTCAGTGCATGGTTTGGGAATCGAACCCAGGATCTCCGTCATAGTATTCGACAAGTTTAACCATTGCACCATGCCAATAATAACGTTGGTGACCTGGTTCGGAGACTAACAAACCCCAAAGTACGAGTAGCAAACGATTGCAGTTATCGAGCGACAATTTTGAACACATTCCAATGTTGACTTTGCTATACTTATTATTGAATCAAATTTATTAGACAGTTTAAAAAGTGAACTTAGTATTTATAAAACTTCTCTCTTAGGCGGACGTTCAAGGGGTTATTAGTACCTTTAAAATGTTTGTAGTTAGGCAGGGAAAAAAGAGAGATACCGATGTACTCGTACGTTGGTCTTAAATGTTTGCAAATTACAATGACTAGGAAATAGAGAGCTCGGCAGGGCATTCCATAAGCGAGTTGTACGGCTTAGGAATGAAACACTATATTTTAGAATACGTCCAAAAGTGAGCTTGAGAATACACTGACGAGTGTTCATAGCGAGACTGGCGTTACGGTCCAAAGTTTGAAATGGCGGCATGCAACTGGCAGTTTCAGTGGAGCACTGGTGGTGAAAATGGCGATAGAACAAGGTAAGGCAAGTGACGTAACGTCGGTGTTCAAACGTCTCAATTGACAATATTATCGTCACCTATAAGTTTTACCGCACGGTCTTGAATCTTATCTAGTAAGTGCAAAGAGGTCTTGAGGGCATCTGACCAGATGTGGGCATTACACCCCAATTTTGGGCTATAAATGCTTTAAATATTGAAGCCAGATCAGAAAGAGAAGTATATCTTACATCGATCGAGGAAACCTAGACATTTCGCAGAGTTTTTAGTGACATCGAATATGTGGCCATTCCAACCTAGGTTGTCATTGGCACACATGCTGAAAATGGATTCGGTTTCGACGATGCAAGTGCCATTCATAGATAATATTTCAATTTCGCTTGAACGACAGCAGACACATATTGCTGTGGAAGCGTTAAATTCCAGTCTGCTATTAGTTCCCCAACTGCTCCTGCTGAGTGTGTCGGAGTGTCGGAGACAAAACAGAGCCCTCGGGCACAATAGCATTTATTTTGTGAATATCAGACTTGAAGCCATCCAAGACAACCTGAATTGAACATTCCGAAAGTTAATTTCTAATCCATCGAAGAAGAGAGTCGTCGATCCCAAATGCACACATTTTCGACAAAAGAGTCTGATGCCATACTCTGTTATAGAAATATCAAGTGCAACTATAAGCAGATTGATGTAGAATTTTGGAAGCTTCGGTTCCACTTTTCGGTGAGACACGCCATCAAATCATTAGTGGACCTGTTGCTACGATAACCATACTGCCGGTCATTGAAAAGTTTTCATGTTGCGAGATATTTCATGAGCTGAGAGTTTATCAGCGTTTCCATGACCTTAGAAAGAAGAAACGCAAATGCAATGGGTCTCTAGGAGGAGAGAGAAGAAAATCCGCCTTTTTTAGGGACGGGCTGGACAAATGCTGTTGTTCATCTACTCGGAAAGAATCCTTAACAGTAGGATTTATGAAACGCCTGCGCAGTGGTATTTCCAGCGTGGAAGAGTACCTAGCCGTATCTGGACCATCGGATTTGTGTTCTCGTATGTCAAGATCTGTAAGCGCTCTTGCTACTACATGAGTGCGAAAGTGAACTCGTTCTGGCGAAGACAAAGCACAATTTGGAAGTGTTGAGCGAGCCGTAAAGTATTCAGTAAGCATATTGGCCTTATCCAAAGAGCTGGCAGCTGGAATGTCATTGTAGATGAGCGTTGGAATGGAGGATGAGGCAGAATTTCTAATAGTTTTTGGTCGTATTGAAATTTCAGACGCTTAAAAAAGGCGTAGCAGTAAGCCCTGGCTCGTTTGAACTTTTTCCGATTTTTCTCTGTCAGGTTAGGCTTGTAGGAGCGAGAAAATATTTCTCTAATCTTGAAAGCGTCTTTGCAGCTTGAATCGTACCTTTTCTTTTGGTTTGATACTCTTTATCCAATGAGGGATAAATGATCTTATTCCAAAGAGAATAGTGTCTCTGATCATATCAGTTAAAATTCCTAAAGAAGCTGTTAAGTCTGCTCCAATTGGCTTTCTCGTATTGCTATGCGGTTCTTTTCTCTAATTGTATGGTCCGTGTACATTCAAAACTAGTTTGAGAGTGGTGAGGATGCCTTATAGTCGTTCTCCAAACAGACACCAACGCCGTATCCTAGATCGGTTTTTGACCCATTCACGAAGACCCGACTACCATCGTTTCCTTACTCAGATTGTGGCCGAAACCATTCCCCAGTGCAGGGAAAGTCAATTTGTTATTTGTTCAACAACAGGAGTTCTAATGCCATTAGACAGTCAGTCAGTCAAAGGACAGTCAGCACTCTGGGTAATAAAAATTCCAGTACGTTTTGTACCCTCTTTGTCTAGAGCAGATCATGCTAAAGAAAGCCTCCACGCAGCCGAGATAGACCGTCTATTGTAGTAAAAGCATCAGATCCAAGCGACTCTCCTCGGCGGCAAGACCCATGACTTGTGAAAGCTGCCTTACACTGCCAGAAAGCCGACAGCGGTTTAGTCCAAAGAAGTTTGTTATCCAGAATAGCACTCAAATATTGTACTTAGCTTGGATGGATAAACGACAGATATTAGATAAGTCAATATCGCTTTTATCTACAAAACCATCCTGTCGAAAGCTGCGTTGTTGAAGCCACCCTAAATGAAAATGCCAAACGCGTGCGTCTTCAAATCTGCCACCACATTTCTCTCAGTCTCATAGGATCCTCCGTATTGGTAAGCATGTTACATCCTGAACAGAGGATGTATTCGCAAAGCAGTTCTGCACTCAACCATTCTAAAGGGCTATCGATTTTGAATTGGATGTAACTATAACCTGACAGTAACGTCTCCTTAGACTCCTTAACTTGCTTTCCTACTTTCGTAGCAAACGTTGAACGAGAGTCAGTATTGTTGACTACCAAATCTGATGATAGATGATAGAGATGATTGCCTCTCACGTCGTATTTGTTAATGGTTCAATGGTTCAGAAGCATGAGCATCTCTGCATATGATAACAGAAGTTCTATCTTCCTGGAATCACAGCATGCAGTTCGATAACATATTGCTGTCGGCACTACTTATTGTGGGTGGCTGGCTCAAGTGATAGTGGACTGGCTTCCAAATTAGAAGGTTCGGTGTTCGAGTCCCAGCCTGGCCTGAAAGACATATTCATTTTTTCAGTTGTAAAAGTAAGGGTTGTAAATTAATGAATTTTTTGTATTTGTCTATTTCGTGGTGACAGCTGGTGGCACGTTCGTAGTAGTAGTGCATTCGCAGCAGCGGATGCGTTCGTAGTGCATTGGCTGCATTCAGCTGTGCAAGGTGGTCGCTACACAGTCAATGAAAATCAAGTAAGATGAGTAGTTGACTAGAAATCAACATCAAGCCAACTTCCACTAAGAATTTAGTCTCCCCATTAAATGTTGGATGCCACCCATGGAGCGAAATAACCACTGAGCCCAAACATATTTTTTACTCTCTCTATCTCATTTTCCAAAAAAACTTAACACATGCTGCGATATTAGAAGTGTATTCATACCCACTTGAGTGTTAAGTTCTTAAAAAAAAAAAAAAAAAATACAAATTACGTTCGTAGTAACTAAATCTTGGCTGGAAAATTGTCCAAATTTAGATGGTGAGAGTGAATTCGGCACACAAGGACAAGCTCTCGGTTTTTCCGAAGGCTCGTAATATAGTGCAGGTGTGTCAATAGAGGATCCAGAAGAAGACGCACGCCAGCTTTGATGGTCCGAAAACACCAAAAGGGTTAGATTTCGTAAAGGGTATTTTCGGCCCAGACTTGCCAAACAATTTTATTCTGTTCAGTTTTTCATATCACAATTCTCCGTTTTGATGCAAAAATTTCCTGCTTCAGCTGGCTCATAGAGTTGATCAGCATCGTTTAGACGTTGTCATTGCAAGTCTTGCGATTTTAAAACGACAGGGAAAATCACCCTTTTAGGAAAGTCAGGCCGTCCCTCCAAATTTTTCCATCTGCTAGTTGCAGCTTCAGTTTAAGCTTTCTGCGCGGTGAAAGCCATCGCCAGAGTTGTTTCTCAGGAAAGCACCAACTGACTTCCGTCTATTAAAATCAGCCCCGGTTTTGGTTTTGTTAATGGGGTTGATCGCTTTATTCGATTCTCGTATACTTGCATCGCGCTTGGGAATCTATCAACAAGGGGTGTGGCAGTAGCTTTTTTCCTTTTGGCCTGGTCAAGATATAAAAAAGGTACACAATTGCAGTTTACGGGGCTTAATCAGTTTTAGTGCGTGTCGCTTCCATAGATTTGTTTCACTTCTCTGTCGCCGCTTTTAGCAATTGTTCGCTCCATTCGTGACACTTGTTCAGGACACTTGTATATATGAGCCTATTAATTAAGCATTTTAATCATTTGAAATACTTCAAAAACTATTTACATTCGCGTACATATGTAACTAGTCACGTAGTTCAAAAACAGCATCTGACAATACACTTTATTTGTGCAAATACTGTTAAGGAAAAAAACAAATCCAACTATCTACACCCTTGCACTTAATTATAAGTTCTCCTCTTGTCCTTTCGTAATGAAGTTCACTAAAAAACTTTTCACTTTGTATGTACTTTCAGAGCGCTTCAAAAGCAGAAGTCAACGCTAACGTCTTTGTTTCGAATTTCATTTAAGTAAAAAAAAAAAAATAAAATAAAAAATACAGTGGAAGGGGAAAAAAAAACAAAATTTAAATTAAACTCTCAATCCTCATCTGTGGAGCGGGTGAATTCGTCCTCATAGATCCTTTTTGCCGACGGTTTTGCCAAGAGAATGAAATTAAATTTTCAATTGGATGATCTTATGACGGTAAGTGTGAAGAACGTTTTCTTTTCTCTTTTGTTTTCATTCCTCTTTATTTTGTTTTTGTTTTTCTATTACTCCCCCCTGCCAACCTCTTTCAACTGACTTTAACTTTCATAAATTAATATGTGCCACCCTATTCTGTCGTACTAGTGTACATACATAAACGAACGAATACGTTCGTGCAATACATCATACAAATAAAATGTTGAGACTAAGTTTGCAGTGCTTAAATAAGGTAGAGGAATGAAGTCCTTTTGGTGTCCTTTGAAGTGTCTAAGACACTCCCAACATATACAACATACGTGGAAATGTGCTTAAGCTTGTAAGTTTTCTCAATTAAAAGCAGATACTAGTACATATGTATGAGTACATTCCTCTGGCTGGGTTCAGAGTAAACACACTTTCACGTTTCACAGGATATGGTCAACTGTCTATTTGATTGGGCATGTTCGAATGGACGTTTGTTATTTGTTATCAGTGCTGCCACTTTAATACCTATTGGAATTGATTCAAATTAAAATTGGGGCGTACCGCTGACTTAGAGATATCCTAATCTACATAGAAAACTTATCCTGGATTTCTAAAGCGGACATTATGTAAGTGAAAGTACAGTGATGGAAATGCGGTGTTCATGATAAATAAAATTACAACTTTGTTAGCTTTTCGTCTGTACTTTATTCGACATTACTAATAATTCAATAAAAGATACGTTTAGTTTCGTTCGCGCGGTATGTCGTCTTTTTTTACATCTTTGTGATTACTTTCTTGACATTTGGATGACAACGTGGCTGTTGGTGTTACCAAATGTCACAGAGATCCCTCAATATTCCTTCTCTAGAAACTTATATCGATATTGATATCGCTCTGATATCGAGGACTAGATCGTGTTGCTGTCGTTGTAGTTGGCAGCATTTTAAATGATGAGCTATTTTCCTGAAGCTTCTTCACGAACGTTAATATTATTCTGTCCACGGAGATACGGAGGCATTTGTCAGTCGTCTCCGAACTTTCAATTTGAAAAATTTGTTGTCTTTTTTCCGGATCGGAGACTGCCCATCTTAGGGAGTTCTCAACGGGTATTTGACTTTATACTTTATTGCAGCGATATCAGTTAGACATTCAACAAAATTGAGATGATCTCTCCTTACAATTACAGTCTTAATCTAGCACAATGTACTAGGTAGCACAAAAGTCATCACCTTTTCGCCTTATCGGAAGATGCTATAATTTTTGCAAATGACGTGCCACGCAGTTGGGTATCAATCGGCGGTCTTTACAGAGAATTTGAGTAAACCACTGTAAGATGTTCCCTTGCAAAGCGCAGTCAATGCATCAGCTATTAGTAATTGACCGCTAAACGCGTGTAACCTACGCTCAAGCCATCCTGAATACCGACCATGAGGGAAACAACTTTTCATCGAAAATCATCATGAGCGAGGCCCATTTCCATCCGTGTGAATATGTGAATAAGCAAAATTATCGCTTCTGGGGCACCGAAAATCTGCCTATAATCCACGAAGAGCCGTTATATCCGCTCAAATTTGCTGCATGGTGTGCTGTTCAAGCTGGAGGCATCATCGGGTCTTATTTTTCCGAAAAAGCCGCGGACCAAACGGCTACTGTGGACGGCGAGCGCTACAGAACCGTGCTCAATGACTTTCTCCTTCCTCAATTGGATGAATTGGGACTAGAGGACATGGAGCCACAACCGAAAGTCTGAGGGCCGGCAAGATCGCCTGATTAACCTTTTTGTGGTCACGAGTCTATTTCAACAAACCTCAGACTCTTGAAGCCCTCAAAGAGAATATCCGTCAAGATTGCGAAGTCCTACCGTTGGAAGTTCTGGCAAGAGTGATGTAAAATGTCACAAATCACGTCCGAATGGTCATCAATTCTGGCCCCGGCCACTTATCCGATATCATTGTCTCGATTTAGTGGAAAAAAAATTTAAGACATCAAATAAACATAATCAAGCAGAGCTAAAGTTTTTCATTCTTAAAAAAATATTACAGCCAAAGAACATCGGGTGAAAACTTTTGCGCCATATTTTATAATGCAATACATAGATATCTGCTAGTTGAAATGTATGAGAATGTTGTAATCATGCCTCAAGAGAATTCTTTACCGCCCCCTCGTTCTCTATCAATCACCTCCTGAACCGACAATCTCTCAATTTGGTACTTCCGTTATTTTTTCGGAGTGGAACAAGCGACTTGAAAAACTTTAAATCACATCGGTCCAAACTGGTTTGAAGTTGGTTTTTATGCGTCAATTTAAAATCGCTATTTTCAACTGCCTAAAAATCACCGCTGCCAAAACGTCAAAGTCTTGTCGCTTCAAATTTAGCATTTTAACGAAATACGAGTGGACTTTTTGCAATCAGAAGTCATTCAACTTGCCGAATTGAAGCTAAGAAAAGTAATTGAAAAGAGAAGAGAACTAAAGAGCACCACAAGCCAAGCCTTAGTCCTAATTCTTAGTTTAGTATTAAACCTAAAAGTAAGCCTAGTCGAAAAATTTACCAAAATGTTCACTTGTACCTCGCTTATTTTCATAATCAGCACGACTCTATCTCCATTCGATGGCACAACTCGAACAAATGTTATGATTTCAATCCAACCAGAAGGATTACCATCGACCCTCAAGACCTTCGGCAAATTTTCGTAAATTTTCATAAAAAACTCCAACATTTCCCTCACACATATGCTCTTCTCATATGCCTTCCATGTTCCTTCTAAACGTATCTTACACCTGCAAAAGCCCGTTCTAGCTTTTAATAACTACCCACGCACCCAGACGCTTGTCACTTTATTACCAAAATGTAAGGGGCCTGCGCACAAAAACAACATCTGTCTATCTTAACTCCCAAAAGCTTCCATATGACATTTTTGCTTTGATCGAAACGAATCTAATATCTGATATCAAAGATTCAGAACTCTTTGCACCAGAATTCAGAATGATGATTCTTCTATAGGTCTACGGGTCCCCCTTGCAATTCATGATCGTTTAGACCTTCAACTCGTTAAAAAGCCAATAACTGCTAAATATGAAAGTATTGATGTTAAAATTACTGCTTCAAAGCGCAGATTACAATGGTTAACATAAATTTTGAGTCTGGGTTTTGCTTATCTGGTTCTTGCTACTCCGTAAAAAAATTTGCTTATGTGGCTATCTGAATGAAAATACGGATTTTAGGAAGAAAATTTTACGAATAGGAGTACAAGGTGTCAATTTGGTTTTGATATTTGTGAATCAAACAGAATTAGAAATTGTGTGAACTAGCAATAGAACGCTATACCACCAATTCCCGGAATAACCACCGTGTGGCGCTCCCATTGTTCCGATTTGAGTTCTGTTTTATTTGTTAAGTTGGTAAATCTGTTGTTTACATTCCCTCTAAATCTTTGCGTCATAGCTTGACATTTGCAAAAGTTACGTAGCCAAGAGTACATCTAACTCTGTGTCTGATGGCGATTTTTCACAATTTTAGAAATGGATTTAAACTTGCAACAACGAACTTGTATTAAATTTTGCGTAAAAAACGGATTTAATGGTGCGCGAACGTTGGAAATCTTGGAAAAGTGTTTCCGCAACGATTCTCTAAAGAAAACGGTCGTTTACCAGTGGCACGAGCGGTTCAAAAGTGATCGTGAGTTAATCGAAGATGATGGCGTTCCTCAAACCATCGACATCGAAAACCGACGAAAACGTTGATGAAGTAAAAGAAATGTTGGCCAATAACCGCAAATTAACCATCAGAAAATAGCGGAGGACTTGAGTATTGCCTATGGATCCGTCCAAGACATTTTGATTAATGATTTGGGTTTCCGTCGTTTAGCAGCAAAGTTGGTGCCAAAAGACCTCAATTTCATGCAAAAAAGAGACCATGTTGACGTCGCAAAAGAGATGATTTGCGAGGCTTAATCCGATCCCACATTCATCAAAGGATCATTCCAGGCATCAGACAAGTGAACGGCGTTCACCTAATGAGCCGAGACCAAAAAAACCACGTCGTTCCCAGTCAAAAAAGAATGCAATGCTCACCGTTTTCATGGATTACAACGGTATAGTGCATCATGAATTTTTGCCAGAAGGCCAGAGGCTAACTAAAGAGTATTATTTGGGCGTTATGAGACGTTTGCGTGAAGCAATTCTTCGAAAGAGACCAGAATTGTGGGCAGAAAACTCGTGGATTTCGCACCATGATAACACACCGTCGCACAGTGCCATCATCATTCGTGATTTTTTGACGAAAAATGCAACAAATACCATCCAACAGCCACCGAATTCACCTGATTTGGCTCCCTGTGACTTCTTTCTGTTCAATCGAGTTAAAAAACCATTACGGGGAACGCGTTTCAGCAGCCTAGAGGCAGTAATAGAAAAATCGCAGGAAGCACTGATGGACATACCGAAAACCGAATATAAAACATGTTTCGAGGATTGGATCAAGCGCTGGCATAAGTGTGTCGCAGTCGATGGGGATTACTCTGAAGGGGGCAATATTGATTTAGATGAATAAACTTGTATTTTTAATTTTCTGAATAAATTCCGGCATCAAGGTGGTACTCCTGAAGAATGGGAAATAACCTTCACGATGTTTTCAATGAACAATTCGTCAGTGATTCCGGGGCAACGTTCATTTCGTAGCCATTTTCCTGGCCGCCCGGCTCCCACTGGTCGTGCAATGTGAGGCTTAGCTGCACGACTCGTACAGAATGGAACAGCACGGAACCGAGCAAACTCTGGAAGGCCTCGTTCCTCTCGTTCGGCCGAGAATATCGCTGCCGTGGTTGAATATACCGTAGAGGTTCCGTTGATACCGAGCAAACGACGTGCCACGCAATTGGCCATTCCACGCACGTTTCTGAGGCGCATTTTGGTTTTTTTTTTTTTTTAAATGAGCGCGCGCTCAATTGGTTTTTGTACCCTTAAAATGTTTATTCACAGCGCGGGCGAAGGAAGTTTAAAGAGGAAGAAAGGACAGGTACCGATGTACATTGTTTTTAAATGTTTGTAAGTTATAACGACCAGGAAACACAGAGATCGGCAGGCCATTCCATAAGCGAGTTTTACGGGTTAGGAAAGAATCACGATAGTTTAGAGTACGTCCGAAAATGGGCTTGATGGTATACTGATGAGCATTCACAGCGAGACGGGTGTTACGGTTGAAAATTTGAATGGGTGGAATGTTATTGGTGATTTCAATGGAGCACTGGTGGTGGAAACAGCGATAAAACAAAGTGAGATAGGAGACTTTATGGTTGGTTGATATTAGTATCACTTATGAGTTTTATCGCACGGTTTTGAATCCTATCTAGCTGGTGTAGAGATGTTTTATGAGCACCTGACAGGATGTGGGCATTGTACTCCAATTTTAGGCGGATGAATGCCTTATACATATGCATATTGTGGCGAGATCAGAGGGTGTGAAATATTTCTTACATCGCTTGAGGAAACCTAGACATTTTTTTTACTAACTGAATAACAAATACATATAGCTTTAAAATATTTATATAAAAAATACAAAAAAAAAACTGGTTACACATGAATACTATACGTACTTCTCGTGTGATTGCGTGGACTGTCTCGTATATATTGGCCTTCAAAATATATAATTTCCCATCAACCTCCCATGATATTGGCCCTGATAACAACGTTCGAAATCCTTCTTGTCTTTATATTGGTCCAAATGAGCATGTAACACATGCACTTTATGGGACATTCTGCGACCCATGAGTCTAAAGTTTTCAAGCATATATGAAATCAGCTCTTTGTAGTTTTCTTCCGAGAAAATTATGCACCACTATTTTAAGGCGGTCTCTTTTTACTTTGGCTTCGGATGACTTAGGAAACAATTTTTTTTTTGACACTGAAAAGATTCAAAATCTTGACGAGGGCTTTTTACGAATTGCTTCATAGGGCCTAATTTTATATGCAATGGAGGCATCAATATGTATTTAGGCTTGACTGTTTTAACCTTATATTGTCCTATCTCGAACACGGTTCGTTTATGGTAGGAGTACTGCTAATAATGCGAATTAACTGCTCTACTATCCCATAAGCAAAGATAGTAAGGATGTTTGGCATACCCGTCTTGCGTTCCCACCAGAAAGCTAACCACTATAAAATCCGCTTTCACTGGCGTGAATATATGGACATATGATCGCAAAGTTATCGGTCTTATAGCTGTTACTAGTAGTTTGGGACGTAACACAATGTCTTTTTTTTCTTGAGGTCATTTTTGAAGTAACCATTACATAAATTCGTTTGATCGCTGCAAGATGGCATACTAACTAATGAACCACGTGAGTAAAATGTCAAATCTTCCCACTTTTACTTAATACATGACGTAATATAACGGGTGACCATAGATAGTAATGATAGTTTTCCAATTGTTATAATTCAGCAGCTGTCAAATTCACCAATGACATCCAATTGTCAAAATATTCAGTAAGGTTTGCCATTTCATCATGCATCGTTTTACGGTTGCCGGACGTGCGTCATCATGGCTTCAGTGTGCAGGCAATTCATCGCACAGTGGAAAAGTTTGAGCGTGAGTACACTCATTTGGAGCTTAAGCCACCAACCAGACTTAAATGCGAAATGAAGAAAACACAGCCGCCGTAACGGCCAGTATCAAACACAGAAATGTCGATTCAGCGCCGAGCAGCTGCGTTGGGCATCGCCAGAGAATTGCGGTTGGATTTGGGCCTACATCTATATAAAATTGTGCTGACGCAATAACTGAAGCCGGACGACCATAAACAACGCCATGAGTTCGCGAATTGGGCGCTGGAAATGTTCGCTGGAAATCTGGACAGACGATGCCCATTTTTGGCTCAGCGGCTATGTCAACAGACAAAATTGTCGTTATTGGAGCGAACACAATCCACAAGTATTCGGCCAAACATCAATGCATCCACAAAGATTGACTGTTTGGTGCGCTTTATGGCATGGCGGCAACATCGGATCTTATTTCTTTCTACGAAACGTGGAAGGAGACCCCGTCAAAGTCAATGATCATAGGTATAGAGCAGTGTTAGCCGACTTTCTGTCGTCAAAGTTATTTGGGCGTTATGAGACGTTTGAGTGAAGCAATTCTCCGAAAGAGACCAGAATTGTGGGCAGAAAACTCGTGGATTTTGTACCATGATAACGCACCGTCGCACAGTGCTATCATTGTTCGTGATTTTTTGACGAAAAATGCTACAAATACCACCCAACACACACCGAATTCACCTGATTTGGCTCCCTGTGGCTTCTTTTTGTTCAATCAAGTTAAAAAACCACTATGGGGAAAGCGTTTCAGGAGCCGAGAGGAAGTAATGGAAAAATCGCAGGAAGCACTGTTGGATATACCGAAAACCGAATCTAAAAAATGTTTCGAGGATTGGATCAAGCGCTGGCATAAGTGTGTTACAGTCGATGGGGATTACTTTGAAGGGGACAATATATGTAGATTTAGATGAATAAACTTGTGTTTTTAATTTTCTGAATAAATTCCGGGAATTAATCAAGATGGTATATCCTATGCGTAGGTTGTCTGGTCGAAAAAGCTTTCGGGAAAATACTTTGCACTTGCTGAACGCTTTCACAACTTCCAAGCTAGTTTGATATTTCAAGACTTCACTGAACGAAGTCGAAAGACTGAAGTTACTGGGTCTTGTGTGGATATCACTCAAGTCACAATGGGATCCGGAAAAATTAAATAAAATCGCCGTTGAACTTGCTAGGCAAGGCTCAGAGGAGATTTTTTTTTTGTTGGGTTTCATATGAATATAACTGTAGATGGTGTAACTCTCCAGGATGGCGGCAAACCAAGCAAATTTTTCTGTTTTAGAGGTCAGAGACTTTCCTGGATTTCTTTGGTAGGAAATACTGTGGACTGTTTACCCATCAGGGGGCACTGCACTTTTGCTAAGCACCTACATATGTGTGCTGGGCATAAGTGATACTTACAACTTCCTGCTGTGAGAGTGAGTGTCTAGTGTGCAATCCCGTCAGGCTGCAAGTACTCGGCGATGATGTTATGATACTTGTACGAGTATTGTACGAAAGTTATCACTAAAGGGCCTACTCGTCTTTCTACAAATGACTTAGATATTTCCGTTAAGGGATCATGCAAGGAGTACAACGGACTGGTGTTCTGTTCCGAAAGAAAAATGATGGTTCCTGAGTTGTTGACGCTTTGAGAGAAGTCGGTTCTTATTGCAAACGATTATATGTAGTAAGGACGTTGGCGTGATTGCTGACAGAAGATATGGTTCAAAGACGTATTTGAATTACCTTGAGGTGGTGGTATTATCCATTCAAAGTCAGGTCGATTTCGAACGTGGAAAATAGGGCCACACACAATCTAGCCTGCAAAGATATAGAAAAGATATTGTATTTGCCAAAGGACATCAAACGTAACTCCACAAGTTCAGGCCAATTGCTGGCTTCATTTGGTTAAAAATAAAAATTCTTCGAATGGAACTTAAGCGTCCATTCTCCGTTAAGGACTTCCTGAATTAAAGCTCATTCGGATGCGTTTTCATACGCATACCATATGAGTATGCAAGTAAGTATGAGTATAATGTTAATCTCAATTCATGGTAGCTACGAAAAGTCAAACTTTTCCATCAGAAAACGGGTATATTTTTGTGAAGTGCGTGTAAGTGGCAGCACTTTGAAGATACTCGTATTTCCTATTTCCGTTTGTCGAGGTTGTTCGATGTCCATTCTGGAGTACGGATAGGTAGCAACTGAACGGACTCCTTTATATGGTGAGGTATTAGCCATATGTAATAAAAAATGTACATCACGATCCTAATATCAATTCACCAAACCATTTTCTACTTTGCTATCCTGACGGGTTCGAGTTCTTCTTGGAATTTTTTTTTTTTTACTCTCAGTTCGTCGCTTGGTATCTTTTCGTTTCTGTGCCACTACTATATTATCCTTTGAATCAAATCCTATTCTGATAACTAGATTTCGGTTTCCTATTGTGGAGTTCTCTGTATAAGGTAAAAGCAAGAAGAAGAAAAAACAATAAAAATAAAACGTTGATGAGTATGTGAAGTTTTTCTGCTCGTCCTTGGTGTTGTTGGTTGTTTTGTGCGCGCTCGTTCATCCTGATACGTTCGTCCTCGTCATCGACTTCGATGATAATAGAAAATTCCAATCGTTAAAAGTTTTCCTCTAATTTGTCCTTTTCTCTAATTTTCCTTCGTCCTCATGTTGATTTTAGCTGGGGGTTTCGTGTATACATACATACATATGAGTACATATCTACGAATATAGATATGTTGGTGCACATACGTTGAAGTGTATTATCCTGCTGCTGTTTCTCATTCTGGTTCTGGCCGTGGTTTTTGTACACAAAAGTGTATTTGAATATTAATGGCCCGATAGAGTTGAGTAATTTTTGAAGCAAAGGAGCCATTGTGGCTCGATTTATACCGCTTTCCTAGGTTTGGATCGTAGTTCATGATTGGAAAATCAGTTTGCCAGGAGGGTTTATTGCTAAAGTTGATGTAGTGTCTTTTCCTGCTTTTCATTTTTTTTTTCTAGGTTGTTGTGTGGTGTTTTTGAATTTTTGTTTTTGGTGGTACACTCCTGTTGTATGGTATTTTTTGAGAATTTTCCATTTTCTGGTGAAAGTTTTTGAAACAATTTGCTTAGGTGTGGCACGCGGCGGCTGGCGGGCGGAGATTGGAAGTTGAAGTGATGATGATAGAATGCGTGCCAACATGCACATTACATCACATATCACACATCACACATCACACATCACACATCACACATCACACATCACACATCACACACCACACATCACAAATCGATGTATCAGGATATCAGCTAGATCATGAGGATTTTTGTATGGGTATCTCCTGGGATAAGTATGATGTATTGGCATTTGGGTTGTCTATGAAAAGATGGAAGTTTTATGTTGAAGAATGTTATGCTGTTTTGGTTCTTGAAGTTGGTGCTATTGTAATCGTGTTTACGGCTAGGTAATAGAATTTGAATAAATCTCTCTCAACGGTTTTGTAGAGTAAAGTGGTTCCTTAATTGAATTTAAAGGATATTCCAGTGAAGCGAAAGTGCTTTGAGTTTTTCTTTTTCAAAAAAGCAATAGATGGAGACGAGGGCCCATAAACTTTCTTACAAAAGGTTTGATTATGAGAAATGTAATAGGTTAAAATTGACGAAAAAGGACACTGAGATAAAGAGGAAAGAGCAATGTAAAAAGCCTGTGAAAAGGATGTTCTTGTGTTACATTGAATCAAATTATGGATGAAGTTGAAGTTGGAGTGGTGTTTTTTCTTCTTCGGTTCTGAATTGTTTTACTTTTGCCTTCCTTGCGAATTGAGTTTTGCCATTAGTAGAGCAGTTTACATTTGACAATTGTAAATGACAGGAGGCGCTTGTATGTGGAAATGTTGTTGGGGCCTTCATAGTCTAAAAGCGATCGTTCGTCGTGGCTACAACGAAGTTGGTAGAAGAAACTACAGACTGAATGACTCGAACTGCAATCAAGTTCAGTCTGCTATAATTTCCAAACCGTTCATGACAGTGAGCTCAAATTTTGACACGTGACAGACAATTTTATTATTTACAAGCCTTTTAAACGATGAATTGCAAAACGTCAATGTCATCTGAAACTGACATTCGGAAAAGCTGTCAAGTAACTAAAGACCTATTCACAACCAAAGCAACCGCTTTAATCAATTTGGGTGCACACACAAGTGGGAGTTTACATGAAATATTTAATTGAGAAGAATCCGTCTACAAGGACAATATAAAATTACTAAATTTAAAAATCCTAACTTATAACGTAGCAGGGCTAAAAAATAAGAAAATGTTTGTATAATTTTTTAATTACACCCTGCCTGGCTCGAACTGCAACCAACTTCAGTCTGCTATAATTTCCAAACCGTTCATGACAGTGAGCTAAAATTTTGACACGTGACAGACAATTTTATTATTTACAAGCCTTTTAAACAATTTGCGTCTCAGTTGTGTTGAAAAATTTTTATCCACGATGGAATTCAAACGCGATAGTGTGATTGCTTTATATTTGGCTGGAAAACCACAAGTAGCTATCATTAGAGCCCTCCAGCACCTCAATGTGAATAAATCATTTGTGTCTCGAACCATAGCTCGTTACCGTGATACTGGCAGCGTTGCAAAACGCCATGGAGGGGGTCATAAAAAAACAGCAACACCGGCAGAAATGGTTCGGAAAGTGAAGGCTCGAATTGAGCGAAATCCGCGTCGAAGTGGAAGAAAAATGGTTCGTGAGCTCAACATATCGTTGGAACGGATGCAACACATACTGAAAAATGAGCTTGGGCTCAAGCCATTGAAGTTCCAAAAAGCACACGGTCTTACACCACAACAGAAAAAAGTTAGAGTCGAAAGAGCGAAGGAGTTACTACGCTTGCACGAAAGTGGTGAGTTGTCGCATTTGGTTTTTCCCGATGCGTCGCCATTTGTTATTGAGCAATATGTCAACAAACAAAATCACCGAGTTTACTTTACGAAAATTTACACCTTCGGATGGCCACCAAAAAGCAGGCAGCACCGATGGTGATGGTTTGGGCTACCATAACCGCCGATGGTCGCTCTCCGCTCGTATTTTTGGACCGTGGCGTCAAAATGAATGCGATCGTATACAGTGAAACTGTCTTAGAGGCAGTATTGAACCTTGGGCCAAACAATCATTTCGGTCGGAGACCGTGGACATTTCAACTAGACTCGGCACCGTCTCACAAAGCGCGCGTCAACCAAGGTTGGTTAAAAAACAGTATTCCACACTTCATTTCTTCGACACAATGGATTGTATATTCTCCGGATGCAAGTCCGTTGGATTTCTCTGTCTGGGGTATTTTGAAGGCGAAGGTTGGTACTAAAAAATACCAAAATTTGGACCACCTCACACAAGCACTTCGCCGGTAATGGGCCAAAATACCGCAGAGCCACTTGCGTGCAGCGTGCGATGCTTTCTTCGGCCGTCTCAAGGCCATTGTTCGCGCCAAAGGTGGACATATTGAAAACTACTGATACAATTTGAAAATTGATGTATTTTCCAACATTTTTTGCTTTGGTACAATAAAATTTATCAAAAAATAAAAAAATTATAGCATTTTAAAAAGTTATAGTTCGAGTAAGTCACCCTGTAGTTATGGATATGGATTATTATTTTTTTTGTAATGATACCTATGCTGGATGGATTGGACCTTTCTGATTGCTATGAACTCTGGAGGTGTGCCTAGATCCTTTGCAATTCAAACAAGGCTTCTGGGGCAGACCGTGTACCATATGAGTACGAAAACTCGCACATACGTACAACTTTATTTCTAATACTGGAATAGTATTAGGAAATCTTCAGCAGAGTCATAGTCTTTCCCTTATTTAAGAATGAGGACATAAGAAACCCAAATAACTATAGGGGTATTTCCTTTTTGAATGCAGTTATAAAGATATTCACATGAGTCATCCTTCAGCGTCCGATGAATTGGATACACGCGAACGATTTGCTGAGGGAATTCCAAGCTGGCTTCCGAAAAGAATTCTCACCTATCGGTAACATATTTGCTTCAACAAGTATTACGAAATGAATGGCATGTAGATAACGGTAAAGAAATATATGCATGCGTTCTTCGTCGATTTCAAAGCTGCATTCGAACGAAGAACGCCCTCTTCCACGAAAATGCTCAAAGTGATCCAAAGTATGTACGAGTTGTGCAGTTCACAGCCATGTGGAATGGCAGAATTATGTCAAATTGGACAAGATCTGGAATGGGAGTAAAGCAGGGGTATTTTAATAGCCCATTTCTTTTCTCAATCTTTTTGAATGATTTGTCATCATACCTCCTTAAGGGGGTCGCATTGAATGGCTTCAATCTAAAACTACTGATGAATGCGTTAGACATTGTCTCGCTGGTTGAAACTCGAGACCTGATTCAAATAATGGTCAGCAAACTCTACCACATGGAATCTAAAGCTGGCACCAGTAAGTCCAACATAATGATTTTCCGGAATGGAACAAAGCCTTATGCAAGAAAAGAAAAATGTTTTTTTCGGAAACACTGAAGTGGAGACAGTGAGAGAGTATAAGTATCAGGGCATCATTATCGCTTTTCAAAAATTTCAAAAAGCATCTGCAGTGGAGATTAAAATAAGCCAAATCAGTCATCAACTGCAACTGGAGAGGTATCTTAGGCAAGAAGGACGTCACCTCAAGTATAAAGTACAAACATGTATTCAGACTTCATAAGAAAACACCAAATCATATGCTGCACCTAGAAACGGGAGTACTCGTTGCATATGTTTACACCTAGGATCCATTGCAACTACTTGTCGAAGGTTATGGCACTTCCACATTACAGGCTCCCCTAGATTGTAGCAACTCATCTTTTACGGCGTAAGGCACAGTCCACACCGAACCCGTCACAATGAAAAATGTACCCTTTGCAACCAAAGAAAAAGGAAGAATGCTTCGCACTATCTAGGATCATGTCAAACTCTTCAAGCTATTAGACGTGCTCATTAGGGAGAAGACTGTTTATCATTTAATGAAATGAAAGATTCAGAATTGGTTCATACTGAGCACCTATACTACTTACGATGGCGCTACGGTCCGGGGTGGAGCTGGGTCTCGACCAACAACCGACTTCAGCCAGCTCGATTTTTAGCTAACTGCCTCCAGCTGGCGTACGCTAAGTTGGCTAAGATCCCCTTAAACCTGAAGGCAATTAAGGAGGGAAGAAAGATAGGTAACGATGTACGTTGGTTTTAAATGTCTGAATCATATAATGACTTAGAAATAGAGAGCTCGGCAGGGTATTCCACAAGCGAGTTGTTCGGCTTAGGAACGAATCACGATATTTCAGAGTACGTCCGAAAGTAGTCTTGAGGGTATACCTACGAGCATTTATAGCGAGGCGGGTGTTACGGTTGAAGGTCTGAAGGAGCGGACTGCTACTGGCGATTTCTATGGAGTGCTGATGGTGGAAATGGCGATAAAACAAAGTGATACACGAGATATTTCGTCGGTGTTCGAGGGTGTCCTTTGACTGGGTGATATTAGCATCACCTGTGAGTTTTATGGCATCTAGCCATAATCTTATCTAGCAGGTGCAGAGATGTTTTAGGCGCGCCTGACCAGATGTGGGCATTATACTTCAATTTTGGGTAGACGAATGTCTTATATTTGAGGCCAGCTCAGAAGGTGAAAGTATTTCATACATCGTTTGAGGAAACCTAGACATTTCGCAGCATTTTTGCCGACATCGAATATGTGATCATTCCAACGTAAGTCGTCGTTGACACACAAACCGAGAATGGAAAGCTTTTCGGTTTCAACGATGCAAGTGCCATTCATGGATAACGGCTGGGTGTTTAAATTTCGCTTTAACGGCAGCAGACAGCATTGTATTTTGGAAGCATTAAATTCCACTCTGTTGATAGTTCCCCAATCGGCTATGCTGTTAATGTTGGAATTTAATTAGATCAACATACGCTGGCCTTCCCATTCTACAGCCTAAGAGCAGGGACGTGAGTCCTGGAGCAAATATGAGAAGCAGAGAGTACTGTCGTCAGCAAAGGAATATATTGGATTAGAAGTAGCAAACAAGAGATCGTTGACGAAAATTGAAAAGAGTGTCGGAGACAGAAGGGAACCCTAGGGCACACCTGCATTTATTTTGTGAATATCAGACTTGAAACCACTCAAGATAACTTGAATTGAACGATTCGAAAGGTAGTTTCTAATCCATTGAAGAAGAGGGTCATCTATCCGAAACGCATGCATTTCCGACAAAACAGCCTGATGCCAAACTCTGTCAAATGCCTTGGAAATATCAAGTGCAACTACCTTGCTTTCGCCGGATTGATGTACGCTGTGGTTCCACTTTTCGGTGTGACATGCCATCATATTGCCGGCCATTGAAAAGTTTTCTAGTTTCGAGATATTTCATGAGCTGACGATTTATCAGCGTTCCCATGAGCTTGGAAAGAAGGGCTGGAAATGCAATGGGTCTGCAGGAGGAGAGATACGATGATTCGACTTTTTTAGGGACGGGCAGGACAAACGCTGTTTTTGTGATCATAGATAAGCTAACTAGATGTCAAACTCTACTAATACTTTTGCAAACCCTTAACTTTTGCACAGACACACTGTAAGGGAACTCCAACACTTCTGCATCTCTATAACTTTGTTAAAATTGGCAAGAAGGAGAGCAATTTACAAGTAAAATTGCTAGAATGAGAGCGATTTGCACGAATGTGTGTAATAGAGATGACATTTTTTTGATTAAAATGGGCGTGGTTTGTATAACAGGAGAGGGAGATTGCCATTGATGACAATTTACACGTATTCACAGACAGGATCACACGGATAGGGGCGATCAGTAGAAAACCGGTTTTGATTTTCCAATATCTGGAAAGTTTAATAACTAGGTATTGTTAGTCTATGGTTGTGATGAAGAATGAGGAATGAATGTCTGATGTTTTTGACAAACGACCCAAAGCTTTTACTACCTTTGGGACATTGTAGTATTTTTCGCCTCAACTTGTGGTCGTATTGAAATTTCACACGCTTAAGAAAGACGTTGCAGTCATTCCTGGCTCGTTTAAAATTTTTTTTGGTTTTCCTCGGTCGAGTTGGTTTTGAAGGACCGAAAAAACATTTCTCTAACTTTTCTGCGCCACCTGAGTCTGGGTCTTCCATGACCTTGTGCTGTCTATGCTGTCACTCTTAAGCGGATTCGAAGACTTTTCGGGTCGAAGCATTGATGTCCATCCGCTCTACCACAACCCTGACATCTGTCATTGGCCTTTCACGTCTCTGTACTTGTGAAAGCGTGATCTCAGTCATACTGCTGAGATCCGTGAAAACGGGTCAAGTCAAAAATAAGGATGTAGCGGCCATCCCGAGTCAGGCCAACATACGCCAGCAAAACAGTGTTTCATATAATCCCGAAAAAAATGGGCGGGCGTGCGGAGCGTTACATGAGATTTATCGCTGAAATCGCTCGAATCTATTTGCATGCAAGCTGTGTGCAGAAGCCGTGAATGCTGCGGTTTTCCTTATCAATAGGTACGGCCCAAGTCCTGAAAAAGGGAAAAGTCCTTCCCAGCTTTAATTTGAACAGGTGCCCTCGCTCGCAAACCCGAAAATAGCACCATTTAAATTTTCCCAAGGAAAGGCGTCGAAAGTGGGACCGAAGGTCGCGATATGGGTGCTCGGTTGGGTATCCTGAAAATCAAAAGGGGTATCGTGTTTGGTTGCCCGGAACTAATAAGATCGAAAAGTTTGAGCGTGAGTATGCTCTCTTGGGTCTTAAGCGACCAACCAGATAGAGATGAAGAAAACATAGCCGCCGTAGTGGCAAGTATCGAAGAAGACCCAAAAATGTCGATTCGGAGCCGATCAGCTGAATTGGCCATCGCCAGAGAGTCAACCTGGCCTATTTTGGCCAGCGATTTTCCAACTTCTTGATCCCGTCCGAAAAGTAATTTTCTGGAAGGTCTGCAAAATACTCCTCCGTGGCGTCGATGATTTCCTCGCGTGAGCTGAATTTTTTATTGATGAGCCATCTTTTGAGGTTTGGGAAGATATAATAGTCCGAGAGAACCAAATCCAGTTACCAATCGACGCCAAAAGTCCGCCCGATTCCACATCAGCAAGTCCAAACACTCTTTCGAAGCGCTCTTGTGTTAGTGTTTTTGGTCAAAAGTGAGCATTCGCGGCACCCAGCGGCAGGATAACTTTTTCATATGCAGAATATAGCCCAAAATATGGCGTGTGCGCTCAGTACTAATCTTTGTGGTATCTGCCAGCTGGCGCACCTTCACTTTCCGGTCAGCCAACACCATTTCATGTATTTTTTTGACATTGTCCTCTGTAACCGCATCGGAGGGCCTGCCACTGCGGACTTGATCGGTAGTGGAGTTGCGGCCACCACGAATCTCTCGAAACCAATATTTGACGGTACAATCTGACGGAGCATTAGCCCCATAATATTTATCCAACTTTTCTTTTGTTTCCTTCGCCGTTTTGCCTCTCAAAAAATAATGTTTTATGAGAGACCGAAAATCGTTTTTGTGCATACTCAACATGATGCCAAACATGTCAACAACAATCAGCTGTCAAAACAAAACTAAAGACAGTATCGCACTGAAATTTGGCGTATCTGCCTAAATATGAACGGATTTCAAGGCACCATAACCTTTTTTGCAGTAGCAGCACATTCTGGCGGTCAAGGATGTCACTTTTCAGTCCATCTAGTACTCCTTAATATGATCGAAGTCACGTTGCAAAAGGGTGTTAATGGTTTCGATTTTTCGTCCAGATCTGTACGCCACTAAATCATCTGCATACGCTATAGCGTCATTGAGGATACTTATTAGATGACTTGTGTAAATAATGAACAGTATCGGGGAAATAACCGACCCCTGCTGTAAGCCATGTTAAAAACTGTACTCGAAATCACGTTGCCACATTTGAATTGAATTGAAAGGTTTCCTCATGTCCATTCTGGTTAGCTTGTAGAAAAGCCCCTCTAACTATACGGTGTCAAAGGCCTTCTCCAAGTCAATCAGACAAGCACCCGTACATTGGTTCTTGAATTTGTTTCACTGTATGTCGGAGATCAGTTTTGACGCCGCATGAATGGTGTCGTGCCTCGCCCTAAAACCAAACTGATTGTCCGGGATTATATTGCTATCCCCCACCCATTTCAACAGAGCTCTGTTAACTACCTTTTCGAATATTTTGCTACTATTCGGAAGTAGACTAATTGACCGAAGATTAAAAGGGTTGGTCCTAATTTTATCCCTCTTTGGGATAGGGTGTACCAGTGCGCTGGATAATGTGAATTATTCAGCGCGTTGTTAAATAGCGTAGTTAAAATATCCACTGCCTCCAGGTATCTCAATATGACGTTAGGGATACCATCTACTCCCTCCGACTTTTCGCACGGACAAGTGACTGGCAGCATGTCCATCGGCGACGATAACGTTTGCCGCGTTGTCTTCATTGAACAGGATAAAACCGTGGTTCTTAGATCGCCAATTATGGATTTCGCTGCACAGATAGAAGTGATTTGCGTAAGTTTTGTTTTCAATATCGTGGTTACGGTAAACTGGATTGTTCACAGTATGCATGGTTTCGAAATAAGCGCCCAGCAACTCAACTTTCTCCTGTGGGTGGGTCTTCGACCACAAAGATGTGGTCTCCTGAGTCAACACTCTCTGGACTTATACCCGCGATCAGTAATAACTGTCTGTTTTCTGTCGTCTGTGTGTTTCGAACACATTGGATATCATTGTGATCTTTCCGCCTGAATAATTTATTTATTTGCGGAAACATACCATATTCGGACTACTGGATTTTATAGCCTGGATTTTATTGCCCTAATACAGACTTATGGTTTTACTGAAATTTTCTCTTATTAATTGTTGCAGGTTTTTTATCACAGGCGTTAGTGTTCTCATTTCAGTATCGTTCCTGTCAGTAAACCGTCTGTATAGCTGTTTCAGCCTCGAGAGCAATCTACTTTTGTGTGCGTATAATGCGTCGATTGTGGGAGTTCGGTATTTGTTAGTCTGATTGTCTTCGGAGTGCTCCACAGTTTGTTTAATTATAATGTCCATTTCTGTTAAATGTCGGTCAATTTCGTCGCTTGTCATATTTCTGTTATTCGGAGGATCGATACCGCTCCAACGCCAATTACACTTTAAAGTTTTGGCGAAGCGTGACCACTGTACTCTACGATAATCGTATGAGAACACATGATCGTATTGTTCCAGCAGTATTTGCTCGTTCTGGATCCGTACCGTGGCGGTGAGTCCGTAGTGGTCGCTATCGTACTCAAACGCTCGCAAACAGTTCCTAGTGGTTCGTTCTATGTTCGTTAGGTCTATCCTATTGTCTATTAATGCCAGGTCCAGAAAGGAACGGACAGATTGGAAAGATGGGATATCCGTCGCGTACAACTCGAGTTTGTACTGTATCCTATGTGAACCCAACCAGTTAAATAACTGATTGCCCCTGGTATTTGCTAATTTATTTCCCCATGCAGCATGTCTAGCGTTAAGATCTATGGCCAAAAAGTAAAAATTTTCTTCCGACTGTAGCTGCAGACAACGAAAAAGTTTTTCGAGTTCTATTACAAATTGAGTGGGAAGAAGTGCTTTAGGTGCGTAAAGCGACACCACGAAGACGAATGCACGACCCTGCTATATAAGATTTTATGGCGCAAGCTTTTACGTAAAAGTATACCAATCCCACCCCCTCTTGTGGAATTAGGCCGATCCCTTCTATAAATATTGTAACCCCTGTAGCCAATTTTGTTATTCTGGTTAAGCTTCGTTTCGTTTACCAAAATAACATCTGGGCATTCGCTTACCAACAAGTTAGAAAGATTGATCCTTCTCTTGATTCTGATCAGGGAATTTACATTCACTGCAAGAATCTTCAGATTAACCTCATTCAGCGTATCAGACATTATATCGGCGTGCGAGTCTTATCAAACAGTGTGGAATAAATAAGGTCTATTCGAGCTGCTTGTTCATTTGGAAGGATCGTTTTCAAATCCAGATCCGTCTCCGGTGCCTTTTAGACAGCTTTCGACGTATTCGTTAATGTCATTGTGGCACCACTCGATCCAGCTGCCATTTGGGCAAAGGACACATTGGGAGCTACAAAATTAGAGAATGCGCGACTCTTTAGACGTTTTCCTTCTACTATTCACTGTTTTGTAGCTTGAAGTTTCTTTTTCAGCTCCTGGAATCTAGGACAACCTCTATAATTGGCGGGATGTCCTGTGTTCCTGCAGAGTACACAGAAGAGTTGACCTATCTTCTACCTTATCATTGCCGAGTGGACACTCTCCATTTTTGTGGTCCTTATCGCACTTCACGCATCTGAACTGCTTGTTACAGTTAGCTGCGGCGTGCCCGAATCTCTGGCAGCGCATACATTGTAGTACGCGATCTACCCTTTTTAATTTTTCCCAACTAACAGCATGATAGTAAAGAAACTTGATACTTCGTAAACTATCAATTTTACTGTTGGGCGTTAGCTGCACTAAAAAGAATGGTAATTTTCGGTTACCACCCCTTGCTCTATTTACTGGCGCGATAAATGCTGGCAGAGTTCCAACACTCCCATCGAAGACGGGAGGATACCGAAGTTCTTTTCGAGTCTGCTCCTTAGTGTTACCGGCTTGTTTTGGCGACTTACCATTTCCGTCAGCATGGCTAAGCGTTTCTCCATGATTTGTACTCGTATAGTATGCGTTTCTTTGCAATTCACTAAATTTTATTCTAGATTACTGTGTTGCGCACTTTTTTAAACTCCGTCACTTTTTCCTGGTTCGTTTCGCTTTTATCGTACCGACAGGACCAGTTGAAAAAAAAAAAAAAACACAGAACCAATAATTGACTTTATTTCTTCACCAGACTGATTAATGCTATCGATAAATATATCTTATTTCTAATTTATGACCTAACCTACCTCTATTTGGATTCGCCGGAATTATTGACTCATCAGCATAGTCCAAAGCCTGAATTGAAATCATGTGAACGATCACCGCAATGATTTTGTTATAAAAATCACCAAGCAAGCGGTTTTGCTCCTGATTTGATTATGTATGCAGTTGGGAGTTCATTGCCAACAGAAATATTCTCATCAGCACTTCCTATCATGTGCTTTCCGTAGGTATATTGTCTAGCTCCTGCAGGTAATCCGTCAGTGGTGGACGGTGGTGACCAATTGTTTGCAGGGTATGGTTCTCACCGGTCCAAATTGCTGCTTTTCTCATCATGTCGTTTATCTATCCTTTTCCATCTCGGTTTGTACTGTTCGCTTTCTAAAGCTACGTGGATCCTTTCGTCTCTTATTGCTTATGTCAGAAGGTCTCCGCGGTGCTTTAAGTTTATTTGCATTGTATCCATTATATTAGTTTTGTTAGCGCGCCTTCTTGAGTACTTGAGTACAGTTCTACGCCAAAAGCATAGTGCACCATTTGTACACATTTTGGCTATGTGACCTTCCTCTGTGCAGTTTCATTATTGCTTGAATCGGTTATGCTCGCTCGTATGATCGAATTTAAGCACCTGAAGCATATGGTGGGGGTTTTTCCCACTCGAAAATAGCAGTTCAGCTAATTTTCATTTTGCCAGACATCAACTGTTTGTTTGCCTTCAATGTTGACAGCACTATTTTCATTTAGAGCGTGCCACCATAGGCCTTCCTGAAACCGAAAACGTCTGCTTCACTGGCTTAGATATTCTTCTAGGGCTTGATAGTTTCGCGAATGTCCCATCTATTGAAGGATTCGTTGTCTGAGAAATGTTATATGCCGGATGACTTTCGTGGGCTTCTGATCGATTTGCGAGGGTTCACAGAGTGCTTTGATGGTCTCTATAAAGTCATTGTTGCCTCTCCATGCGTGCTAACCAGAAATGCAATATCTAGACCTACACCACTAACTTAATGACGAATGAACATTGAACGTATTTTGAGTCCTGCAAAGATCTTAGCCCGCTTGCAGCATTAGCCATTTCAAAAGGATTTCACTTCCGCTTACTCCGGTAACAGAATTTTTCAAGCAGCAGCCCAAAAGTCAATAGGTCTGAATCATTGTTTCCACTGTGTTATAATGTTATAATGCCTAAAACAGCGGTGAAGTATTTCGTTGGTTAGTATCAGCGGAGATATCTTTTTTCGGTCCCACCCCAGCACAAAGTTGAACACGGGGCGATTCATCTTGACGCAGAAATTACGCAGGATCTTCTGTTGTTTCAGACTTTTTTGCTTTACAGACGTTGATTTCACAATTAATTTCTTTGAAGAGGATTACCAAGGTTTGTAGTTTTGATTAACTGAATGCGTTGTAGATGAGATATGTTACATAATCCAAGGATCCTGGCTCAAGGACATCCTTTGTGTGAAATTTGCATTTAAAGTTTAAAAATCACTTTCTTTGTGGACTTATTTTCCACCTGAAAATTAACTTCAATCTCATTAAGAGCACGAAACCATTTTAATTATCTTTTCCTTTAACTGTTTCGGTCCGCTAATGTGTCGATATAACATACGAATAACTGCCTGCATCTTTGAACATTATAGTCAATCACCACTTAAAAACCACTTCGAGAGCGCAATAAACTTGTTCCTTTCACTCTTCATCAATTTAGTGCACTCAAAAAATTATCGCTTCCAATATCACTCACAATCTCCATTATCGCTCCTCAGTCCTGTTCCAGTGACATAGACTGTAGAGGATATAGGGCTATGGATAGTGGGTAGTGCTAGTGGTGGCAAAAACGATTATGACCAAGTAAACTGGAGTAATCGAGTTAAAGGACAATAATATGTTGCATATCCATAGTGCAATGCATTTATGCCCATCACAGGCTGCACTTCACTTTGGAATCTATTATAACATATCCACCGGACAAGGACGCTACTTGATGATGGTATGTAAATACTTGGTGGTTTGAGGAGTTGGAATGTTATGTACATATACCATGTCGCCCTTGTCTCAGGCTGCTGTCTATGATGACAGCGATACTAAAACCAAAAGCAGACAAAAGGCTTACATCTCCTGTGAGAAGGCGGATGAAGAAAGAAGAGAGAAACAAATTGATCCATGGCCAAGAGTTTGTGACATGCATCACTGCACCCAGCTCTGCACTGCATAAGACAAATTATGCAGGTGTACAGACATACATACATTTGCATAACCATATGCCAACGAGTAGAGGACTTTATGTTATGTATACGGATATATGGGATATGTTTGAAAATTTCAAGGAGCCACGTCTCCTATTTCCCTTTTCCATGCAAAACTGCAGAGAGATGGATGTGGATACAGGATAAGCCTTAACATGACCGAATGAATTCCATATTCTGGTCTGATGAATAAATTATGACCAAGAAGACGAAGTGGAAACTTGGTTGTGCTAGGGTTTTAGGATGGAGATTGAGACTGGTGCTTTTGCACATAATGCACTTTTGAAATTGACAAAAGTTTCTTGCTCCCTCTGAGATCGTAGTTCTGCAACACATGCGAGTACTGTGTGCGCCTTTAATTATTTCAGATATTTACATTTTTAACAAAGCAGAACTAAAGTAACATTACATCTGTTATGTTACACGTTATATTAGCTTTATTTGCTATCTAAAAGGTAGGGAGAAGGACAATGAATATGAGGCCTATTGGAGTTGAGAAGATTTCAAGATATGAGGTACCTCTACAGCGTTAGAATGAAAATAACAATTTTTTGTAGAGAAAATACCTGTGTACAGGTACGATACTAATTTTTAATATTTCTGGCAATTTGGCATGAATAATAGGAAGATTCGAAGCTTGGTATGACCAGGACAGACGTCTACTTTCAAAGTAAATTAATCCATGTTTAGCAGAAATCCTGGTTAATATTTTCGGCATTGCTACGTTCCACAGAATGGAGGTTTTAAATTCGGCCTTTCGATGACACGATTTACATCGTCGTAAAGGTTATTGTATTTTGGTAAAAATAGAAAAGGAAAAGACCCGGGAATTACGGATCGACACTCTAGAGTCACTTCGAAGTTGCGTGTGACAGCGTCCATAGCGACGAGCTGTACAACGACATGTCTAGTTCTAACGCTGCCAAACTTGTCAGGTTGTAAAAAATGGCTAAATGAGTGCAGAACAAACTATTGTAAATACGCTCATCCAAAAAGGCCGCACAGCGTCGGCGGCTTAGCCAGAACGTTACCATTAGCAGTTATAGCTTCGAGGTTGTTAAGGACCTCGTATATGTTGGCTCCAATTGCCAATCGGCTTTTTTATTGGGCTCACGAGGCAGTTGAGTAACAGAGCTTCTCGCTAGACCAAACCAGTCTTGCACAAGACTTTTATCATTCCGGTCTTGCTTAGTCCATTGTACTTTTTGTAAGTTTCTTTTAATGGAGTCATTCGGTCTTTCGAAGAAAGGTGGGTAAGCGCTTAGTGATAAAAGTGCCTACAGTACCAGCACCCACCACGTCAACGCCGAGTACCTGCAGCCTGATAGGAGCGTAATTCGGTCATTCACAGAAGCAGTGCTCCGCGATGTCGTCACAACTTTCACATCAAGAGTCGCAGGATGTTGTATCAATTATGTATAGCACATTTAAATGCTTAGTAAAAGTGTAGTGCTCTGTACCAACGTTAGTAAGCAACCTGTAGTCTTTTCTGCGACAGGGACTGCTGACTTCCTAGAGACGTCGGGAAACATTCGTTTGGTCTGCCTGCAATCTGAGGAGTCTTGCCATCTACAGTAGTGCTCACGTGAAACCCAACTATCAATGGAAGCCTGAACCAAGAACGAGGGAAAATCCAATGTAGGTTCGGGTTCTGAAAAACTCTCTTCTAAACCTTGCCTGGCGATTTCATTTCCCATAACCCGATTATGACATGGGACTCAAACCGGGTACAGTGAATTGAAACTTCCGACTGCATTCAGTGACGTCTTGCATTTTTTAACTAACTTGGAAGTCGTAAGAGTGTTCAGAAAGGCTCTAAGCGCAGCTTGGTTTTCGCTACAGGTGCAAATGCTTCGACCGCTCCACTGGCTTCTCACAATATAGTCCATTTCCATCAGAATCGCGTACATCACCGCTTGGAAGACAGACGCAAGTTTTCCTAACGAGAAGTGAAATCTAACGTTGTCGTCCTCCAGAAAGACACCAGCCCCACATTCTATATGGGTTTTGGAGCCGTGCGTGAAGACCCGAGTGCATTATTTTTCTAGCTCAGATTCTGGCCGAAACCAGTCTTGGGCACAGGGAAAATCGATTGCGTATTTTTTCCGCAGCAGGAGTTCTGGTGTCACTGAAACAGACGGAATGTCAATAAGACCAGAGTTATAAGATAATCGGCGCGCAAGGTCATCGACACTCTAGTGGGTGTTGTATCAAAGATCACTTCTTTTTAAATGGAAAATGACCTTGAGAGTGCAGCCCATGGTATGAACATCAAGCGGAGCGAGATCCATTAATGTATCGAGACAGAGTGATTTTTTGTTTAATATAATAAAAATACGTTACTATTTTCGAGAAAGCTCGTTCCATCCGCCAACCGAAATTTTTCCAGGATAACACCGTAATACTTGGCTGCTTTGGAGAATTGGATGGTGACGCCTTCAAGCATTAGATAAGCCAGACCAGACAGCTTCCTCTTTCTTGTAAAGAGAACAACCTTAGTTTTGAGAGGATTGACTGAAAGCCCATTTCTAGTGCACCAATCTTCAATCACGTCTAGCGCTGCCTTCGCTTTAGAGCAGACAGTCGCCAGACATGACCCAAAATACAGTGCAGCTACATCATCCGCGTATGCGCCGCCTCTGTTTACTCCTGCCACCACATATTAGCCACAATCAGCATCCACAATCAGTGTCCCATTCAAGAGCATTGTTTTTATTTACAAAATTATGCTGTGTTATCTGGCCGAGTTACATATGCCGTCAAAAGTTGCGTCGTCGAAAGCGCCCTCAACGTCGATGAAAATGCCTAAAGCTTATTCCTTCTTATCGAGTGCGCCTTCAATTTTGCCTACCAGATTCTGAAGCGCATTGTCGAAAGATCTTCCGCGTTGGTAGGTGTGTTAATTCGCAGACAGAGGAAACATTCAGAAGGCAGTCTTGTGCACATGGATCTCGACCATGAAAAAAGCCAGACTTATAGGTCTGCAGCTCTTGGAGAGCGTGCAGCCATCTTTTCCGATTTTCGATATAAAGCCTACTCTCACTGTTCTCCAGCGTTCCGGCATGTATGCAAGTGCAGGTGGTGCACGCATGAAAAGGGACCTCAACCAACTTGGAGTGCGTTGCTGGAGGGAGCTTACGGGAGATCGTGCTAGCTGAAGAAGTTGATGGTTGAGGTCCACGTTCACCCCGGACTGTAAGGCCACCTACGTAGGTAAGTGATCAAGTACCTGTCCCAGTCATCTTGGGCAACTGATGCACACTTTTCTGGCCAAGTAGATGTCGCTGTACAGCTCGTAAGGTTCGTTATTATAAAAATACAAACCGGGCGATACATCACCGTTTATGTTTTAATAGTTGCAAACGCACCAGTTACAGTTTGCTGTGTTCTGTCAATAATATCAATACCATCAGCGTATGCAAGTAGTTGGACAGACTTTTGGCCAATTGTGTCTGATATTGGCTTTGGGTTTGGCACAACTTTTTCAAATATGATGTCTGGACTCTTTTTGGAAATGGACGGTCTCAGCGAAATACCTTTCGACCTTTACTGTGCAGCAAGCGTTCACTATTGTCATTCTGCATAATCTTATGAGTTCGGCACTGATATATAATCTAGTAGATATTTTCGTATCTGGCCTTTAATTAAAAAAGAGGATCGTGGATCGGACAAACGATGTTAAGATTCCATTCATCAGTCATGCTTTTCTTCGACTTAATCTTGGTAATCATGTATGCTCTCTACGAAATTATCTCCTCCTCCTTCTCAATTCGGCAGACTTGTTATATTTAGTTGGTTAGGTGGGCGAGAATCGTGGCTTCCATCACCCATGTTTAATGGTTCGTTCCAGCTCACAGCTGAATTTGGATCGATACTCTACTCTACTACTTAATTACCTTGCTCATCTCAACAGATTTCTATCGGAAATTGTCGGCTTGACGACAAGTTGATTGGCGAAACTCTTTCATCTTCTCGATTGCTCGCGTTTCATGTTCTAATCTTCAGCTCTTAATGCAGGTTGTGGCTAGAGGTCGTGGCCTCTGAAATGTACGTAGACTTATCTTGCCTGATACTAGGTAGTAGTCAATCCTACACAGGTACGAGTACGTACTGTGCTTTAGAAATGTCCTGCATCGTTCGCAACATGATGAACTTGTCTTACTTGTTTATGATCCGGTGACCATCATTTATCTTTCTGATGATATTGGCCTTCCATGTGCTGTTTTATGTGCACACCACTTTTCGACTGTAGTACCTTCATTTATATTTTGACAGTTAAAGTATCTGAAAGATTTTCGATTCATACTCGTACTTAAAGCTCGTGGGTTTTGCTGAGAAGTTCCTCGGCAGTTTATATCTTCTGTATGCCGCGATCGCATATCAGGCTAATGTTGAAGCGCCATAACTATGAAGAGCGATTGTCTGCTCTAAAGTGTAGGTAGCCCTAGACGTGATCCATGATATGCACTATAAATGGGCTTTAAAACAATCCTCTTAAAATTGAGGTTGTTCTCTTTACGAGCTAACTGGTCTGACTCATCTAGTCATCTGGGTGTCTTGTTGCGTGTATCTGACTAAATTTGTTAGGTCAAAAACCTTCAAAATGCTGCTGGCCTTCCGGCAGTGGAAAGGAACTTTCGGCCAGACAAGAGGTTTATTACCGAAGATGGTCCTCTAGTTCTATATTGGTGTGAAAGGCCTATAATACCCATTTAATACTTCATGAAAATACGTTATTGGCTTTTTTACCAGACTACATAGAATGGTCTGTCCAATGACTGTCTGGTCTCATGAACATACCGTCTGATGCACTGACATCGAAAATCCAGGTGCCCAGGACTGGTTTCGCCCAGAATCTGAGCCAAGAAAAGAATGTAGTCCGGTCTTTACAGACGGCTTCAAAACCGATTTAGAATGCGGTGCTGGTGTCTTTTAGGAGGACGACAGCCTTAGATTTCCTAATGGCAACAAATTATATTGAGAAGAATCGTCGGAGAGGGAAAAATATTTGCATTTTCGGTACAGATGCAAGTTGCAATAAGCTCTGCCGAACCCTCCAAAGACTTACAAGCTAGATCGAGAATGCATGACTTCAATGAACCAAGTCGAAAAGCTCATTTAACCGAGTCTTGTTTAGGTTCAAAGTAACAATTGTATGACGGGGAATGAAATCGGAGATAGACTTGCTAGGCATGGATTAGAGGAGAGCTTTTGAAGACCCAAACCTACGTTTCCACTGCTTGCGTCTTCAATTAGGGCTTGCATTGGCAGTTGGCAGTTTCATATAATCATAACTGCAAATGACTCTTCAGGTCACCGGTGGGGCAATTGAATGCTTCCCGACGTCTCTATCAAGTCAGCGACTTTTCTGCTGTCCGTCGAAAGGACGGACTACAAACTGCTGGACTTACTGGCGCCGTGACAGGGTAATGCATTTTGAGGGGAGTTACACTTGTCAATCGTTTTTTTTTCTTTTGGTCTAAGGAAGCATTTGGGTGATAAGACTTTGCCAAGAAACACAATTGCAACCTAATAGAAGACCGTCTCGAAGTATTGGTCTACGACTGAGGAGCATTGACAGTAGGGAAGTTCGATAAAAATATTCTTGGTCGTTTTGAACGCAAGAGAAGGATCAGACATTTGGAGCGAAAGAGTAGGCGGAATCAAGAGAAGGTAGAGCCCATCGTTAGATAGGGAAGAAACACCTTAAACAATTCGGATTGTATGTGGTCTTAGATAGCCGATAAGAGTAGAGGTAATCGAAGGGCTTATATATGACTTACTCTGGCGCTACCTTGGACAAAACCACGTTAACATACTTGATAAGCTATCATAACTATCGCACAGAAGTTGCGGGAAAAGATCTTATGGGTTTCCTAATCTAAAAAAGCTGTTAGCAATCTACAATATATAGCTCCTTTGCAGAAGTCGTTAAAAGCCGAATAAATCGACATAATAAACCGTAGCACAGGATAATTGAGAAGAGCAGAGCGAAGCCATAGAAGAACGTTAAAAATCTTCCCATGAAGACGAATGCCATAGATGTCGTATGTCCCTCGAATGGTAACAGAATTTTACCAAAATGAGTAGGATGTGTAAGTTTTTGTAGAGCTTGGGCCTATTCTATGTCAACTAGTACCTCACCAATTCGGTTGATAATTTGACTATTTAGTTGGCTTTTTGGACAAATTCTGTGGACTATTTACCAGTACATCGACCAATAACATAGACCTGTACCTTTAAATTTGATTATTAGAATCACGAAATACGAGTAAGTTAATCCAACCAACTGACATGCTGACACACAGAAGAATACCATATTGTCTTTTGTTTTAATAAAAAAACTTACAAAGTGACAATAAAAATAAACAATACAGAAGAGAAAAAAAGCTTCAAGAAAACACTTCCCTTAGAGCACCCCAATTTGATTTGGTTTTTCCATAAAGGATGACACTCTTCTTCGAGTACGTCGTCGTATTGAACACAACTTCTCGAAGACAAGCAATCTTCTTGGAAGTGCTTCAATTATTGATTCCGCTTTCAGTCGAGTGTATCTTTTAGGTTAAAAGTGAAAATCAATAAAAACCAATTGTCATTGGCATACACAACTGAGCCCGAGGCAGTGACACTGTGAAGGGATGGACGGATAGATGAATGGATGGATGGATAGATGGATCTGCATAAGGCTTTTGCACTTGTGCTCCCAGATTGTTCTTATACTTGTGCTTGCGTATAACCCACATGTATCCACTTGAGAAAAAAAAAGAAAAAAACACACACATACACAAAAAACTGAAGAACAGACGTCAGCTTCAGACGATTAAGTGACATTGTTTCATTCACCTTGACGTGTGATGATGCACACACATTGATGAACAACTAAACAGAGAACTATGGCTTTTAAAGAGGGTGCTGTCAAAGAAAAAAAAAAAGGATTCCACTCATAAATCGGTACATCGTACATATGTGTGATGGATCTACTGATTGGATTGACCTTAACATTTAAATAAAAAGCTCCTTCCAATGCAAGCAAACAAATATGCTTCCCATGGTGATGTTGTTTCTATTTTATACATTTTAGATATACCGTCATCCTTCGGCTACAGATAAAAGACAGTGCCACAGATTATTGGCAATCGACATAATTGTATGTACGTACATATGTACTGCCAACGGAGCAACATTAGAGGCAAATCCTTTCTTATTCCTTCATCTTTGATGAATGATGATGAACCTTCGGGAGAGTTGCAGGAAGATTTGCATTCATCAATCAATTGTTGGTGTGTCTAAATGAAAATCATCCCTAGCACGTCCCTCCAGAAGAATCTCAGTCTGGGCGATTGTGCGTAGTTGTTCCTTAGCGTCATAACTCAAAAAAAAAAAAAAAGGCCTTGTGAAGGGAAGATTGACTGTTGGCAACGATGAAACACGACCCAAAGACAGAGATTCCAAAAGGGAACAGGGCTATCTTCGGATCGGCAAATCATGGACGGCTTACACTCCCAGGTGTGCTTCCAGAAGAAAAAACAACAGAGTGATGAGAGCATCTATTAGCGAAACAATTATATCTTGTTTTGTTGTTCACGCCAAACCCGTCCGGCTGTATAAGATGATAAGAGGTAGTGCATTAGAGCAACAGGCATTGTGTCAAGTAATAACCTTGTCGACGTCTTCAATGTGATATCTCTAGGCGTTGTTGAAACAGTTGAGCAATATCCCTGCTGAACATCGCATACAAGATCCTATCTAACCAGACGCTTATCTTTTCTCTCAACAACCAAGTAGGGAATTATTTTTCAGTTGCTACAAAAGAAAAGATACGATACAGGAAAACACGCAGGCCTATGCAAGTACGAGTAATGACCAAAGACATTTTGCTAAAAACATATACCATATACAGGTTCAGCTACACAGTGACACTCGGTCCCAACCAGTATTTTTTACGACAACTGAAATATAGGTAAAATAAGTTGGGTAGCGTTGTATGTATAACCTGGATTGGTTCAGCAGCGCTGCAATCAAGTTTGAGCTTGCCCTGCGTCCCAGTGGCGGGCGATAGTAACAGCGTAGCCCTAAATATGACACGAAGATCGTTTTTGGTGATTTTAATGACGAGGTAAGCAGGACATCTTTGGTAATACAGTCAGAAAGTATAGAATCCAGGATGTCACAGGCTTATTGATTTTACGGCGGAACTCGATGTAACTATAGTCAGCACACGGTTTCCACACCCTGATATCCATAAACCGTTAACAAAATTGATCATATTGCTTTAGACGCAAGCACTTCTCAAGCGTTCAGTTCCGAGGATTATTTTGTCCTAGCCAAGATACGGATATGGATATCTGAAATAGCCCAAAACCAGCGAACCATTGAAGGGTTGTAATCGCAAGAGACCGTCCGGAGCTTTTCCAAGAAAGTCTGTCTTAACCTTGCGAGAAGTCTGATACCAATAGCACCAAAGAACAATCAAAGATTCCGCCTCTGATGTGCTAAATTTCAATCCACCCCTACAGAGGTACACCTGGTTCGACAACGAATGTACAAATTTAAAAAAAAAATGTTCTGTGAGATCTAAAATACGAGCAGAGAAGACAGAAAGAGCATAGGGTTCCCAGAAGGAAACAGAAACAGCACGATAAGCGCTCGTTCGAGGCTTTAGAGAGGCGTTATCAGAAAAATGAAGTTCATACGCTTTACCAAGAAATTCCAAAGCTATAAAGCCCGAACAGAAATGTGCAAGGATGGAGAACTCATTTTTGAAAAATAGTCGATATTTAGAATCTGGAAACATTATTTCTGCAGGCTTTTAAACAGTGATGACGAATAACATCCCACCATCAGGTAGAATGAATCATTTAACCTGCGTGATGAAGGACAATATTTCCGAGAATTCGATCAAGATTAATTTCCAAGCTAAAATATAAGAAAGCTGCTGGATCCGAAGGCTTAATTACCGTTTACCCCATCCTCAGGGAGATTCTCTGAACTGCGCCAATACAGAAGAACAACTCTCCCCAACATCGCATTTAATCCTTTTTTCCATATTATGTGAACGTCTAAGACGCTTCGTAAACAATCTGACCGGCCCCTATTTATGTGGTTTTAGGTCAGGATAGATTAAATTTTCATATTACAGCGGATCTTGGAAAAAGGCCAAAAGTTCTAAATCGACACACAACAGCTCTTTTTGATTTAAAAGCCCCGTATGACAGCGTCTACAGAGAATATAGTTAGTCACGTCTGGTAATGAGAATGGGCTCTGATCCTGCAAGGTCGCTAATGAAAAGGACTCAACAATGCCATGGGTTATCATGTGACTTTTTTAACATCGTTTATGAAAGAATCGTGAGAAACTTACAAGTCAACTGCTCATTAAATTCAGATATTAACAGCATAACCAATTGGGGAACTACATATCAACAGAGTGGAATTTAATGCTTCCAAAACTCAATGCTGTCTGCTGTCATTAAAACGAAATTCAAATACCCAGCCATTATCCATGAATGAAACTTTTCATTCTCGGTATGTGTGTCAGTGACAACTTACGTTGGAATGATCACATATTCGATGTCGCTAAAAATGCTGCGAAATGTCCTCAAACGATGTAAGAAATATCTCACACCCTCTGATTTGGCCACAATATATAAGGCATTCATCCGTCCAAAATTGGAGTACAACGCCCACATCTGGTCAGGTTCTCCTAAACTATCTCTGCACTTGCTAGATAGGATTCAAAACGGTGCGATAAAATAAACTCATTGGTGATACTAATATCAGTCAGTCAATTGATACACTCGAACGTATTGTATCCTGTCTCGCTTTGTTTTATCGCCATTTCCACCATCGGTGCTTCATAGAAATCGCTAGTAGTATTCCGCCCCTTCAAACCTTCAACCGTAACCCCCGTCTCGATATGAATGCCCATCATTATGCCCTCAAACCCATTTTCGGACGTACTGTGAAATATCGTTATTCCTTCCCAAGCCGTAGAACTCGCTTATGGAATGCCCTGCCGAGCTCTCTATTTCATATTCATTATAACTCGCAAACATTTAAGACCAATGTACATCGGTATTTCTCTTTTCTTCCTCCTTGATTTTCCTTCGCCCGCACTGTACTCAAATCCCATAAGCGCGTGCTAATTATGAAAAAAAAAAGCAGAGACACCATCTTTCACTGTTTACTTACTCGCATAAGCAGACGACATTGACGTAATGGGAAGAACGCACTGAGCTGGCAATGGAGCATTGCAGTAGAAGCGACAAAGATGGGTGGAGCGGTCAATGAAGCGGCCAACCATGAGACAGTAAGGGACTTTATTTATCTGGGCTCCGATATAAACTCCGACAAAGACAGCGCGGAAATCATGCGAAGAATCGCTCTTTCTAATCGCCGCTTCTTTAGGAGGTCCTCCATCTAGGTACTTACCGCACCCAACGCTACCTGATTTCGGTGATCTAGTGCGAACCGATGCTTTCAGTGTGGCGAGGATGTTAACTTCTTTAGGCTTAAAAGGCAACTTAGAAGTAGAGCTCTCTTTCGAGTAACCAAAAGTACAGGATCCCGTCATGGGATCGAAGCCGACGAAGCTTGGGCACTAACGAAGGCGTATGAAAATGCTTATAAGAGTTCGTCGGGTAATTTTCGGTTTGCAATTTTCAGAACTGCACGGGCTGTATAACGAGGACGACTTCATGAGAAAAGGCCCAAAAAGTTGTCGAACCAACCCAGCGGAATACCACAGTAGAGGACGACTTCATCTTAGGTGACGCTAAACATAATTTTGCGGGTTCTGGTTCAATTTTTCCAAACGTAACAGTGATAACTCTTTTCAATTTACTAATGATATTAATGTCTTCAGTGTGTATAAGTAGTTGCACAGACTTTTGGAAAATTGTGATCTGATATTGTTACAGCGGATGACCTTGCCTTAACCTATCAAAGGGCGCTGTGAGATTTCTCTCAGCCTTTATGGAAAACGACCATTCTCCACTACTATTCCTCTGTCAAAACTACACTTGGTTTTGCATAGCTCATCTCTATATACTACCATATGTGAAATAAAGCCTTTAAATTGATAAAGTCTCTCTAAGGCCTCCCGTATTTCCATGGTCGGAAAGCCCACTGATAGGTGCCAATCAGATAGTTGACAAAAGGCGTTCAAACAATACGGCAGACAAGAGCTCGTAACCGCTGTTAAATAATCTGGGTCGCTTTACTCGTATGCTCACCACCCGGTCATCTTCTGCCGCTTTAAATAGGTAGGCAATCCAGTTATTGCTAACTTTATTTCGTGTTGGTCGAGTAGACAGAAATCTTGGCTTTTATCGATCAAGTGGGACGAGCGGTGCACAATAGTGAATTTTACTCGTAGGTTGTCTCAGTCTGTTACGCAAGTGGCTTTTCTTACCTTCTTAGCACAGATCATGGTTATATGTATAACTAAGTTTCCTTGTTTAGATATATATATAGATAGTTAGTTCTTTATTTCGCATAACAATTACAAGGTTTCGCTACTACACGTTTTACAGTTCAGAGATATGATACATATTTTATCTTTCATCTGTAATATTGTTATGAATATATAATTTGAAACTAAATGGCCGTTAATTATCTCTACGAAGGGAAAGCGGAAAAAAGCCTTCAATATAAAAAAATAAAAAAATAAATAATAAATGAAAAAATATTTAAATAAACATAACAGTTAAACAAATAACAAAAAGAATAAATAGAGAATAGGTAAATAAATTAAATTAAGGTTATCAAATTGGAAAGTTATTATCATTCAGGTTATTAACTAAAGGATTATCAACAAAATCACATCGAACAAGAAAACGTTGATTCAATTTTCGTATTCTATCAAGGACTAATTCAACATTCGCCTTTTGATGAATATCCTGCGTTGAGTGATACCAAGGCAAATTAAGTATCATTTTCAAAATTTTATTTTGAGAAACCCGCAGTTTCTTAAGATGGCTTTTCGTGCAATTACCCCACACTTGGCAACCATAAAGCAGTATTGCTTGAAAAATAATTTAAGTATCGTTATTTTATTGGCATTTGACAGTCTTGACCCCTTCATAAAGGGGTATAACATCTTGGTCGCAACAGATATTTTGCTTAAGGTATTTGTGATGTGTGTATTAAATGTTAGTTTGGAATCCAAATGAATTTCTAAGTATCTTACTGAGGATTCCCAACTTATACTAGCCCCATTCATAAGTAATTGTCCACTAGGTACAAAACAGGCTTTTCTTTTCATAGTAAAAAAGATTGCTTGTAGCTTGTATTAAGTAAATTTCAAATATTCTCAACCCATAGTCGAGATTCTTCTCGATGTTGAGAGCGAATTCGTGAGAAGAGAATATCGCTATATCATCTGCGAAAGCCGCAACTTCACAGTTGGGTACAGATGGCACGTCGGACGTAAACAGATTATACAAAACAGGTCCAAGGACTGAGCCTTGAGGAACACCAGAATAAAAGTGGAGAATGCTGGAGACATCTTTATTAATTTGCTCTCTAAAACCACGGTTGGACAAGAAACTATGGACGATTCTACAAAGATTTGGTTGGAAATGGAAATTTATCATTTTGTATATAAGCCCGTCTTGCCAGAAAGAATCAAAAGCTTTTTCGACGTCTAATAATATCATGCCTGTTGATTTGCCTTAGCACTTGATGGGTCGTGCTGTGATTGCGCCTGAACCCAAATTGTGTATCGGGAAGTAAGTTGTTGTCTTCAATACTATTGTAGGTGGAGTGAAAAGTAACCTTCTTGACTGCCAGAATGAGCTGCTACTGCAAAAAAGGTTATGGTGAATTGAAGTCCATTCATATTTAGGCAGACATGCCAAATTTCAGTGCGATACTGTCTTTAGTTTTCTTTTGACAGCTGATTGTTGTTGACGTGTTTGGCATCATGTTGAGTATGGACAAAAACGATTTTCATTCTCTCATAAAACATTATTTTTTGAGAGGCAAAACGGCGAAGGAAACAAAAGAAAAGTTGGATAAATATTATGGGGCTAATGCTCCGTCAGATTACACCGTCAAATATTGGTTTCGAGAGTTTCGTTGTGGCCGCAACTCCACTACCGATCAAGACCGCAGCGGCAAGCCCTCCGATGCGGTTACAGAGGACAATGTCAAAAAAATACATGAAATGGTGTTGACTGACCGGAAAGTGAAAGTGCGCCAGCTAACAGACACCACAAAGATTAGTACTGAGCGCACACGCCATATTTTGGGCAATATTCTGCATATGAAAAAGTTATCCTGCCACTGGGTGCCGCGAATGACCAAAAACACGAACGCGAGAGCACTTCGAAAGAGTGTTTGGACTTGCTGATGTGGAATCGGGCGGACTTTTGGCGTCGATTGGTAACTGGATTTGGATTCCTCGGACTATTTTCTCTTCCCAAACCTCGAAAGATGGCTCATCAATAAAAAATTCAGCTCACGCGAGGAAATCATCGACGCCACGGAGAAGTATTTTGCAGACCTTCCAGAAAATTACTTTTCGGACGGGATCAAGAAGTTGGAAAATCGCTGGAATAAGGGTATCAAACTAAAAGGGGTCTATATTGAATAAAGTAAAAAATACATTTAAAAAAAAATAATTGTTCATTCCCAAGGAGGTTACTTTTCACTCCATCTAGTATGCTTAGAGATTTTTTCTTTTATAACCTTTTCATATAATTTACTAAGACTACTTAATAAACTAATTGGTCTGTAACTAGTAATAATATGAGGAGGCTTTCCAACTTTGGGCATTGGAACAATCTTAGCGATTTTCCATACATTTGAGAAGTATTCCATTTTAATACAGGCGTTAAGGACAAACGTAAAACGCTCAAGGACAGATTTAGGATGTTTTTAATTTGGTCGAATCCTTCAGCTTTACGATTGCTCAGCTCTTTGACCAAGAATTTGGTATCTTCTAAGGTTATATACAGGTTTGAGGATGAAGGATCCACTCAAAAGATTTTGAATGGATTGGTTCACTAAATTAATTGTTTCGGCGCCACCTAAATTAGAAGATATTTCGTGATTTTTGCGAAAGTTTAGAGCAAGTGCGTTAGCCTTGTCAAAATCCGTACAGAACGTAGTATCGGAATCCTTAAGAAAGGGAAGCTGTCTATTTTTGTTTTTAACCACCTTGACAATATTCCAAAAAGGTTTTGAACCAAAATCTAGAGATCGTAATTTGGTGTTCCACTTCTTGTTGTTGTAATCAAAAATAAGTTTTGAAATAAGATTACTGAGAGGGAAAACTTTATGTTTGTAGAACGGCTGGCGGTATCTTTGCAAATGTCTTCGAGAAGCATTTCTAATTTGAATGAGTTCCAGGATGTATGGGGCAAGCTTGATTGCGGAGGTTATTTTCGGGACTTTACGTACGGGACACATAATTCAATAGTGTCTAGTACATGTTTGCTAAAATCTGAGGCAATGGAATCAATATCGGCAGTGGAGGTAACGCAGTCTAGATTAGAGGGAAAGTTCCGGAATTAGGAAGTTAGTACTGACCGGAAACGTTTCCAATTCGCATTTTTGAGATCTAGCACACATGCGACCTTTTGCACACCTGATTTCCGAAGCTGACAAAACACAGGGTTATGATCAGAGCTGAGGTCATTAATGGAAACCGGTTGGGAAAGGTAACCAGGCATATTAGACAAATATAATTCGAGCACAGATGGATTGCGGTTAGAACTGGGAAAAACGGTCGGACTAGAAGGAAATTTCACAGATGCTGGAAAACTTAAACATAGATCTGACAGGATCGTATCGTAGGCATTTGCTTGTAAGCATAACCAATCTCTATGTCTAGAATTTAAGTCCCCACCAATAATAAATTCACCTTGGAGTGAGAGTAATTTGCGGAGATCATTCTTAAAAGCGATCTTTTTTTCTAATGAGCTTCTACCGCCGGGAAGGTAAGCACAAAAGATTTTAATTTCACTCTGGTTACGCAATTTTAAGTTAATTCCAATGTTTTCTACAGGCAAAAGCGAATGCTGAATAGATCTTCTTATAAGTATTGCTACTCCACCTCCGTCTCGATCAACTCTATCGCATCGATAGCATTTGAAGGCGGGTGTGGACAATCATAAGTCCTTTTTAAGCCATGTTTCAGTTACAAGAGCTATACCGACGTTTCTAGCGTTTAAAAAGTTATCAAACTCGGTGATTTTGTCGCGTATATTTCTACTATTCTAAGTAATAATATTTAAATGCCTATCTATCATATTATTTAGAGTTATGACACAAAAACTTAGTTGCTAAACGTGTGATAACATTAAATTGTTCAAACTTATTCTTACATGTAGATAAATTTCTAATTAATTCCATAGCTAGACTATTTAATTCATCCGCTGTGAACAGAGTGTTGTTGCTGGAAATGTTGCAAGTCGCGCTGGCCGCAATGTTGCTAAACGTAAGTGGAATGTTGTCAGAAAAATTGTTGATTGTTGGAAGGGCGACACTTTTCAACATTGTCTGATTAGTATGAGAGGCGGAAAACAGCTGACGCCGCTGTGGAAGTTGCGGGAACTCTGACAGTAACCCTCTGGAACCTGATGATATTTAGTGTGAGTGGGTGATGAAATATGTTGTCGGTTGGATGTCTTTGAAATGCGTGTGAAAGATGGAGCGATAATTTTTTTTAAGACCTTTCAATTTTATTTAACCACTTTAGGCCAATTTTAATCAATTCAGTTTTTAGAAGATTGGGGTCCATTTCGCTCATACCATACAAAACAACTTTAAAAGCTTTCTAGCTCTTGAAATCGTGAGAGAAGAATTAACAACATTCACTTTTTAGTTTTTTTAATATGGCACTATAAGAGTCAACAGAATTGCACGTGATTTTAATGCCTATAGACATCTTTTTGAGAAAGTAATCGGTTATGTTTAAAGATTTTGCAAGGTTGTGCACAAATTCACTGGATTTTTGCAATAGTTTGATTGGAGGCAATAACACTTTTTCACTTGAGTTACTCGTATTTGGCGAAATTATTTCGTCCATGTCTTCTTCGCTATCCCGAAGGCATTGCAAGGGACTCCAGCACTTATTACTGGGATCATTTCAATTTTTTTTTCGGATTTTGCATATTGGCACAGAATTTTTTATCCAAGGGTAATCGAAAGATCTCGAAAATTGGTGATTTTCAGCGTTTAGATATTTTGGTTTTGATACGGTTAGATACGGATGACATGCGCAAGCAAAAGCTCCGGTTAGACAAGTTTCCTTGTTTATATCTCCGTATTCGGGTTTTTCTTGGCTTGGCATTGTTCCTGCAGTAGCGCTTTTTTTTTTTTTTTTATAATCGGCGCGCGCTCAAGGGGTTTTGTACCCTTAAAATGTTCGTACACTGCGCGGGCGAAGGAAATTTAGGGAGGAAGAAAAGACAGGTACCGATGTATATTGTTTTTAAATGTTTGCAAGTTATAACGACCAGGAAACACAGAGGTCGGCAGGGCATTCCATAAGCGAGTTGTACGGCTTAGGAAAGAATCACGATATTTAAGAGTACGTCCGAAAATGGGCTTGAGGGTATACTGATGAGCATTCATAGCGAGACGGGTGTTACGGTTGAAAGTTTGAATGGGCGGAATGCTACTGGCAATTTCAATGGAGCATTGGTGGTGGAAATAGCGATAAAACAAAGTGAGACAGGAGACTTTACGTCGGTGTTCGAGGGTGTCAATTGATTGACTGATATTAGTATCACCAATTAGTTTTATCGCACGGTTTTGAATCCTATCTAGCAGGTGCAGAGATGTTTTAGGAGCACCTGACCAGATGTGGGCATTGTACTCCAGTTTTGGGCGGATGAATGCCTTATATATTGTGGCCAGATAATCCAGAGGGGATAAAATATCTCTTACATCGCTTAAGTAAACCTAAACATTTCGCAGCATTTTTGACGACATCGAATATGTGGTCATTCGAACGTAAGTTGTCACTGACACACATACCGAGAATGGAAAGCTTTTCGGTTTCAACGATGCAAGTGCCATTCATGGATAACGGCTGCGTATTTGAATTTCGCTTTAATGACAGCAGACAGCATTGAGTTTTGGAAGCATTAAATTCTACTCGGTTGATAGTTCCCCAGTTGGTTATGCTGTTAATATCGGAATTTAATGAGCTTAGCATACGCTGCTGTTCCCGTTCTACAGCCGAAGAGCAGGGGCGTGAGTCCGGGAACGAATATGAGAAGCAGAGAGTGCTGTCATCAGCAAAGGAATAAATTGGATTAGAAGTAGCAGACAAGAGATCGTTAATGAAGATTAAAAAGAGTGTCGGAGACAGAACGGAGCCCTGGGGCACACCAGCATTTATTTTGTGAATATCAGACTTGAAACCGTCCGAGACAACTTGAATTGAACGTTCCGAAAGGTAATTTCTAATCCATTGAAGAAGAGAGTCATCGATCCCAAGAGCACGCATTTTCGACAAAAGAGCCTGATGCCAAACTCTGTCAAATGCCTTAGAAATATCAAGTGCAACTAACTTGCTTTCGCCCGATTGATGTACGCTTTGGTTCCACTTTTCGGTGAGACATGCCATCAAATCACCAGTGGACCTGTTGCTACGAAAACCATATTGCCGGTCATTGAGAAGTTTTCGTGTTTCGAAATATTTCATGAGCTGACGATTTATCAGCGTTTCCATGACCTTGGAAAGAAGGGACGTAAGTGCAATGGGTCTGTAGGAGGATAGAGAAGAAGATTCGCCTTTTTTAGGGACTGGCTGGACAAATGCTGTTTTCCATCTGCTCGGAAAGAGTCCTAAAGAGTAGGACTGATGAAAAAGCTTACGCAATGGTTTTGCCAGCGTAGAAGAACACCTCCTCAGAAGAAGGAGAGATATACCATCTGGACCAGCGGATTTATGCATGTTGAGATCTTTAAGTACTCTTGCTACTACACGAGTGCGAAAGTGGATTCGTCCCATTGTAGATTCGACGCACTCGAGTGTAGGCGGGGACAAAGCACAGTCTGGGAGTGTTGAGCTAGCCGCAAAGTGTGCAGCAAGCAGATTGGCCTTGTCCAAAGAGCTGACAGCTGGAATGTCATTGTAAATGAGCTTTGGGATGGAGGATGAGGCAGAATTTCTAATGTTTTTGACGAATGACCAAAAATTTTTACTGCCTTTGGGACATTGTAGTATTTTTTGCCTCAGGTTTTGGTCATATTGGAATTTCACACGCTTAAGAAAGGCGTTGCAGTCATTTCTGGCTCGTTTAAACCTTTTTCGGTTTTCCTCTGTCGGGTTGGTCTTGTTGGACCGAAAAAACAGTTCTCTAACACTGACAGCCTCTTTACAGCTCGCATCATACCATTCCTTTTCTTTTGGTTTGATACTCTTCATCCGACGAGGGATAAAGCATCTCATTCCAAAGAGAATAGTTTCTGTGATCATGTCAACAGCGGCATCCACGTCGTTATCGAGGAAACACAACGACCAGTTAAAATTCCTAAAGAAGTTGTTAAGTCCGCTCCAATTGGCTTTCTCGTATTGCCATACGGTTCTTTTAGGAATCTTTTCTCTAACTGTGTGGTGGGTGTACGAGAATTTAGCTGATATGACACAATGGTCCGACGAGCCTAGAGGGGAGAGTACATCAACGCAGTACTTGTCAGGGTGAGAGGTTAAAAACAAGTCCAGGGTGTTGGCGGTATGACTATCAACGTCTGGTATGCGTGTGGGCTCATTTACAAGCTGGGTTAAGTTATTTTCCGTAGCGAAGATCTCAACACACCGTCCTTCGGGTGTTGTCTGTCCAGAATGTCGAAGCCAACCAGAATTGTGTATATTGAAATCGCCCGTAATCACGATTTCAGTATGAGGATACAGGGATACAATTCTTTGAATGGAGTCAGACAGCGCATCACACTCGTGAAAGGTCGAGTTGCTGTCCAGTTTGGGGCTTCTGTAAATAAAACAGTAGTGGATAATTTGCTTACGGAGATGGAATTTTAACCACATGAAATTGAATTCCGGATTGGAACAGGGACTACATTGTGGTGGAATTTGGTAAGCTACATCACTACGCACATAAATGGCGAGACCGCGATGGGGAAAGAATAGTGGCACTAGTTCGTAGCCAGGTAGCTTCAGATCATTGTGGTCTGAGAGGTGTGGGCGGGGATCTACCTGTGTTTCAATAAGTGCCAAAACAGCTGGTCGGTACTTACAGACGTGGACGTACGCAGAAAAGTGATTACTTTTTAGCCCGCGTGTATTGGCTACGTCCACCCTGAATTCCCTAGACATAATCAGTAAACACAAACACCGACGATACTAAGCAGGGCTGCGAAGTGAAAATTCTGACGACGGTTTACTGAATCAAATTGCTGTAGGTGTTATGCCCTTACAACAATATGAAATAGTGCACCAACAAAATTTTCACACACAACCCGCTATCCATCAGTTGTTACATACACTCAGTCACTGCCCGTACCGTATGATAAATACCGTAACGGCAGCGACCGAGTGCAAGCAACAGTACTACGACCAGGAGCGGGAGAGGTGTAGGATTCCCACACTGTGTGATAATGTTTTTTTTTTTTTTTTATGGCACTGCACTATTAATTTTTTTTTTATTTTTTTTTTCACGCGCGCGAGTTATGAATCCCATCTACCGAACCGGTTTGCAACATGTTGCCTCAGCAACATCACCAATAAACTGCTGTATTCATAACCCAGCAACGTGTGTATGCAACAGCAGACGACAAGTGCATTGAGCATATTAGAGAGATGATACAGCAACACATCTGCACATACAAGACGCTGATGGAAATAACAGCTAAGTGAGAGTCTCCAAATACAGTACATTCTCTTACACAACAAAAGTCTAACGTTAAGCAGACACTATATTTATAACTACAAAATTGGTTTCATTCAAAATCATATTTATAACTTGCGCGGTTGTTTTTTTTTTTTTTTTTTTTTTTTTTTTTTTTTTACAGCACGGAGAAATACGAGTGCAAGATGACGTGTGCACTCGTCGGTAGTCAGCACGGTACGCTTCTCCATCTTGATCCCTTGCCTCTTTTGGTTTTGAGCAACGGGCCTTTCTCATATAGACCACAAGCCGGTCTCGTGCTTCTATGTTGCGTCATTTCATAGGCGAATTGTTTAGCTGCATATGCTTAACAGTATAACTTATTAAACCAGGGTCTTTAAGATGGTAATCGTTTGAAACCGATAACACCGATTGCAGAATTTCTGATGGCTTCTTTGCATCTACACCCCTAATGATCAGCACTTGATGCAGGTTCTAAAGTGCTTAATGAGAAGTTGAGAAATACACAATTGGCAAAGGTTTTGGCGGTTCGTTGCGATTGCAGTGGTGGAACGCTAAATTCATTCGCAGTACTTCTCCATTACTGTGACGTTTTACATTTAGTAGATATCCGTAATATGGAAATGGTGCAAGTCTCCCTTGGCCACACGGAATGTTCAGAAATCTACAATACCTATATAATGTTAGAGGGGTGCTTTCCGCCGATTGCAAGAAGTTCAATTTTGCTACACGTTTCCTTGTACTATAAATGCTGCGATGACGACCGTCAAAGTATAGTGATATTGTGTCCTACAGCCGATTTGCCTAAGTTCGTTTCCAGACACGGTATCGTGAAGGGTATGCTTTTCGACTACACTACCAAAGATGTCCTATTTCTATTTTGGCGTTAAAATCACCTTAAATTTGGTCCGTATCGAACCGGATTCTCAACGTCTGCTGCAATAGCTATTATTGTGGCTTTTAATCGCTATTCTTCACTGGGATCGTTTAAAAGAATCGTGGTTTAGAAGGCATTTTGTATTGCCCATATCTATTAGCTATTCGCACAAATCGATATTAGACTTTGCGTATTAATTTTTATGCGCTCGAACTCGTCCATTATTCCATATAATTTCTAATAAAATGAACTCTAATTGTATCGTGAACTTGTTGCTTGCTCAAGAGTTCTATTTTCTTTGTTCATGGTTCCGGGGTGATGTATGCTCGCATTTCGGTTAACGCCTACATCTTACGAGCATCGATTGTCACATCAAGACTAGCGTCTACATATCTCACTCGACTATCGAGATTGGGATCATGTCTCACAACTTAAGTTTTATCTAGACCATCCATCTTTTAACGTACCTAGCTCTGTTGATATTTTGTTGGGCTGCTGATGTAGTTTGGGATATTCATCAGAGAGACATAATTCGTAACACTGTTGGTCATCCTGTAGGCCAAAAACCCATATTTGGCTGGACAATCACTTTGAGATAAACTCATTTTTGTAATCCTTCGATAGTCCAATCGAGGAAATTAATCCAAAATCGGCTACGAAAAAGAGGATCATGAAATTGACAAACATTTTTTTGAAACCCATAAAAGAGACTCAAATGGACGGTATACCGATCAGCTTTCTTTTCGGACAATTCCGACACTCCTAACGGGTGCGATTTCGTGTTTAAAATTGTTGGAGAGACGTTATAGTAAAAATTAATCACTGAGAAAATTTACTCGAAATGTATGAACGACTAGGGTCTAAGCTCGACGTCGGTAGTGTTTACGTTCAACGTATTTTAATTTTCGATAAAGCTTCACGTCATGCTCAACAGTTCGTTTGCAGGTGGTAATGGAGTGGTAGGACCTACCACCTACATATCATCTTTCCTGTGCATATTCGATTTCGCCGTCACCAGATTGTTTTTACCACAAATGTCGTTAAGATGTTTCGCCGAATCCGGGTGGCTGATGAAGACTGTGACTTCAGATTACTGTTTAGCAAAAACATCCGGTACGTCGTGCGCTGACTACAAAGCGGCATGTATTTTGAAGCAAACCGCAGTCAATTATCTCTAAAAATATCATGTCGATCTCCGGAATTATTAGAGCGTGGACAACGTGAAACGATATTTATAGACAGCGAAACTAATTCGTGGGTGAAAGTACTCGGTATGTCCTGGAATTCTAAACTAGATTTTTTTTCGGTTCGCAAATATTTGACGCGAGATGAACCTATTATTTTACAAAGCGCCAAATACTAAGAGACATTGCACGAATATTCAGCCTGGTTGGGTTTTTTTTTGCTCCCTCAGTTAGGTTAGGTAAGGTTAGGGTGGCTGTTGGAGAGACCAACCCACTTAGGTCTATTGGCTCATTGTGATATCACGTGGATCTGTGATCCTTCCACTCTTGGAATCAATTTCAGCTTATGATAAAGCGTTTGAGACGGTTGACGGCTATATTGCTTAGAACGATTAAGTTATTATAGATAAACTAAGTGGAGTTTCCTTCTTTGGGAGAGCGCTGGGCATGTACAGAGTGGCTGCGATATTGTCTCCTCCCGCTCCTCGTTCTTGCAGCTTCTGCAGAAATCATTTGTAAGGATGACAAGCCTTTTTGCATTTTTGCTCATAAAGCACTGTCTAGTGATGACACCTATGATAACGCTGAGATGTTTCCTATTTGAAAAGATCAAACTCTTAGGGCGATTCAGATCCAACTTTGTCCACATCTGTTTGGTCACTAGACTGTTGATCCAACAGTCCACCTAAGGTTTGTTCTTCTAATAGCATTCAGCGTCTTTAGTTTTAGTGCGTATGCAGCGATTGCTATACCGAAGATGTTTCCGCGAGTTCGCCCGTCATACAGTACCCATGAATGTCTCTGTGCCTCGGCACCCAACTTTGAACTGATTTGCTATCTTCCTAAGAGACGATCGGTAATCAAGGGTGGTTCCAGAATTTATTGAGGCTGAGTCGGATATTCCTTGCCAATATCACGTTTTTCTTCAGTCAGGTCTGGACTTCTTTAAACACCAAAATTTCCGCCTGGAACATGCTACAGTGATTTGGAAGACGGAAGGAAAGAAAACACTGCCACCGACCCCGCTATCTGTCTTTGATCCATCTGTATAGAATTGGATTTACTTGCCATCTATGAAAGTATCTTCGTCCCAGAAGGATCTAGAGGGGACGATTACATGAAATGTCAAACCAATGTTGGGGTATAGTCTAATCGATGTTTTCTAAAAGAATTCCTAGTGTATTATCCATGAATGGCACTTACATCATCAAAACCGATAAACTTTCCATTCTCGGTATGTGTGTCAGTGACAACTTACGTTGCAATAACCACATATTCGATGTCGCCAAAAATGCTGCGAAATGTCTAGGTTTCCTCAAGCGATGTAAGAAATATTTTACCCCCTCTGATCTGGCCTCAATATATAAGGCATTCATCCGCCCAAAATTGGAGTACAATACCCGCATCTGGTCAGGGGCTCCTAAAACATCTCTGCACCTGCTAGATAGGATTCAAAACTCATATGTGATACTAATATCTGTCAATCAATTGACACCCTCGAATATCGACGTAAAGTCTCCTGCCTCACTTTGTTTTATCGCTATTTCCACCACCAGTGCTCCATTAAAATCGCCAATAGCATTTCGCCCATTCAAACTTTCAACCGTAACACCCGTCTCGCTACGAATGCTCATCTCATTATAACTTACAAACATTTAAAAACAACGTACATCGGTACATCGGTGTCTTTTCTTCCTTCCTAAATTTCCTTCGCCCGCGCTGTGTACAAACGGTTTAAGGGTACAAAAACCCCCTGAGCGGCGCGCGCTCATAAGAATATTTATCCACTGTGTAGTCGCGTTAAGGCGAATAGCTGCCGTCGCAGCTACTTAGTTTGCTGCAGTTGACTACATTGTCTAAGGCCGTTCACCTCGACACCTCACCCCGTAGGTGAGTATCGACCTTATAACCAAAACTCTGACTTGTTCTTATGGCTTTTCTGCAAGAGGCTGTATCTTTCTTGACTCTTTCTTGAATGTTAGGTTTTCAGTTTAGTTTCATGGCAAAAATGAGACCCAGATATTTTGCTGTATCGGAGAAGACTAGACTGGTACCGTTGATTGAGGGACAACATCAGTTTTATGGGGGTTTACTCCAAATCCACAGTAATCCGCAAAACGGGTTCATCTGTTAGGATTTAGCATCTTTAATGGCATTAAGATGTTTACCTGAGACGGCTATAGCAACGCCATCCGCATAGGCAATCAGCCTGCTATCACCCGCTTCCAGGCATATAAGCAGTTCATTAACCACTAAGTTTCAGAGAAGAGGTGAAGGGACGCTGCCTTACGGCGTACCTCTGCTGACGCGTATTTTAGCAGAAGCCTCATTCAGTTTTGAATTGATTATCCTGTTATACCATATAGCAATAGACTGATCAACCCCCAAGTGAGTCAACACTTCAGAGTTGACAGCGCAGTCGTGATTGCGCATGTGTTGACGTTGTAGATGCGGAGCCGTTTCCACTGACTTTACAGTAGGCATGTTGAGTCGTAGACAAAAGTCGTGGATCAATTCTACAATACAATAGATTGTATTAGAGTTTTCAGAAGGAAAGATGATAGACGCACAGGTCTGCGTTCTTTTCAGACAATATGAGAATATTTTCCGGCCTTGGGAATGAAAAATTCTCTCCATGAAAAGGGAATGTGGGAGGATGGTATCTGAGGTCATTTGTAGCTCGTCTAAACCAGAAGACTTTTATGGTTTGAAGCTATATAACAATCAGATCTTCCTTGCAGGAAGCACTCATTACCTAATTGAGGGCCAGGGTGAAATCCTTGACTTTCATGTCAAGCTCGCTGGTGTTACGCGGGTAACTTAAGAGTTCAGAGGAGATTGTTTTTAAGAGTGTTCTGAGGAGCATCATTCAGGCTGAATTGGATGTATCTGTGATCTGAAAATAAGTGTTCAGACGATACCATCCAGTTCGTTAACATTCGAGTGATATTGTCGGAGGCAAGAGTGATGTCCAGCCATCCTGCCGGTTTTTTGTTATGAAAGTGGACTCATTGCCATTGTTGCAAACAGTGAGATTAGTACTTGATGTCGGTACTGTTCCATATAGTACGATGAACGTTAGCGTCGCACCCGATGATGAGCCAGGGAGAGTCTGGGTCACTGAGGTTAGGAAGTAAAAATGCATTAATACAAGTTTTAATCTTACCTTTGTCTCTTGTATAGAGCGTATAAAGGTGTCCCAAGTTCACGAACCACACCTTCTACGATCCATGGTTCCTGGATTAGGATGACGTCTTCTGCGCTTTTGGAAAAACGTAGAATGAGTGCAGCCGAAGCCTTTTTTGAGTGATGGAGATTAATCTGGAGAAATCGTAGCATCTACAATTGCTACAATTTACCAGAGGAGCCTCTACCAGGTTGTTGTTCGAGTTCTTTGATTCGGATGCCCAAGAGCTCATCTTTATCCTCCGATCGATCTCCTTTTAATTCGTTCGGTTTCTAGTTCTAATAGAGTGTCAGAGGAGGAGACCGACAATTTAGTTGTCGCTTCGGATAGATGGGAGTCGTCGCTATCCATATCGACGCTTCAAGATCTGAGGCTGAATTTGCTAATGGGGTTAAAGGAGGAGGAGGTTGTTTATCAGCATCTAGCTCATTCTTTTTATAAACCCTTAGGCGTATTGACTCGAAGCCGAACCGAATCTTGCCTTTAGTCTACGATAGAGGATTAAGGGATTCCTTATTAATTACAATTAACTCGCAACTACTAGGGTCCCTAAGTTATTCTAGTTTTGCGACTTTCCAGTCATGATTCGGAGGAGTCGGGTTGCTGATCTTGATGATAAGCATTCTGGGTTGGAGGAGTCGGCTCGGATCCAGATGCGGGCTCTAGGTCTGCTGGTGATATAATCCTTAGTCACGATCTCGAACTTTGCACCCGGCCAAGGCTGGCCTAAGAGATCGAGAGATATTTGATCGGCACAAACGATAAGTTTGATGTAACTGTGCGTACCAGCCAGCGTCGCTTGTGATGGGAGGTGGTCCGAGATTTTCCCGCAAGCTTTAGCTTGATCAACTGCCCCTGTTCAGGGGTTATCGATCCACCGGTGTCATGTTTGTCGATTACCTCGATCGTTATTGCATCTTTTATCTTTTAAGACTTCAGTAAAATAAATCAGAGATGTGATATTGGAATGCCCAGAGGAGTTTTGGTGCTTCTTGTTTTGAGCTTTTTGGGCCTTTTGGAAACCGACACCGTTTCCTCCAATGATCTCTGGGGCTTGGAGGATTCCTTAGCGTTTTGGGAGCAGTAGGTAATCTGCCTTTAAGGATGTTGTTAGCCCGAAGGTTTTGATAATGCGTACAGCATTTCGGTGTCTGGTGTAGAGCGCCTTGGATGAGGTTTGCCGACATGACTGAGCCTCTGATTCCTCCTTTTTGTTGAGGCAGCGGGGCCGTGGCCTGCAACAAACCTGCGTTAGTTTCGAGACTCATCTGGAAATCTTCTCGAGATTTATGGACCTTACTCAGCCGCTACAGCTAGACAAGTTCGATGCTCCGGTAGACTGTAGAGGTGATCCTTCAATTATACAGCTAAAAATTTTACTGCAATTCGTAGAGATCTAAATGTACTCACTTTTGTTAATCTACATTAAACATTGTTGCGACAAAGACCCGTGTTTTTCCGATCAAGCAGCTGACCATCATCCCACGTATGAGTTGTGCGGAGCTTTTCTACTCACCCAGTTATTTTCTGGTGGTCAAAATTCGTTAGATACAACATTCTAAAATGTTTACGCATGGTGCGACTACTATGTCGTCCTTTCGTGGCTTTTTTTTATTATTATAATTTTTTCTTAAATCTAACTTGCTCCTACTTAGAACTATGTAAGCCGGCCATGGCTAAAAAAATTAGGCGACCCACCTTGCTTCACATGAAGCTACCAAGTATTGGGGGAATTCGACTACGAAGAATCCTCCCCTTCAAAAAGCCACCAAAATTGTTGGTGCTGCTGACTAACATCCCTCATGTCGCGACTCCCTACCGTCCTACTGAACCGAAGACGCTCCGCACTGCCATGTGCGATGTCTATGTCGTAGGTGAGTCGCCTGTCCGCAGCTGTTCGAGCAACGTGGAAGATTAGCGGCACCGCCAATCTGTCCTGGATCAGACCTTTGCTATCTAGGTAGAGTAACGCTTCTGGAGGAATAAAGCCGTCAAAGCGAACTTTATTGTGATCCGTATAATTAGGGTAGTAAGCCCCAGAGATCAGGTTGTTCGACGTTGTCATTGCTCTTGCAATGTGCCTTCGAGTCAACTTAATAACAAAATTGTCCACTCTTATTAGGTTCCCCCTATTGTACAAGACCTCATTAGGATAGAATTTTATGTACTCAGATTCTGGTGTTCTGTATAAGCGAAGACAAGTCCTAAGACAAGCCCTCTCAAACACCCGATTCTTTTCCAATAAACTTGTTCTCATGTTGAACCACACGGGACATCCAAATACAAGCATGGGCCTGATATAAGGCCTTTTATAGCAGATCACCTTCCACATCGCATCAAGTTGGCTGTTATAAAACAGTCTTTTTGTAAAGGAAAAAATCACCTTTGGCTCTGGCCAGAGCCACATCTACATTAAAATACAGTTATCGGTCCAGCCAGATCCCACAATGTTCGGTATTTCATCGGTTCCCATTGACTTTTTACTTTTGAGTGACTCGAAAATCGTTTGGAGCTCTTCCTTCGAAATGAACGGTGGTAGTATCATTTCATTGGTGATGGCATTATTTGCCATGTTTTCGTCACTGAACTGGGTGAAACCCGAGGTCTCAAATCGCCAATTCACTATTTCGAAGGTAGAAATTGTGCACAACGACTCGACTTTCAAGGTCGTGGTTCGGGCCAATGATGTCATTCGCCTTATACACTTCCTGGAAAGTCGCTCCTATAGCCTCGACCTTCTCCTGCGGATCCTCGATCACAAAGAAGTTGTCAACATCAACGGCCTCATTGGGATCGATGCCTGCCGCTGTGAGTATATACTCGTTGTCCGTCGTTCGGGTGATTTTAAGACACGAAAGGTCGTTTTGGTCTTTTCTCCGAAATATTTTATTTATTTGCGGGAACATATTCGGGTTGTTGGTGTTTACAGTCCGAATTTTATTGTTCCAATACAAATTTACAGATTTTTTGTAATTTTCTTTTATTAATGTTTGGAGGTTTTTGATCGACGACTTCAGTGTCATGATCCCCCTATTATATCTGTCAGTAAACTGTCGGTATAAGGTTTTTAGTCTTGATAGCAGTCTACTTTTATGTCGGTGCAGTGCGTCAATGGTTGCGTTGCGGAATAAGTCTTCGTCGTCAGTGTGTTGATACCGAGGTATCGTTTTGTCCATAGTTCGTTTAATTGTCTTGTCCATTAGTCTAAGATACCTGTCAATCTCCTCGTTTGACAGATTTCTGTTGGACGGTGGGTAGAGCGAATTCGAGAAGAGTGCTCTTGTCAGTATTCTTGAGAAATGTGTCTAATGCACCCTGCTATAGTTGTAGGAATGCCATTTCGATTGGAACGGTTATTTCGGTACGGAGACCACAATTGTAACTGTCATACACAAAAGTGCGTAGACAGTTTGTAGTTTGTTAGTTAGTGCACGTCAGTTGTATTCGTTAGCCGAACAGCAGTAGATCCAAACAGGACCCGTGTCTGGAAAACGACGGACTATCCGGACTATCCGTCGTTTTGAGGCTGAGTCGATACATCACACTGTGCTGACTCCACCAATTGAATAGTAGGTTCCCTCTAGTATTTGGCGTATTATTTCCCCAATCTCTATGTTTGGCGTTGAAATCTCTGCCGATAATAAAGTAATTCTCCTCCAATTCCAGTCTGAGGAATCGAAAAAGTGTCTCGAGCTCTGAGATGAATAAGGTGGATTGAGTAGCCTTAGGTGCATAGACAGACACCATGTACAACCGCTTTCCACTACGGAGAGGGATATACAAAATGCGTGTTTCCAGCACCTGAAACCTACGTACTGCACGGCTGTATACTTTTTTAAAACGTACTCCTTTTCTTACGAAAATCGCAACACCTCCTCCCTTAATGGAGTTGGGTAGGTTTCTCCGTACTATTCTGTATCTTCTGTGCCTCATTTTGTGTCTTTCGGTAAGCTTAGTTTCGCTAAACAAAAGCACACCAGGGGCTTGGTCTTTAAGCAACTTAAATAGTGTGGCTCGTCGTTCGAACCTAATCAGTGAATTCACATTCACTGCAAGGATCTTCAGGGTTTGCTCCGTCACACACGTACCCATTACGACAAAAGGTGCATTAGGCCAAGCAGAAGCGTGTATATTTGATCCACCTCCGCGGTCTGCTCAGTTAAATGATGTTGGAGCTGAGCTATCTACCCCTGGATAGAGAGCAAGATAGCTAGCATGTCAGGTATTGGCTCCGGTGCTCTAGGCGCTGAGGCCTGAGAAGCAACCTTCGCTTGCTGTACCGTATTTCCCCTACCTGCCGCCATTTGGGCGTACGTAACCTGGTGAGTAACAGCTGGTGTTTGTATGTATATGCACAGGTGGGCGTTTAACTTCCATCTTCTGCTGCCTAGCCAGATTTAATATTTTGATGTATTGGAATTTGGGACAAACCGGATAATTTACGGTGTGTGCGTGTTCCTACATAAGGCACAAGAGAATTGGCTTTTTTCCGACGCTCCATCCTTACCAAGAGCGCAATCCTCTGACTTGTGGTTCTTTCCACACTTCACGCATCGAGGTTGCATTCCTTTGGCAGCGAACACATTGTAAAATGTTTTCCCAGTGTACAACCTGGTAGTCTAGCACTTTGATGCTCCTTAGACAATCCAGTTTGCTATTGGGACTTAGTTGAATGGTAGCTTCCGCTTCTCCCTTTTAGCTCTAGCCGTGACGAACGGCTGGACCCCTTCGAATGCCTTCTCTTTCAGCAGTGCAAGGATCTCCCTCGGATCAGTCGACGGTTCTAACTCCCTCAGCAGCATTATTTACAGATTCTCCCCCTTAGGGGGAGACGAACTCCGTCGTCGAATCCTTCACTAAACTTTTCATTTTATAATAGCGCTCCACTGTATTGCTAAGTCTTTTAATCTAAAAATGATTGCCTATGGCCGACTTACATAGTTTTTTTGTTCCCTCTAGTGCCATCTTAAATGTATTTATAGGTGGAACCTTTTGTTTTGAAATTTGTTGTTTCTGCTGCTCTTACTTCTTTTTTTGCTGTTGCCGTTGTTGTGGCTGCTTTTGTTGTTGTTGCTGGTGTTTCTTGAGTTGTAGCACTTGTGCTATTGTATTTGTTTAGTGTTGTTGAGTCTGCTTTTAAGATAGCGGCGTCTGCTGTTGCTGTTGGGATTGCTCTTGCTTTTCGCTCTTCCTTCTTATCATTTGCTTTTTTCTTATGGCCAGTACCCTTTGTTGCAGCATTTTGATGTTGCTACTTATAGACTACATTTTTTCCTCTTCATCTTCCGATTCGGCTGGCGCCAAGGAAGCGGTGGTGTAACATACATCTGAGACCAATGGCTTGTCGTCAGCAACTTACCCGGGACTACACAACGAAAATAGCACACAGATCATGGCTAATTTAATAGGTTAGAGAATCATGACAAGTTGATCCTTCGCGAGTTGTAGATATGACTGCGATGTCCCCATTTCCATCAAAACAAAACTCGGCCATAAGAGACAGACAAAATAGGCAATATTTCTATATTCGTGAATGATCTTTTAACAGAGAGCGAATAAAAGCAAGTTACATACTATAAATGAGAATTAGTATTAATTGGAGAGAGTAAAAGTAGTGCAACTAAGCAATGTTTCAATTTCAGATTGTTCGTTACAATTAGTCAAATCAAAGCATTTTAAACCAATATGACATCTCATGTGCCGAAAGATCAACAGCTTTGGCCAATTATAGAATTACTGGCTCAGAAACTGCGCTAAGAATGGCAAATCAATTAATCTGGAATCCTCTGAGGGCAAATGATGCTGAGGTCGCATTCATCATTACCACGGGACAAATTTTGGATACAAGTTGGTATATGCTCTCTCCAGAACTGCCTTACATTAATTGCGAGATGATCAACCAAGGGAGAGCGACGGTAAGGCAACGAAATAACGTGCTTACTATAGTCACATTTCAAATCACAGTGGGTGCCGTGTGGGCTAGCTTTGCTTTGTGTGCTTTTAGGTTTCGTCTATTCCTTCTGTTTGTCTGTGTGGCTGGTGTTGACGAATTTGCGGATTGTAACAATGCTTTCTTTTACGTCCAGAAAACTTAAGGCCATTGCATAAGTTTTGCGCTCACAACAAATCCATACACGAGTAGACGCTATTTCTGTTTTTTGAAGCATTCTGAGTAATATAATCACAGTTTTTCACTCTGCCCATACATGAGAGTATCTCGTCTCTATTTGAGACTAGTCCCGAAAATGTTGTTGATGCCACTATAGATTCCGCTGTGTAAATTCATCAGCTGTGTTTCCCCACATCAAATGTCGTTTAATGCCTATTTTAACCGTAGAACACCCAGTGACCTCCGGCAGTCAACCCTGCGTTAAAAGTGGCTTCGCTCACTTAAGCCGATTACCCATGATATTGATGTGGACTGCGATACAATCCGGTATTCCTTGGAGTACATACCCTGGCTTCCCGGTTGGAGGATGACAGTAATGTCATGAGTGCACATGTTCCGTGTATTTTCGCAGGCACTTTACGAGTCGACCAGGTATTTAATTGACAAGTACGAGTATCTACTCGAAATTCACATTTAAAACTTGTGTAGCACCACAAAGTGACTTAAAAAAAAAAGAACAAAAGTCAACATCATTAAATTGCGATGAAGTGTTATTCGCATTAAATAGAATTGCACTTCAAATTAACACATATGTACACTCGATCAGTTTTAATTTTGAAACATTAATGAAACAAATCCTGTTAAAGCTCTCGAATTCTATCATCTGAACACTTGTTGTTTTTTTGTTTTCAGAAATAAAATTCATATTAAATCAAAAACTTTAATTACATTTCACTGCCCTTCGGTCAGTGGTATGAAAACCCTCGTAATCCTGTGAAACTGTGATAGAATGCACCAAAAAAAGGAAAAAAAAAAAATCATTTTCAGTATCCGAGAACGAGTGCATCATTCCACTACAGATACGAATACCCCAGTCCGTATACTCGTACTCGTTTCAACCACGATTTAAAGTTGGTGGTTTTTTCTGTAATTTCTTTTTTCAAATGAGGTTGTTTTGCGTTTCCTTTTTTTGGTCTTCTGTCACTTTTTATTTGCCAATGATTTGAGGTTGCTAGTACAAAATGGAAATTTCATCAGATGTATCTGGAATGAGTACCCGTATCTATGCTGCAGCAGTACACAAAAGTGTGCACTCGAAATATTGCTGCCGCATATTCAACTATTTGACTGTAGATACTCGTAGGTTTGGTTTAGTTTTATTTTTGCACCATCGTTTTTTGGCAGCCATATACTGCGCTATTGTTACCGCAAGTAATCACACTGTGTAGTTTGTTTATTGGATTCTCATTTGTTGGCATTTTTCGTTTCTTGTTTTGAAGCCTTGTAATAATCTCTAAAGGATTCCATTTTGCCGACAATGTAAATAGAAACGATGTAAAAGGATTGCAAATTTGGTAACGAGGAATGACAGACTCGGGTATTGGTCGGTATCGCTTTTAAGAGAGACAAGATTCACTTTAGAATCAAGTCTTTATTTTGTGTTCTCTGTCCCAGTGCTTAACAGGGCTCTCAGACAAAGAACTAGGCCATTATACTCATTGTATGTTATGTTATTTTCAATGAATTTGCTTAGTCTTTCGTAAAAATGTGAGGCTTTAGTGAAAACATGCCAGCACCTACCAAATAAACGCCACGTATCTGTGTCGTCATCATTCTCACAGCAAGCGTCGCAGGATGTTGTGTCACTTCTGCCTCGCATACTAAAATGTTGAGCTAAATCGTAGTGCTCCGTCAAAATGGCAATAAGCAGCCTACGATCTTTCCTACTGAGGGACAGCAGTAAAGTCGCTGATTTCCTAGAAACGTCCGGAAGCTTTCGTTAAGTTTACCAGTAACCTGACGAGTCAAGCCATCTACAGTTGTGCTCACAAGAAAATCAACTGTCAATTGTAGCCATAACTGATGAAGCAGACAGACCTAATGCAGGTCTCGTTGGGGCATTTTCTGGCAAGTTCATTGGCGATTTGATTTCCCCTAATCGCATGGTGACCTGGGACCAAACAAGACTAGTGAATTCAGCCCTCCGACTACATTCAAGTAAGTCTTGCATTAATCTAACTTGCTTGGAAGACGTGAGAGAGAGAGAGTTACAGCTGATTCGCCTGTTCTAACGATTTTTCATAATATAGATATTTGCCATCAAAATTGCACATATCTCTGGTTGGAAAACAGGCGAACGTTACTCTAACAAGGAGTGTAATCTAACGTTGTCATTCTCTAAAGAGATATCAGCGCCGCATCCTAAACCAGTTTCGGAGACATCCATGTAGACCTGACTTTATGCCGAAACTGTTCCAGGGTACAGGACAAAGGACACAGGATGGCCGTATGGGGTTGGCAGTCCATGTTATGAATATCAAGGGAAAGGAGACTCATCAGTGCGTTTACAGCAGAGCCAGGCATATTAGAGATGGCTCTATATGGTCGAATCAGATCGTTCTTTGTAGTCTGATAAAAGCACCAATGCCATATTATTATCCTTGTCATAGCCGTGTGGATCCAAAGAACCCTCCTTGGTTGCAAGCCCCATGCCTTGCCGACAGTTCCTTTACACTTCCCGAAACTCTTGGGGGTTTTCAACTTTAGTCCAAAGAAGTTAGTTATTAAGGATGATACACAAATACTTAGCCTCGTTGGGTAATTGTATGGTGATGCCTCGAAATAGTAAATGCAGTGCGAAAACTGGAGATAATGGCTAAAATCATCCTGAAACGAATTAAAGTACACCTCGAAGATACACTCGACGCCGAATAAGCAGGTTTCCGCTCTGGATCTTCCTGTGTCGACCACATCAACGCCTTGCGGATCATCATCGAACAGTGTGTTGAGTACCGATCACCACTCCACCTGCTATTCATCGATTTCGAAAAGGCGTTTGATAGTGTCAATCGGAAATTTATCTGGCATGCGAAGAGGAAAGCAGACGTCATTGGCCTGAAAATTAACTCGGTAAAAGCAAAATTGATCAGCCTAAGACCAAACTCATCAACTCATATATGTATTGCTGGACAGACGGTTGAGAGAGTAGAGAGTTACCAATACATTGGGAGTATTGTCTCAACCGATGGCGGAACCGAACTGGATATAGCCAACCGCATAGGCAAAGTAAAATCTGCGTTTGGGATGCTATCCACAGTTTGGTGAAGTAATGCCATTAGCTTAAACACCAAGCTACGACTGTTCCGTTCCAACGTTGAATTCGTGCTACTATATGGATGTGGTACCTGGAGGATGACCACCACTATCACGAAGAAACTGCAAACGTTTGTCAATAGGTGCCTACGCTACATCTTAAGGATATTCTGGCCAAGCTGTATCTCTAACGAACAGCTTTATCAGAGAACGGACCATGAACCTATAGGCACAACCATACGACGACGAAAGTGGCAGTGGATTGGTCACACTCTCCGAAAGGGCTAACCAAGCGATGCAATGGAACCCGCTTACTCAGGACGGCTGGATGCGCGGCGGTCCTAGGAGTATGCGGCGCAGAACAGTTGAGAAGGAAGCACGGCAACTGGGAAAAAGTTGGAGAGAGCTGAGGCGTATTTCCAGAAAGCGCACTCGATGGCGCGTAGGCATAGTAGAGGCCCTAGCACCCACAATGGGATACAGGAACGGATGAATGAAACAGACAATACAGCTCTGCTGTACACGATCATCTGCATACGCTTGAACATAGACGTCAGAATTATTGTGAGTCGACCAATACGCGCCATAGCAGTGGAGATAGAACTCTGTCTTGGAGACAACCCCTGCTTAGCCCTACTATCACGAATTGACCGCAATCAGCATTCATCGGCATTGCTTTTTTCCAAAAAAAAACATAATGTTTCCGCTATGGCGTATCGTGCGTTGTCGATAGTACACTAAATTTGTACTCTCGATGTACCCCTTGTCGAGTTCGCCTTCAATCTGCCGACTAGATTTTGAAGCGCCATCATCACCAGAATGTTTCGCGTTCAGAATTCAGATGTTTGTTTGTTAGTTCCGATGTATGTGTATCAGAAACCTAGTGTATCGATCGAGGATCTGAGAATCCCCGTTGCCATTTATGTAGGATCGACTTTACCTTTTCGACCGTCTGCAAGTTCACCGAGTGTTTGCTTGGTGTTGTATATCGACTTTATAACAATATTGATTAATCGCAATTGTTATGCTTCGTAGAAACAACTTCGTCCTGTTTTTGGAAAACTGTTACATGTGGTGATTTTAATTGCAATCTGTTAAATGAGGCTATTTCCTCCTCCTAAAGGAGACGATGAAGGCATTAAATTTGAACATTTTACTCGTTAATCCTTGAGTTCCTGCACATTTTAATTGGTCAACTATTACACTTCTGGATATATTCTTTGCGGGCGATATTAAAAATAACTTTTTTCAGCCAAGTCTCTGCTCCTGCTTTTTCTAAGCATGGCCTCGTTTTTTGCTTCTTTGAATTCGCAATATCAAGAGAACGAAAAACACGAAACCTGCTCTCCTGCAGCAAAATTTGCGTCCAATATTTAGTGTTGCATGTGCTAATGTATAAGTTGAACATTTTCAAAGTATGATTACCCGGTTATTGTATTTAATATCCAAGTTCGTCTGAAAACTAAAGTAACCTCATACGAGTAGTATGCATAACAATAACAATAACCCTTGTTTCACAAGAGAGATTGTGAAACTAAGGAACGACCGTGATACTGCATATAGAAAATGGGATTTCTGTCCCCTTCAAGAATATTTTAAGGACCCCAAAATTTGGAGAAATCTTTCCACACAAAGATTAAATAAGCCAAGCGTAATATCTTTTACGTGCGCCAAAACCATAAGCTTCCAAGTAACACACTATGCAGAAACTTGCGTCAAATAGGTACTGGTGGCAAAAACGACACTGGAATTGTTGATGCTAATTGAAATGAACTCTATAAAGATTTACAATATGGCTCACATCAACCGGTCCCAGTCAAATTTAATGGCTAATTTAGGTTCGCGAGAGTTGAACAAATAGATGTTTTTCAAGCTATTCTTGGAATTAAATCCAAAGCTATTGGCTTAGATGGTATGCATCCGGTTTTCATTAAAATAATTTTTCCGTATATCCTTCCCGTGTCTGCAGCATTTTATCACAACTTCCTCTTTCCCAGAAGGCAACGAGTACTACTCCCGGCGGATCAGTTGATCCGAAGTTTTTGACTACGTATGACGCTTCTTCTCGCTGTGTAACTAACGATACCATTTCCGATCGAAACAAGTCCCCAGAGCCTGAGGGCTCACCATCGTCTTCGGACGAAAAGTTTTCCACCAAAATGCCTTGTACTCGTACATCGCGAAAAAAGGATTCCAAAAATAATTATTGGAGTCCGTCGCAGTGTCTTCCGGACAGTGATAGTGAGGATGAAATTTTGGATCCTGTAAAGGTTCAAAAAGTGTTTGTGCTACCCATTAAAGTACTTCAAAAATCCTGTGAATACATTCACAAAATAATGAAGGTATTAAATATTGCAGACTATGCAATTACAAATTTGTCTATTGGGATAAAAATTGCATACGATTCGATAGATTCATATCAAAGTGTTTTAAGTAAATTAAAGAAAATAAATGTCAATTCTTCACCCACGACACAATGAAGACCAAGTTGTTTAAAACTGTTATGTACGGAATGTTTGACTCTGACCCTGTAGTGGTTAAAAATGAGCTTACTAAATTAGGCTACAAATGTTCTGAAGTTAAAAAAGTACGAACACTACACAGAGTTTATTTTTTGAGTTTAATTTGAAAATGGTTCGGCTAAACTAAGGCACCTCCAAAAAAATGTTCTGGCGTTTTTTTGCACACTTAAGTCAGTTGGAACTACCAACGAAAGCAAAAAGGTAAGCTAACACAATGCAATACGAACATGTTCGTACTCTTAGCAAATTGATTTCGAATTAAAATCAACGCAACAATGATTGAAGCTACAATCTCAGTACTCTAGAAAAATGTGGAAAACCCTTCTGGAATATAATGGGAGTATTAAAAAATAAGCAAAGAACTATTCCAGGACTAAAAAGCCCTTCATCTATTTACTATATTGATAAGGATAAAGCTAAGCGGATACTTTTATATAAAATCATTCCGTGACATCTAACTTGGGCGATCCCTTATTTACTTCAATCAAAAATATCTATCTCAAGCATCTTCCGCATGCTGGTATAGAGGATGCCATATAACGTTCATTTTCAAATCTTGCCTGAAGTTTCAATATTTTCCGGATACTTTGAAAAAGGCCAAAATAATACATACATAAGGACTGAAACGAATAAAATTTGGAAACTTCAAAGTAAAAAAAAATATTTTCATAGTTCATGTAAATTTTTTTTTATATATTACTATTATATTTATTGTAGCAGAATATTGATACATTATTTCATTAACTAAATTGTACAATTTACAGAGTTATGGTATAAGTCTATCTTACTACTGATATAATTATAATATTTAAAACAAGCAACAGAACAATTCAAACAAAAATTTTGAAGGAAAGTTACATAAAACCTTCATTAAAAAAAAAAATACAAAACAAAAAATTTAATATACAGTAACGATAAGAAGGGTGGGCGGTGGAGTAAATCTATCAGACAAAACTTTTAGTTTTACAATAATGAATTGAGTAAATTAATAATGAGAATATAGATGGATAACAAAATAATCAATAATAATAAATTAACAGAAAATAATAAATAAATATATCAAACAAATAAATCAATAAATTAGTGAAATTAATATCACTGAATTAGTCTTCTTTTAAATAATAATGAAACAAACTATTAAGCTAGGTCTGACATTAAAGCGTTATCAGACGACACGCAAGACATAATATAACGTTCATTAAGCATTTCAACAACTGTTGAAAAATACCATGGAAGCTTAAGGATCATTTTGAGCAATTTGAAGTCTCCGAATATGACTAACCGCACATTTTCCCCATGCCGGTGACCCATAAAACATAATTCCTTGAAAAATAATTTTAAAAATCAGGAGCTTATTTTCATTACTAAGTTTTGATTTGCGATTAATAAATGGATAAAGAGTTTTGATAGTAATGTTAATCTTATTAATTATTTCCTGTACATGCAATCCAAAAGGTAAAGTTTTGTCTAGGTGTACACCAAGGTATTTAGCACTTGAACACCATTCAGTGTTTAAACCATTTACTTGCAGATTGTTGCATGGCAAGAAACAGGCTTTTCTCTTTCGAGTGAAAAAGATAACCTGTGTCTTAGAAGCATTTATTCGCATCTTCCTATCGAAAAAGTAATCTTGTATAACATACAGTGCAGATTGCAGGTTTGTTTCAAAGTTAAAACCAACTAAATCTGATGAGAAGATGCAAGTGTCATCGGCGAAAATTGCTTTTTCGCAGTTTGTTAAACATGGGAAGTCATATGTAAAAATGGAATACAAGATTGGGTCTAGTACTGAACCTTGAGGTACACCTACTGAAATATTGAAAATATCAGAGTCCCAATTATTAATTGAAACCTTGAATTTCCTTTCAGACAGAAAGGATTGGATATTTCTGATTAAGTACATTGGAAAATTAAGTCTCAAAAGTTTATGTAATAAAGCATCATGCCAAACCGTATCAGACGCTTTCTCAACGCTGTACTTTTTCCTCTCCTAAAGTTGTTTCTAATGTATTTAGTTATTCTATGTACTTGATGGACTGTACTATGATGAGCCCTAAATCCAAATTGTTCAAGTGGTAGAATGTTATTTCTTGTTACTTGAAACACAAGTCTACTCTTTAATAAATTCTCAAAGCATTTGCTTAGAGAGCTTAAAAGACTTATTGGCCTATAGTTGCTAGGCATGTTTGCACTTTTACCCTGCTTTAAAATTGGTATTACTCGTATTTTAGCTGTTTTCACAGCATTAGGAAAGTAACTTGATTTCAGACAGCAGTTAAATAGAATATGTAAAAATTGTATTCCTGATTTAGGCAAGTTCTTCAGGTATATATTTTTAATGTGATCAAAGCCTGCAGATTTTCTGTTTTTGAGGTTTGACAGAACATCTTTGACTTCTTTAAATGTAAACTCATCCTGAGAACCATATGAAGGACTAGAATTAATAATATGGATTGAGTCACTGACCACTGATTCATCTATGCTATTACAAGGAATACCGCTAGTTACCAAATGGTTATCATAGAAAGTTTCTGCCAGGACATTAGCTTTTTCAGTGCTAGAAAGTATTACATTTTTTCCTACTTTAAGAGCTGGAATGAGCATGTTTTTCTTTTTAATTATTTTGACCACGTTCCAAAAAAGTTTACTTCTTTTATCTAAACTTTGAAGTTTCTGATTTCAAGATCGGTTTCTATAAGTTAAAATTTAATCTTTTATTAAAACAGTAAGTGCCTTAACTTCAGAGTTATAGAAAGGGTCTCTTGTTCTTATCTATTTATTAGTTCAAGAATGTATGGAGGTAATAAATTTGCACTATTATGACGTATTTGTTTTTTAGGAACTGCTTTTTCAATACTTTCTTGTAGAGCAGTTGCAAAACAAGAAATACTAAAGTCTATTTGTTGTTGATTGGCCACGTCAGTTAAAGGTACATGAATATTTGTTAACCTAGATAGCATTTCGGTCCTATATGTGTTCCAATTTGCATTCTTAATGTCTAAAATTTCATGTTGCCTTAGCAATGGTGAGGTAAGAGATCTAATTAATACCGGTAAAAGATCTGAGCTTAGGTCATTTATGACCATAGGTTGGTTAAAAGATTGTTACTCAAAAATAAATCCAAAGTTGATGGGTTTGATCTATTATTAGCAGGATAGTAAGTTGGATGAGGAGGATACAAAATATCAAATGGATGTCTAGAATTAAGGCTTGCAAGAATGTTACCCCATGCATTTGCCCTTAAGCAACCCCAACTTCTGTGCCTGCAATTAAAATCACCTCCGATTAGAAATGTCTCATTTATACTGATAAGCTTCCTCAAGTCGTTATTTAAATAAAGTCGTTTCTCCGCATTCGCTGAACCTCCAGAAAAATAAGCCGAAAATATTTTTAAAGCGGTACCATTTGCAAAAGGTATCTTAATTCCTATGTTTTGAATAATTCTAGTATTTACGATTGGAATTAACTCATGTCGTATTGTTCGTTTCACTAAAATGGCAACAGAAGGGGGGGCTTCTATCATCTCTATCAAGACGATAGCAAATGTGCACTTGATTAGTCAATTTGTCATCTAAACTTAACCATGTTTCAGACACTAAACCTACTTCTATATTATGGTTTTTAAGAAAATTAAAAAATTCCATAGATTTGCATCAAATGCTTCGAGCATTCCAACATATTATGTTCATGGCTGTTCTATTCATGGCTTATTATTATAAATATACTTAATCGCTAATTGCGTAATTGTATTGAACTGGTCTGCTTTGGTTTAGCATTTCCCCAACAACGTTAACATCTCCGCAGTAAGTTTGTTGATTTCTTCCATTGAAAAAAGACCGCTGGTGTTATCCTTAACAGCAACATTGTTTGTTGACCATGCACCACAGTCCGTGGGAACAGGAACATGGACGGAAACGGGTTTAACATACATGTGCGCCCACTGATGTGTTAGGAGCGGTGGGAAGTCAGAGGGGTTTGGTTCGAATGGCTGATGCCATTTAGCTTTTACGGCTCAAACATGAGAGGTCAGTGGATTTGTGTGTTGCATTTCAGTTTGCACATTTAATGATGGATGATTTGCACTTACTTGTTTCATGGTTTTCAGAACAGATCGCACAGTGGGTCTTGATGTGATAATTTTTTTCTCCGTGGCCGAACAACTGGCAATTGAAACACTGTGTATAATTTTGCTTTCGACGCCGTGCAAAATCCCACTTCACTTTTGTTCAGAATATGGATGGTATATTTTTTTTTAAATCTGCAAGCCTAACTGTACCGCGTTCAAGGAAGACCATATAGATAACATCACTGAAATGTTCATGCTGTTTTTTTATAAGTTTAACATTTTCACATTTTAAGCCAAGTGTGTTTAGTTCATTTTTTAAGTTTCCAATTGGCATTTCGTCAAGCCCAAAAAGAACAATTTTAAATGACCTTAATGTTGGAAGGTCATGTGTAAAAAATTGCCAGTTTTTTAGATTTCATACACTTTCATCATCTTCACTTTTGTCACAGTTAATTTTTATGCCAATTGAAATTTTTTTTAATGCAGTAATCTTTGACTTTGATTTCGTTCAGCAAAGAGTGAGCACTTTCCGGCTATTTTTGCAAAACGCAAATGGAAGGAATCTTAACTTTTTTAATTGGTGGAGTAATTAGCACTTCTTCACATTCGATATTGTTGTCTGAGTCCGGAAGGCATTGTAAGGGGGTAAACCGCCCAAACCTAAAATTTTGGTCATCCGTACTCATTTTCCGATTTTTAATGTTGAAAGACAAATTAATGTCTTCAACTAAAGTTGGTGAACGATTACGTTTGTGAATGTTTGTCTCTTGGAATGTACCGCACAGAAAAACGTCTGATTAAAGCACTACTTTAATTATTTTTTATTATGTAATTTTTTTTTATTTGCTTTAAAACTCTGTTTTTATTAAATTCATTTACAATTACAAAAAATAAAAAAATTATTTGGGTTCCCATTCCTTCCTCAACTTTTTTCGAATGCCCTTCATAAGATTGGTGACAGTTACATCTGTGACCTTTTTGGACACTCCTTTCCATTTAGCACTAAAATATTTTACGTCCTTTGCACACTGCTCACTTTTCCTCAATTTAGCTTTGACCAAAGCCCAATACCTTTCAATGGGACGGCACTGTGGAACATTGGGTGGATTAATGTCTTTTGGGACAAAGTCGACACTTTTAGTAACAAGAAAGCTCAGCTCATAGTGAGCTGAAGCTAAATCTGGTCAAAATCATGTTGAACCCTCGTGTTTGTTGAAGAAAGGAATCAACCGTTTTTTTAAGCACTCGTTAATGTACACTTCTCTGTTAGTTGTTCCCGTTGTAACAAACGATGAGCTTCTGTGTCCACATTGGCAAATGGCCTGCCAAACGAGATATTTTGACCCGAATTTTTCCATCCCAATCGATGTTGTTGATTGCGGAGGAATCTTAGCTTCAAACGAGTTGTAAAACTGCGCACCTGGAAGAGTAGTAAAGTCGGATTTGACATAAGTTTCGTCATCCAAAACCAAGCACGCTTTCTTGTTGCCGATCAACTCGTACAGCTTTCGGGCTTGTGTTTTTAGGACTTTTTTTTGCTTTTCAGTAACTTTTGGTATTTTTTGTTTTTTTCGTGTTTTAAGACCGTTACATTTTTTTGATCTTTGTACCATTGTTTGGTTGATATTACATTTCCCAACAACATCTCTGGATGACATAGTCCGGTTTTTTACGATGGTACCCGCTATTTTCCTGTCTAAATTTGTATCATGTGCTCCACTTTTAGCTCCACTTTTCTGTTTTCGCTTAACTGTCAACCAAATATCGTTGTTTACATTTTTTGCGTTGAAATGGTTTGGACGCGAAGTATTTTCGAGCCATTTGTCGATGATCTTTTTACGGCGTTCCGCTTGACTCATATTTTATAAATATTTTAAACCGCACCGAACTAAAATCAATAACAAACTGAAACTAGAGAATATACAGGCTAATTTGGGTACAAAATGGGATTGCAATTTTTACGCATTGGAAGTATAGGCCGTATTGAAATTTACAGATGTTATTCGTCCTTATACCATATTGTACTTAAATCTGGCAAACCTCCAGAAAGCGCTGAAAGCTATAGGCCTATAAGACTGCTTCGCTCGCTAAGCAAAATATACGCACAATGTGCGCAAAGAGGGCAAACACAAAAAGACTCAACACTCATGCGGTTGACCTCTCCAGCGATGATGTAAACAGAACCAGCAGCAGGAACAGCAAAGGAACTAGCATATTTTTAAATGACTCTCTCACTCGTTACACGCAAGCACATTTTATAAAAACGAAAGAGACAGCAACGGAAAAAGGAGCAAAATATGTATGATTTAATAAAAATCAAATTTTAGTAAGAAAAGAGGAGGGTGGAAGAGTTATCTCGATTAAATCATTTAATGACATCTCACTCATTTAAGTACATTTTTTATAGTTCATAATATATGTAGGATCACCCTGTGACCACCGCGACGCTATTCACCTCAACAGATTTGAATGACAGAACAACCGCCGACACGTTATTCACCACAACAGATTGGATTATTAGTTTGAAGCCTTGGATTTTGTCGCCAGCCGAGCGGACGTGCATACCGATTTCTTTGTTCATTCTTTTTTCATTCTTGTTTCAATAATACTACGAATAAAGCGTTAATTAAACTACAATAATAATCCCGGCTTAACTGGGATAATCGCGAAAAAAAAGTGAAGACGAATTAACAATAAAAGGATATAATTGTTTGGCTGAAGTGGTTGTACTCGTATCATCCTGTGCTGTGTGGTTGTTCCTGATATCGTCGAGGCAAGTGATGGCACAGTTATTGGGAAGTGGCGTGATTCTGCGTTGTGCGGTTGTTGTCAATGACGTCATCGGAAGACTTAGCAAGGTGGTGGTGAATGCTTATCTGGACATCTACTGGCAAGTAATGGAACTTAAAACTGGTCGTTGACTGTACTATACTCTTTAGTGTGTACGAGTATAATCTTTGAGGGTAGTTGCATAATATTTTTTTTATTAGAATTAATTAAATTCACTTGCGATGCCAAGAAAAAGCAACAACAGTACGGGTATTCGGGATTCGTTCAAGGAATTTTCAGCGATGCTGCGCGACTTGGAACGCACGCAGGAAGAAATTTCAAATGTCGAAAGTCGAACTAAGGATCGACAACACGAAAAGGAATTGGAGTTGCTAAGGTGGAAGAGTGAGGTTCGGTAAAAGGAAAAAGAATTGCAATGGAGACTAGAGATGACAATCCTATATACATATTATGAATTCAAAAAATGATTTAATTGATAACTCTTCTATCCTTTTCCAATGCAACTCTCACTGTGACACGGTTCTAACAAATATGGTAGTTCCTATTGCAATGAAAAATTATTTATTGTTTATCAAAATATTAGAAGTCTGAGAGAAAACTTTTCTGCGCTCGTCACACATATGGTATTGACTCGTTTGCGTGTGTCCCGGTTATTGTGTTCGTGTCTGAGATCTGGATTTCTAAGTTTGAAGAGAATGATTACTTCCTGCCTGGTTTTAGTTTCTATGCTAAAACAAACGAAAATTACGCAGCAGGTGGCCTCGGATGCTTTATAAAGAACGTTTTTAAGATCATTGATATTTCGCAAGTAGATTGCCTTAGTGCTGACGTCTTTTTGGCGATTTCATTCGGCAGCTGTCAAAATTAAATGTGAAGAAAAACAGGATGGCTGTACGAAGAAGATCCTCCAAACCGCTACTACGCCATGTAGGTACCCCTATTAGAGAATAATGATTTAAAAAAAAACGGCTCAGCGTTATTCTTCTCTCTTCGGTGATAGAGTCCACACGGTTAAATATTAATTGTTCTGGAAGTATCTCTTAAATAAAACATATTTAATTGAATTAAAGCGTTTCCTTTCAAATACGAGGGCGGGTCAATAAGTCCGCTTTTTGAATTTCTGACCTCTTTACTGAAACAGCAACACTGCTCCTGTCAACAGGCATCTGTCAGTTGACTCCTGTCAAAATTTAAACTTGCTGCGTCAGTTAGTTTGTGTTTGACAGCTATTTTTATCAGACTACTCACTAATTTGAGGAGAAAATGGAAAAAAGTGAATTTCGTGTGCTTATTAAGCATTATTTCTTGCGAAAAAAAACCATTACCGAGACCAAGGCTAAGCTTGATAAATACTATGGGGACTCTGCACCATCGATTTCAATGGTAAAAAAGTGGTTTACTGAATTTCGTTGTGGCCGTACAAGCACTGAAGATGCCGAACGTCCTGGACGCCCAGTTGAGGTCTCTACACCCGAAACAATCGAAAAAATTCACGATATGGTGTTGGCCGACCGAAGATTGAAAGTGCGAGAGATTGTAGAAGCCGTAGGGATCTCGCATGGCTCAGTGGTTTCAATTTTGAATGATCACTTGGGCATGAGAAAGCTTTCCGCAAGATGGGTGCCGCGTTTGCTCACAGTCGACCACAAATGCAATCGTGTAACAACTTCACAGGAAGGTTTGGCGTTTTTTAATCGCAATATGGAGGAGTTTTTGCGCCGTTTTGTAACCGTGTAACCGTGGACGAAACATGGATCCATCACAACACACCAGAGAACAAACATCAGTCAAAACAGTGGGTTTCTAAAGGTGAATCGGCGTCAAAGAAGGCCAAGGTGGGTTTGTCAGCCAATAAAGTTATGGCGACTGTTTTTTGGGATGCACGCGGGATAATCCACATTGACTACCTTCAAAAGGGAAGAACAATCAATGGGGAATATTATGCCAACTTATTGGACCGATTCAATCACGATTTGAAAAAAAACGACCTCATTTGGCCAAGAAAAAAGCTCTTTTCCACCAAGACAATGCAAGGGTGCACACATGTGCAGTTGCCATGGCAAAAATCCATGAATTGGGCTATGAATTGCTCCCTCATCCACCCTATTCTCCAGATCTGGCTCCGAGCGACTACTTCTTGTTCCCAAACCTGAAGAAATGGCTTGGTGGAAAAAGATTTGACTCCAATGATGAAGTCATCTCGCAAACAAAGGCCTATTTTGAGGACCTCGACAAATCATTTTTTTTGGAAGGGATAAAAAAATTGGAGAAGCGTTGGACAAAGTGTATAGAGCTCAAGGGAGACTACGTTGAAAAATAAAATTATTTTTTTATCAAAAAATCTGTGTTTTAATCCAAAAGTCACGGACTTATTGATCCGCCCTCGTAGCAATCACGTCCTCAAGGAGTGAATACACACTGGTAGACAGCTACGCCAAAATTTTCTGACCCCGACGTGGTTCGGGAAACCTCAGGATTTTACAATCATTCCTTATGCCACGAAAACTACGCAGTGGACTTACACACACAGACACGGGCTCAGCCGTTGAAGAAATAAAACCCACATTTCAAACCGACTTAACAACATCAAATACAACCATGTCTAACCCTACAGAATCATCTTCAGTTGATGTTATGGACCAGCTACGTGAGAAGCTTAAATTGGCAAACAAGACGATACAGGCGCGCAAGAATGCACAGCCAGTACAGTCAATTCCAGCATCTATACATAGTTCAACCACCTCAATATGTCCATCAACATAACACCCAACACATGTCGCCTACGCCTACTTCTGGTTTGGAAACATCAAGAGTCTTGTCGCCTCACATCCAATTGCCGAAGTTTAATATACATTACCCACAGTTATGGCTAACCCAGATGGAGATGGCCTTCCAGCTTGGTGGCGTCACCAACGACGACGAGCGTTACGCACATTTATTAGTAAGTCTAGAAGGTGATGGTTTGAGGGCAGTCGGTGATCTAATTAGTAATCCACCCGGAAGCAACGAATTTTTATCGTACATCATTTTGCTCCTAATCTTGAGTGATAGCTACGCCGCATGCTGCGTGGGGTGGTAAAAAGCCATCAGAAACACTTAGACGATGCAAGGTGCGATTCAGCAATTATGCGTACACTTTTCTTTGATCGGTTGCCTGAAAACATGCGGACAATATTAATAGCAATCGGTCAAGAAGATTTGTATAAACTTGCAGAAGTGCGAGATAAAATTTACGACATGTCAAATGCACATCTTTGCCCTGTCACGTCTCCGGCATTGGTAGAAGCAATCTCACAACCCGAAATAAACGTTCTGGATGAGATCAAAACGGCAATTGAAGTCTTACGCAAAGAAGTTTTGGCATTGGAGACAATGAGGCAACCGATCAAATTCACAAAATAGAGTATCGAGCAGATATAACCGCTCCGAAAGCAGTGATAACAAGAGGCGATGATGCATGCAGGTGCAAACCCGTCTGTCCAAAGTGGACGGAAAACTAAAACTGCCGTCGGGGATACAGACGGTCGCCCACGGCAACAATGATCGTCACCGTCTTAAAATTATCGACAAAACAAGCGGCATATCGTACCTCATCGATACTGGGCCCTATATTTCAGTTTTACCCATAGGATACCCCAATAATAAAACACCTGCTACATCAAAACTTTTCGCTGCTAACGGTGCAGCCATTTCAACCTTCGGAACAAAGACCATGACTTTGGATCTCGGACTTCGTCGTGAATTTCGTTAGGTTTTCACAGTTGCGGATGTAAAACAAGCTATCATCGGAGCCGATTTCATTCACAATTACGACCTTACCATTCGGCTGAGCAAGAGGATGCTCATCGACAACAAAACACAATTGAGTACGAAGGGACACGCGATCAACAGTGCACAGCCTACAGTTCGGACCATTGACGAGACGAATCGTTACTCTGACATTCTCAAAGAGTTCGCAGATATCACATATGAAAATAATTTCAGGGTTCCTGAGCACTCTGTTCAGCATCATATTGTCGTCAAGGGACATCCAGTCGCAGAACGTGCTCGTCGCCTTGCCGGTGAAAAACTCAAAGCAGCAAGAGAGGAGTTCCAATACATGATGCAAAGAGGAATCTGTCAACCTTCTAAAAGTGAATGGGCTTCCCCCTCCACCTAGTGCAAACGAAATCCGGTGGCTAGAGAGCTTGCGGGGACAATCGTCGCTTAAATAACATCACGGTTCCAGATCGATGTCCCATACCACATCTCCGGGACTGTAGTCATCAGCTTACTGAATGCAGCGGCTACGAAATCTCGATTTCTGCCATTGTTATACTGACAACATCCTAATAGCATCTGTAAATGAACATGAGCATCGACAACATCTCCGCATCGTCTTCGACAAATTTCAATAATTTGGCTTAGTAGTAAATATTCCCAAATGCCACTTTGGTCAACCAGAAGTGAGATACCTGAGCTACACTGTCAATAAATTCGGTATCAAACCTCCTACTGATAGAGTCGAAGCTCTTATGATCTATCCAAAGCCTCAAACGATGCAAACATTTTTGGGATCATGAAATTTTTATCGCAATTGTTTACCGGGTGCAGCTATAACACAATCACCCTTGGTTGACCTAACAGTTGGAGCGAAAAAAGGAGATAAGCGTACTGTGCAATGAACTCCCGAAGCCAGCCGAGCATTTCAAGAATGTAAATGGAAGCTAAGGGACTCAGTTCAACTGGCTCATCCACACCCAAATGTACCACTTGTCCTTCGTTGTGATGCATCAGACACCGCCATCGGAGCTGCATTAGACCAACGCATCAGATACAAAATCTATGATCGGGAAATATGCTCATTTATCAACTGATCAGAAACATCCTATGATCATCATAGTCATCATGACAAAATTAATCATAAATAAGACCCATAGCGATACACTTCACGGTGAAGAGAAACTAACTCTGAATCACATCCGAAGAAAATTTTGGATCATCCGAGGAACCAACACCGTCCAGGCCATAATAAATCAATGCTTCCGGTGTTTCCGATTAAGGCAAAGGAATCAAATCAACTTATGGGACAATTTCCGAGTAAAGTTCTCACGGTCATTTACACATAATCTACCCCAGATTATGCAGGCCCAATGCTCACAAACTCGAGGCGTGAAATCACATAAATCTTATATAGCGCTGTTCGTCTGCATGGCAACAAAAGCAGTGCACATTGAGCTGACTTCTGATTTAACAACGGATGGATTCATGGCAGAATTGCGACGTATGATCAGCAGAAGAGGATCTATGTATACACCATCTCTACAGCGATAACGGAACAAATTTTGTTGGCGCAAAAAAAGTTTTTAATGCATTACCATCCACGCTAGCCGAAAACGCAATCTAGTGGCATTTCATCCCACCTGGAGCTCCACACTTTGGTGGACTCTGGGAAGCCGGTGTTAAGTTAGTCAAATACCATCTGAAACGCATCATAGGAGAACAGAAATTAACATATGAAGATATGAGTACCATCCTAGTGCAAATAGAAGGATGCTTGAACTCGAGACCGCTCTGTTCATTAACAGACAACATTGAATAATGTTGTAGTTTAAAAAGGTCTAAGTTAACTCAAAAATTCAAATAAGATATTTGCAAGCGTTGGTTCGAGGACTACATAAACAAAATGCAACAGCCATATGAGTGGAAGCAGCCAGCAAAAAAGTTGGAACCTCGTGCTGCTTAAAAACGAGCTGCTGACACTCTCTAAATGGCCTCTAGGCAAAATAATTGAAGTGCATAGCAAAGTTGATAATCTTATCAGAGTAGTAACAGTGAAAACGCAAAACGGAACATTCAAGCGACCAATAGCCAAAGTGTGTCTGCTGCCAAGCGAGGAAAACATCACGAAGCCTGAGGATAAAATGGTTCAACCGTCGAATCATCAATCCAGCAGACCCAGAAGGAAGCTGAAGGATAGAAAATAATCAACCAGTTTCTCTATTGCCCTTGTGATTCTATCATTATTTGCATCCATTATGTCGGGATCTACAAGGTATACAGTCACCCACCCGGAAGTTGGATTATTTGTGGAACAAATTGAAACACCCAAAATTCAACAAGGAGCACTACGTACGAGCATTCGATTCCCAATCGCAGACATTTTACGTGATCAAGCCAAATGGAACAAGACGAGAGATCAAATAATTGAGTTGTGCGACAAGGCAAAATCAAAGGAGAGTCAATGTGATGAATGGAAGAACGTACTCTCAATTTTCAACAGATTGAAAGTAACACCTTTGCGAAGACAAAAACGAGGACTACTAGGAACTATTCTCACGTCAATATTCGGAGTCAATGATGAAGTATACCATGACGTTCAATTTAAGTTGTCTTGGACGGTTTAAAGTCTGATATTCACAAAATAAATGCTGGTGTGCCCCAGGGCTCCGTTCTGCTTCTGACACTTTCTTATCTGTTACATCCAATATAATCCTTTGCTGATGACAGTACTCTCTGTTTTTCATATTCGTTCCCGGATTCACGTCAATTCTCATCGGCTTTAGAACGGGAACGGCAGCGTATGTTAAGCTTATTTAATTCCGATATTAACAGCATAACCAATTGGGGAACCATCAACCGAGTGGAATTTAATGCTTCCAAAACTCAATGCTGTCTGCTCTCATTAAAGCGAAATTTAAACACCCAGCCGTTATCCATGAATGGCACTTGCATCGTTGAAACCGAAAAGCTTTCCATTCTCGGTTTGTGTGTCAACGACGACTTACGTTGGAATGACCACATATTCGATGTCGGCAAAAATGCTGCGAAATGTCTAGGTTTCCTCAAACGATGTATGAAATACTTTCACCTTCTGAGCTGGCCTCAAATATAAGACATTCGTCTACCCAAAATTGAAGTATAATGGCCACATCTGGTCAGGCGCGCCTAAAACATCTCTGCACCTGCTAGATAAGATTATGGCTAGATGCCATAAAACTCACAGGTGATGCTAATATCACCCAGTCAATTGACACCCTCAAATACCGACGTAATGTCTCCTGTCTCACTTTGTTTTATCGCTATTTCCACCACCAGTGCTTCATTGAAATCGCCAGTAGCATTCCGCCCATTCAAAGTTTCAACCGTAACACCCGGCTAGCTATGAATGCTCTTCAGTATACCCTCAAGCCCATTTTCGGACGCACTCTAAAATATCGTGATTCTTTCCTAAGCCGTACAACTCGCTTATGGGATGCCCTGCCGATCTCTGTGTTTCCTGGTCGTTATAGCTTACAGACATTTAAAAACAATGTACATCGATACCTGTCTTTTCTTCCTCCCTAAATTTCCTTGGCCCGCGGTGTGTACAAACATTTTAAGGATACAAAAACCCTTTGAGCGCGCGCTGATTGCATAAAAAAAAATAAAAAACCTCATCGACGGGTTTGGTCAAAACCTAATGGCCGCTATTCGGTATGGAGGCGCATCATATGACAAAAATTCAATAATATCGTGGGGCGAAAAAATGTACCCATGTGCACACACTCACAGCCACACACACACAAATACTATCAAGATCGAAAAAACTCCGCAGCATTAAAAAATAAGGGCTCACAGTAAAAGGACAGCCTTTTCGACAAGGATACGAGTACATTGGAGGAGATGCTGAATAGCTCTACCACAGGTAAAGCGGATCAGCCGAAAGCTTGTCGCATCAACTTACAGAAAATATCGTAGCGGCTTGTGATGAGGCAATGTCCAGGAAAACAGCAAATCGAAGAGGCGCTCCATGCTACTTTTGGAACGATGACATAAAAACACTTTCAGGGTAAAGTGTTTAAAAGCTAGACGTACAGTTCAAATGTCTGGAGGGAGAGATGACTCCCAACAACACTTAGAAAGCTTTAAACAGGCAAGACGGGAGTTTACAAAGGCGATCAAAGAGAGCAAATCAATATGCTTCAAACGTATATGCGACGAAAGGGATATCAACCCATGGGGTACGGCCTACAGAATGGTTATGACCAAACTGAAATCCTGCAGGTCTCCACAAATAACGTGCCAAAAGTGCTGTTAACCATAGTGGAGCACCCATTGCCAAAAGGTTACACAACATGGTCACAATCGTCCGGAAAACGGAAGTAGGACATATCCTAGCCGTTACACTGGAAAAACTGCAGAGAGCTTTTAATCGAATAGGAGACAAAAAGGCGCCTGGACCCGATGGTGTTCCGAACACAGCATTAAAGGCTGCTGCCGGAATAAAACCAGGTCTTTTCATCGCAACATTGCAAAAGTGTCTCGAAGAGGGGGTGTTCCCAGAACCGTGGAAGTTGCCACACTTAGTGCTACTACCTAAAGGAAATAAACCACCAGGAGAACCATCGTCATATCGCCCAACATGTCCTCTTGACACAATGGGAAAGATTCTTGAGCGTATAATATACGACAGACTGATGACTGTAGCAGAGGAGAAGGGAGCCCTCTCAAACCACCGGTTTGGATTTCGAAAGTCACGCTCCACGGTCGATGCGATCACTTGCAAGGATGGAAACACCCTACTCCCTGCCAAAGATAATCAGCAACTATTTCACGAACAGGAAGTTACGATATGATACGGATGAAGGGCTTAAATGCTACACCATCTCTGCTGCGGTACCGCAAGGATCAGTGTTAGGTCCACTCCTGTGCAACTTAATATACGACGGAGTGTTTCGAATAAGGCTGCCCGAAGCAGTCAGTATCATCGGATTCGCAGACGATATAGCTATCGTGGTCGTCGCAAAACACACCCATGAAGTCGAGTCAACCACAAACGCAGCCATTGTTCAAATAAAGCAGTGGCTCGAGTCTGCGGGTCTCGAACTGGCGGAACAAAAAACAAAAGCCGGTCTTATTACGAGCAGGAAAACCGTTGAATATATCAATATTTAAGTTGGTAACCAGAACATCCGATCGAAGGAAGCGGTAAAGTACCTAGGAGTGATGTTAGACAACCGGCTATGATTTAAACAACATGTGGACTACGTGAGGAAAAAAGCGCTAGCGCTACAAGCTGCAATACTGCGGAATGTTGGCGGACCTGAATACGTAAAAAGGATCCTCCTATCCAAAGTGGTCAGTTCGGTTATTCTATACGGGGCACCAGTCTGTGCAGATACGCTGAGAAGGAAAGTAACAGGCCGGAAACTGTCAGCGGTATACCGACTCGTTGCACTAAGGACAATAAGCGGCTATAGGACGATCTCGGACGAAGAGGCATTTGGCATCGTTGGAATGATTCCCATCGACATCCTCGCGGACGAGATGAGGAGAATTTACTGCAGGAAAACCTCAATGCCAACTGATGCTAAGGCAATAAGGAGAATGAAAGAGGAAGAAAGGGTACGTTCTATAGCCCTATGGCAATCTCGATGGGATAATGGAACAAATGGCAGATGGACTCATACCTTGATTCCAAAAATCGATGTATGGATGACCAGAGCCCAAGGAAACTGCAACTATCACCTTATGTAGTTCATCTCTGGTCATGGCGGATACCGAAAGTATCTATACAGATTTGGCCATGACAACTCCCCCTTTTGTCCCCAGTATCCAAATCAGGAGGAGGACATGAAGCTCGCAATTTTCCTTTGCGGACGTTTCGTGGTATGGAGAGAAAATCTACCAGATCCCCCAGAGGTAATTAAGAGAATGGTGGAGTCGGAAGAATACTGGCTAAATATCTGCGGATTTGTAAGAACTGTGCAGACCGAGCTACGGAGAATAGAAGCCAAAAGCATAGCGGCAGAACCAGCCGAACAAATAGAAACACCGGAGTAGCATGAATTGCTTGATGGTCCCACGAGATAATACCTAGCGGCAGTTCCGCGGGGTAGTAGTAGAAGTATGTAGGGTGTGGTTTAGGAGAATAATATCCCGTGAATCGGCCATCGGACGTGATAACATGGGTTATCAGTATTTTGAAGAAGATTCCACATCCATTGGCGCAAATCATAGAAAAAAAACCTGTGTACAGCACCTTTTTTCCATAAACACCACCTCTTACGCATTACGAGTATATCGAGGAAGAGCACAGGGAAGCAGAAATCCCACAGATATCAATGGACGCACTGATCAAGGCATGTAGAAAAAAAGACGGTAATAAGGCGCCTGGACCCGACGTAATTCCAAATTTGCCGTAGAGACAGCTGTCCAGAAAAGAACAGACATGCCCGTAACAAAATACCAGAGATGTCTAAAGGATGGAATTTTTCCTGACCCATGGAAAAAACAGCATTTGTTACTCCTGCCAAAGGGAAGTAAACCATCAGGTGAACCATCTTCATATCGGCCAATATGTTTTCTCAATAGATACCCTGGGAAACATTCTGGAACATTTCATTTACGAAAGAATGTTGTCATTAGCTGAGAAAAAAGGAGATTGTTCTATTTATTAAATTGAAAGACCACTTGCTTATCGGTTGATGACTATTTATTGACTAACTCTATCTTAGGTATACATTAACATTAATTCAATTGGAGAAAGAGAGAGAGAGAGAGTATATTATATGATTTAGATTCTACAAGATTTTATACAACATGTCCCTTTGAAAAACAAAAGCAAATAAACATAATCAAATAGCAATCGAAATAATACATAATTCATAATTCAATTAATTTTTGTGTTTTTTTTTTGTTATCATTTTAAAGTTGGTTTCGAGATCAGAAGCAAAACTGTAATTGAATCTAAAATCTAGGAAGTTGTTTGCCGGATCGTAGATTTAGTGTGTTAGCTACTATTTTTTCTTACTCTGCATTTGCAATACTTTTATCTTGTGTAATATCCCTTTTATTACGTCGGTATCGCTTCCCTTTTTGGTGCTCTACTACCACAGATCTTGGCATTTCAGTTACTTCTACCACTTTACCCTTTTCCCATTGACCATCCGGATTTTTTTTAAATAAACTGGTATATTTTCTTCAATTGGAGCTCGTTCTTTTGAGTTTTTATAATAATAAACTTTCATTTTGTTCTGATAATCCAGCCGGTTTTAGTTGTATATTATGCGTCGAAAGTCGTGTTCTAAGCTTTCTTGACATCAACAGCTGTGATGGAAAGTAATTCAACTGTGTAGTGGCTCGAATATTTAGAAGTCCTGAATATGGATCTTCATTGGTTTCACAACATTTGGTCAGCATTTTTTTTTACAGTTTGTATAGTTCTTTCCACCAAGCCATTGGATTTTGGATAGTACGGGCTACTGGTGATGTGGTCAAATATCCATTCACTAGCAAACTCTTTGAATTTTGACGAATTGAATGGTGTACCATTGTCGGACATCACTACTGATGGTATGCCATGCCGCGCAAAAAGTGACTTTAAGTGAGTTAAAATTTCAGTTGCTTTTGCTGACTTGGGTTTAATGACTTCCATAAATTTGGAGTAATAATCTACCAATATTAGATACAAATCCTTTTTCCATTCAAAAAGATCTATGCCTATCTTTTGAAATGGAAGATTTGGCAACTCAAGAGCCTTTATTGCCAAGGCTCTTTAAAAATTAAATTTTGGTATTTTTTGCACGTGACACAGTTTTCTACATATTTTTGAATATCTAAATTAATATGAGGCCAAAATACCGTACCTCTAGCTCGCTGTTTACTTTTTTCTATGCCTGGGTGACCATCATGTATATGCCCAAGAATCTTTCTCCTCATTTTATGAGGAATGATTAACGCATGGCCTTTGAAAATAAGATTATCAATTTCTGTTAGTTCCTGTCTATAATTCCAAATTTTCTGTATTTCAGAACTAATTCTTTTTTTGTTTTCGGGCCAATGACCCTGAATTAAGATACGCAGTTGCTGTAGGGTTTCATCTTCATTGGTTGCTACAAGAATTTCTTGAAGCATTGGTTTTGTAATAGCGAGACTTGACTTTATAAGACCAACATAAATTTTTATTTCTTTATCTATCATACTTTCCTCTTTATGACATATGTTTTTACCAGGCTTATATATGACTTCTAAATCATAGGCTTGAGGACGAAGCATCATCCTTTGTAGCCTTGGCGGAACACGTACCAACGCTTTCTTAAATAAAGGTATTAGTGGCTTATGGTCTGTTTCCACTAATATGGTTTGACCATAAATAAATTGATGCCATTTTTCATAGAGTTCTTTCTCTATCTGAGCGTAATTTCTTTGACAGTCGGTAAGGGTCTTCGACGCAAAAGCTAATGGACGACCACCTTGTAAAAGACAACCTCCTACCGCAAACTGTGAAGCATCGACAGATAAAACAAGTGACTTTTTGACATCAAAATACGCCAGAACAGGTGGCGTTGAGACTAGTAATTTTAATTTTGTGAAAACACTTTCCAATGAATTATTCCATTGAAATTTAACATTTTTCTTAAGCAATTGACGCAATGGTTCTGTTTTGTTAGATAAGTTAGGAATAAATGAGCCGAAATAGGTCACTGTACCCAAAAACCTTTGAAGTTCCGGCACAGAAGTTGGAGATTTCATATCCAATATCGCTTCGACTTTTTGAGGATCGGTACTTACACCAAGTTCATTAAATATGTGACCAAAGAATTTGATTTCAGTTAACGCGAACCTACATTTTTCTTTATTAAGCCTCAATCCAACTTTATCCATACGTTCTAGTACTTGAACTAATTTTCTGTTATGGTCTTGAATACTATTACCATAAACTAAGATGTCATCTACGAGGGGCGTTCAACATATTCTCGGTATCGGGGTGAAGCTGTGGTTGTATATATAAATTATTTATCAAGTAATACTATTATTTTAGTGCATTCATGTAAAATTTCATATAAATGTGATTATTAATTCGCGTTTTATTTCTAGTTAAACAGAATCATAATGGCAACTGAGACGACGATGGTGAAAATTGAGCATCGCGCTGTAATTAAATTTCTCACTAAGCAAGGAAAAAGTCAAAAAACTATTCAGAAGAGATGGTGGCTGTTTACCAGGGTTCCGCACCTTCATTATCAACTGTGCAAAAGTGGTCAAGTGAGTTCAAGAGAGGCAGAGAGAGCATTGAAGACGACCCCCGCTCCGGCGCCCCGGCTACTGCTTGTACGGGAGAAAGCATCAAAGTAGTCGAAAAACTTGTTCTTGAGGATGCCCGAATAAAGGTGAAAATGATGGCAGAGATCACCAAGCTTTCAATTGGTACCATTCACACCATTCTTCATGACCATCTTAACCTTTCAAAGGTCAGTGCAAGGTGGGTGCCACGAATGCTCACAGCGCCTCAGAAAAAAGTGAGAATCGCATGCTGTAGAGAGCTTTTGGAGATGAGTAGTGAGAACGCGGACGGTGTTATGGATCGAATTGTTACTGGGGACGAAACATGGGTCCACCACTATGACCCTGAAAGCAAACAAGAGTCCATGCAGTGGCATAAAAAAGGAACAGACCCCCCGAAGAAGTTCAAAGTCACTCCGTCTGCCCGAAAGCTCATGGCCACAGTTTTTTGGGACTCAAAGGGAATCTTGCTCATTGAGTACAAAAAAAAAGGTGAAACCATCAACGCCACATCCTACGCTTCCACTTTGCATAATTTGCGGGAGGAAATTAAAAAGAAAAGACGGGGTAAACTCGCAGCGGGTGTGTTGCTTCTTCATGACAACGCTCCTGTTCACACGGCGCGAGTTTCCAAGGCTGCTGCGCGAGATTGTGGTTTCGAAGAAATCCAACACCCACCCTATAGTCCAGACCTTGCCCCTAGTGATTATTTCCTGTTTCCGGATTTGAAAAAATGTCTTCGTGGAAAAAGATTTTCGGATGATGAAGAACTCAAGTCGGTATTTTGCAGAGAAAGAGGAAATTTATTTTTTTGAGGGTTTAAAAAAGCTTATCTCAAGATGTAACAAATGCATTGATGTTAGGGGAGATTATATTGAAAAATAAAAACAATTTAAATTGAATTCGCATTTTCCTTCATATCGCCCCTCGTATATAGATGATCACATCTTAATCAATAAAAATTTCAGTCATGACGCGGTGAAAAATTTCCTGTGCTACTTTCAACCCATATGGCATTCTTAGAAATCTATACCTCCCAAAAGGTGTATTGAAAGTGCACAAATCAGAACTTGCTTCCTTTAATTTTAACATCCAATAACCTTTACTACCATCGACTGTAGAATAATATTTTGAACCTGACAGTTTAGATTTAATAAATTCTAGATTTGGAATTGGATAATGTTCTCTTTGTAATGCTTTGTTGAGATTTCTTGGATCCAAACAGATTCGCAATGAACCATCAGTCTTTTCAACCAAAACAATTGAATTTATCCATTGAGTTGGGCCGTTGACTTTTTCTATGACTTCATTTTTTTCCATTCGCTTTAATTGTTGTTCTAATTTCTGATGTACTCGTAGTTTAAACGGAATACGTCTAGGTGCATCAATGACTGGTTTCACTTGAGGATCAACTTTAAGTTTAAATACTCCATTTAAACAACCTAATCCTTTGCATAAGTGACTGAGTTCAGGTATAATGTTCTTAATAAAAACATTCGGCTCATTTTTTATCTGATTAATTGATGATACCGCATGCTGCCTAACGAGACCAAATCTTAAATAATCGTGTTTACCTATTAACTACAAAAAAGTTTAATTTCTCTTGCCTGACTTTACTTTTGTTTAGAAAAGCATTTACTTGACACTGACCAAGAACATTAACCTTCGACCCACCAAACGCAGTTAATTTTCCTACACATTTGCTAAGAACTAGATTTCCCCACGATTTGATACATTTAAATGTATTCAAGCCCATTACATTTGCCTCTGCTTCCGTGTCCGTTACAAAAAATTGTTTAAAATACATATTAGACTTTAAGTTTATGTTATCAAAACTATTTGGATCTAATGTTTTTTCTTCACAATTTACCGAACCAATAAAAAAATCACTATTATCAACTAAATCTAAGTCAATTGTTTATTGTTATCGCTATTGTAATTACTTAAAGTAAATGATTTTATATCTTTGTTTGACACAATGTTTTGCAAAATGGTTCATGCCTTTACAAATGTGACATTTTTGACCAACCGCTGGACATTTGACTCTGTGGTTCCAGTTTCCACATCGTTCACATCGTTTGTTGGAATCTCTCATTTTGACATTTTGACATTTTGGTTGGAGGTGCTCGGGGAGGAGTTTTGTTTGGTATTCCGCTTTTGACTGGACTGTTGCTTATTGTGCTGCTTTGCGATTTGTGTTCTGGTCTTGCTCGATTTCTGGATGTAGTTGATTTGGTTTTCCGATTCCATGACCAGTGCTGACATCTCCTGGGACTGAGACTGACTATGGACGTATGATTTCGCACGCTTTTCTGCGGTCTCCAGTGTAAGGTCGTCAATGTCAAGTAACAAACGCCTCAGCTTGTCATCATTTGATTGGCAACAGTTGATTGATCTGACAGAAGTAAACGATTTGTACAATATCTTTAGAGAATGTATTAAAAGAATGGTAAAATCATCGACGTATTTCAGAAAAATCAAAAAAAGATCTAATGAGCATAATTGGATAACCGCAGATCTAAGGAATGCATATCTAGAAAGAGATCGTTTATATAGAAGATATAAAAACAATAGAAGAAACCAAGATTATGAAAAAGAATATAAAGCGTTTCGCAACCAACTAAATAAAAAGATACATAGTACTAAAATGAATTATTTCAAGCAACAATTCTTAAATGCAAAAAACAATCCAAAGGAGACATGGAAGATCATCAATTCAATACTTGGCAAAACACTCATAAATCTAGATGATCTGTTGGCTAAAAACTTTGCTACAAACGAGTATGATAATCTCGCAAATCATTTTGCACAAACATTTTCTTTAGACATAACAAATACTATCCATATATGCGAACATAAATCTTACTCGGGTCCATCCAGCAGTGTTCAGCGATCAATGTATATAAACGAAGTTAGTACTGAAGAAGTACAGAAAATTCTTAAATTACTTAAAGACAACAAATCAGCAGGTGAAGATGGTATACGACCAAAGGACTTAACAAGGGTGGCCCGAAAAACGATATCGGGAACTACCGTCCGATTTCAATTCTATCGGTAACGGATAAAGTCCTCGAAGAGGTGGTATTCAAAAGACTTATTGAATATTTAGAAAAGTATAATATATTGTCAAAAAATCAGTTCGGCTTCAGACAGAAAAAAAGTATAAATCGGTTGATCGGTGATTTTTCAAACCAAATTAACCAAAATCAAGAAAAAAACCATAGCACCATAGTACTTTTTATCGATTTTAAGAAAGCCTTTGATACGCTATGCCATAAAAATATTCGAAAACAGATGGAAAAAACGGGCATAAGAGGACCACTTTTGTCATGGTTTGAGGACTACCTAAAAAACCGCAAATATAAAGTCAAAATTAAACAAAGCCTAGGCAAAGAAAAATCTTCAAAGTATGGAGTTCCACAAGGATCCAAATTAGGACCGTTAATCTTTATTATATACATGAACGATATGCTTGCATCTCTTAACCAAAGCACAGTTTACGCATACGCATACGACACGGCAATTATCGTTAACCACAAGGACGTTGAAGCAGCTGAATAAATCATGCAGAAGGAGTTTGATATAGTCACAACATGGTGTCACGTCAATGGCCTGATCATAAATGCAAAAAAAACTAAAGTAATGCACATACGTCCTCCGCACATCCTAAAACACAAGATCTTAATAAAAATGCATGGTTATGATTGCCTACATAAGGTTAACAGTCATCAACTTCTTCGAGCTGATGACAACTGCTCGACGATCTTGGATAATGTAGCTATATACAAATATTTAGGAGTCACCGTCGACTACAATCTTAAGTGGAGCTATCATGTTGAGGCACTAATAAAAAAACTCAGGGGATCCGCTGCCGCTCTTTTCCATCTTAGCTATCGATGTCCAGCAGATGTTCTTCAACAATGCTATTATAGCCTAGTGGAGTCTCACTTGAGGTACGGCATCCTAGCGTGGGGCAACACGCAGCAGCTCCAGAGGCTAAACTCATTGCATGCCAGCATACAAAAAATAGTTAAGAAGTCAGAACGGCATCATGGTAATGACATAAGACAATTCCTCACAATAGAACAATTGTATAAGATGAACATACTATCAACTTTCAAAGATGATAACACCTATAAGCTACCAACCCAACAAGCAGTTAACACACGTAGACGACAACAAAATAAGTTTTTGATCCCAAGATTCTGGAACGAATATGGACGTAGAAAATATGCAGTTGCTGTTCCGGCAATATTTAACGAGCTTACAACAAATTTAAACAACCTTCCGAAACCAGTTTTTTTAAAAAATGTTAAGAAAATGTTTTTGAATTCAAACTGTTAAACTGTTTTTTTTTTTTTTTTTTATATACGTGTAATGAATTTGTATTTTGAACTCAACATAATGTAATGCAATGTAATTTTTAAGACCAGTCTTCTGCAGACAAGCCCCCTGGCTTTGCAGATAATACAATATGAATGTCAATCTTTTAGAATAAATAAAAATTCAATTAAAAAAAAAAAAAAATTAATCCAATTCTAAATACATCTCTTACCATTGAGTCTTGAAGCGTGCCATATTGGCATGCTTGAACCAGTTCCTTCAAATGAGTTAAAAATTGATCCATCGATTCAGCTGTTTTCTGCTTTGCATGTAAGAATTCGAAACGTTCAAACACCACGTTGGTTCTGGGTGCGCAATATTCTTCAAATTTCTTTTTGATCTTATCAAATTTAAGATTTTTGGGAAAGGTGTTATAAATGCGAAGACCGTCGTCACCAATGTATGACAAAATTGTGGTGATCTTTCTTTCGTCTTATTTAATACCAACGAGGTCTAGAAAAATTTCGAGTTTTTGCACCCAGAATTTCCATGATGCAATGAGATTTGGCTGGGTAAAGTTCATTTCTTTTGGCGGCTTTGCTCCAAATAAAAACTCTATTATATTTCTCACTGCTTTTAACTGAGTTTCTTGAATGACTGAGTTTGACGAACTTTTTGACGTCTCAGGTTGAACAATTTCTTCAGGATCAATGGATATCCCTTCACTTCAATAGGTATATCACGTTGATGATTTGTACGAGTACTTTGCCTATAACACACTATGACTTTAAACTTTTATTATGTATTATAATTTTTTTTTTTTTTGTGTGTTCTTATTCACTATGTTACTTTATTGTAGGACTTTGTGTTTGACTTTAGACTAATCTGACACCATGTTCTATTTATTAAATTGAAAGACCACTTGCTTATCGGTTGATGACTATTTATTGACTGACTTTATCTCAGGTATACATTAACATTAATTCAATTGGAAAAAGAGAGAGAGAGAGAGTATATTATATGATTTAGATTTTACAAGTTGCGCATACATATACAACAGAGCTCAAATCGTAGGCTACCATAGTCGCATTGCGACTAAAACCATAGAAGGGGAAATATAGCGATGGGGCATAAAGAAAAATTGTGCAGTGGTAACACTTGATGGTAAGAATGCCTCTAAATCCGTAGGGTGCTCATCCATAACAAGAGCATTTTCTAGAATGGATATATCACACGCTATTTACTTAAGATAGTTAGAAGCTACCTCAACAATAGGCACCTTAAATACCAAAGAGAAGATGGTATCAAATATTACAGTGTCTCTGCAGAAGTACCACAGGATCAGTACTAGGACCATTGTTGTGGAATGTTATTGATACGGTCGCCAAACACATTCACGAAATAGAATCTGCTACAAATGCTGCTACTGCGAAAATAAAACATTGGCTATGTTCAGCTAGACTTGAACTTGCTAACCACAAAACTGATGTCATTTCAATAACCAGTTGTAAGACCGTGGAATATGCAACTTTCCGGGTTGGAAGTCAAACAATTCAGTTTGCACAACATGTCTTCGATGCCAGCGAGAAGGCATCTTTGCTATGAGCGGCATTATCACGAGTTCTACCACACAAAGGTGTTAATTTCAAGAGTGATCAACTCGGTTCTGCTGTATGCCTCTCCGGTTTGGGCCACGGCACTAGTCAGACAGGATTTTAGCATCCTATAGTCGGAATACAGACTATATCGAATGAAGCGGCATATCTTATAGCTGGAATGGTATCTACTCGCGGATGAGATGTTTGGGGTTTACTGTACAACAAAATTGCGTCAAACCGCCACGTCGAAATGCATGAAATAAAAAGGATTAAAGAGGAGGAAAGGATGATGTCAATAACTAGGTGGCAAAATGGATAGCACAACATTAGAAAAGTCCGATAGACCTATAAGTTAATTCCGTCTACAGAAGTGTGGGTGAACCGGACATATGGAAACCGCAACTACCATCTCACGCAGTTCCTGTCCTGTCCGGTCACAGGGGTGCCGTAAATATATGCACCCCTTTGAACCCGATAACACTTCCTTGTATCCAAATTGTCCAAATGACGGCGAAGATTCGGAGCATGCGATATTTTATTGCAGTCGTTTCGCAGAAGAAGAAGAAGAAACATATCGAGTCCACAGTCCCTCACCGAACATATGTTACGTAAGATCAGAGAAGAATTGAGCGGGAATTTGTTGGTTTATAACCGGTGTGCAGAAAGAACTCCGCCGACTCAAACAGGTACGTGCTGAAACAGAAAGGACCCAGGAGATACCATAGATGATGGCCTTCTCCGCGAAGTAATACCTTCTCAAGACAGTACTGAGAGAAAAGTGGTTGAACCGTGCAGGGCGTGGTTTAGTACGTAGGCATATTCCTGACATTGGTATACTCAGGGGTATGAATCGTGCGATAAGTATTAGGCTTCGTAGAAGTGGTATCTTCCGACAGATGCTGTTTCGATAAATAACGAGAAAGAGCCTCTGCAGCCGAACAACTTGCAGCTCTACTAATATGACCCATTTCACGCCTCCTCGTGGCGTCATCTGGGAATCTCTCCGGAGATTGCCACAATGACTGCCACTTTCCTCCGCCACAAATCAGGACGAGTGTCGGAAAACCAAAGAGTGGAACTCATGAGTTCATCTCCACAGATTCAATGGAATTTCCACAAGAAAATCACCGTCGCCTAGGCATTACAATCGAGCCCAGTAAGGTCGTAATTATGGTATACTGCAACTAACGATTCTGACTTGTAGATTTCAGGGCTAAGGTTTCTAGTATTCTGTTACCTCCCACCCCCGTTCTGTTAAAACCTTGGCTGGTCTCACAGAACGCTCGATGTCTCATTGTCATTAAATTACTTAGTGTTGTAGGTCCAGATATAACATTCCTGGTTAAAACCGATCCAGCTCTGGCACAGCTCCCCATTGGGGCCTGTGTCAACCTTCATACAGCCTCGCTGTTTACATAGATAACTATGGGATCCTGGAGTTACTACACATCTGGGCATCGACAACGATTTTGAGTGAAAGCCAATTAATGTGAATAAAAATAATTCAACATAAACAAACTAGGTAAACATTGGCTCTGGAGTAAGCCCGGAGGATAATTAAAAACTCCACAGAGAAGTACGGAGGAAAACGCGCACAACCAGAACGTGCAGCAGCCACTATCGACGCAACAACAGTCATCTGCATTCCACGAAACGCTTTTGATGGTAAGGAGGATGGTAAGGATTGTTCTATCCACCAGCCGATGAGAGATGCCATCGAATCTATTCAAGCGCTCTTGAAATGCACGATGACAGAGCCAAGGAAGCCATTCGACAAAATAATACATTACAGATTTCGCCATGGCTGAAAACGGTAGCGGACACAAAACGAAGACAACCTCCAACTGATGGGAATAAAATGCCTCGTAATAACGCGGGCACAGAGACCGAGGGAAAAATTGCGAAAAGTGAAAAAACCAACCAGACAAAGGGCGACAAAGCGTTCACAAATGACAGAAAACTGACCACAAGTGACGGCAGCCACACTTAGACAAAGGTCATCAAAAAAGAAGAAGCAAGGCAAGAAGCAAAGGCCCGCCAAGGAGGATATCGACGAGGCCACGAGCAAGGAGATCCGCGATTCACTCAGACAGTAATATCAGTTGAATGAATAGACAATGCAGACATAACTAGCCTGGGAAACGCTTATGGACACACGCAAATTGCAACGATTAGCTTGCCTACAATCAGTGCAAACAAAATGCTAAAGTCAGGCAGAATCAAAATTGGATGGGTAAACTGTCGCGTCCAGGAACGAAAAACTCTAACTACATGTTTCAGACGTCTTGAGTTCGGCCACACTGCACGCCAATGCAAAAATGAGATGGATCGCTCCAAACAATGTAGAAATGTGGGGAAGAAGGCCATATAGTCAAACACTGTAACAAAGACCCGCAGACGCTAAGCATGTACCCGGTAGCAGCAAATGTCCCGTCTTTAGAATAGCCATTACCAGCAAACAACCATGAAGTTAAACCTTAACGATTGTAGGACAGATAAGGATATCTTGGCATAAATGACTAAAGACGAGGGAGCGGACGTATAAAACTCTCGACAGTAATATCTGATGCCGGTGATCAGGCGGATGGGTACGTTCGTGCAAAAATAAACGGGATTAATTTCTACAGCTGCTACGCGCGGCCAGGTTGGGCGGTAAGTAAATTCCGTGCAGATGCACGTGAAACATCTCCAGTGCTTATAGGCGGAGACTTTAATTCCTGGGCAACGAAGTGGGGTAGCAGGCTCACCATTGCCAGAAGCATTCGAATCCTTAGATATAAGCCTTGCAAACACTGGTCGAGAAAATACTTTTAGGAAAGCGGGAATGGGATAAATGACCGATATTACCTTCATGAGTAACTCCCTAATGTGCAACACAAATTGGTGGGTCAGCGAAGAATATATCTACAGTGACCATCAGATGGTAATAGTTGATATTAAACAGCAAAATGCCACCCCACGCCTTAAGCCAGTGGGGCCAAAACGGAAAGATAAACTCTTCGACAAGAACATGTTCGACGAAATGATGAATATCAGCGAGATAGTCGACAGCAAAACAGCGGAAAATTTGTCACATCACCTCACTCGCACTACAACCACAGCATGTAATGCAGCAATTCCCAGACGAATACCAGGTAAAAGGGGTGCATCGTGCTATTTGTGGAGCGAAAAAATACAAGCACTCAGAGCAAACTGCTTACAATCGTTCTAGAAGGAGAGCCGATTTTCAAGAACCACTAGTCATATTCCGACTGTGAAGAAGGGACTAAAAAAAGGTGATAAGAGAAAGTAAAACTAGATGATTCAAGTACTTGCATACAGAATGATAATGACTAAACTGAAGGGCTATATGTCTCCACAATTATCAACTCCAACAATGCTAATGTCTATCGTAGAGCAGCTACTCTCAAAGAGAACATTGACTTTATGCAATATAATCAGGGAACCCAGCATAGAAGCAGTTCCAACAATAACACCAGTTAAACTTTTCAACGCATGCAAGATGATAGGTATGAAGTAAGCGCCTGTTCCCGACGGCATCCCAAATGAAGCAATGAAAGCCGCAGTTCAAAAGAGACCAAACATGTTTATAACAGCGATGCAAAAGTGTCTAAATGAGGGGAGTTTCCCAGAGCAGTGGAAGCTGCAGCATTTGGCACTTTTGCCAAACGGAAACGAACCGCTTGGAGAACCAGCTTCATTTCGCCCAATATGTCTACTGCATACACTAGGGAAAATACGAGTACGAATCATATATGAGAGATTGCTCACTGCGGCAGAGAAATGGGAACATTATCAGATCAATAGTTTGGATTCAGAAAATCGAACTTCACCGTCGGCGCCATAAAAGCGGCGGTAGAAATAGCAGCCGAAGTAATGAGGGGAGAAAGATGACGATGAGGAACAAAGGAATATTGTGTAGTAGTGACGCTGGACATCAAAAACACCTTTAGCTCAGCAAATTGGTTATTTATAAGAAGGTCAATAGCCAGAATGGATACACCATATTACTTGCGAAAGACTGTATCCGGTTACTTTACCGATAGAAGATAGAGATATCAAACCGACGAAGGGGAAAGGTAGTATAAAATATCAACGGGAGTCCACAGGGATCGGTACTGGCCTCCGAACTCTGGCATATCATGTACGACAGAGTTCTGCCCCCGTCCTAGTTCCACGTCTCCGTTCTATAGTACATCATTGCTCATAATTCAATTTCCTCGTTGGTGGAGGTTCTAATATCATGTTCTTACCCTTTTACTTACTCGTACATATGCCCCAAGGTTTCCTTTTAATCCAGCACTTAGTGTTTGGTTTTTATAATTGCGCCTCAAATAGCGGTGTGTTGAAGATATCAATGATGTTTTTATTCTGGATTGTAAACTAAAACATCATTAAAATGTCCTCCGCGGAAACGTCATGAGTAAATACGCTAGACCCAATTTTTCATGATTGTTCGGCATATTCTTGCGATTTGGAATGTTCGCCGCCAAATCCTCTAAAATGTTTGATTTTTTGACATAGTCCAAAGACTTAATGTAGCTCCAAAGAAAAGAGTTGGATGGCATTAAATCGCATCATCTGGGAAGAAATGCGGCTAATGACATCTGCGATAAATTCTTTCATATAAAAGCCATTTAACTAAGAATGTGCCTCGTTGCTGAGGATGATTTTTCGGTGGAAATCTGGATCTCATTCTATCTTCAAACAATTCCCAACCCGCAATGGCTTTTTGGCCATAAAAAATCGAAAAATGGATTTTTAAATGTTCCATTTTTAGCGCGAATAATGGTAAAAAATGTCAGAATTATCTGAATTCTAAATTTCTAATACACCCTGAATGACTCGAACTGCAATCAACTTCAGACTGCTATAATTTCCAAACCGTTCATGACAGTGAGCTCAAATTTTGACACATGACAGATAATTTTATTATTTACAAGCCTTTTAAACGATTTGCGTCTCGATTGTGTTGAAACATTTTTATCCGCGATGGAATTCAAACGTGATAGTGCGATTGCTTTATATTTGGCTGGAAAACCACAAGTAGCTATCGTTAGAGCCCTCCAGCACCTCAACGTGAATAAATCATTTGTGTCTCGAACCAAAGCTCGTTACCGTGATACCGGCAGCGTTGCAAAACGCTATGAACGTGGTCATAAAAAAACAGCAACATCGGCAGAAATGGTACGGAAAGTGAAGGCTCGAATTGAGCGAAATCCGCGTCGAATTGGAAGAAAAATGGCTCGTGAGCTCAACATATCGTTGGAACGGATGCAACACATACTGAAAAATGAGCTTGGGCTTAAGCCATTGAAGTTCCAAAAAACACACGATCTTACACTGCAACAGAAAATATTTAGAGTCGAAAGAGCGAAGGAGTTGCTATGCTTGCACGAAAGTGGTGGGTTGCCGAATTTCGTTTTTTCCGATGAATCGCCATTTGTTATTGAGCAATATGTCAACAAACAAAATGACCGAGTTTACTTTCCAGAGAGGTAGTTCGAATATTTACACCTTTGGACGGCCACCACAAAGGAGACAGCACCGATGGTGATGGTTTGGGCCGCCATAACCGCTGATGGTCGCTCTCCGCTCGTATTTTTGGACCGTGGCGTCAAAATTAATGCGATCGTATACCGTGAAACTGTCTTAGAGGCAGTATTGAAGCCATGGACAAACAATCATTTCGGTCGGAGACCGTGGACATTTCAACAAGACTCGGCACCGTCACACAAAGCGCGCGTCAATCAAGATTGGTTAAAAAACAATGTTCCACACTTCATTTCTTCGACACAATGGATTGTATATTCTCCGGGTGCAAGTTCGTTGGATTTCTCTGTCTGGGGTATTTTGAGACGAAGGTTGGCACTAAAAAATACCAAAGTTTGGACCACCTCAAACAAACACTTCGCCGGGAATGGGCCAAAATACGGAGGAGTCGCTTGCGTGCAGCGTGCGATGCTTTCTTCTTCCGTCTCAAGGCCATTATTCACGCCAAAGGTGGGCATATTGAAAACTACTGATACAATTTGAAAATTGATGTATTTCCCAACATTTTTTGCTTTGGCACAATAAAATTAATCAAAAAATAAAAAAATTATAGCATCTTAAAAAGTTGGAGTTCGAGTCAAATCGCCCGGTGTAATACTTCCATAGCTTGAAATGCTAATTAAAAAAACATTTTTTCCCTTATCATTGGGTGGCCCACTTCGGGGGCAAAAGGGATTTCAATTCCCAATTCAATTCAACAATGGACTCATGAATCAAAACGACTAACGGGTGGTCAGCGGGTTTAGCAGACGGATCCTCCTACTCTTGGAACCAATTTGAATTTGTGATGAAGCGTAGGAGACTGGTAACGTCTATATTATTTACATCACTTAAGCCCTTGTGGGAGAAAGCTGGGCATGTACAAGGGCGGTTTTAGAATTTTGTGAGGCTGAGTCCAAAGATTTGATAGCGCCCTGACTATTCGAATGGAAGCAGATATTCTTCATGATTTTCTTCAGCCAGGATTTCCGCCAGCAATACGCTACAGCCATTTGGAAAGCGGAAGGAGAGGCTTAGGTTAAGCTTATCTGACAAAATATTACCACCAACCCCGATATCGGTTTTGGATCCATCTGTGTAGAAATGAATCGATTTGTCTTCCTCCCAGAAAGATCTACATAGAGGGGATGTTTACATGAAAGTCTTTGTTAAGCCAATGTTGGGGCAAAATGTAGTCAGTGTGCCGTGGAAGTATTCCTAACCTAAGGAATATTAACGTGGCCAAATAGTTTCTTTGGCCACTGTGTAGTCAATTTAATGCGAACAGATGCGTTAGCAATCACTTGCCTCCTGAAAATATCGTGGGGTGTCAAGTGAAACAGAATATCCAGTGCCGCGGAAAGAGTCGCGCGTAAGGCTTCCGTTGTGCAGATATGCCGTCATTTGGATTTACCTTTGTTTACTGCATTTGTGTGCATTGTCTAAGGCTCTCCACCAGACAACCATCCAGTAGAAGAGTATCGGTCTTATAACTAAGACATATAGTCAGTGGCAAATGCGAGGTTGAAGGGCCCATTTGTTCCCTTCTGGCTTTTCTGCAAGAGAACTATCCTTACTTCATCCAGATCTAGTGGACGATTTTGACTATGATCTTCCAAATTAATGACACCGATTTCGATTCTATTATTATGATTTGTTCATCTTTGAAGGATTTGTTACATAACCGAGTAACCCACCGCACAATCCCAAGCCTTTTATCCAATGCTGAAACCCATGAAAGTGCCTGTCCTTCCTGGGTGGAGATTATCTGTGGTGTAAATTACACCGCCACATATAAACTGCACCACTGCTCACTATCGTAAACAGCGAAAACAATACAATGACATTCAGATCTCCGTCTAGAATATTTGGACCTCGAACAGGCCAGCTACACATGTAATTATCTGAGGTGCTGCATTCTGTATTGTAGATACCAACCCTGGGTCCGATAAAAGGAAAGTGAAAAACTGTGATTTACGATGACTGCTGCAAAGAACAGAAAGAGCGAATTTGTGGTTGCTGATCCGTTGTAAGTGGCAAACCAAAGCAAAATGTCTTGAGCTTTCGGAATGTGAAAGAAAGCATTGTTGCAATTTGCATCAAGGCCAAATTCGCCAACATCCGCTTCTCGTCTCCATAGAAGAAGTGGACGAAAACTACAAGTAGTCACTCCTGTCGCGATTGATGTAAAGTACTGCTGGTGTATTAGCGGTATTCCAAAATTTCCAATTCTCAATGTAGACTCGGATATTCATTACTTAGTTGAAGCCAAGGTACAGATATTTTGAACGCGGCAACAATGAAGAAATACCGTGAAGATATTTTTCATTGAACGGCTGTATTCACAGAAAATCGTTAGAATCTTTGCTGATCATGTGTCGCTTAAACTACTTAGAAGTCCCCACCCGACTACCACCATGAAACCCATTTTTTGATGGGTGCAGGCAAATACATTCAGCACCATAACTCGCCTACGAGCAAATGAAGAGGAATGAATACCGACTCATTCTGAGAAGAAGAAAAAGTATAAATTGAGAATGAGAGAGTTGAAGAATATTGGTCTTGTCGAAAAATACTGACAAGACGCTTTATAAGACCCTCATCATCCCAGTTTTACTGTATGGTGCGAAATAGCACGATTCTTCGAACCTAAGTTCCCGAACTTTACGAGCTGAACAGTGACATTGACTTAGTCAGAAAAGTTCGCATCAGTTACCTATACTGACCTCGTCAAGTGCTGCAAATTGATATGAATAATTTTTCATCACAACAGGAATATAGAGTGCGGTAGAGGCAGACCTCGCCTTATATTGTGAGCTTAAGTGAAAGTGCCTCAATCAATTGGAGTCAAATCAGAAAAGATCGCGCTAACTGGATAGACTAATTCGATGATGCCCAAGTCTACGTCACACTGTGGGGCCTAACAGACTGCAATAGCTTTATCTACCTAAACCTAGGTGAAAAGTATGGGAAATCGTCTATAACAGCAAACTCTCTATGTCCACTAAAAAATGCAGGCCCTTTCAACACTTTTATTAAGATCTCATCAATATCTTTAGACAATCGATGAGGACAAAATAAACATTGATCCTTTTTAGGAGATTGTTCTCCATATAAGAATGATGTTCTCTTGAAAATGCCTTAACAATCAATTTGAAATATTGTATCTAAAATGTCAAGAAAGAACATATTTAAATCTAACAAACTGCATCCGTATTTATGCTTCCGTTCTCATGTTTCCCTTCACTTTTCCTATCTCTTAAATAAGTCAAATTGCTTAAAGGAAAATTAAACCACAAGTACTCGCGTATAACAACAGCAATAACAACAGCAGGAGTGGTACCAGCAGCAGTAACTAAAAAGAGAGAGACAGAGAGCTCACTGATTACTTAATATTTGAGCGAGGCAAACAAATTTTGTATTTTGTCTCGTGAATGTTTGCTTTGCATTGCTTTCTACATATACGAGTACTGTGAATCATAGAACATCTACAGTTAAGTTAATCGAGATGGAAAAATCTACAATTTATCTACTTCAATTGACTTGATTTTGCTTATATACATACGAGTATATATGTACATTTGCATGTACAGTACGTTTTATGGAATTGACTTTACTTGTCAAGCTAAGTTATGAGAAAACTATCAAACCTGAAACCTACACTCCAACATCGAAACACCTACTCCTACTCCTACTTACTCCCAAATATTTTCTGCAACCTCAACCCTCAGCCTGAATATAGAGATAAATGATTTTAATGATTTTGTCGTTCTTGTTTATTGCAGATTACCGACAAATGTAATTAGGACGTGTTGTACCCTAACGCTCTAATGCAGACGATATGGTAAGTGTGGATGCAGATATTCGTACTTTGTACTCGTTTTCGTATCTGTGTGTTGAGAAACTTTATCCATAAGTTTGTTGACGGATTTATTTGAAAATTGTGGGGGTGAATAGTGTGATAGATTGATGGAGAAACTACGAAATGAAGTTGCGTAGAAATTTCCATTCTAGGGGGAGGATTTGATCTTTATTTGAGGAAGTGGAATGTACCATATACAGGGTTTGGATGTGACGTAGGAACTTGTGGTGTTGGATTTTCTAAATTTACGCAGTGACTTTCCTCGGTAAGAACATCTTGAATTTCATTGATCTACGATTACTTAAGATAACCGTATGCATAGGTAGTTGAAGAACACTTTTTTTTGGCCACTATCTGAAATTTTACGTTCCTCGATAATTGTTTTACACATGGTTGCCCAAATGGCATCGCGATGAGAAATGAAATCGCGACCCATGTCTAAAGCGTTCCGGTTTAACATCGAAGGTTGATTTTTAATGCAGTTATTCTTCTAATTTGCCTACAACTTGAAGATTACTCATAGTTGTATCTTTCTAGCATCTACATTCCTCGGAAAGAGAACTAGTCCGTTGTACACCATATCTGCGCCAAGTACTTGCACTTGCGTGCTTCGTTATCATTCTCACAGCAAGCGTGCCAAGATGTTGTGTCACTAATGCTTGGCGCACGCGGTATATCAAAAGCGTTGTGCCCCGCCGTCTACAGTTTTTCCTACCAAGCGACACCAGGACGGCTGCTGAATTCTTAGTGGTGAGTATTGGTTTGGCTTGACGGCATTCTGGAGAGCCATGCCATCTGCAGTTATCGTCATGTGATAGCACTAACCGAGAATGCAATTACGGGTTCTGAGAAATACTCCTCGAGTTGCCTTATGGCAGGTTTTGATAGATAAAAATACACGAATTTTTTTACTTTTTAAAAATGTTAATCATAGAGTTAGTAAAATAAGAAAAAGAGAGAGTAGAACAGATATGTCACATTGCTGTAAATAGAAACTAAGGTTCTATGAGGTCAGAAATCTTTAGAAGCAATTATTTTGCTTATTATAGCACAATGCTACACCACACTTTTCACAGACAGTTCGGGTACTTGCAGCGAATTCTCTTCTCGACCCATACAGGCCAATGTCGAACTTGGTATTTTCGTACGGCTACTGGCGGGTCATATTGGGCTGAATCCGTAAGTTTTTTTCGCCAAGATTTCTGGCTCAATACTTCGTCGTGTCTCCTCTCGAAAATCAGCTGACAACAGCTGCATGTTTTGAACGTTCTTAGTCTTGCGTACTCTTTTGTGCAGCAATTAGGTCTTGGATATTGTAGGATCTAAGAAATAATAAAACATGCGAATCTACAACCTCTTGCTTCGCAGTTTTATTTTGTACCAGCCCATGATACTGCCGATCAATACGACACCGTGCAGGTGGCGGTTGTATTCCCCCACGATGTTTGGTTGGCCAATGGACACGTATCTTTTGTCCACCTTATCGTATCTAGAAACTTGTGCTTTTGCCAGCTCACCCGCAAAACTTTGAGCAAGTGTGACTACTTTATTGTCTTTCCAGACGACTGTGAATATCTCCGTTTCTTCAACAGTGCCCTCATATTCGACTGAGTTGACGTTCGTTTTTAGAAACCTCCCTATAGGTGGGCAGCTTCTATTTTATCACATGCTCGAGGGGTTATTATATCCTTAAAATGTTTGCACACAGCGCGGTCGAAGGAAAGTTAGGGAGGAAGAAAGGACAGGTACCGATTTATATTATTTTTAAATGTCTGTAAGCTGTAACGACCAGGAAACACAGAGATCGGCAGGGCATTCCATAAGCGAGTTGTACGGCTTAGGAACGAATCACGATATTTTATGGGTTTGAGGGTATATTGATGAGCATTCATAGCGAGACGGGTGTTACGGTTGAGAGTTTGGATGGGCGGAATGCAACTGGCGATTTCGATGCAGCACTGGTGGTGGAAATAGCGATAAAACAGAGTGACACAGGAGACGTTACGTCGGCTACTTTCAGCCCAGGTACCGTCATTTTTCCTTAGGTAGCTATGAACGCTCGTTTCCTTTGAAAGCATTTTGCGTAACCTCAAAATCTCGTCTGTTACCGCGATAGATTCGCAGTACGTCTGTCATGAAGCCCTTTTTGACTTTCTAACTAGGTACTTGAATTGTTTCTTACATTCGTAGTACTCATTCCATGTACTATCGCTTCTGAAAAGCTTCGCTCTATTATAGAGCTTCCTAACCTCTTTCCTTTTTAAATTTACGTCCGTATTCCACCATTTTGGTTGAGCCCTTTTAGGTGCTCTGTTAGCCGGGCAAGCTTTCTCGAACGCCATTGTTAGTGCTTTATTAACATTTTCCGTCGGCTTATCTAAGTTAACAATATTATCGCAGATGATTGACTGGGCATCCAGGTGTATATTTACCACTTCTGTATACTTGACCATATCAATCTTTCTAGGATTTCTCTGAAAACTACATACCCTATTCTGAAAGTTCACCTTGAAGCATATCCATCGGTGATCCGACATTGATGCTTTGTCGACTAACCTCCATTCCCTTATTTCTAGCCCTTCTGTATTCGTATCAAGGGTGATATCTAGTACTTCCTGAATATTTTTCAGCACAAAAGTGGGCGAGTCCCCTCTGTTGTAAATATTGGGGTGGGAAGATAAAATAAAATCATACAAACTCACTCTTGGGTTGATATCACGGCTTGCCCATTGTGTATGATGGGCGTTTGCGTCACATCCCAGTACCGGCATTCAATTTTTCTGCCTTGCCAAGTCCTTTAGCTTCTCCGATATCACTACCTCGGAGTCATAGGGGAAGTAGGGCGAGGTCAGGCGAAGTGGCTTGCCACAATCCCTTTCGCAGGTTGCCGCTGTCAGATCTCCTGAGCTGTAATTATTCTAAAGAAATGCCTCTATTTGGTTTTTGATAAAGATGCAAGACCTGATCTTACCTTTTGCCTTGTAGAACAATTCGTAATTTTTCAGCTTAAGACCCTGAATCTTGTTGTCCTTATTGATACAGCGCTCTTGTATGAGTACGGTTGTGACGTCCTGTCTGGTGATGTACTCCACCAGAGAGGCCGTCTCTAGCTTACTGTGGTGCAGTTTTATCTGCTACACTTCCATCATCTTAGGAAAGTTCCTCCTCGTCCTTTCCCTTGGTCGATGGCTTAACCGTCAATCTTCCTTTCGATTTTTCGAGGTATGGTAAGCTGTCCCTGTTAAGTGACCGTACTGCCGTCTAGCGCCCGCACTAAGAACTCTCCATGTATCTGCTTTTATGTAGTTCCCGATTCTGCACATGGAGTAGTCCCAGAAGCTTCTCAGGGTATGTGTAGGGAACCCATACCCATGCCATCGGCAGTGTGTAATTTGCCAACTCTGCTGCCGTCGTGCATTTTAGCTTGACGCTTTCCTAAGCATCGCATACTTCCAAAACGAAGAGTCTGAGGAAACCCACAGAAGGCTTATACCCACAAGCTACTACATTGCGTTCGCCTTCCCAACCAGCGCCATCGAATTGAAGTTCCCGTCACCTGGATAATTCAGTGGATTTGAGAAAAAAAAACAATTTTTATGAGAGTCTGCTTTTGAATATTAGGCGAAATGAATTTATCGCCACAATCATCAGTGTCTACATACCGCAGCTCCCTTTTATAAACGGATTCATTCATGGATTCGCATCTAACATTGGCTTAGTGGAAAGGAAAAAGACGCTCGTTGTCCTAGGTGATATGAAGCTCACTGTCAAGGATCAGAATGAGTCTTATGCAAAAAATTATTTGTCAATGATTGCAACTAAGGTTCTTTGCAACTAGTATTGCAACTAGTGCGAAACACTAGTACGTTGACAGAACACAGCTTAGTACGTATCTTAGGCAAAACAATAGCATCAGCCGTTATAGAACTAAACATATCCGATGGTTATACATAACTTAATTCGTGCGGTTTTTTTTTCAAAATTTGAACGTTTATTTAAGAACAACATGTACAATAGTATTATTCAAATTATTGCCCATCTGAAGCTATGACTTTTTCCCATCTTCCTGGCAATTTGTGGATCCCATCCCAAAAGAACTGCGCCGGCTTGGCAGCCAAGAATGAATCAAGCCAATTTTTGATATTCTGCTCTGATGTGAACCGTATTTCAGTGAGGGCGTTCTGCATCGACCAGAACAAATGGTAGTCAGAAGGGGCAAGGTCTGGGCTATAAGGCGGGTGGGGTAAGACTTCCCATCCACTGTTTTCCAAATAGTTTTTAACCGGAATAGCAAGGGTGTGAGTGGATGACATGGGAATTAAAGCAGGCTTGCAAACAAATAATAGACGGAACCAAGAATATGAAAAGATTACAAAACCTTTCGAAATGTCTTAAACAAAAGGATCAATGCGACAAAATCTGGATTTTACAAGGAGAAATTTCGAACTGCAAAAGCAAATCCAAAACAAACATGGAAGCTTGTTAATCGAAGATTTATAATATATACAAGGTCTTGCGAACACATTTGCAACTCAGCTATCACTGGAGGCTAGGAATACTACGAGTATATAGTGCACCATTGTAGTCAGCAAACTTGCATAGGCTCAACGTCTAGCACAACGCGTTCGATGTATCTAGCGGTAGTGACCGTGAGAGAAGTGCAAAATACCATACTCTTTGTACACTAAGTGACAAAAAATCACGCTGAACTTCTATCACCAACAATCTGTAATTTGTTTAACAAAAGCATAACACAATCCCAAATCCCTGAACTGCTCAAAGTCTCTGTGATGCGACCAATATACAAAAGTGGTAAAAAAAATGGCACATTGAGCTATAAACCCATTTCTATTTTGTAAGTACTCGTAGTAGATAAAGTGCTTGAAGGGGCTTTACCAATATCTAGAAAGATACAACATTTTAGAAAAAAACAGTATGGGTTTAGGAAAAACAGAAGTATTAATCAAGTATTGGGAGAGTTCACCAACCAAATAAACAGCAGCCTAGACAGAAACCACAATACAGTTGTCTTATTAATCGACTTTAAGAAGGCGCTCGATACCCAGAGTCACAGGAATATATTACTGCAGTTAGACAAAGTCGGTGTGAGAGGAATCATCATGAGGTGGTTTGAACTTCAAACTTTGAAGGTTACCTAAAAAACCGTAACTTGAAAGTTAAAATTAAAGAACAATATAGCAATCCGGAGAATACACTGCATGGAGTGCCGCAAGGATTAAAACTCGTTACATTATTTTTCATATTACTGTATGTGAATGATCTACTTTCTGCTCTTCGACAGAGTAAGGGATATGCGCATGCAGATGATACGGCGATAGTTATCAATCGTAAATGTGCGGAAACGGCAGTAAAAATAATGCAAGGAGAATTCAACGCAGTTATAACTTGGTGTCATGATCATGGCCTCGTCGTCAAGGCAAAGAAATCAAAGATAATGCACATACGCCCACCACATATCCAAAAAGTAACAATCTATATATAAATACGTGCCACCCATTTTTGTCGTACACTTTTACACCGTTCTACTCAACCGAATGGCATGATACTTATATCATTGGATAGGTAATTTCGCGTAGATGTGCAGAATGTGTTTTTTTTGCCAAACGGTTGAGTAGAACCTTGGTAAACACATTTAAAAAATTAGGTTATTTTACAACATGGCAGAAAAAAAAAGTCTGCTCGTCTTTGAAAGTCAATGGTCAAGAAAAGGAAAGATGCTAGGGATAAGTGTATAGTCGAATCGTTTTTGTGCATGTAGTTCAGTTTTTATGTACGTTTGTAACTGCGAAACTACACGATTGCAAAAGAGTTTCCTATCTAAGTAGGAAAGAGAAACATAGTTGCGAGTGACGACACTTCTTTTATGTGCACCACAACTGTTGCTTTTGTGTTGTGTATTTGCAACGTGCATGCACGTTCGGTTCAACAACATTATATATATTAGTAGAAAAGCTGTGTAAAGGAGAAAGAGCGTTCACATAGCAGGGGAATAAATCATGTTGTGTATTTGTTGGTACCTGTTCACATTGGCCTGGGCAGGATGATTGTCCGAAAGAGAGGGAACGCTTTTTGTTGAAGTGGGAAGAAGAAGGGTTATTTCCACCCTGGAAAATTAGATAATCGTTGAGTTTCAAGGACGGGCGAGCCTAGTAATAATAAAAATGTATGATACCAAGTGCCTTCATAATACAGGGAACCATACGCAACTCCATAGAGATGACGGATGCGAAAATTTTATTCAAAATGTGTTAACCTATAAATATTTAGGGGTTATCGTAGACTACAATTTTAAATGGAGCTACCAAATAAGAGCACTTGAGACAAAACTTACGCACTGTTTCATCTCAGGAACTTTTGCAGGAAGGAGGTTCTACGGAACAGCTATTTTGGAGTGGTTAAATCTCATCTACGACATGGTATAGTAGCGTGGGGAATTGCGCCTCAGATTCAATCACTGCAGCAAATACAAACACGAATCCACAAATTAATAATCCGTGAAAAAATAGGGTAGCGTCACGACCGACAGCAGATCAGCAATAAAATGCTTAACATCGAATAGCTGCATAAGATGGAAATTATTTCGATATTTTGGAATGATAATGCTTACAAAATACCAGCTCAATATAACTTCAACACATGAAGAAAACGACAAAGACGATATAACATCCCACGACATTGGAATGAGAACGGACGAAGACGATATGAAGTACATACGAGTAGTAGTGCCGAAAATATTTAATGACCTTCCAAGCGATTTCAGAAATCTTTGAAAACCTCTCTTATTGAAAAAAGCGAAGCAGTACTTTTTGAACTTAGAATGACATATCAACATACGAGTATGTATCTATACATATACAAAATGTGAACTTGGAATTTAAGTCGGAATCTGTACTCGTACATTCAACTCGACTCATGTAACACAAAAAGGATAAAGAATTGAATTGAATTGGGTTGAATTGAATTGAATCGGAACTTCTTCTCGACGTTTTCCATTGGCCGATTGTCAGACGACCGCAAGGCTCCAGCTCGTTAATCGCGGCAACGAGAAGCTCGTCTTTCGGAGGGAGATGGGTGAAGCCTTCACTCACCTCTAACTCTTGCTGGACAGGGATTGTCTGTCTTGTGTTTTTTTTTATTTTGTTTGTTTTTTGTTTTTCCATTTAAAAATTTAATCTGGTTCCCACGGGTAGGGCCGGAAATAAAACATCAGCCCCGGCAGCGCAGCCATACCTGGTTAAAGTTAAGTATAACAGGCCCGCGCCAAGGACCCTGAGAGAGATCGCTTGCGGTTGGTTTGACCCCCAACCTTGCATCCTTCGGCACGGTTTGCTAACATATATGCTCACATCACCACTGGAATCAGGTTTGGCAGTTTTTAGTTCGCCACTCCTCAGCCGACCGTAGTCGGTTGAGCCCTTGCTCGCGTCAAGGTGCCTGCCCCGCGGAGGAATCTGAGCCTTCATTCAAGAAGTTTAACAACCTGTGTCCAAATGTCAGTGAAGTCCAGTCCAGTCCATTTTTAATAGCGCGACAGCAATCATCTGGGCTCTGCGTGTATTCGGCTTATGAAGCGACGACCTGAAGTATTGCTATGTGGCCTAGACGTAGTCAAGAGTTCTATCTAAGTAAGTGAAAGACGCTGGCGGGGATCCGTTTTAATGTCAGTTGCACTCCTTTTTTGAGTATTTAAAATGCTGTTTTTAAGGCAGCTCGACATTTTCATAAGGACGTTGTTATAGAAATCGTCATAGTACTCAAGCTTCGGTTATGGCTATAATCGGCTTGAGTACGAGTATTATGATGCTTCAGGTTTTTTTTCATTGGAGCATCACATTGTACCTTCTAATTCGATGTACATTCGGGGTCACATTATTCACGTCTTTCCTCAAAACTTCTGGTGACAAATTCTCAATTAATATCGGAGAATTCCTCTAAGGTGGGCGAGGAAGCCTGGAACGGTCATATCGGCCGAACTTCCAGGCCAGTGTTCAGATTTAAAATGAACGATTAGGGGTATGGGAAATGCTGCTTGCAGTTCATGCTGTGTGTGAGGCTGCACCATCCTGCTGGAAGCACACAAAACCAATCCGTTAATTTGTGCCTCTAAGAAGTCGTCGATAGTGCTCCTGTAAAGCTGTACTACCAGTCACAGCATCAGTCTTCCGGCCGACGTGTTCGAACATTCAAAGGCCAATCCGCTAACGGCTCACAAAAAAGGAATTTTGAGACACATGTATTTTCAGAGACTTAAAAGTGATCTGCATGGGTGGAAATGCGCCCGGTTGCTCATGACAAATAGAAAATTATTATCATGCAGTCAAGGCTTAGAGGGTTTGTCTTTAATTTACAAGCGATTGGCGGTCTGCGGATAATAGCTGAAGTTTTTTACCTATTAGTTCATTCGATTGTGTGGTTAATATTTAAGGATTTTCTTAAACGTTTACATCGGCTGCTCCGGCAATGTCTTCTTCTGCCTGTGTTGAACCTTTTTCCTTGAAGTGTGCGGCCTTACATATCAGTGTTTGCCCGATTGTAACACACGACCACGGAATCGACAATTAAATGTATGTTGTGCCAAAATCACCGATAGATTATTTGTCAAAAACTTTGACACAATTATTACTATTTTAAATTGAGTGCACTTTATCAATGGTTCTGGTCTCGCACCCACTTGCAGGTTTGTCTCGATTCGATGCCAGCGCGTTTATATGTCATACTCGTAGTAGTGCTAGAGTGCCACCCTTGCGATGGCCTTGGAGTTGAGATCGCCTTCGGGACAGTCAAGTCGCTCCTGAAAGATGCCCACTGTAGTATTCGGGAATAGATAGCAACCCACGTATTCTATGCCGCGAGCTCTGATCTACACATACCCCTCTTCAGCTCCGGTGTTGGAAATGGAGGGTTTTCCGATAATGTACGGTACTGCTCACTTAACATGATCAGGTTTACCCCTCGGTCATGAGAAAACTGATCCTGCGCAAGCCTGGACCTCCTAAGATTTCCCTGCAGCTATTTGCAATGTGCCGGACGTCTGATCCGGGCTCAATGTCTTTGCAGAGGTAGCAGCTTATTTCCATTTTGGAGCACGTACTAGGCACAGGATCTTCCTCTTCACACCTCTGGAATGCTCTGGACCTGTCGAGCCTCTTGCAGTTGCTTGTAAGGTGGGCGAACTCCAGGCACCTACAGATATCTCTTGTGTTTTACGTAGGTACCTGCCCTGAGGGCTTAAGCCTACGGTGCATCTTCGCACAAGATATCAAAATAATGCGTTGATAAGCGCCCTTCGGGTAGTACAAGTACTACCACCAGTACCAGATTCGAAGTCGTGTGTAAGGCACGAACTTCCCCTTTGGTGAAGGGTCGAGGCCTATCTAATACCTCAGCCATTCTGTGGGTCATGGCACCCGGTTGCAATGCAACTCCACATCGAGCAGACCAATTGGTTCCATAGCAATCCCATGGTTTAGCACAGGTCGTAGTAGACTACACATATGCTAAGCCATGAGATGTCCAAGCACCATTAGTTCTGCTCTCCCCGCGATTTTGGGTACAAACCTACAGCCACCCAGGCATCTACAGCAGCGCGTTGCAGTAGGTCTGGGTCAAAGAATCCTATAATTCACCCAGCATATTTTGAGGTGGTCCCTCTTATCAACAATCTCCGCGGTGTATGCCGGAGAATCCACCCAGGTGACTGGGTTCTTCTAACTGTAGCGGCGGAGAGCCTGAAAACCACTTCAGGAGAGGGTCCTTCTAGGAAGCAGCTTTTTACAACCAGTTAAATACAATAATGAAAACTAAAGTGTAAAAACGCTTTCGTTTTCATGCTTTTTTTTTTTTTTGTAAAAAACGAGTTCCGTCCATGTGTTTTGATTTTTTTCGATTTTTACCGACAGTGTTTGTCAGCTCCAGACTTCAAAATACTTTTCACAGCGTTTCAGTGGTCTTACATAGATGCTTTTAAAAACGAAGCGCTTTATTGATTCCGCATATGTGGAAAGATTCCCATATTTGTTGCCGCACGTATGTACGGCATGCTTGATATACGAAGGCGCGTATAGTAGCTACAGTTAGATGGTGGTCCTTTTCTATTCCGATATCAGCTCCGCCCTTGGGTACAATTTCTTAAACGTCGGCTTATGGTGAACTGAACAATTTGGTGCGATGTATGTTGTCGATCAGTCGAGATCCAGTACATCCTGCAGCAGTCCTTGTGGTCAGCAAACCGTTCGCCGTCTTCTATCCTTGAGGTTGAATGTGGTTCTATTATTCCTCACCTTTGTGTTAAATTTCTGTAATCCATTGGTGATCAGTAACTAGAACTAGAAATCGTCCTCCTCCTCTTGCGCATAGTTTGACGGACTTGATAATGGTTATATTCTCGATCTTACCCTTGAACGACTGCGTCAATATCCTGTAACCATAAGATGAACAGAACATTGGGCTGTATTCAGCTTAATGCGTAAATAAGAGCCCTATCCAATATTCGCGAATGGTGTTCATTGGTTTCCCGGATCAGATCAGGAGAATTTTCCCAGTTTCGGGGGCTGGACGAAGTGTTCGTATTACTTAATTTCGCTTACGCCTAGTTTGCACTGCAAGAATTTTTGCTACCTAGAATTTAGGAAGCCATATCTATTTTTCATTGTTAAGAAGGACCTTTACATTTCAGAATCTAATGATTGGCCGTGGTCGATAGAAAATGTTCTGATACACAATGTATCCGCCTGTATTCCATGCATGTATTGCCGGTTTGAAGTAACGTTCTGCTGTTGCTGAATTCTAGGTCGCACATAAACCATTACTTGCTCTGTTTTGAATGGCACACTTCATCCTTTCCCCAGAAAATTCCAGGAGACGCAATATAAAGGCGTTGTAGTAGCACGTGCTAGTAGTGCTGTAGGTGTTCGCATTTGCTTGGTTTATAGCGAAACAGCAGTAATTGGTCGATGATTCTATGAGGCCCAATACTTGTTGTTTGCCATCCTGCCACTTCTAGAAAGTTGTGTATTCCTATTGTGTATGTATTTGTTATTGTTTGCTGCTTAAGTTAAATTGACTTCAGTTTCTGGGTGGCATTACATAACCAGTATCAGTCGAAAGCACTCCAAAGTTCCGACACTGTGACAAAGAAAACAGAATGGGCCCGAATGATCGGGTTTCCTGACAAAATTTTAATGGCTCCAAGCATTTGAGTTCCATGATATATAGATCCTGTACTCGAATTTCATTCAGCATTTTTTTTCTACAACCAAAGTTTAAGGAAGAACATATGTACGTCCTGCGGCACCAATTCGAGGACACCAAATTGCTTTGAATCGTTACAACTCCGGTCGCTCGCTCGTTACGATGGAAAGTTGCCAGTGTTTGCTCAGATGTTAGTTGTTTGTGTTGAATTTTTAAATGTTTTGCATTGTTATTTGTAGTTTTCTAAAAAAAAAAAAAGGGATAAAATACTCAGCTGGAATGTGTAAAAGAATCCACAAAAACGAGGGCAAAAAGGCACCAACAAACCAGCCCCCATCCACCGCACTCGTACTCGTATACTACCCGCCCGTGACCCAACTTTAAGCGACAAACTATGAGGCTAGAGAAAATGGCGAAGTTAAGTTTATTTTGAATTTTTACTCGCTTTTCGTTTTTGCATAGAAAACTTTTGCACACGCATACACTTGCCCAAACAAACACGCACGCCAGCACAAGGACATGCCAGGAAGTTAAAAGTAGAATTTCGGTCCTTTGTGACGGAGGATTCTTGGCAGCTAGAACGTCGTTCAGGCGAGCGTTCTGCCGATTGCCGGTCGGCTTGTTGTCGTTTCACGAGTAGTGGAAATTGTCAACTTTTGTTTGTTACACTTCTTTCGATGTTGGTCTTGTTGTTTGTGTTGGTGTTGTAGGATTGGAGGTGGTGCTGTTTGCCAGAGCCTTGTTGAATTCTTATTTTAGAAGGAGAGGGTGCTGTCACAATGCCGAAGTAGTAGTGACTAGTTGGTAACATCTTTTGGCATCGTTTATGCTGGGCGGGACAGGAGTCCTTTTAGTTAAACGTTGTAGAGCCGAAAATCTCTTAAGTGGATTCGTCTGCGGGATTACTGCTTGGCATCGTACAGTGCACGATATCATTTTGGTTTTGTCGTCCTTTTTTTCCTGTGAATATCTTTTTTAAATGCCATTTCTATGACAATGAAGAGGGGGGGGCGGACGTTTACAAATTGCATTTTTCCTTGCGGAATGTGCTATTTGAAAATATTGCACTTAGATGCGGGTCTGCGGGTTTAACATTTACGCGATTTTTATTTTTATTTTTTATGTCATTTGGAACTGTTATTATGGGGGGAAGGGGACGGTAGAAATATACTCGTTCATGGTACTGACCTCAATGGGAAATTGTTTTCACTCACTGAACATGAAGGAGTGGGTGAAAATGTAAACTTTTCTCAAAACAACTTATGCAAATGTTAAGGAGCTTTGCAAGGATATACAGCTACCTTAACAAAAGGGGTGTAATTGTCTTTAGATTTTTGATCTTGGTAGTAAATGGAGAACACTTTGTTAGACTTTATGTCATAGTTATGAATTTATTGTGGGAAAAGGAAAAGGACCAAGTCTGTGTCTGTTGTTCTAATTTGTATCAGGCTTGAGCGGAGTGTCTGCGATGAATCAGTTTGGAGTTGCAGATAAGGAGATTAGGGTGAAATCAAATCAGTTCAAAGATTCCTCAACAGAAGCGTCCCTCGGAATGACATAGATGACTAGAAAACCTCGCAGTTTACTGATAATAAAAGGAACAAGCCTGTGGCATTAAAATCATCTGCAAAGTTACCGAAAAACTAATATTGAAACAGTTTTTGGACGCATTTCTGTTTACTTTGGGACAAAGGACAAAGCACAGAAATGGTTGGGGTCTTTTGTTTCAATTTAAGACAGGTTTTCGCCAATGAAGGCGACTAGATTAACGCAAAGGTACGACACAATAACACAGAGCTTAAACATGTGTTAAACATTGGAGGCACACAACTGCCACAAGATCAGTTGGGTCTCGACTTATAGACAGCAAACCTCAAACCAGATCGATCATATAGCAATCAGGCGGTGCTTTAGAAATTGCATCGAAGAAGTTCGAAATAAACGCAGATCAAACATCGGTATGAAAGCGGACCACCATCTTATGGAACCTTTTGTATGCCATCCCACTGCATCCGTCAACAACCATCACTCTAATTTGATGATAATACCCAGATTTGAGGCTCGCCAACAAATCCGCGACTACCTGAACTACCAGTGCCCCTCCAACGAGCGCTGGAAGTATGTGGAAAATCTCTTTCATCTATGCCAGACACCATCGTCGGTGGATGACAAAAAAGCCAGGAGCTATGACTTTCAACACATACCTGGACATGGATCGAAGAGCGTGCAGTTTGCAAAGCCCACGAACTAGAAATTCAATATCACGTAAAACAGAAGGAAGTGCAGTATAGTGTATGACTAAGAAGTGATAAGCGTAATAATATCAACGCACTAGGCACTAGTAGAGGAAACAGTAAGACGTTGTGACAGTAGGAACGTCTGCAATATCACAAAGAAACTTACTGGTGGACAAATTTCATCTTGCAGGAAACTTTGACGGCAATCCGTTGAGTTCAGGTGAGGAAAAGCTAACTAGATGGAGGGATCACTTTGCTCCAATAATAAATCATTTATCATTTAGGTAACAAACCGGTCCCAGGTCCTGATGAGCGCTTCAGTGAAGCAAACTCTCGAATACCCATTTCCGTGTGCAATTGCGCACAGAATTTCTACCGGTTATCAGGGCCTTAAAAAAAATAAGGCGGTTGGCATAGCGGTACTCCTTCAAGCCGAACCCAATATCACTGCAGAAATCCTAAAACTACTTTTCAAGAAAGCATGGGAAGCAGAAGTCTTTCCCGAAAGTTGGAACATAGGAATTATTGTCAAACTGTCTAAGATGGGAAACCTGACTGAATAGTCAAATTTAAAGCTACTTTAACTGCAGGGCAAGTTAGAGCGCATCTCTATTTAACACTCGACCACGAACAGGCAGGTTTTCGGGCCGGACCCTCTTGCATTTACCACATCAACAAACCACAGATCATTATTGAACAGTGTGTGGAGTATACTCGTAGATCTACTCTGAAATTGTTGTTCATAGGCTTCAAGAGAGTCTTCGACTCTTTAATCTAGTTGCAATCATTGACGTATTCCGTCCAGCATAATCGGAAACAAATATGGGACCTAGATGGACAATGACCTCATTTATGAAACATCTATGCTACGCGGATAACGTCTGCCAACTTATACAGAAGATAATGATGAACCTGCACCAAATGGTCCTCATCTTAAAAGCAGAGGCGTATAAGGCTGGGCTTAATTTTAGCAACAGCATTTCCATCTCGAAGACTTGAAATCTCATTCTCAAATCAGCATTACCGGGCAATAAGTCGAGAAGGTAACCAACTTCCTTTATTTTGGAAGGATGATCTTGAAACATCTGACATGGACAGTAGGATTAATAAAGCAGAAGCTACGCTCGGCATGATGGCTTAAATCTGGAAAAGCAATGTCTTGAGGGCTAAAATTAAGTATGCGGAAGGTGACTAATACTATCATTAGGTACCTACAAACCTTCTTCAATAGACATTTTAAGGGTCTCCTGACTGAAGTGTATATCGAAAGATAAACTTCATCCATTACGGGCCAGGAATCTATAGACATGCAAATATGAATGATAATATGACGGTCGCATGTTAGCGCGTGTAGACTGTTGCATCGCGAAGTACTCGTATGATTTGCTATAGAATTAACTTACTCAATCAGTTAGACTAGCGAGCCGTCCATTGCAAAACGGTTGAGGGCGCGCTGGTCATGTGGATACCTTATGTCCCACAAGGCGTTCGGGGAAAAATATCTAATAAAGGCAGTCCTTTTCAGACAAACTTATAAACTTTATTTAGTGACGTATAAAAATATTGTGCCCTACATACGAGAATACGAAATCAAAGTAAAATGGCGTGAGCCAGGAATATATACTGTTATTGACACAGATATTTTTTTAGTAAACGTTGTGTCGGTTTCATCTATTGAAACCGCTCGAGTTCGATGGATTCTTAAACTTAAGCTTCAACATATAAACTATGCTGAATACACCAGCGGAGTGATATTGTAAATTAGAACATGTCAGGATATTGTCATTATTTCCAAGAGAAAACCTTCTATAAAGGAACCATGGGTATGGAGAAGACGCATCTGTGGTTTTTGATGTTTGTGGCATTTCACCGCCCTGTAAGACGAGCGATCTGGAAAACTGTCTTGAATACGGTTTACTCTCCCTGTGATACGATACCCACGAAAAACTCGTGCTCGGAAGGTGCCGGTGCATGACTCATAGCCAAAATTTGTTATAAAAGGAAGACAATAAGTAATCGGCTCAACACAATCCATGATGGGCGTCATAAATATTAGCAGGTACATCGAATTCAAAATCAGATGCAAAGTATTGTATTGTATTGTATTGCATTGTATTGTATTTATTTATTTATTTATTTATTTATTAGCCATGTTTTTACTTTAGTTAGGAAAGGTAACAAATTACGTATACGTCTGATGAAGTCGGGTAGCTTGTTAAAGATTGTCGGAACTACTATCAAGAAAAACTTTTTAAAATGCATTTTATTGTGCGATGGTACAACAACAAAGTTATTTCAATGGATTCGCAAGTTATGAATAGAATTTCTTCTAACTGAAAGATACCCACTTCTAATAAAAAAAAGTTTTAGCACTTTATAGTAGTAGAGATGGCTTAAGGGAAGTATTTTCAGTTCTTGAAATAAAATAAAGCTATTATGGAATCGATTTTTCTTACATAGAATACGTATAACATATTTAAGAGCCAAGAGCAGAGGGTTAAGTTTGTTAGCATGAGTTCCACCCCAACAGGTGATACCATACTTAATCTTAGAATGCACTATGCCATAATAGATCATAACCAGTAATTTTTTTGAACAATATGAATTGAGATCGTAAAATTGTCTGGGGCAACATAGCAAATATTTTTTCAGAGTGTTAGTATGATCGAACCAGTTTAATTTGCTATCCAAGATCACTCCTACGAACTAGTGCCACTATTCTTTCCCCATCGCGGTCTCGCATTTACGTGCAGAGTGATGTAGCTTACCAAATTCCACCACAATGTAGTCCCTGCTCCAATCCGGAATTCAATTTCATGTGGTTAAAATTCCATCTCCGTTAGCAAATTATCCACTACTGCTTTATTTACAGAAGCCCCAAACTGGACAGCAACTCGACCTTTCACGAGTGTGATGCGCTGTCTGACTCCATTCAAGGAATTGTATCCCTGTATCCTCATACTGAAATCGTGATTACGGGCGATTTCAATATACACAATTCTGGTTGGCTTCGACATTCTGGACAGACAACACCCGAAGGACGGTGTGTTAAGATCTTCGCTGCCGAAAATATATCATATCAGCTGAATTCTCGTACACCCATCACACAGTTAGAGAAAAGATTCCTCAAAGAACCGTATGGCAATACGAGAAAGCCAATTGGAACGGACTTAACAACTTCTTTAGGAATTTTAACTGGTCGTTATGTTTCCTCGATAACGACGTGGATGCCGCTGTTGACATGATCACAGAAACTATTCTCTTTGGAATGAGATGCTTTATCCCTCGTTGGATGAAGAGTATCAAACCAAAAGAAAGGGCATGGTACGACTCGAGCTGTAAAGAGGCTGTCAGGGTTAGAGAATTATTTTTTGGGTCCTACAAGACCAACCCGACAGAGGAAAACCGAAAAAAGTTTAAACGAGCCAGAAATGGCTGCAACGTCTTTCTCAAGCGTGTGAAATTCCAATACGATCAAAAACTGAGGCAAAAAATACTGCAACGTCCCAAAGGCAGTAAAAATGTTTGGTCATTCGTCAAAAACATTAGAAATTCTGCCTCATCCTCCATCCCAACGCTCATTTACAATGACATTGAAGCTGTCAGCTCTTTGGATAAGGAAAATCTGCTTGCTGGACCCTTTGCGGCTAGCTCAACACTCCCAGATTGTGCACACTTGAGTGCGTCGAATCTACAGTGGGACGAATCCACTTTCGCACTCGTGTAGTAGCAAGAGTACTTAAAGATCTCAACATACATAAATCCGCTGGTCCAGATGGTATATCTCCCCTTCTTCTGAAGAGCTGTTCTTCCACGCTGGAAAAACCACTGCGTAAGCTTTTTCATTAATCCTACTCTTTAGGACTCTTTCCGAGCAGATGGAAAACAGCATTTGTCCAGCCCGTCCCTAAGAAAACTGGAATCTTCTTCCCTCACTTCCTACAGACCCATTGTACTTACGTCCTTTCTTCCCAAGGTCATCGAAGCGCTTATAAACCGTCAGCTCATGAAATATCTCGAAACACGAAAACTTTTCAATGACCGGCAATATGGTTTTCGTTGCAACAGGTCCACTGGTGATTTGATGGCATGTCTCACCGAAAAGTGGAACCAAAGCGTACATCAATCTGATGAAAGCAAGATAGTTGCACTTGATATTTCTAAGGCATTTGACAGAGTTTGGCATCGGGCTCTTTTGTCGAAAATGCCTGCTTTTGGAATCGATGACTCTCTTCTTCAATGGATTAGAAATTACCTTTCGGAGTGTTCAATTCGAGTTGTCTTGAACGGTTTCAAGTCTGATATTCACAAAATAAATGCTGGTGTGCCCCAGGGCTCCGTTCTGTCTCCGATACTCTTTTTAATTTTCATAAATGATCTCTTGTCTGCTACTTCTAATCCAATTTATTCCTTTGCTGATGACAGCACTCTCTGCTTCTCATATTCGTTCCCGGACTCACGTTCCTGCTCTTCGGCTGTAGAACGGGAACGGCAGCGTATGCTAAGCTCATTAAATACCGATATTAAAAGCATAACCAATTGTGGAAACAGTAAGAGAGTAGAATTTAATTCTTCCAAAACTCAATGCTGTCTGCTGTCATTATTATGCCATTATAATAATGGCATGAATGGCATTTGCATCGACGTAAGAAATATTTTACCTCCTCTGATCTGGCAACAATATATAAGGCATTTATCCGCCCAAAACTGGAGTACAATGCCCACATCTGGTAAGGTGCTCCTAAAACATCTCTGCGCCTGCTAGATAGGATTTAAAACCGTGCGATAAAACTCATAGGTGATACTAATATCAGTCAATCAATTGACACCCTCTAACACCGACGTAATGTCTCCTGGCTCACTCTGTTTTATCGCTATTTCCACCACCAGTTCTCCATTGAAATCGCCAGTAGCATTCCGCCCATTCTAACTTTCAACCGTATCACCCGTCTCGCTATGAATGCTCATCAGTATACCTACCATCAAGCCCATTTTCGGACGTACACTAAATTATCGTGATTCTTTCCTAAGCCGTACAACTCGCTTATGGAATACCCTGCCGATCTCTGTATTTCCTGGTCGTTATAACTTACAGACATTTAAAAACAATGTACATCGATACCTGTCTTTTCTTCTTTCCTAAATTTCCTTCGCCCGCGCTGTGTACGAACATTTTAAGGGTACAAAAACCCATTGAGCGCGCGCCGATTATAAAAAAAAAAAAAAAAACTTCAAGGTACTTAAAGGATTGAACAAAATCTATTTTAAAACAATGATTGGAGCAAGTTTCACTAGAATTAAATGTACTGGTGCTCCATGCAGAGTTAGTTTCGACTTTAAACTTAAGACAGTCAGAAGCGTGATAAAAAAGATTACAGTCAAGCAGAGTAGAAGACCATGATAAATTGAAATACATCACTTTAGTCTTATTACTCAAAATCATGTGATGCTGAGCAAACCAGCGTCTCAAAAGATCCAAGTCAACTATTAAGTTAAGTGGAAAAGGCTATGTCATAAGCAAAAGCTGTCGAGTAACCTTTAAATTTCTGTAAAAAGATGGAGTTAACAAAAATTAAAAAAAGTAATGGTCCAAGGACTGACCCTTGTGGTACACCGACCTTTAAGTTACGTAGCACACTGTATTTTCCTTTAGTTTTAACATGCTGTTTTCCATCAGACAAATAAGAAACAAACCAATAGTACAAAAAAACCACGAAATCCTGCTCTATAAAGCTTACTCAAAACAATGTGAGGATATACTAGATCAAACGCTCTAGTTAGATCAACTAAAAGGGCAGCAGTGAAGAAACTTTGATTGATACCATCATAGACCTCACTACATAACTTTAAAAGTGCGTCTTCAGTAGATCTGCAAGCTCGAAATCCAAACTGACAATCACTAAAAAATCGTTGTTTGGTTAAAAAAATCTGGAATTCTTCTTTTCATGGCTTTTTCAAATATCCTGGAGCAAACGGGCAAACGAGATATCGGTCTATAGTTATTAAGACAACGAAGGTTGGATTTGTTATGGAGCGGAATGACTTCAGCAATTTTAAGTGCATCAGGAAAAACTCCTCCGAATACGCTTTTATTAAAAATGTGAGCTAGCATATCCACAATATTAAATGCTATCCTTTTTAGAATAACATTAGAGCAACCATCCGCTATAACGGTGTTGGCGTCTTTTAAAGAATTAATAATTTTATATGTATAATTCACTTGAAGAAATGTTATAAAAACAACAGCTTTCACCAAAAAAGGTAGCACTTACTAGTCCCTCGTCAGCAATAGTTGGATTGTTTTTATCAAATACTTCAGTGAGCTGACGGTTTATCAGTAATTATTAGCTGTGGACAAAAAAAACTCATTGAACTTCAGTTGGATCCGAAACTGTCAAATCATCCACTGTCACAACTAATGGTTTGTCTTCACGGACTTTGCGATTTAAAATTTTGTTGACTTGTTCTTTTGGAAGAAGTTTTGAATGCACTATTGAAAGGGTATTTCTTACATTTAAGTCCCAATTTATTTTTCTTGTTTATTTTTCTTAGCAAAGGTCCAGATATCCACTCTTTTAAACGTCTAGATTTGTGATCAGAAGTATTTAAATGAAGAGTACAACAGTCAAGCAAAATCCCTAATTTGTGTAAAAAGTTATCAAAAGCTATAGAAGGACAATTTGCTTTCATTAATAATGTCTAAATAGTGAAGACTTATCATGCAATGATCGGTGATACCGAAATCAGCTAAAGAGGTCACAAGACCACAACTATGAGATCTACCACTTCTAGAAAAAATATGGTCAATGCATATACTAGAGGTACCACATATGTGCGTTGGCTTATCAATACATCAATCCAAACCATTAGCAGCTAGTAACATTAGGTAACTATTCACAAAAATAGTCTTAGAGAGGAGATCAATGTTAATATTAACCAGGAAAATTAAGTTTTTGGATTTGTCATTCACGAGAAATTCATTAAGTTAAGTTCATCAAGGAAAACATCTCTATTACTATCATGCAGCCAGCCTATAGGCACCAACAAAGACTGTTTTTTCATCTCTTAAATAAAAATTAATATTCGCAGAGTGCAGATTAAAGTTAGAAACTTCTAAATTATTGTATATATTTTTAATAAAAACACCGACACCACCAAACGAAAAAGAATTGTTGCATGCAGCAAAAAAGGCATAACCCGGGATTTTATAGTCATCTTTTTCACTATCGAAAACCCAAATTTCGGAGACAAAAATAAAGTCAGGCTTATTTGAACACGACTCAATATGCAGTACCAATAAATCAAAATTAGCGCGAAGGCTACGAATATTTTGGTGAAATATAAAAAAGCTATCTGAGGATGCATGCAAAATATCTTTATCAAAGCTACAAGACGAAACAATATTAATTTCTGGATAAAGATTGTTTAAGTTCGCAAAATGCATTTGATTAAAGATTTCTTAAGTCATCTATACAATTAATTTTAATAACTTTATCACCTTCTGATTTTCACATTAACAGTTCTGAATTATTGAACCATAAATACTTCTAGTGTTTAATTTTTTTTATTTCCTGCGCAGCTTTCCGAAGTTCCCTGGTGTGAAAAGATAAACTATTGTTTATATAGATACAATTGCTGTTGTAATCGTTTCCAAACAATTTAGCTGTCAAGCGCCTTTTATTTTCTTTCTTTTTCGTAAGCTTCAGCTTTGTATTATATGAACAAAACTTAATACAAAGAATATCAGCTGATTCAGTGCCAACAGTTTTTGTTTTTATTTTTTTTTTTTCTAAATGTTCTCAATTTGATCTTCATTAATATTTACATCTAGTCCATCCGAGAACAGCTTGAGAGCTTTGTCTAAAGCATTAGACTTAGTTAGATCAGGTACTCCAACTATTTCTACAGCGTTCCGTCTCTGATTTTGCTCAAGCAAAATTTGCGGAGGGGAGGAATTCAAGAAAGTAACTAGAGACGTTTTAGAGAGCTTTTTAACTCATTTAAAGTAAGATTGGAATCCTTACAATTTAAAGCAAAAAGTAAGAACCTGCCTCACGGTCACTTACAAGTGATTTAACACAAAGTTGCTAGTATCTGTCATTGGTTGTTGTAAAAAATGAGGTCATTAAATATTCTGGTGCGCCCTTCGATGGGTTCATGTCGCCTTTCCCCTATGGCATACAAACTGGACGTATGCTGCAATAAGGTATAGATAAGCTAGATATCTGTAAACACTAGACAGCTCTAGAGGCGATCGAATATTGGTACTCTAAAATGGGTTTTTACTCAATGCAAGCTAGGTTGTTGTCTTTGGGAGAAGGAGGAAGCTGCCTGGTCTAACTCATTTAGTGCTTAAAGGCATCACCACCCTTTTCTCCAAAAAAGCTTATTATAACATATATTATATTATATCCTGAGTAGCTTACTTCTTCGGACATAATTTGTCGGGTTAGCGCTGTTGGCTTCCTGGTAATTTAGAGAGCTCTTGGAAAAACATAGGGCTTGACACCCAGTAAGGTCTTTTAGACGTGCAGGTCTATGATAAAACCAATTATATTCTATTGATCTGCTGTTTGGTGGATTAAGCAAATAAATCACTGTTTGCTTTTTCCAGACTCCAAAGTACGGCTTGTTTTAGCTGTTTAGCAGCTTTACTTAGCAGGACTTCCCCAGATCTATTCTCCATTACATTCACTCATGGGCTGGAGTCTCAAGACCATCGTATTTTTGAAAAGATATTATTTTTGATACAGCCCTCACTGAAGTTTCATTGAGCCTTCGCGCCGACTATCATTTTGCTCTATCATTCATCACATCATAATGTAGTCGGATCTTGACCGATGGGTATAAAACTAATCCATTATGTTACGCGAAACAATCCTGGACTTCGCTACATTTAGGTCCGTCTTATTAGGGGAAAATTGACTTTATTTTGAGAAACAGGTGTTCGTAGCAGTACGCAAGCAACGTTTATGGTCTACTGAACCTTCTATCGACTTATAAGCTAAATTTTTTTTTTGTTTGTGCACCTGACCAGATGTGGGCATTGTATTCCAATTTTGGGTAGATGGATGCTTTATATATTGAAGCCAGATCAGAGGGGGTGGTATATTTCTTACACCGCTTGAGAAAACCTAGACATTTCGCAGCATTTTTGACGACATCGAATCTGTGGTCATTCCAACGTACGTCATCGCTGACACACATACCGAATATGGACAGTTTTTTGGATTCGACGATGTAAATGCCATTCATGGATATTTACTAGATGGAGTGAAAAGTGACCTCCTTGGGAATTAAACAGTATCGCACTGAAATTTGGCATGGTGCTTTGAAGTCCGTTTCATATTTAGGAACGGACTTCAAGGCACCATAACCTATTTTGCAGTAGCAGTGCATTCTGGCGGTCAAGGATGTCACTTTTCATTCCATCTAGTACTGTCTGAAAAGTGTGTAGAGTTACATAGTCTCCTTGTAACTCTACACACTTCTCCCAGCGATGCTCCCACCTCTCTAACCCGTCCAAATAGTACTTGGCGTTTTTCTCCGCAAAATAATTGTTATTGCCAGCTCATTTGATGAAAATCTTTGTCCTCCGAGCGCAGTTTTTAAATGAGGAAACAAAAAGAAGTCGCTTGGGGCTACATCTGGTGAATAAGGCGGATGGTCAAGCAGTTCAAACCGTAATTCATGGATTTTCGCCATGGCAACCGCTGAGATGTGAGACGGCGGTGAAACAGGATTTTCTTTTTCTGCAAATGTGGACGTTTTTCCGCAATTTTTGCCTTCAGCTTAGCAAGTAATGATGCGTAGTATTCTCCTATAATGGTTTTTCCTTTTTGAAGATAATCGATTAAGATAACTCCTTTACTATCCAAAAAAAAACAGTCGCCATCACTTTCCCAGCCGAAAAAACAGTTTTTGCTTTTTTTTGGAGCCGGCTCGCCCTTTGCAGTCCACTGTTTTGACAGAATTTTTGTTTCGGGCGTATAATGGTGTATCCAAATTTCATCTACAGTAATTAATCGGCGCCAAAACTCGGATTTATTGCGATTAAACTGCGTCAACAGAGCGTTGGAAATGTTTATTCGAACAGGTTTTTGGTCTAACGTAAGCAAACGCGGCACCCAACGCGCGGACAGCCTTCTCATGCCTAAATCTTGGTTTAATATATATACATATAACAAACACGTTTTTTGGACATTTTCATAACCTGTACTATCTTTCTCACTTTAATTCGGCGTCTAAGACCATTTGGTGAACTTTAGCAATGTTATCGTCAGTGGTTGTAGTTTTTGGACGTCCCGAACGTTCATCATCTCCCAAGCTCTTACGGCTACGTTTAAATCCAGCTGCCCAAAATTTCACTGTAGTAAATGATGGTGCAGAGCCCCCATACACAGAGTCCAACTCATTTTTGATTTGCTGAGGAGAATTTAATAACAGCTCGACACTCAATTTTTTCCAATTTTCACAAAAAAACACTCACATCGACTCACTCAAACCACTGTCAACTAAAAACTGCGCGTCCAAAATGACTGAAACTTCGGTAAGTAACTGTCAAAAGATGCACAACTAGCGTTCACTAGCTTTTATTAACGAGTGCCGCTATCTTTACTTTTTAGACAACCCTCGTAAATTTCGCTTTAATGCAGTTGACAGCATTGAGTTTTGGAAGCATTAAATTCCACTCTGTTGATAGTTTCCCAATCGGCTATGCTGTTAATGTTGGAATTTAATTAGATCAACATACTCTGGCGTTCTCGTTCTACAGCCAAAGAGTAAGGGGGTGAGTCCGGGAGCGAATAAGAAAAGCAGGGAGTATTGTCATCAGGAAAGGAATATATTGGATTGGAAGTAGCAGACAAGAGAACATTAATGAGAATTAAGAAAAGAGTCTCGGAGACAGAACGGAGCCCTGCGGCACACCAGGATTTATTTTGTGAATATCAGACTTGAAACCATCCAAGACAACTTGAATTGAACATTCCGAAAGGTAATTCCTAATCCATTGAAAAAGAGAGTCATCGATCCCAAAAGCACGCCTTTTCGTCAAAAGAGCCTGATGCCAAATTCTGTTAAATAGATTAGAAATATCAAGGGCAACTATCTTGCTTTCGCCAGATAGATGTACGCTTTGGTTTAATTTTTCGGTGAGATTGGATTGCAGTTGATAGGCTGAATTTACAGAGTTTATCTGGATCCCGAAATGAGATCGCCGATGCTCGGTTCAGTGGAGTACTTCTCATGATCTGAGCCTTTTTTTGGTTTCCATTGACGGTTGGATCTATGAAGCACAACCGTAGCTGGTATGACTCTCCAGGTTGCAGGTAGACCAAAATTGCTTCCAAAAAGTCAGTGGCCTTTTTGCTGTTTCTTGACAGGAAATGCTATGACTTGGTGCGTTCTTATAAGCACCTAAGTATACTTGTCATAAGCGACATCAATTCCTGGTGTGAGAGTGATAACGACACCTCGGAGATTTTGGTAAATTAATATCCGACTTAGACAGGTACTCTGCACTAATGTGTTAGGTGCTGGTAATGCATGCACTTTATTACCGAAGCGATTACATATCTTTTTTCAAAAGACCGATAAATTTCATCAAAGGGAATATAAAAGGAGTACAATGAACTGGTTCTTTGTCTAAGCAGTCTGTTCCAATAGAAAAAAAAGTTTGACTAACTAACTGTCATCATTCGACGATTTTTCTCTAGAATAAACTAACGCTTTTTACACGATGTTAATAATTGCACCATGAAGTTGAAATCGTTAGAGTAACTGTATTTTCTCCGCTCTTGTTCTAGTCTTGTTCTCATATCTAATGTTAGGCATCATCTCTTTCAAACAAGCTGCAAATGTGGTCCTTTAACATTCTCAACACCAGATGTAAATCTACTCCCCTTCAACTCCAACTACGCAACTTCAGCAAGATCCCACTACTGAGCTTCATAGATGGAGAAGTTTCTCAATTTGAAGGGAAAAGAACATGCATGGATTATTTTGGTCAATACACCTTTGCTGCGCCTAATGCTCAAAAGCGATTGCGTAAACCTTCCTTTGATATCAGACCAGCATCGACACAGGTACTGCCTCCACTCTCGACAACATTTACCATATATTTGAATGACATTACATAATTATCCTTAATAACTAGCAAGCTCTTAAAGTTGAGCTTTCCTATAAAGCTAATGAGGATTATAAATCAAAAGTTTATTTTCAACGTTAATGCGCAAATGGCATATCTAAAGCACTAAAAGCTTTTTCAATAATTCCGGGGTTCGTGTATCAAATAAAGCTCTAGTCAGTATCTCCAACACTAAGTCTTTATATCCATGCATCTATGAAAATTCGCCACCCTCCTCATGAATGCAACAAAATGGTTTAATTTTTAATCCGACAGGTGGTAAATCGTTTTCGTGCCACTTCATTTGTTTCTTTTTAAAGTCTGTAAAGGGTGAGACAACAGCTAGTGCGGAAGTTTACATTAAATTAAACAACACACATTTATTATGAAATCAATGCAGAATTTTATTTATTAATAAAGTCCGGTCTATGGCAATTATGAGTGGCATCTGTTGTAAGCCACCATCCGAAGGTCAAAATTATTAATGACTTTTTGTAGAATAAGCGGGTCAATGGCCGCAATTTCAGTTTGGATGTTATGTCGCTGGGTTATTGGGATAGACCTTACTCTTCAAATAACCTCACACACAGGAAGAAGTCTAAAGGTGTCAAATTGCATGACCTTGGAGGCCAATCAATTTCTCCTCTAACCGAAGTAATGCGATCTTCAAATTTCGCGGTAGCACCATCCTCTTGAAAACAGAGATCGTCCAGACCCAATTCTTTAAATTTTGGGAAAAAACATGTTGCGGTAACAATCTCCATTCACTGTAGCTATCTCTCCAGCCTCATCTTCGAAAAAGTCCGGGTCAATGATGTCGCTAACCCATAATCCGTATCATACAGTGGAGTTTTTTTTTTGAGATGCATTGGTTTTTCGTGAATATTGTATGGGTTTTCAGGTCCCTGGAAACGAAAATTTTGCTTATTTACGTACCCATTCATTCAAAAATGGGCTTCATCGGAAAAGATCAAGATGAAACTCGACGAGATGATTTTTAAATTCAAACTCAAGTTCAGGTTCAACTGAACTCAAGCTTAAACTTCCACTGTGAAACTGGGCATTAGTTTAATACAAAAAGTGTTAATTTTTTAGAAGTTTGGTTCTTAAACTGGCAACACTGTTTCCACAGTTTGTCAATTTGACAGTTGTAAGCTGATTTCTGGTTAGTATTGTACGTTTTGCCATTTTGCGGTGAATAGATTAACGTCAGAACAACGCGTGCAAATTGAGCAAACTTATTTCGAAAACCACGATTCGGCTCGCCAAACTTATCTTGCGCTACGTCCATTTTACGGTCGACATAATCCTCCATCTGAGCAAGTTATTCGAAACAGGATGAATCATTTCCGCACCACGTACACTCTAGTGGATAATACGCATCCCCAAAGACGACAAACAGTGCGAACAGAAGAAGTTATTGCCGTTGTGGAGCGCAGTGTTGAGGAGAATCCGAACGAGCCGATTCGGCAGCGTGCGCAGCAATTGGAGCTATGCCCATCCACTTTGTGGAAGATTTTATGGAAAGATCTTACCTTAAAAGCTTATAAGATCCAGCTTGTGCAAGAGTTGAAACTGAGTGACCATTATACGCGTCCTAGGTTCGGCGAATGGATCAAAAACATGATTCAGCTTGATCCTCATTTTCAACGCATGAGGCCCATTTTTGGTTAAATGGATATGTAAATGAGCAATATTGCTAAACATGATTTCTGACTTTTTCGTTCCTCAGTTGAATGGCATTGACGTAACAGAGCTTTGGTTTCAACAAGATGGCGCAACATGCTACGCGGCGCACAACACCATCAATTTATTCCGGGAAATATTTGCTGAGCGCATAATTGCTCGTCATGGATCTGTGATCTGGCCTCCACGATCCGGTGATCTCACACCTTTAGATTACTTTCCTTGAGGGTATATGAAGTCACTTGTCTATGCCGATAAACCAAAGGCGTTGGACCATTTGGAAGTCAACATTCGTCGTGTTATTGCTGATATGCAATATACCAGTTGTTCGATGAAGTTGTTGAAAATTTGACTTCACGATTGTGCTTCATCCAAGCTAACTATGGCACGTGTATGCCAAATATCATATCCAAACACCAATGGCATAAAATTATCTATTAAATACAGCTAATACCATAGACATTAACACCAGCTTCAAGTACTTTATTTCATATTAAATTTGTATAACTCTAAAAAAAACACACTTTATAATACTCGTACATACAATACAAAACTTACGAGCAAAATTATTCAATAGAATTATTGTTTATTAGATTTCTTGAATTCAGTATTTAGTTTTAAGTTAAGATTTAACATTTTAATATTTGTAATTAGATCTAACATTCAGTTGCTGCAATTTTGATTTAAAAGAAAGTTTTTTATGTTTTGTTTTCCTAGATTCAAAATTTCTAAACATTTTAAGTTCTTGTGGAATTGTATGGAATTCAACTGTCTTCTTCCATAGTTGTTGTAAAATCGGGGTTTTTGGAGCATATCTTGTGCCCGTCTTGTGTTTATCCCATGGTTAATTAGTGTGATGAATCGTCTGTCGTCGTAATAAATCCGCTGACAGTTCATGCGTAAGTAGAAATAAGTACTTGGAGATGAGAGAAAAATACACAGCAAAAAATAGTCGCTCTGTAACCCATACGTCAAAGTTGAACCAAAGCATGAGAAACACCAACTTTATTTCACTTTAATCGATGAGTGATTTTTCTGCTCTTCCAAATGTAGATGCTGCGAACCAAGTGAAATTAGAACGTTGCAATGTTTCCTAGCAACATTCTTTGCAACATGTAGTTTCACCATCTCATATCAAGAACAACACTCAACACACCGTCAAGAATGATTTATTCTCAATGGAAGAATTGAACATACTTGTTATGGAATTGATAAATAAATTAGGTTCTTGTAGAATTAAACAAGAACCATTTACTGCCATCGTACAATTAGCTGCTAAGTTTCTGTACTCTAATGTTAAGTAATTTAGTAAATAGTAACTTAAATATTGGAACATGGAATGCAAGAGGTATTATGTAGACAAAAACATGCTGAGTTCTTTAATTTTCTAAATGTACACAATGTTGATGTTGAGTTAGTCACAGAGACTGGGTTAGATAGTTCCTATCGAATTTCATGGTCCTCCTTTGAATGCTATCGAATAGATAGGGAGAATAGATGAGGAGGTGGTGTGGCGATTCTAATCCAGAAATCAATTCAAAATGGTATTCCAAGTAGTTTGGATACGCAATATGTCGAGAATATACTAGATGGAGTGAAAAGTGACATCCTTGACCGCCAGAATGCGCTGATACTGCAAAAAAGGTTATGGTGCCTTGAAGTCCGTTCATATTTAGGCAGACATGCCAAATTTCAGTGCGATACTGTCTTTAGTTTTGTTTTGACAGCTGATTGTTGTTGACGTGTTTGGCATCATGTTGAGTATGGACAAAAACGATTTTCGTTCTCTCATAAAACATTATTTTTTGAGAGGCAAAACGGAGAAGGAAACAAAATAAAAGTTGGATAAATATTATGGGGCTAATGTTCTGTCAGATTACACCGTCAAATATTGGTTTCGGGCGGACTTTTGCCGTCGATTGGTAACTGGATTTGGATCCCTCGGACTATTATCTCTTCCCAAACCTCAAAAGATGGCTCATCAATAAAAAATTCAGCTCAAGCGGGGAAATCATAGGAGTATTTTGCAGACCTTCCGAAAAATTTCTTTTCGGACGGGATCAATAAGTTGAAAAATCGCTGGAATAAGTGTATCAAATGAAAAGAGGACTATATTGAATAATATAAAAAGACATTTAAAAAATTTTTTTTTAATTCCCAAGGAAGTCAGTTTTCACTCCATCTAGTAGGTTTAGAAATAAAGTTAAGAAATTGATCACTTCCTAAAATCTACTGTGTGTATTTCTCAGGCGGAAATTCTAGTCCAGTTATTAAAGAAAGATTACGATCGGACTTACGATTTTTTGATAGGTGGTGATCTCAATTGCAGACACAGAGATTGGGGTTACATCCGAGCAAATTCGTTTGGTAACGTTTTGTGTGACCTACTTACCTTTTTACCTGTCCATGTTCTGTCACGATCTAGTCCAACTTATATCCCAGCTGGTTCTCGTGGTCGTCCATCTATTCTTGATTTATTTTTTACTAGCTTATCTAGTCATCTCTCTCAGCCAATATCAATAAAAGATTTACCGTCGGATCACAACCCAGTTTTTTGTCAACTTCCGTGTTCCGGAAACAAAATTGTGCAATACTCCCTTGATCTGAAGAATGCTAATTGGGCTGTTTATCGTAGAGCAATGAAACTTAAATTGCGAAATTTATACACAGATTTAGACACCATAACTAATACAGACGACATTGATACGAGAGCGGGTCAATAAGTCCGTGACTTTTTGAATTTCTGACCTCTTTACTGAAACAGCAACACTGCTCCTGTCAACAGGCATCTGTCAGTTGACTCCTGTCAAAATTTAAACTTGCTGCGTCAGTTAGTTTGTGTTTGACAGCTATTTTTATCAGACTACTCACTAATTTGAGGAGAAAATGGAAAAAAGTGAATTTCGTGTGCTTATTAAGCATTATTTCTTGCGAAAAAAAACCATTACCGAGACCAAGGCTAAGCTTGATAAATACTATGGGGACTCTGCACCATCGATTTCAATGGTAAAAAAGTGGTTTACTGAATTTCGTTGTGGCCGTACAAGCACTGAAGATGCCGAACGTCCTGGACGCCCAGTTGAGGTCTCTACACCCGAAACAATCGAAAAAATTCACGATATGGTGTTGGCCGACCGAAGATTGAAAGTGCGAGAGATTGTAGAAGCCGTAGGGATCTCGCATGGCTCAGTGGTTTCAATTTTGAATGATCACTTGGGCATGAGAAAGCTTTCCGCAAGATGGGTGCCGCGTTTGCTCACAGTCGACCACAAACGCAATCGTGTAACAACTTCACAGGAAGGTTTGGCGTTGTTTAATCGCAATATGGAGGAGTTTTTGCGCCGTTTTGTAACCGTGGACGAAACATGGATCCATCACAACACACCAGAGAACAAACAACAGTCAAAACAGTGGGTTTCTAAGGGTGAATCGGCGCCAAAGAAGGCCAAGGTGGGTTTGTCAGCCAATAAAGTTATGGCGACTGTTTTTTGGGATGCACGCGGGATAATCCACATTGACTACCTTCAAAAGGGAAGAACAATCAATGGGGAATATTATGCCAACTTATTGGACCGATTCAATGACGATTTGAAAAAAAAACGACCTCATTTGGCCAAGAAAAAAGTTCTTTTCCACCAAGACAATGCAAGGGTGCACACATGTGCAGTTGCCATGGCAAAAATCCATGGATTGGGCTATGAATTGCTCCCTATTCTCCAGATTTGGCTCCGAGCGACTACTTCTTGTTCCCAAACCTGAAGAAATGGCTTGGTGGAAAAAGATTTGACTCCAATGATGAAGTCATCTCGCAAACAAAGGCCTATTTTGAGGACCTCGACAAATCATTTTTTTTGGAAGGGATAAAAAAATTGGAGAAGCGTTGGACAAAGTGTATAGAGCTCAAGGAAGACTGCGTTGAAAAATAAAATTATTTTTTATCAAAAAATCTGTGTTTTAATCCAAAAGTCACGGACTTATTGACCCGCCTTCGTATTGTTGTTAACGACTTTTCTGGCCACATTTGAAGTTCAGCTAAGTGTAGCATAGCAAAGGTAAAAAAAAAATATTATCGTATGAAACTCCCAAATAACGTTATAGAAATAATTCAGTTGAGAAATATGCATAGGCGAAATTGGCAGAGGTTTAGACAAGATATTTCCCAAAGGCTTGTAAAGTATTGGGTCTATAACTTAATTCGTGCGGTTTGCAAAGAGATGACGTAACTTGTATTATTCCATTGTTATTATTCCATTGGAACATGCGTTGGAAAGCTACTGTCATTGCACGTCATTTCAGTATATGTCATTCATTTGAAGCGTAAACAACAATAATTTTTTTTCACTCAAATATGTCGAACTTTGTGCCTGAAAATGTGTTTTTGCGGGGAGTTCTTCTTCATTACTTTAATATGAAGAAAACTGCTGCCGAAAGTCATCGTAATTTGGTGGAAGTTTATGGTGAACATACGCTAGCTGAGCGAATGTGCCAAAAGTGGTTTCCACGATTTAAAAGTGGTGATTTTGGCTTGGAAAACGATGAACGTCCTGGGCAGCCAAAAAAGTTTGAAGATGAAGAACTGGAAGCATTACTCTATGAAGATTGTTGCCAAACACAAGAAGAGCCCGCAGAATCTTTGGGTGTCACTCAAGCAGCCATTTCAAAACGTTTAAAAGCAGCTGGATATATTCAAAAGCAAGGAAATTGGGTTCCACATGAACTCAAGCCGAGAGACGTCGAAAGGCGGTTTTGCATGTAGGAAATGCTGCTGGAACGCCACAAAAGTAAGTCATTTTTGCATCGGATTGTTACTGGTGATAAAAAATGGATCCATTACGACAACCTCAAGCGCAAAAAATCATATGTGAAACCCGGCCAACCAGCCAAATCAACGGCAAAGCCGAATATCCATGGCGCGAAGATAATGCTCTGTATTTGGTGGGATCAGATGGGTGTGCTGTATTATGAGCTGCGAAAACCGGGTGAAACCATCAATGGACAACGGTACCGAACACAATTAATCCGTTTGAAGAGAGCACTGGCCGAAAACGCCCGGAATATGCGACCAGACACGAGGCAATAATTTTCCATCAATACAACGCTCGGCCCCACATTGCTATTCCGGTTAAGGAACTATTTGGAAAACAGTGGATGGGAAGTCTTACTCCATCCGCCTTATAGCCCAGACCTTGCCTCTTCTGACTACCATTTGTTCCCGTCGATGCAGAACGCCCTCACTAAAATACGGTTCATATCAGAGCAGAATATCAAAAATTGGCTTGATTCATTCTTGGCTGCTAAACCGGCGCAGTTCTTTTGGGATGGGATCCAAAAATTGCCAGAAAGATAGGAAAAAGTCATAGCTTCAGATGGGCAATACTTTGAATAATACTATTGTGCATGTTTTTCTTAAAATAAACCTTCAAATTTTGAAAAAAAAACCGCACGAATATATTTATATACCCAATACATACTATATATTTTATATCTGCCTCGCTCACAAGTTCACTTGCTGTAGTTTCACATGCAGCAGAATCAAAACTTTGTAGAGAATTTTCTACAGTTGATTCAGTATTTGCATCACTAAGGCGTTGCGAAACAGTGTGATTTTTTACAAATTGTTCACAAAGAACATTAGCTTTTTGTGTGTCAGTGTAAGAAACATTACCATTTTGCACTACAGATGGAATTTGCTTATTTTTTATTTTGATTACTCTAGCAATATTTCAGAAAGGCTTAGAAGCCTTGTCAAGTAAGCTCAGTTTATTGTTCCATTCTTCGCTGCGCTTATTATAAATTAGTTTAGCTATTGTACAATACATAAACTAGCTATTAAGAAAGCCAGTGGATTAGACAATATAAAAAAATGTATATCTTAAAAATATGCCGAAATGTGGGTAGAAATATGTAACGTTTTGAATAAATGGTTGTCTGAAAATGCAATATTTTCCCAACTCCTGGAAAGAAGCCAAAATATTTCCTATACTGAATGTCGGAAAACTTCCCGATAAACCAGAAAGTTATAGGCCAATAAATTTGCTCAACAGTTTAAGCAAAATTTATGAAAGGGTATTACAAATTAAATTGTTAAATATTATTGAAGAAGGAAAAATCTACCCTAATGAGCAGTTTGGGCTTAGATGAAATCATAGCACTTGCCATCAAGTGCTCAGAATATGCAACCGTATCATGGAAAATCGTCTCAAGGGAAAATCAACGGGAATGATAGTTTTGGATATTGAAAAAGCCTTTGATAGCGTTTAGCACAATAGCTTATTATACAAAATGATTAATTTTAATTTCCCTTTGTAGTTTTATGTAAAATTGTCCAAAGCTTTTTGTCAGAGTTTATGTCAATAATATTCCCTCTTAATAAAAAAAATTAATTACTGGAGCTCCGCAAGGCCCTGTACTTGGACCTAGAATATATAATTTGTATACATCAGATGTACCAGATTTACCTCAGCGTGAACTAGCTATGTATGCTGACGACACAGCGATTTTTTCGTCGCATTTGTTTGGCCTCAACATTGAAATCAATCTTCGAAATGCGATCGAAATCATAATTTGTTATTATTATATATAGTAAATGGAAGATAAAAGTAAACGCGGAAAAGATTCAAGCTGGAATTGTCTCTTGCCGTCTAATCAACTAGTCCTAAATGGTCATCAGGTTGACTGGAAACAACATGTCAATAAAATATTGTTACATAAAGTAATCTTTCAGGCAATTCTGTTGTATGGATGTCAAGTGTGGGGTAAATGTGCTAATTGCCATATAAAAAAAATACAAATTCAACAAAATGAGCTCCTAAGAATGATGCTGAATTTACCTTGGCATTACTCAACTTCCGAACTTCACGTGAAGGCCGATGTTGAATTGATTTCCTGTAGAACACGCAAGCTTAATGAACGTTTACCACACGTTGTAATTTTTCTAATAACCATTTAATTACTCAATTAAATTCATGATGAGTTTCAACATGCTCATTTTAATAATTCAATAACGAAAAGTCTTGTAATGTCAATTTTATATTTATTCATTTATTACATATTTATTTATCATATTTATTTCTTTATATCCGTTAATCAATTTCTGTTCTAATTACTTTAAATATTTGTCTTTATGTATTTATTAAATTATTTATTTATTTATCCGATTATCTATTTATGTATTTAAACAATTAGTTAATCTTGTTCTTTTTATTTTTAGTAATAATTTTTTTATTTTTTTTTGCATTGAAGGAAGTTTTTTTTTTTTGTTATTTCCCTTCAACACTTAAAATTGTTGATTTAATATATATTTACTAGCCAATTAAATTATTACAGTTGAAAGATATAAGTGTCATATCACATCACTGTATTGTAAATTGTGTGGTGGCAAACCCTTGTAATATTATTAACGGAAATAAAAATCTATTCTAAAAATTCATTTATATTGCTAAGTAGCACCCCCAACTACATATATGCTACATTTAGAAACGGGAACGCCCCTATGTTTCTGAACACATTAAAAATGCATTTTAATTATATAGGAAGAGTGATGGCGCTGGAGGAAGAAAGACTACCGAAAAAAGTACTTACGCACATCATAAGAACAAGAGGCAATCTTAGTGCAAGAATGGGAGCGTCTTGAGTCAGAATGTGGAGTAATACTTAATATTGCACCAGACTGCAGACTTGCAGTCCGATTATATAACAATGCAATTTGATATATTATTAAAAAAAACTGGCAATATTATATATCAGAAATATGTCAGTGAAGCCCAATCTTCACAATATAGGTTGGACAACAGCAAAATAAAATACCACCTTGAAAAACGAACTTATTTTTTGCGAGTGAACTGCTTTACGACAGATAAAATAAGCACTATTTTCAAAATGAGAGGAGAGTTGGTTCAGGTGAATTCTATACCGCACAGACCTGAACTGCCAATTTTGTGCAATATCTGCAATATGGGAGTAGGGAAAGGTGCATAGTACATTTTCTAGCAATACCACCTTGATCAAAATGTTCCCGCACCACAACACCATTGTTCCGATTTGAGTTCTGTTTTTTTTTTTAAGTTGGTAAATCTGTCGTTGATATTCCCTCTACCAGATGGAGTGAAAAGTGACTGGGAATTAAAAAATTTTTTTTTTTAATGTTTTTTTCTATTATTCAATATAGCCCTCTTTTAGTTTGATACACTTATTCCAGCGATTTACCAACTTCTGGATCCCGCCCGAAAAGTAGTTTTCCGGAAGGTCTGCAAAATACTCCTCCGTGGCATCGATGACTTCCTCGCCTGAGCTGAATTTTTTATTGATAAGCCATCTTTTGAGGTTTGGGAAGAGATAATAGTCCGAGGGATCCAAATCCAGTTACCAATCGGCGGCAAAAGTCCGCCCGATTCCGCATCAGCAAGTCCAAGCACTCTTTTGAAGTGCTTTCGGGTTCGTGTTTTTGGTCAGGAGTGAGCATGCGCGGCACCCAGCGGCAGGATAACTTTTTCATATGCAGAATATTGCCCTAAATATGGCGTGTGCGCTCAGTACTAATCTTTGTGGTATCTGCTAGCTCGGGCACCTAGCCAACACCATTTCATGTATTTTTTTGACATTGTCCTCTGTAGCCGCATCGGACGGCCTGCCGCTGCGGACTTGATCGGAGTGGACTTGCGGCCACCACGAAACTCTCGAAACCAATATTTGACGGTGTAATCTGACGGAGCATTAGCCCCATAATATTTATACAACTTTTTTTTTGTTTCCTTCGCCGTTTTGCCTCTCAAAAAATAATGTTTTATGAGAGAACGAAAATCGATTTTGTCCATACTCAACATGATGCCAAACACGTCAACAACAATCAGCTGTCAAAACAAAACTAAAGTCAGTATCGCACTGAAATTTGGCATGTGTGCCTAAATATGAACGGACTTCAAGGCACCATAACCTTTTTTGCAGTAGCAGCACATTATGGCGGTTAAGGAGGTCACTTTTCACTTCATCTAGTAAATCTTATCGTCATACTCGTAGCTTGACATTTGCAAAAGTTACGTAGCCAAGAGTACATCTAACTCTGTGTGTGTTGGCGATTTTTTACAATTTTAGAAATGGACTTAAATTTGCAACAACGAACTTGTATTAAATTTTGCGCAAAAAACGAATTTTATGGTGCGCGAACGTTGGAAATGTTGGAAAAGTGTTGCGGCAACGATTCTCTAAAGAAAACTGTCGTTTACCAGTGGCACGAGCGGTTCAAAAGTGATCGTGATGGCGTTCCTCAAACCATCGACATCGAAAACCGACGAAAACATTGATGAAGTAAAAGAAATATTGGTCAATAAGCGCAAATTCACCATCAGTGAGATAGCGGAGGACTTGAACATTGCCTATGGATCTGTCCAAGACATTTTGGTTAATGATTTGGATTTCCGTCATGTAGCAGCAAAGTTGGTGCCAAAAGACCTCAATTTCATGCAAAAAAGAGACCGTGTTGACGTCGCAAAAGAGATGATTTGCGAAGCTGAATCCGATCCCACATTCATCAAAAGGATCATTACTGGAGACGAGACGTGGGTTTATGAGTACGACACTCAATGTGAATGGCGTTCACCAAATAAGCCGAGACCAAAAAAAACCACGTCGTTTTCAGTCAAAAAAGAAGGCAATACTCACGGTTTTCATGGATTACAACGGTGTAGAGCATCATGAATTTTTGCCAGAAGGCCAGAGAGTAACCAAATGTTATTATTTGGGCGTTATGGGACTTGCGTGAAGAAATTCTCCGAAAGAGACCAGAATTGTGGGCAGAAAACTTGTGGATTTTGAACCATGATAACGCACCGCCGCACAGTGCCATCATTATTCGTAATTTTTTGACGAAAAATACAACAAATACCATCCAACAGCTACGGAATTCACCTGATTTGGCTCCCTGTGACTTCTTTCTGTTCAATCGAGTTAAAAAAGCACTACGGGGAACGCGTTTCAGCAGCCGAGAGGAAGTACTGGAAAAATCGCTGGAAGCACTGATGGACATACCGAAAACCGAATATAAAAAATGTTTCAAGGATTGGATCAAGCGCTGGCATAAGTGTGTTGCAGTCGATTTAGATGAATAAACTTGTATAGTACTTATTTCAAATTTTCTGAATAGATTCCGGGAACTTTTTGGTCGAGGTGGTATATCAAATTTTAAGGGAATTCCGGGAATTAAGGAAGTTACAATCGATATCTTAAACGGAGAACAAGGCTTGGATCTGTTGTTTGGATCTATTGCTTGGATCTAATTTTGTTGCTACATTTTTTTAATGAAATAAAGTCAATTACGACTACTACTACTACTACTACTACTAGATGAACAGATTTTTTTAGTGCTGCAGTTTATAATTTTTGAAGTTTTTTTTTGTGTGACTGATGCATTGCCTCAAGCAAGTATTCCATATTTTAACTTGGATTCCACTAACGCAAAGTACACTTGCCTTAGCACAGATGAGTTAGCGCGTACAGTGCTTTTTTTCAGACTCGTACGCATCTCATCAATATGTGTATCCCATAGGAAGTTACTGTCGATTATGACTTCTAGATATTTGTAGCTTCCTACTATAACTATACGGCAGCTAGTAGAGGTACGGCAGGAATCATTCCTATAGTATATTTGTTGTTCGGTAATCTTGAACTGCGGGTTTCGTATGTGCATCATTTTTGTTTTGGATGCGTTTAAGTCATGATCATGACACCATTTTACTGCAGTATCGAACTCGCCCTGAATTATTATTGTTGCCGTCTGCAAGGATCTGTGACTTACAACTACCGCTGTATCATCGGCGTAAGCAAATAGTTTGGCTCGCTTGAAAATACAAAGAAACTCATTGTCGTATAATATGAACAGAATTGGGCCCAGTTTCGATCCTTGCGGGACTCCGTATTGTGCGTGTTCTTTTCGGCTTGATCTTGACATAAAAAAGCCTATTGTGTAAGTATTTCTTTAGCCAATCTGCCGTTAATCCGCGTATTCCAATACGTACCAGAGCATATATAAGCTTTGTATGATTAAGCGTGTCAAAAGCTTTGCTAAAGTCCATAAATAGGGTGGTGGTAAATTTTGTTTAGGTTTTCATTGCGAGCTCCGCTAATAGTTTACCTGTGCTTTTCTTTTTCTGGAAACCGTATTGACTTTCGTGGATGATAGAGTGTTTTTCAATAAAATTCTGCAGCCTGTTTGTTATTATTTCTGTTTAAGATAGTAAAACGAAATTTTTTCTACATTCCACAAAAATCTTTTATAATTTTATTGTCGATTAGAATTAGAGGAATAGAATTAGACCTCTCGCTTCCGTGGTTGTTATCCAAGTGAACGAGATTACATGAGATCGCTCAGCGGTCAATAATGAATCGAAAAATAATATTCAAAGAGAGCTACGAGTATCAAGTGTGTACTCGTATGTATGTACGTAGATTAATTCTAAAGTAAATGAACAATGTTTTTTTATTATGCACTCTTTATAAAATTATTACACAACTTATTATTAAATAAACAATTTTTTTTGTAATTCCTGGAAATCCCAAAGAATTTCTTCAAGGTATTTTTCAACTACTGGTAATATTGGTATCGGCCTGTAATTGTTGAGTAGACTTTTAGTACCTCCTTTGTATATTGGCCTGACCACAGCAGTTTTTAAGGTTTCTGGAGTTGTTGCTTGTGTAATACTCAAATTAACAAATTTGTTCAAAATCGGTGCAAAAATTTCCGCGTGTGGTTTAATATCCACAGCTCGAATTTTATCAATACCAGGCGACTTATTTTCGCCAAGCAAATCAATTATTGTTAGCATTTCAAAGACATTTGTTACTTGAATAAAAACTGATCTGTCTAATGTTCTATTTGAGTATATCGAGGTAATCAAGTCGCAATGATGCACGACTTTTACAATCTGTTCGCTAAATTCTTAATTATAGTTTCATCAACGCTAGGCTTTTTCCTTCCCATTATCTCATTTATTAGGCTCCATGTTTTGCGGGGATCTGATTTTATGTTATGTATTGGGTAAATAATTTATTTCGTCCGGTTTTTTTTCAAAATTTGAAGGTTTATTTAAGAAAAACATGCACAATAGTATTATTCAAAGTATTGCCCATCTGAAGCTATCACTTTTTCCCATCTTTCTGGCAATTTGTGGATCCCATCCCAAAAGAACTGCGCCGGCTTGGCAGCCAAGAATGAATCAAGCCAATTTTTGATATTCTGCTCTGATGTGAACCGTATTTCAGTGAGGGCGTTCTTCATCGACCGGAACAAATGGTAGTCAGAAGGGGCAAGGTCTGGGCTATAAGACTTCCCATCCACTGTTTTCCAAATAGTTCTTAACCGGAACAGCAACGTGGGGCCGAGCGTTGACATGATGGAAAATTATTGCCTCGTGTCTGGTCGCATATTCCGGGCGTTTTTCGGTAACTGCTCTCTTCAAACGGATTAATTGTGTTCGGTAGCGTTGTCCATTGATGGTTTCACCCGGTTTTCGCAACTCATAATACAGCAGACCCATCTGATCCCACCAAATACAGAGCATTACCTTCGCGCCATGGATATTCGGCTTTGCCGTTGATTTGGCTGGTTGGCCGGGTTTCACATATGATTTTTTGCGCTTGGGGTTGTCGTAATGGATCCATTTTTTATCACCAGTAACAATCCGATGCAAAAATGACTTCCTTTTGTGGCGTTCCAACAGCATTTCGGACATGCAAAACCGCCTTTCGACGTCTCTCGGCTTGAGTTCATGTGGAACCCAATTTCCTTGCTTTTGAATATATCCAGCTACTTTTAAACGTTTTGAAATGGCTGCTTGAGTGACACCCAAACATTCTGCGAGCTCTTCTTGTGTTTGGGAACAATGTTCATAGAGTAATGCTTCCAGTTCTTCATCTTCAAACTTTTTTGGCTGCCCAGGACGTTCATCGTCTTCCAAGCCAAAATCATCACTTTTAAATCGTGCAAAACAACTTTTGGCACATTCGCTCAGCTAGCGCATGTTCACTATAAACTTCCACCAAAATACGATGACTTTCGGCAGCAGTTTTCTTCATATTAAACTAATGAAGAAGAACTCCCCGCAAAAACACTTTTTCAGGCACAAGGTTCGACATATTTGAGTGAAAAAAAATTATTGTTGTTTACGCTTCAAATGAATGACATATACTGAAATGCCGTACAATGACAGTAGCTTTCTAACGCATGTTCCAGACCCAATATGTTTTTTTGATACTTTCTGCAGCGTTAAGATTTCAATTAAGTTTTTTGTCCAGAATTACACCCAGATACTTCACGCCGTCCGAGAGGGGCGATTCCACTCCGTTGAATTTTGGGAGTTTGAATTGCGATATCTTGTACTTTCTGGTAAAAAGAATCAGTTTCATTTTGGAAGGATTGGTATTAAGACCACAGGTTTTTGCCCAAGTGCTGATAGTCTTCAGGGCAAGCACTGTCGCTTAAAATATGTAAGTATTTTCCCTGCACTATTATGACAACGTCATCTGCGTACGCCGTGGCGCTTATACCCATTGTATCAAGCTCTTTGGGGATTTCATTGATAACCAGTACCCATAGGAGTGACGATATGACCCCTCTGAGGAGTTCCCCTGGTTACATTCTAACCGAGCTTTGCCCAATGGGATAGTTTATTTTCCTACTTGAAAGCATGTTGCAAACCCAGTTCGTTAGTTAACGTCTACTAGAGCGCTTTTAATGGCGGTACACTCCACGTTATTGCAGGCTCCTTCTATATCGAGGAATGCCGATATCGCAAAGTCACCGAAGTGTAGACTCTTCTCTATTTTCCCCACTGCCTTTTGCAGGGCAGTTTATACAGATTTTCCTTCCATATACACACACGTATGCATGCTGGGACTCAGTCAAAAAGCCATTACTGCGTCTAATCCTAATGTGAATCTCCAATAATGGCTCTACGGTTTTAATCATAAATGATGACAGACTTATTGGTCTGAATTCTTTTGTTGTTACATACCCCTGTTTGCCAGCTTTAGGTATAAAAACCACATTAACTTCCCTTCAAGCTATTGGTAAGTACCCTATTTTTAGACTGTGTCTAAGAATTTCCATAATTTTTTTGATTGCTACCTCCGATGCTTTCTGTAGCATGATCGGTAGAATACCATTCGTATTGAGAGACTTGTACGGCTTTAAGGACTGAACTGCCCACCGTACATTTTTCCTATTTCCTATTCGGAGTGACAGACATCGATGTTCTCAGTGTATCGTCGCATGCGAGGGTCATATGATACTGTTGAAACAGGAAAAAGGTTTCCACCAGTGTTGCCATAATCTCTTGGCTATTTTCAGTCCATGTTCCGTCATTTTTCCTGAGGTATCTAGGAACGATCGCTTGAAAGCATTTTGCGTAACCTCGAAACCTCGTCTGTTGCCGCGATAGATTCGCAGTACTTCTGTCATGAAGCCCTTTTTGACTTTCTAACTAGGTACTTGAATTGTTTCTTACATTCGTAGTACTCATTCCATGTACTGTCGCTTCTGAAAAGCTTCGCTCTATTGTAGAGTTTCCTTACCTCTTTCCTTTTTAAATCTATCTCCCTATTCCACCATTTTGGTTGAGCTCTTTTAGGTATTCTGTTAGCTAGACAAGCTTTCTTGAATGCCATTGTTAGTGCCTCATTAACATTTTCTATCGCGCTATCTAAGTTAACAATATTATCGCAGATGATTGACTGGGTATCCAGGTGTATACTTGGCCATATCAGTCTTCCTAGGATTTCTCTGAGAACTACATACCCTGTTCTGAAAGTTCTCCTTGAAGCGTATCCATCGGTGATCCAGCATTGACGCTCCGTCGACTACCCTCCTTCCGTTATTTCTGTACTTGTTGCAGGGGTGATATATATCAGCTCCTGCCTATTTTTGACCAAAAAATTGGGTGAATTCCCTCTGTTGTAAATTACGAGGTTGGAAGATAAAATGAAATCATACAAACACTCACCTCTTGGTTTGATATCACCGCTTCCCCATTGTGTATGGGCGTTTGCGTCACATCCCAGTACCAGCATCCAATTTTTCTGCCTTGCGAAGTCCTTTAGCTTCTCCGAGATCACTACCTCGGAGTCGTAGGGGAGGTAGGCCGAGGTCAGACAGACAGTGGCTTACCACACTCGCTTTCGCAGGTTGCCGCCGTCAGATCTCCTGACCTGTAATTATTCAAAAGAAATGACTCTATTTGGTTTTTGATAAGGATGCAAGACCTGATCTTACCTTTTGCCTTGTAGAACAATTCGTAATTTTTCAGCTTAAGACCCTGAATCTGGGGTGGCCGTGGTGTAGTGGTACTAGGAATCGCTTCTCACTCGGAGGGTCAAGGTTCGAATCCTAGCCACGACAAAGTTTTCATTTGGGTAATTTGAAACTCAGTCAATAAAATCTGCGTGTGAAGGCATAACACTGACATGTAGATTTGGCTGTTGTAGGCTTTTCAAGCACAAAACAACCGTTGAAATTCACAACCTGAATCATTCCGAGTGAAGAAAATCAGGTTTATCTGCTGCACTTCCATCATCTTAGGAAAGTTCCTCCTCGTCCTTTCCCTTGGTCGATGGCTTAACCATCAGGTGCCATGAGATAAGGCCAAGCGGCATAAAGCCAAATTCTACCATTTGTAGCGTGAACGGCTAAACCCTACGGAGAAAAGGGTGAAATCCTGTTAGCGAGCGAAGCGAGTCACCTAACCCAAACTTGAAATACGGCAGACTCACTTATAGGCGCCTGCCTGACAGTTGAGGGTTAAAGTCACAAGGATTTCGCACTATGGGCGTCTCTTCGACTCATACGCCGGACGGCCTTCGGCCTGACATGCAGGTGCTCAAGGCGCCGCTACTCGGTGTATAGTATACTAGTCATTGAATGCAATATTGTCGTCCTTTTTGTAGACAATACGTTAACGATAGCATTGTGTTTACCTATATTATGTAAGAAAGACAAAGACAACAGCTGTCGGAGAGATACATACCATATATGAAATATAATAATGAAACGTATTATACGTATCAGGTAAGCAAAATCTAATATGCATTCGAAAGTGACTTAAAGCCAAAGAATTTGTTCTTATGTCACTTTCCAAAAGCGGCCTTATGGCTCCGTAGGGCCACGAAACCCATACCCATGCTGTCGGCAGAGTGTACGTTGCCAACTGTGCCACCGTCGTGCATTTTAGCTTAACGCTTTCCCAAGCATCGCATACCTCCAAAATGTAGGAAGTCCACCGAAGAATTATTCCCAGAGGCTACAACCTTGCGTCCGCCCTCTCAGACAGCGCCATCGAATTGAAGTTCTCAGTTTCCTGTGGTGGATAGTTCCTTCCACAGGGCGTCTTGGAACTTTTCGACGTTTTTGCACTGGTCAATTGTTAGACGACCGCAAGGCTCTAGCTCGTTAATCACAGTAATGAGAATCTCGTCTTTCGGATCGCTTCGCTTACGACGCAATGCGGACGAAGTATTAGCCTTCACCTTTTCTACATCGTTCGGCTCCACGACGTCGTCGGATCTGTTTCTCTTGCTGCTGAAATCCAGGGGCGCTAGCCACCTTTTTCAATTTTGCCGCGTAGGAGGTAGAGGCCACCTGATCGGCTTCCCCTTCCGTCTTTGCAGTTACATCGCCATTGCCTGCCGCCTGTTGAGTAAGCGATTTGTTGACCGGGATGGCCTTCGCTCTCTCAAAGGCGGCTTTTTCCTATTTGCTTAAGCTACTGGGATCACAGCCCACATATTTTACCACCTTACGCCTAGCGTTACGTAGCAAAGTCCTTGGAGTTTGGTGTGCGTTTTTCGCACTCTTAGCAGCGGCGATGGAGGCGGCAGGCACAATAGCTTAGCCAGCTGTTTCCACTTTTTCCACCAGCGCAGCCTTGCCCTTCTTTCTTTGCGTCTTTTACAGGTAGCTTCGGCAGCGGATGCACCAGCTGCCTTAGCTACCACTTCGACCGAGGTCCTGCCCTGTATATCACCGGTATGAGTACAAGCCTACTCACCGGTGAAGTCGCTCTCGTCAGTGAGTGTTCTAGCGAACACCTCACTATCGCTAGCCGGTAGCTCCACTTCAAGTCGAAATTTCGTCTTCACTCTTCCTGGACGGGGATGGTCTATGCTACGTCGCTTTGTTTGTTTGTGTTTTTCCATTTTTAAAAATTTAATTTGGTTCCCACGAGTAGCCCAGGCAGCGCCGCCATACCTGAGTAAGGCTAAGTATAACAGGCCCGCGCCAAGGCGCCTGAGAGAGCTCGTTCGCGGTTGCTTTGACCCCTCAACTTTGCATCCTTCGGCACGGTTTGCTATTTGCTCACACCACCACTGGAATCAAGTTTGGCAGTTATTAACTTGCTACTCCTCAGCCAACCGTAGCAAGTGGCGTAGGTCTATTTTAAATTTAAGATTGAAATCTGTCTTGGTAAATGAAATGTATTTTAAAACGATAACAACCTAAAACACACATCGAAGCCGGCATAATTGCCCGACTTGAATCTCATAGAAAACTAAAACATCGAGTCGCTGGACAACGCTTTGAATTTGTATTAGTCTTTCAAATATGAGTGAGAAAGCTTGCCTGTGGACACAAATGTAAAGCTAAATGATTCTATGCTCCGTCGATGTGTAGAGGCCATCAAAAATAAGGGATACTACAGTAAGTATCAGACACAGGCACAGTCTATTTTTAAGTTTTATTCCATTTTTTTTTTTTTTATAAAATTCAAAAATAACATTTTTAGGTTTGAATTACAAAATAATAATAAAAACACGGTCTTCACCTTTTTTTATGTGGTGTCAAGAATAGTGGTTAAAAGTGTAACTGGAATGTTAAAATGACGCGGTTGCTTAGGTTTTGCACAATACTGTAGGTACTCACCACGGTTCTTCACTTTAAATTTTGCCACTCATCGCGCCCGTAGATGTTTCCAGTTTTTGTTACATAGAAATGTCTTGAGCCGTTAGGGGGCTTTTCAGAATTACAAGTAATTCGCAAATCCAGTGCAATGGAAACTTTAAACACTTGTGATCAAAAAATTGTTTTTCCATTCTAATCCCAAAATTGTGGGCTATACATATGCAGTTTGGGTGACAAAAAACTGGATTACAAATTTGTAACTGTGATTCACAAGTACAAATTTTAGGGAGCGCTCAAATCGGCGTGCAATCAAGTTCTTCCTAAGCAAACTAAGCATATTGATATAAATTACCACCACATAAAAGAAATATTGTCCAAAAGAAAGTATGGTGGCTGACATCGTGACAGAGATAGTTAAATTTAGATTAACGATAATTTTTTTTTATGAATTTTGGGGCGTATTGAAAGAGATATCAAACCAATAACAACGTGCATGCTACAGTTGGCAGCGTTTAGTATTTAAGAACAATTCCTGTATTTTTATTTTGCGTTTCAAGTGTGAGCATGTAAATTTCGGTTCAATAAAGACACTTTTGTAAAATTAAACGGTTTACATCTTTTGCTTTTATTACATTTCTTTGTTGTTGTGTTTCGCTTGCGTGTTTGTTACTTTGGAGTCCACTTTACCTTTATACAACTGGTGTTGGTAAGTACTCTATATGCTCGTACTCCAAAGCGTGCCGATCCGTTCGGTTTTCAGAGAGTTCTAGGCAGTCCACCTACAGGCCACTCCAAGGTGACAATGGATATGAAAGACAAGAGTAGGTCACAACAGTGGTTTATAGGGGCTGGGGGAGTAGAATGGAATGCTTTTGCTATCCCAGAAAGGATGTCCGAATTACAAAACAATCAAGGGTCGATTATTTTGTGCTGGACCCTTTCCCATAAAGAAAAATCCTGTCTATCGCTTTCCTCGTTCTGTTTATAGTGTTTATCCGTCCGTCTGCTATCATGATGTGTCACCGTTTGCTAAGATGCTCGCCGTACCGTCTTATCTGTTTTTGTTCTATTTGCAAGATACTGGCTAATATAATCTTGTGTGGACAATGGAGAACGTTGGATTCCTGGTAGGAAGAAGCAAGATGTAGTTTGTTGTGAAGAGATGTAGGTAAGGGTGGTTGACGTACAGGTATTTGCGTTTCTACTGCTCATGGATCTTGAGGTAGCCTTTGTATTGACTACGTCATACTTCAATTAAGTTGATTCGTACAGAAGATGCGTTCTTTAAAAAAAGGTAAATTACGATATATCATCCTAGGACTTCGAGCTCAGAGACAAACTTGTGTCTCACCGTTGTTTTCCATTAACCTTACTAACTTATTTTAATTTAAGTGGTAATACAGTCCGACGCGGGCCAGCACCTCAAACAACTGTTCTATCTATTATGGGCAATCTTGCCTATACCAAGTTGGCTGCGGTCTCTATCCACACCACCTTAAAGAGGTCTTCTTTTTTCGTGGTGTACTTCCGGGTTTGATTCGTAGATTCTTTAGGCGGTTAATTGGTATTTATTCACTCAAAGAGGCAATCAGACCATCCTAGGCATATGAGCCGATGCCATGAATTTTAGCCTCTCCTGACAGTCAATATCGCTTTATACCTTATAGAGTATAAATCCCGTTTATGCAGAGAAGGACGAAGAAGAATTCCGTACCGAATCTCCAGATGTCGCAGTCAGTACTGTGCTATGCTGATTCTAACCGGCACGTATATATCTGACCTCCTCTGATCACACCGCAGTGTTGGGCTTCCCAAGATCTTCTCAATGTTTTCGATTGCAGGCTTTGACTAATCCTGAAGGGTTGGAGCGCTGTGGGATTTCGAAGTCTGTTGGCATTGTACCCGGTACTGGGGGATATGGTGCGAAAGCATATGCACTGTTTTTCAGATGAGACCCAGGTGGTCTGATGTTAGAAATATGTGCCTCCGATGGCTTGGCGATTTTCATGTTACGGGTGAGAGCATTAGCCCTATGTCGGACACACCGGACCGCCATCAGCTGGTTTGCCGGAGTAGAGTGAAACATGGTTTCCGGTTAGTGAAGGTTATTTACTGGTAGCTGACGATCTGAGTTTGCTCAACCCCAATGGGTTTGAGTGGTCATTAATTTCCCTGCAAATCTACAGGTATTACTAGTGACATACTCAAAGCAAGCAAAAGGATTGACAGCTGGGAAAACAAGCGGCTGTACATATTCCACACATCCACATCCACACTCAGAACTAGCTGATACTTCGACTGGAGTTAAACTAGGAAAGATAACTTCAAGCGTAACTAAATCATCATGTCGTAGATTGTTGCCTCCAACTTGGATCAGGGTATGGTTCCTTCACTCTCTGTATTATTCATCTCTGTGAATCTTTGTGCACCAAGAGAGAGAGACATGCTGTTTTTTACTGTCTCTGAACGTCGAGAATGTTAGAGGGTTTCTCATAGTAATAAATTGTCATTTCCGGAGGTTTGCATTGTCGGTATAATCCTAGGGAATCGAACTGAGAACCTCTCCTATTGTAGCCAACAATATGACATCGATATTTGGACTGGACCAATGCGTGATGAAGTCGACTGCGTAAGTTATGGCGTGGTTGAGTGATCCCATAAGATCGTTCGTGAAGGTATTGTTAACCGCATCTACTTGCAGACCGTTTTTAATTTGAAATATTGAAACAGAAGTTGAAGATCTTTCCTTAGTCAATCAAGCAAGCCCCCGTGAATGATTCTTGTTTACGCTGCATATGAGATATCATTCCCCGCACTGAAACCGAATCGACTTTTTGGATCAATATTTTTGTTCTCAACCTACTTAGTTAGGACACTTTTTCTAACTATTTCGAAGCACAATGTTCGGTATGCCATCGCTTACTACCGACCTTCAACTTCTCAATGATTTGAAGATCGTTTGAAGCTCTACCTTTGAAATAAACGGGAGTGTTTGCCAAATTTTCGTCATTTAACTGAATGAAACCCGAGCTCTCGAATCGCCAATGTCTCATATCATTTCGAAGGTAGACATTGTGCAAATGGACTCGATTTCACAATCTTCAACCACAAAGAGGTTGTCATCATTGACAGCTTCTCCTGGATCTATATCTTCTATTAAGAGTATTTGTACATTGTCCGTCGTTTGGGCGTTCTTAGACACGAACAGTCGTTTTGAACTTTCCGATGATATACCATATTTTATTTATTATACACATTTATGATACACATCTGAGGAGCGCGGAGTTATTGTTGCTGCTTATTTGACCAATTTCCGATTTGTTATTTTAACATTGTCATTTTCCTCGTCGTCCTGCAGTATGTGTCCACTTATGGTGGCCGGTCCCGTACTGCTCGTTTGACCGAGAATATCACTGCTCTAGCCGAGGAGGTCCAAGAGAGTCCACAACCATCGACGAGACAAGGTTGGTCACAATTTGGCATCAGCAGACGTTCGTTGCGTCGAATTTTGGTGAAAGACCTGCAGATGTTCTCTTATCAAGCGCAAATCGTTCACCAATTACTGCATGCTGACCGTCAGGTGAGGTTAACTTACTCTGATCCTTTGTGAAACATGGTGCAAGAGGATGATTTCGTATCCAAAATCATAATGAGCGACGGAGTACATTTAAATGGAAATGAGGCTATGTGAATAAACCAAACTTGCATTTTTTGGGCACGAAGAATCCACATGAAATGCACGAAGAGCCATTGCATCCCCTCAAAGTTCCAACAGGACGCAGCAACCGCTCACATAGCTCGAGCAACGATGGAGATTTTGAATCACCAATTGCCAGGCCGTGTGATCTCCCAGTTTGCCGATTTATTCTGGTCGGCTGAATCGTTAGATCTAACGGCGTCAGACTTCTTCCTTTGGAGATTTCTGAAATCTCGCGTTTACCACAACAAACCTTTCCAGTCTTGTAAGCCAATATTGAAGAAGAAATCATCAATTTGGGGCCAAATGTATTGCGAGCAACAATTTAAAATGCCGTAAAACGAGCACAAAGGTGTATCAACTCAGGAAGTGGTAATTTAACCGATATCCTTTTTTCAACTTAATGTCATCTTAATTATTTATATTTAAAATTTCAAAATCGACGATTTCAGTGTTAAGGCTGAGAAACTGAAGAATGCGTTGTCGTTGTCGTGTGCTTATACCGAGGTATTGTAAAGCACATCGTTTGTTTTACGGTCTCGTTCATTTGTTCAAGGTACTCGTAATTTTCGCTATTTAACAAATTCCTTTTGGACGGAAAAGGAGAGCCGAGAAAGTCTATCCAACGTACCCTACTGCTTGTATAATTTCAGCAATAGCTTTGAAGAATTTCCTTGAATTTTGTAATTTTGTTGGAAACGGTTGCTGTGGTACTAAGACGCCAATGCTCAGTGTAATACACAAACGCGCTTAAGAAAGTTTATAATTGCTGGCTCATGCCTGTTAGTTGTATCTGTGTATCGAACAACAGGAGGCCCATATAGAAGTCGTCTCTGGGAAACGACCACGGACTATCCGTTGCTTCTAGTCCGAGTCAGTACATACGAGTAATATTATTCTGACCCCAGCAATTGAGTAGTGTTAGTTTATGTTGGAATCTGGGCCAATTATAAGATAATTCTCCTCTGATTCCAGTCCTTAGAATCGAAAAACTGCTGCATGCCTCGCATTCTTTTATAAGTTGCAGGATAGCTGACTTTGACAAATGCTCCATGCAGAGTGGATTCCTCGGACTTTTTTCTTTTCGTACTTAACGCATCTAGTTTGCATTTCGCAATATCGGTACGAAATATCTGAACCTCTGTCAGTAAACACTTTGTAAAATGTTGTCATTACATTAAATTTTTCTTAATCTAGAACCCGGTAGAACTCCAACAGATCATACAGTTGCCGTTGCGACCTAGCTGTACGTTTTGATTAGCAGCACCCTTGATTTGATAATTTTCTTCTGTTGTTGTGTTGTTACTGATGCTGTTTTAATGCTGTTGTTTGTGCTGCTGCTGCTGATGGTCTTTAGACTGTTATTGTGGCTGCAATTGCTGTTTAGTCTTCAGCTGTTATTGTGGTAGTTGCCGTTAGCTCTTAACGTCTTGCTGTCCTTCCAGTCTTCTTGCTATTTATTTAGCTTTTATGGCTCGTACCTTTTGTTGCAGCTATACTACCTTGATTAAAAAGTTCCCGGAATGTATTCAGAGAATTGGAAATACAAGTTAATTCACCTAAATCTATATTTTCCCCTTCAGAGTAATACCCGTCGACTGTAACACACTTATGCCAGCGCTTGATCCAATCCTCGAAACATTTTTTATATTCGCATTTTGATATGTCCATCAGTGCTTCCTGCGATTTTTCCATTACTTCCTTTCGGCTGCTGAAACGCGTTTTCCGTAATGGTTTTTTTAACTCGATTGAACAGAAAGAAGTCACAGGGAGCCAAATCAAACGTCTCATAATAACGCCGAAATAATACTCCTTGTTTACTGTCTGGCCTTCTGGCAAAAATTCATGATGCACTACACCGTTGTAATCCATGAAGCCGTGAGCATTGCCATCTTTTTTGACTGAAAACGACGTGGGTTTTTTGGTCTTGGCTCATTTGGTGAACGCCATTCACTTGCCTGATGTCTGGATTGCATGTCGTACTCATAAACCCACGTCTCGTCTCCAGTAATGATCCTTTTGATGAATGTGGATTTGGATTCAGCCTCGCAAATCATCTCTTTTGCGACGTCAACACGGTCTCTTTTTTGCATGAAATTGAGGTCTTTTGGCACCAACTTTGCTGCTGCACGACGGAAATCCAAATCATTAACCAAAATGTCTTGGCCAGATCCATAGGCAATGTTCAAGTCCTCCGCTACTTCTCTGATGGTTAATTTGCGGTTATTGACCAACATTTCTTTTACTTCACCAATGTTTTCGTCGATTTTCGATGTCGATGGTCTGCAACTGCGTTCATCATCTTCGATTGACTCACGACCACTTTTGAAGCACTCGTGCCACTGATAAACGACCATTTTCTTTAGGGAATCGTTACCGAAACACTTTTAAAACATTTCCCAACGTTCGCGCACAATTAACTCCGTTTTTTACGCAAAAGTTAATACAAGTTCGTTGTTGCAAATTTAAATCCATTTCTAAAATTGTAAAAAATCGCCAACACACACAGATTTAGATGTACTCTTGGCTACGTAACTTTTGCAAGTTTGAAGCTATAATGCTAAGATATAGAGGGAATGTCAATAATAGATTTACCAAATTAACAAAACAAACAGAACTCAAATCAGAACAATGAGAGCGCCACACGGTGGTGTGGTCGGGAACTTTTTGATCAAGGTGGTATGTACAGGGTGAATGACTCGAACTCCAACTTTTTAAAATGCTATAATTTTTTTATTTTTTGATAAATTTTATTGTGCCAAGGCAAAAAATGTTGGAAAATACATCAATTTTCAAATTGTATCAGTAGTTTTCAATATGTCCACCTTTGGTGCGAATAATGGCGTTGAGACGGCCGAAGAAAGCATCTCACGCTGCACGCAAGCGGCTCTGCGGTATTTTGGCCCATTCCCGACGAAGTGCTTGTTTGAGGTGGTCCAAACTTTGGTATTTTTTAGTGCCAATCTTCGCCTTCAAAATACCCCAGACAGAGAAATCCAACGGACTTGCATCCGGAGTATTTGCAATCCATTGTGTCGAGGAAACGAAGTGTGGAACATTGTTTTTTAACCAATCTTGGTCGACGCGCGCTTTGTGAGACAGTGCCGAGTCCACGGTCTCCGACCGAAATGATTGTTTGCCCAAGGCTTCAATACTGCCTCTAAGATAGTTTCACGGTATACGATCGCATTAATTTTGACGCCACGGTCCAAAAATACGAGCGGAGAGCGACCATCAGCGGTTATGGCGGCCCAAACCATCACCATCGGTGCTGCCTGCTTTCTGGTGGCCGTCCGAAGGTGTAAATTTTCGAAGGACCTCTCTGGCAAGTAAACTCGGTCATTTTGTTTGTTGACATATTGCTCAATAACAAATGGCGATTCATCGGAAAAAACGAAATTCGGCAACCCACCACTTTCGTGCAAGCGTAGCACTCCTTCGCTCTTTGGACTCTAAATATTTTCTGTTGTGGTGTAAGATCGTGTGTTTTTTGGAACTTCAATGGCTTAAGCCCAAGCTTATTTTTCAGTATGTGTTTCATCTGTTCCAACGATATGTTGAGCTCACGAGCCATTTTTCTTCCACTTCGACGCGGATTTCGCTTAATTCGAGCCTTCACTTTCCGAACCATTTCTGCCGATGTTGCTGTTTTTTTATGACCACCTCCATGACGTTTTGCAACGCTACCAGTATCACGGTAACTAGCTTTGGTTCGAGACACAAATGATTTATTCACGTTGAGGTGCTGGAGGGCTCTAACGATAGCTACTTGCGGTTTTGCAGCCAAATATAAAGCAATCACACTATCACGTTTGAATTCCATTGCGGATAAAAATTTTTCAACACAACTGAGACGCAAATCATTTAAAAGGCTTGTAAATAATAAAATTATCTGTCATGTGTCAAAATTTGAGCTCACTGTCATGAACGGTTTGGAAATTATAGCAGTCTGAAGTTGGTTGCAGTTCGAGTCATTCAGGGTGTATAATGCTGTTATTGGGAGTCAGCTACTCCTTCGTCCTTAGATTCAGATGCCATTAGAGAGGCCATAGTATTATTTGACCCCTTGTAAGGGCCATTCCTACTGTCATAGATATACGGGTAATCGTCACGTAATGGCTTGTGATGTTGACAATGTTTGCAGTCGAGAACGTTTCTGCCCCATCCGTTATTCCAACTGGCAGTTGAAGCTAATGGGGAGAGGCGGTTGACGCCTTGGGAGATGCTCTTCCATTTCTTCTCTTCTATTGTAGTAATTGATTCTATTCTTAGCAGTTGGTTCTGTGCAAATAGTTGTTGGGTAGTCTGCCATCATTGTCATCTTTCACCTGATTTTGCACACTCTATCACTCTTTGTTTTTGGTTTTTTCTTCCCGGTTGGGGAAAACTACCGCAATAGAAGCCGAAAAGCGTTTAAACTTCATGGAAGCCTTTGGACGACGTCTTGGTCCATCCTTGTTACTTAACATAGGCCGGTAGGAAAGCAAGAGTCTATTCAAGTTACTCAATAGACAAAAGTGCGATAAGGTCTGAATTTAGGTCTTGAGAGCACAATGAGTAGGAAGTGTTCCATAAAGTAAAGAGTAGACCACACGATAATCACTTGCTATGCATCAAAGAATTCTCCTAAAGAGTATTTTTCATACAAAAATGAAAAAAAAATATCACAAATGAAATTTAAATTATGTTTTCTTATTTCTCTTGTGGTAAATCACATCAATATTTGAAGGGATTTTCATGGAGAATCCATTCCTAAGATCCACTCCGGCTCTTTGTCGTTCGAAGAACGCTTTCGTAGTACACTCCACTCATCCGACAATCAATTTATTTCCCCGTTAGCTCTTGCCTCAATTAATACTTAAAACTTTTATAACATTATCCTCTAATAGTGTATTTTTTCTCACTATAAATGTTTTATATTTTTTTTTAAATTCCAGGGCACAACATGGCCTCAGCACAGATACTACAATTGTATTACACAAAGGACAACAAAAGTCAACAAGGAAACCAATCAAAATACCATCAGCAACGTAGTAAACCTTTCCTACACGGGTGGCAGTCGATTACCATCCCTCGCAAGCAATTTCAAACGCATTCTAACACATTTTCAAAACTTACCGACTACTTCTATAGCTTTCAGTTCACGCGTACCAATAATAGCAACATTAGCGCCAACACTAACAACAACAAGGGCAAAAGTAAATCGAACAACTCCATCACAGAGACTCGGTACCAGCTGCAACATAACAAAAGCCTACTTGTGTCTACGGAGAATAACATCGAAGAGAGTGGTGTACCGAAGAAAACGACAAGTCAGCAATCGACCTCCTCCATCATCATCGTCGACGCGGAGGACAATAATAAAGACGACGAAGCTATCGAAGGAGAAGATATCAGCACACGAAAATACCGACGTATTTCGACGGAGCAACAAATATGGTGGAAGGACATTTTCAATTTTCCAAAAGACGAAAATTTTACGTCAGAAGATGATACCACTATTGATGCCATTGTTGCCGATACTTTCGATGATTGTGAAATTTCCCTTCTTGCCGATCCTGAAGGTGTTCACTTGTACCATGGATGGCATTCTATCGCGATGTCAGCAAGAAGTTCAGATGTGGGAAAACCAGCAAAACGGACTCTACAGCAACACAATCAGTTGGGCTACAGTGGCAAGGCCAACAATCGCTTTCAACCTAAAATGTGCTCACCTCTTCCGTCGAAGTCGCAGTCGCAGTCGAAGTCTTCACCATGGCCATCATCATCATCATCGACATCGAATTCACTTTTATCGCCATCGCTTCATTCTAAATTTCATTCTAATGACGAAATTGGTGAAGATGCTGATTACGAATTTGCGGCAAAGCAATATGCAAGTATTCCTCAACAAATCAATCCTCACTTTACAGGGAACTTTAAGCAAGGCAAAAAAGGAAATGGGTCGCAAACAGTTGGGGATGAGGCACATCAAATCCGGACAACAATGGAATCGATGGATATATTTAATGGCGACAGTGCAACAGCTTGTGTCAATTTTGTTGCTATCAAGGAGATTGAAGGTCAAGTCGAAAACGAAGAAGGGATGGGGGAAAAGAATAATTACGCTACACCAACACCAAAACCAAAATCAACATCAACTACAACAAAAACAAAAACAACAACAACAGGAACAACAACCGCTACTACCACAACTAAAAAAACGAAAAACTGTGCTACATGCTGCCAAAACAATGCCCACAGCAATACGAGCGTCGTCGTTGCGGGTGTTGATAAAACGTGTTTCCTTCAAAAGCGAATTGATTTCTATAGGAAAGACAGCCCTGACGAGGCTAACGGATACTGTCTACTCTGCAAATTTAAGCCAAATACCTGCCAAAAATCGAAATCGCAAGGATGCTGCGAAAGCTGTTGCCAACATTATGTTAAATCAGAACTACCTATACTATCGTCAGAAGCAACATTGGGCAACAACTACGAGTATGAGTATGATCAAGGAAATTGGAATTTTACCAATCAAACGAAGCGCCAACAATCATCAAATCACATTACATCAACCAGTGATTGCTCATCGTCCTTATTATTACAATCAACTACATCAGGGTCAACAACATCAACAACAAAAACCACAACCACAACTAGAACAACATTATCACGATTATCTTCCAAACAACCATGTTGCTGCAACGAAACTAAACGAGGATATGAATCAGATAGTAAGCAATTTCAACAAATCCATCATCAAAAACAGCAACAGCAACAGCAACATTTTCGACAACAACGAACGGCACAGCTCTACAATTTCGACTGCCAAAAATGTGACAACAGAAAATCGCCAATATGCATCACCAACATCGTTGCCACCAACAACAGTGACAAAAGTAAGAGCATTTCCAACATCACAAATCACAATGTCAACTCCAATGATATTGATAAACCGAGGTTGTTCAGCACATCGAAACCATATGACACCAATAACAACAGCCACAACAACAGCAACAGCAAAAAGTTCTGTCGGAAACTTAGCGAAAATGCGCTCCACACTTTTGCTGATGTCCAGAGGTTTACTCGTGCTATTCTTCCACTTATTATCATCTTTAACATACTGCCGTTACTCTATGCAGGTAAGTGGACATTTATTACTCGTACTTTTTATTGGATCTATAAACCCTTAAGATTTTCAATGGAGATACAGAGAATTCCCTTACAACTTTTAAATCAAATTTTGACAGAATGCGAATGTATCTTTTACCAAATGTTTTGCCGAATTCATTATGAAAATTTGTTCCTTGATTTTGAAGTGACAGATACTTCTTTTTCAGCGTTACCAGATGTTGAGAAAATGTTCCGCCATGTCATATTCCTTTCTGTAGAAAGAGTAGATACTAAGCCTATTACTCGTATGCACTCAGTTCTCCTGAAATTTAGAAGGTAAATTGCGGATCTTATTGGATTTTCAGCTGTTAAAGATAAGAAGAAGAGGTGGATTAACGGCAAGGACTGCGGAGGGCATGAGTCTTTCAATTATCACTACTCCAGCGGCGACGAAAAGAAAAACAAATCGGGTAGCTATAAATCGACGAAAACGTCATAGGGTGCAAAACTGGCGTAGACATAAAGTGGCGCCATCATATCTCCGACCCCGCCAATGGGGATGGCTGGCAATGAGAAAAGTCTGAACGACACTGAATGCAAAAACTGGGTTGGCCGACTGTGGGAGCAAGCTAAAGCTCCATGCAGCAAACTCTTGAATGGCTAAGCGAGTCCGCGACGAAAATCTCCCACCACCCCCTACGCGAAAGTAAGACTTTTAAAGTTTTTAGCCCAACAAAATCCACGTGCAGTATCTTCTGGGTTCCGAGGTAACTCAGGGAAACTGAAGTTGTGCTGATTTTGGTTAATCCTGGACTCAGCACTGAGAAATGTAAAATCTAGTCTCACAAGGAGAGCAAGGATCGGGAAAACAAGTACAGCTCTAGATATGATCGACGACTCGTGCACTAGAAATGGCTAACAGTCAATCCTCTTAAAATTGAGGTTGTTTTTCTTTTAATAAGAAGGAAGAACCTGAAGAACAATATTAAGTATTTGATTGTCATCCTTGATAACAAGATTCTTTGACCCAAATACATATATTACGTTCAAAGTCTTTTGGCAATGTAAAAGAATTTTCGCAAGACATGGAATTTGTCATCGAGGAGGGCCTTTTGAATCTACACAGCTACGATGAGGCCAATTATTATATCCTAGGCGTCAGTTGTCTTTCAAGCTTTCACGAAAATATTGCTGCTTTTACCAGATTTCAGAGGCTCCATTTCTGTAGCGCGCCTGCCTCTGTTCTAGAAGCATTGATGAATTGAAAGAGAGGCGGTCTTTGGTATAACACGCACTGGAGTTTTGATGACCTTGCGCGCCGACTGTCTTATGGCAGTATTCAAGTTGCCGGTTAATTGACAGTTGGGTTTTGTGTGAACATAATTGCAGTTGGCATGACTCTCCAGGTTGCCGGCAGACCAAACACACTTATCTGCTTCCCGACGACTCTAAAAGGTAAGCGAATTTTCTGCTGCCCCTCATTAAGAAAGACTAAAAGCTGCTAACTGTCGGGGTACTATGCTTTAGATAAGCACTTAAGTCTGCTTGGCATAGGTGACACAACATCCTGCACCACAGAGCACTACCTATGTGAGTGATTTGCCTACGCTCGCATTAGGCTACAAATACTCGGCCCTGATGTTGTAGATGATGGTACTGTAGGCACGGTATTTCTGAAGCACTGTCATTCCTCGAAAGTTGGAACAATTTTATTAAAAGGAATATACAAGGAGAACAACTGACTAGTTATTTGTCTGAGCGATCTGTTCCAACAGCAAAACACAAAAAAAAACTTCTAGTCTGATTCCTTTTCGAAGTTTAGGTCAGTCGGTGGTCTATATATGAATGTCGATTATTGAGTCCTTATCGGTGACGATAAATTCCCTTTTTTTCTAAACGGGATTGGGACAAAGTACCCAAATCATCGTGGTATGAACCATCGCGCCTATGTGCATGTCTTTAATCAATCTAGAAACTCCATCCAGAATTTCTATTTCGACAGTTTTCTTTTTCAAGACCAAAACACAAAATAATAGCTCTACGAGCAACTCTAAATTGATCCTTGCTCAATAAGTGTTCCAGTTAGTTGGTCAGTGTTCATGAAAGGGCCAGAAAATACTTCATCGTCTTTAACTTTTCAATGAACCCTTATTATGTATAGTAAATGATTGCTTACTTATGTTATGTAGATGGTGCTAAGTAAGCAGAGTTCGAGGTGAACCTGAGCCTTAACCAACGCACCTCTCTAGTCGGGCAGATCATTGACCAGCCGCCTGTAGATACACATGCCAAGTTGATTGCGGACTTTTTCTACTGCATTGTCTCACTTTTGTTGATTCGAGGATTTGTCAGGTCGGAGCATTAATTTCCATCCGAACTATATGTCAAACAATGGTAGCTGTTCTATTCGAACTTTTCTCTCCAATTTGATGTCAGTCTAGTACAGTTTATCGTCGAATCTGTATTTCGTCTCACCGCCACAGCCACCGCAGATGCGACCATTCAATTTGGCCGCTTGAAACCGTTCTTGATGTAGCCCATATCTTTACACCGTCGATATGAGACTGGGGTGATCAAGACCTTATACAGAGACTTTTTGTTCGTTCGCGAAATGACCGTGTTACGAATTTTCTTCTTTGCGCAAGGGAATAGCGATTGGCAAGACTTATTTTCCCATGGATTTTTGCCCGGATTTCAATACTCGTGTAACTTCGATTCGAGAACTCTGAAGTTATATCCGCCTATTGTAATGTTTTGTATAATACGTCGCTTTTGTGCATTCTGTTTCGTTGGTCTTTCGACATATTGTGCTTCCAACATTTACATGTAAATTAAAATTGAGATGATCTCCTTTCTTGGGAATCGGCCAAATAATGTTTCCACTCACTGGACATGCTTTCTTCCAACCACATCTTGCAAATAAGTTGCAGGTCATTATCTTGCACCTTACTATTATAGGTTATTATCGGCTGCTTTCAAGCCTTATTCGATGTAAGTGTATATATAGCCAGCTTAACTACACCAAGATCGCGTGGATAAAAATTATTCCAAATTTCGTCCATGTTGAAAAGTGCATTCAATGCTGTAGTGCATCTTGCCTAACAGCGGAGTCTTGACAGTCTGCAGAAATGATTTTTCTGTATCCCCAGCACTAATTACTTTTTTGGCCACTTTTTAGGTTTCTGCAGGGGCTTTATACATATGTTTGACATGTTTTCTTTATTCGCTGTCGATCCTTTTCCGTGTTCTCTCTTTTTCTTTTTAAGAAGGCGGCGTTGTGCCTTTCTTTTCTGCTCGCAGAGCTTACGAACAGCTCTTATCCTTTTTTACAGGCCGCTCATCATAAAGCCATGGATTTCTTTGTCGTTGACGAAAGTGGCTTTTCTTAAGAATTGCTGTTATTGTTGCCACTGGCCTTGGATGCTTAATGCTAGCGGCCAATGACATCTGCCGACGTAAAGGGACACTCGACTCTGGAAATTCCGTTTGATTGTATTGTAGATTTTCCCCTCCGAAGATGGTAGAGTGCATTGCTTTCGAAAGCAGTCTTGTCAATATGGTTGGCAGTTGATTAATAAGCAGAAATGTTGAAATGTGGAAACTTATTGGTCTCTACCTCTCTAAGGATCCATCCTTATTTAAAGCTTTGTGTTACCTTGTTACAAGTGAAACGCAACCACCAACTAGAAGGGGCAGACGCTTTTTGGTACACCTCGGACGAATGGATATTCTGGTGACAGTAACCCATTTCGGGCATATGAAAGCTGCTGTTGATACTTTAGAGCTTATCCGTTTCTATTACTACTAGACTCGAGCCGAATAATCCGTATTAACTTTCATTTAAATGCAATGGACCAGCTCATATAAAGTATCTGCCATGCTGACTATTGACGCCGTGGTCGATTATGTAAGTCCTCCTCCAGAGCTTTAGCCATTTCTGGCATTATTGTATTGCTATTGAATATTACAAGTATGCATGTTATATGGTATACCGTTATAACTGGTCCGTCTAGTGAACCCATTCATGATTATTGAGAACCTTTCTTTAACCAATTAAGTCCCCAAAAGATGTACCTCCTGGTTTCGCCCTTGTAAGCTAAAGTCTACCCTCACAAATAAGAGAATCTATGAATAGTTAAATGGTTACTAGTTAATTAAGTTTGGCAATTTTAAAAGCGGTGACGAATGGCAAGCTGCGTAAATTGATCTATCGCTTCAATTTGATGATATTAATTTTCAAAGGAAAGTAAACTCTAACAATATTTTATAGTAGCCATAGAACTGACCTCTTTCAATGTAAACGTATTCTAATCGATTGTATCTGTGATATGGAACAAAATCATTAAAGCAATTTAAGGATAGTGAAGAGCAGGTTCGCAATTATCAAGTTCATACAGCCACTCCGATTTAGGGACTGGTATCTCCTGGACGAGTTCTTCCACCAACCGATATCTTTATTGTAATACGTTCAATTTGGACATGTTAAATCTTCAATGTACACAATGCAAGAGTATCGAATTGCTTTGAGTTGAATATACAATTGGTCGTAGTTAGATTAAATTGGTATAACCAGTTGTACATTTAGTGGACATTTAGTTGCCCATTCTTGTCCCCAGTGAAACGCATCGTTTAATCTTTTTGATCACAGTCCGCCGAATATAAACTAGGAAAATGATTTCTCGGTATCGTCGGTATGCAAATATCTGCGCCCAACTTTGGAAAATTCACATCTCTAATGCTGTCTTTTTCTTTACATCAATTCAAGTACGATATTGACAAGGCAGCCAGATTATCCATCGGCCATTCTAAGACTATTTCTGAAAGGTTTACTAGTGCTATTATCAACCTTGATAGGACTACCATATACAATTTCCTGACAATCCCACTACACGGTGAGAAGCCCGAATAGCTCCTCACTATGCATGCCATCTTCTGCTACTTTGAGCTCGATGAATATTTGGAACGATGAATCCTCCATCCCAACGCTCATTTACAATGACATTCCAGCTGTCAGCTCTTTGGACAAAGCCAATCTGCTTGCTGCACGCTTTGCGGCCATTTCAACACTTCCAGATTGTGCTTTGTCTCTTGAGTGCGTCGAATCTTCAATGAGACGAATCCATTTCCCACTCGTGTAGTAGCAAGAGTACTCCAAGTTCTTAACATCCACAAATCCGCTGTTCGAGATGGCATATGTCCCCTTCTTCTGAAGAGGTGTTCTTCCTCGCTGCCAAAACCACTGGGTTGCTTTACATCAATCTTAATTTTTAGGACACTTTCCGAGCAGATGAAAAAAAGGCGAGTCTTCTTCCCTCTCCTGATACAGACCCATTGCACTTACGTCCTTTCTGTGCAAGGTCATAGAAACGCTAATAAGCCGTCAGCTCATGAAATATCTCGAAACACGAAAACTTCTTAATGACGGTTTTCGTAGCAACAGGTCCACTAGTGATTTGATGGCATGTCTCACCGAAAAGTGGAACCAAAGTCTACACCAATCTGGCAAAAGCAAGATACGAGTAGTTCCACTTCATATTTCTAAGGCTTTTGACAGAGTTTGGCATCAGGCTTTTTTGTGGAAAATGCGCTCATTTGGGATCGACGACTCTCTACTTCAATGGGTTCTGACAACCTGTCAGAACGTTCAATTAAAGTTGTCTGGGATAGTTTCAAGTCTGATCTTCACAAAATAAATGCTGGTGTGCCTCAGTGCTACGTTCTGTCTCCGACACCCTTTTTAATTTACATTAATGATCTCTTGTCTGCTACTTCTAATCCAATATATATTCCTTTGCTGACGACAGTGCTCTCTGCTTTTCATATTCGTTTCTGAACTCAGGTCCCTACTGTTCGGTTGTAGAACGGCAACGGCAGCGTATGTTAAGCTTATTAAATTCCGATAGTTGCAGCATAACCAATTGGGGAACCATCAACCGAGTGGAATTTAATGCTTCCAAAACTCAATGTTGTCTGCTGTCGTTAAAGCGAAATTGAAATACCCAGCCATTATCCATGAATGGCACTTGCATCGTTGAAATCGAAAAGCTTTCCATTCACGGTCACGACAACTTACGTTGGAATGACCACATATTCGATGTCGCCAAAAATTATGCGAAATGTTTAGGTTTCCTCAAACGATGTAAGAAATACTTTTCTCCTTCTGAGCTGGCCTCAATTCATCCGCCCTAAATTGGAGTACAACGCACACATCTGGTCAGATGCGCCTGAAACATTTCTGCACCTGCTAGATAAGATTCAAAACCATGCGATAAAACTCAAAACTCATAGCTGATGATAATATCATCCAGTCAATGGACACCCCCGAACACAATGCTCCATAGAAATCGCCAGTAGGATTCCGCTCCTTCAAACCATCAACTGTAACACTCGTTTCGCTATGAATTCTCATCAGTATACCCTCAAGTCTACTTTCGGGCGTACTCTGAAATCTCGTGATTCGATCCAAAGCCGTACAATTCGCTTATTGAATGCCCTGCCGAGCTCTTTATTTCCAAATCACTATAACTTCCTAACATTTAAAACCATCGAACATCCGTATCTCTCTTTTTTAACTCCCTAACTTCCCCTCGCTTAGATATTTGATAGAAGGTTGACTTTGCATGTAGTATCTAATGCGAGTGTAAGCCGGAAATTCAAACAGAAAGTGCTCGTTGGTGTTACGTTAGAGTAATGATACTTGCTTTCACAGCAAATGTCGTAGGAGTTGGTGTAGTTTACACACAGTACACTTAAGCGTTTGACAAAAGCGTAATGGAAGGTTAAAGCTGCAATGAGACGTTCACAGTTTTTCCTACTGAAGGACAGCATAAAGACCAAAACGCAGGCAGTCTTAGCGCGGATTTAGATCCAAACAAATCCTTCTCCGTGCCTTGCCTAGCAAGTTCATTGATAATCTCTTTTCCGGCGATCCCGAAACTCAGACAAGACTGATTGAATTCAGCTCTCCAACACCGTTTAAGTAGCCCTTTTAATTTTCGATGTATCTGAAGTTGTTATTAGCTGAAGAAGAAGCCTTGGGGTTTCAACTATTTATGATATCGGGAGGTCAACACGATCGATGGATACTGACGGTGGTTCGTTCAATAAGACGGTCTCTTTTATTTTCCTATTTGGCTTCAACGTGAATACCCGGCAAACGTGGAAATCTTCAATGCAACTAACTTTGCATACACTTACAGTGTGCAATAGATAGAAGATAGAAGTGGTTGTCTGGTAAGGTCCTTCTAAAAACACAAGAAGCGCGGATGCGCCGTTTTGATACCACAACTCACGTGACCTGGATATTGAAGGCTATTACTAAGAGCGTAGTTCTTACATCCATTCTGTGGAGTTAAAAAAAAATAGCTAGTGCCGGGTAGCCACAGGGGAAGTGGAATAGAGTTCTTTTTCGTTTGAGTTGAAAAAGCTACAGCAATGAGGGTTAAGGGGAATGCCTAACTTGATTCTTGTGCCGACGGGATAACTGCCCGACCATGGACTTACGAAGCAACAAGAGGTCTTTGATACAGACTGATCTATTGGTGCCAACCCCAATGCAAGTGAAAAAAGTACAACGAACTTCAGATCTGCACATGAAATGTTAAGTCCCTTAATAGGCCAAGTGCAGCCGAACAACTAGCAGAGGCCCTGGACTGCTGCAAAGCAGATATTACCGCCATCCAAGAAATGCGATGGGATGGACAAAAAGATCATGAAAAACTGCGATATCTACTACGGCGATTGTTATCGACGGCAACTCCAGTGCTTATTTGGATGCGAATTCGTTGTTAGAGGTAGACTGAGGCAAAAAGTCTTGAGTTTTCGGCATGTGAACGAGCGCCTCGTAGCAATCCGTATTAAGGCTAAATTAATCAACATTAGCCTTATACGCACGCACGCACAGGGGAGGAAGACTACGACACTAAAGATGGCCTCTGCGGGCTCTTTGAGAAGACCTACGAAGAGTACCCTAGCCCTCGGCGATTTTAATGTAAAGATAGGAAGAGGGGTAGTACTGTCGGAAGGTTTAGCCTGCAGGACTTTATCTCCGATAACCGGTTTAGGCCGCGGGGCGAAAAATTGTCGTCGCCAGCACGCGGTTCCCATATCTCGACATTCACAAGGGGTCTCTTGATCAATCAACCTCAACCAGATTGGTCAGATTGCGATCGACGAAAGGTACTCCTCCAGTATTATAGATATCCAAACATTTTCAAGGCCCACCATCGATTCGGACCATTACCTTGTTGTAGCCAAGGTACAAGATACAAAGGCAAGTTAATACTGTAAAGAAGTTCTACGACATCTGACGGCTACAATCGCAAGAGATCGCCAAATTTTTTTCCAATCGAGTCTCCCTTAATCGCTTAAGATGTCGTATGTCGCCAGCATCAAGTATTAAAGACCAGTGGCAACATTGCCAAAAAGCCATCAGAGATGACGCCTCTGATGTGCAGTGTTTCACTTGGCCACCACAACGAAATCCCTGGTCTGATGAGTAGTGCCAGCAAGCACAAGCTAATCAAGATGCATATAAAGCGGCGGCGCATAGGCGGACGAGAACTTCTCACGAGCTCTACGAGCAGAAGATGAAAAACGAATACCAGCTTCTCAAGAGGAAAAATAAGGAGCATAAGAAGCGCGCGGTCGACGAAAATGGGGAATGAGATTTGGAAGTTTTACCAAAAGGTAAAAAAACATGCCAAAGATACAAACGCTGAACCGTAGCTTGTAGAAACGAATAAGGGAACATCGTATTAGAGTTGCGGCGATGGCGAACCAAATACTTAGCCAGCAGAGTGAAGATCCAACGATTGAGATGGCTGGGTTAGGTAGAGCGGATGAAGATCAATGAAGAAGATATCTTGCAGGTCTTTTTAATCGCTAGTACCTCCGTCTTAAATATACTCAAAGAGTCTGGAAGGCAGTACAATTTGAATATGTTCAGTTACACTGAGAAGACACGTGCTCCAACTCCGCACTCCATCTTGGACCCATCGGTGAAGATCGACACTGGGTATTTCGAATGGGGTAGATTATTGTTCCATTCCGTCCTTTCCGGAATGTGAACCTGGATAATGCTATTAGAATTGAGCTTAGGTATTTTGTAATCAGTTATAGTTTCAGGGATCAGAATCCGTGAAACGATGTACGAGTATTTGCTGTGCTAGACCAGGGGCAGTATATGGAGCAGCACGTCGAGAGCTTCTGTCGCGCTTGATCGTAGTGCCTCTGTGGTTCCAATACCAGCTGTTGGTTGAACTCTGCTAAGTTTTGTGATGTTGTAGGGTTTGCTTAAAGCGGCCCACCACACGAGCGGTCCGTAAGTAAGAATGGGATGAACTACGGCAATGAACATGCAGAGGACTACCTTACGCTGAAGTCACACCTTTTACCAACGATCCTGCAGCAGGTGTAGAAAGCGATGCATGCTTTCTTTACCCTGTTTTATATGTTTATTTTCCAGTTGAGCTTGGGGTCAAGGATAACGTCAGATTATCTTGCACTGGAGGAGAGAGCAAGTGTTTGGTTTTTAAGACGTGGAAGCTTGAAAGTCGGTATTTTGTATCGTACTCGTACTTGGTGCTAAATAGCATTCGTTCAGTTTTTTTTAATGTTATGTGTAATGTGCTAAGTTTTTGGGAAAATGGGACTTAGAGAGAGAGAGAGAAAATTTTTTTGGCCCAGTGGCTATTTCGCATTTATTGAAGAGACTAAATTATTAGTGTAATTGGGCTTGTTGTTGTATTATAGACAACAGCTCATCTACCGTGTCTTTAGTTGCCTGAAAAAAAGAATGTCTTTCGTCCGTCCATTTTAGAAGCCAATACACTATCACTTCAACCTCGTCCACTTGGATCAACGCCAAGTCTTCGATCTGTGAAATTGCAAATCAATGAGCAGGTCATCCCTGGTATGAAAATAACTACTTCGTCCGCGTACCCGACTGCCTAGATTCCAATGTTGTCGAACTCCATCAAGAGATTATTGATGACCAGATAACTGTCCCCTCTATCTACGGATTCGTTTATAAGGCTGTTCCCCGGTTGTGGCTGAACGATCCTGGTTTTTAGTATGGATATGATCCAGTTGCTGACAATATCGTCTGTGCCAAGCTTGGTGAGTGATTTTAGAATGAATTCATGGATTGATTTCTCAATCGCCTGCACCACCCCATCTAGGGCTGTCGCCGTGGATTTACATTTAAGGTAAGCCTGTTGGGACTTTGATAGAGGAAATCTTTTGAGGGTGTGTCGGATATGCATGTCCAGGACATATTGTAGGATATTGAGTATGGAGTATGTAAGGCTAATGCACCTAATGCCGATTTTAGGGATGAAAACGATTTGAACTCGTTTCCACGTCGTAGAGATGTAGTATGGTCGAAGAGAGCCACGATAAATGGCCGTTAGCCAGGGAACAACCTTCTCCAAGTTTTTTTTGGAGCATAATCGGTAAAATCCCGTCAAGGCCTGGTGACTTGCAGGGGTTGAAGGCCCAGAAAATCGTTTAATCGATTTTTAATTAGTTGATTTCATTCAAGGATGCGGGTTGCCTGACATCCCCAGAAATGGGTATTCATTAGGGGTTCCAGTAATTCTGCGGTAAAATTTGTTCATATTCCATCAAGCGTGGAGTCCATTGAGACAGTCCTCGTAAGTCTTCTAGAATGTGTGTTTATAGGAGATATTGAAGATGTGCCTCTAGTCAACTTTCTTAGATCGGAGAGATTTTCATTCCACTACCGTGGGAAGTTATTTGCTTTCTAAATTTGACAGGACATGAGGTCTTGAAGGCGATGCCCATAGCCTTTTCGAAGCTATGACACAGAGTGTATTATGTTGCAGTTGGATCTCCTTCCAGCTTGTCCTCGTCGACGAACATGTTGAATTGTCATCCTCAGGTCTCCTTGGTCTGAAGATCTTCAGTTTGGCAAACTAAACGCCGAATCTGAGCCTGAAATCGGTTTTCTCCAGCTGTTCCTCCTCATATATTGACAGCAGCAGAGTTTGGGTGTTTTTTTGGAGCTGCTCAACCTTGAAGACCGCCCAATCGTCTATTGGGATGCCAGGGTTCAGATGCTTTAGATGTTGGAGAGTCTTTCCGCTTTCTATCTTTGTTCTGGGCAACCAGTTGCGAGCGCTAGGGATTTCCTTATCAGAGATGACCTTAAGTTTAAGGCCCCCCAGGCATCACTAATCTTAGCGATTCGCGAAATAAGGAAGTTCTTGCAAAACTGATCCCCGAACTTGATTACCCCATAACCTTTGACGAACTTCTCAGAGTCACAGCCCAGCATACGCTCAGTTTTGTGGTTCAGGATGTGGTTCACCGTTAACTCGGCGAGCCTATCTTCGATGTTGGCCCACTTAGTCAGCACTGCTTGGCCGTCAGATGAGAGTTCGTCCTTTGAGCTTTGGTGCGACGAAGTGACTGGTTGCTGATGATGAGGCAACTTTGCCTCTTTTAGGGGCATGTGTGGTCTGGTCGGGTGAATCTGTTCAGAATCTTTCTCATGTACAGTATCTGCCGCTTCATTCATAGCAATCTTGCTGATGATGAAGACGGCCTTTCTGCACTTGCTCTTCGATACGGTAATAGAGGACTAACTGGTCATGCAGCCTTCTGCACGAGTGCCTCGACACCTAGGCTGTACAAGTGTGAGACGAAAAGTCATTGCTGGAGGCGTCCACGCAAAGGACAACAGAAGAAAATTTCCGTCCGCCTTGCAATAATACATAATACAACCGTATAAATTACAATATAAAGACCTTTTTTATTAACATGAGTTAAAATGAAGCTACTCCTTGAGTATTCAAAATCAAAACATCTAATCTGAATAGTGTTTAGTAAGTTCCCAATAACTATGACTTATGTCATCATATACCAGCTGTGACTCCCCTCGACCTGGATTAAGTTTTTATACTGCAAATGTCCGCATCAAAGTCATGGAAAGCCGGTCTATAAAATTTTTAATTAAACCGTCACTGATGTTGCATTTTCTTTTTGTGATTTTTTTTTCTTGAAAACTCCTTGGACATACATATGGAGAAGACACGATTATGGATACACGTTGCACTTGCAGTTTTTTTTAGCGAAAAATGTAAAAACTTCGATCAATAAATTTATTTCTCCAACTAGCATCATAGCAAGTATGATAGATAGTGGGACCAAAAAATAAAAAAAATGAAATTGGGCTTCCCTTCTACCATATTGGCAGTCTCAAAAGAGGTTGAGCTTGTTTGAATTTATTTTTGGATTTTTGTTTTTTGCGACAGAAATTCAATTGCAAATAAGTACTCGTCGTACTTGTATCTGTAAAGTGTATGATGTTGATGTCCTGTGCATATTTCTTATGGACTTGAACATGAGCATCCATGGCCAGATCCTCTCAAGGAGTAAAGCATGTCGTGACAAACAGTTCACAAATTTTATAGTTTTTATTTTTTTCTTTTCGTAATTTTTGTCGTATTTTCTTTATTGTGTTCCTGTCCATCATCATCATCATTCTCTGCACGAACATAGAAAGGCAATTTCCAAATAATCGTTTGCATATTTAGTAGATGGGCACTCGTATGTTCGCAGATACTTGCTTGGAAAGACAACCCTCTTTCCTCGTTCAATCTCTTGTGTCATGTTGAACATGCAACCTGAAATGAAAAATCTCTGCCGTTGTCGTCTTAAATGCTCAGGATGTGTATTTTTATACAAAAATAAGAAGAAAATTACTTTTTTGCCAAATTATGTCATTGCAATGGGGAGGAGATTTCAACAAGGTGTTTGCTTAAACAGTTGACCGCTTTGAAAATAACATTTCTCTATTATGGTCAATAAAATAATTTGAATTTGGCTTTTCTCACTAAAATATTCTACTTTGATATGACAGATGCGTTCTTGTATACTAAGCGCTAATCGTTGGAAATTATCTGGGCTGGACTGGATTACGGGAGTATATACAAGGTGGGGCAAAATTAATCACTCTATCGGAAGTTGGTATAATTTTTGCAAATAGCGTCGTACGTCAATCATGTTTGACATATGTGAACTAGATAGCTGCAGTATACAAACAGCCCTATGTTCTGCAAGAGTGTGGAATAATTGTGTCGATGTTTTTGGCCAATAATCGGTGGGTGGTGTTAGCGTAGCGTGAATTTCGAAGTCGATTTCCTAATTGTGTCGCGCCAACTGGGCAAACATTCCGGCACTTAGCTACTCGACTTGAATAGAGTGAAACCACAGGAGACAATGCAAGGCGTGGCCGCCACCGAGAATATCGCGGCTGTGGCTGCCGATGTCGCTGAGAACGAAGAAACATCAACCAGACGACGGGCCACGCAATTGGGCATCACCAGACGGACCCTACAGTGAATTTCAGTGAAAGGCTTACACATGTTCCCGTACAAAGTGCAAACAGAGCACCAGTTAATGCCTCCTGATCGTCAGTCGTGTGTTAATTACTGTAAAGCCATCCTCAATTTCAACAACGAAGAGGACGATTTTGTGTCGAAAATCGGTTTAAGCGGTTACGTCAATAAGCAATATCTTCATTTCTGGGGCACTGAAAATCCGCGTGTGATGCATGAAAAGGTATTACATCCAGTCAAAGTCACTATGTGGCGCGACGTTCACGTGGGAGGAGTGATTGGGCCGTATTTTTTTGAGGACAGCATCGGCAATACAGTCATTGTTACTGGCGAATGCTACAGAGCCATGATAAACGACTTCCTACTGCCGGAATTGGACGAGCGGGGCTTGGTGAACATGTGGTTTCAACATGACGGTACAACCGTCCATGATAATTGAGGTCTGACAGTTATGCGAGCCACCTAAGACGAAGTTTTCTGAATGTCCATCGGGATAAGCTTCGATGACTTTTCGACCCAGAGTGTCAATGTCTATTCGCTCTGCGTGTCCCAGCCATATTATGCCACCGATGCACCCGCAACGAAAATGCGACCAAAATTCACTCAAATAGTCTTCGGTTCAAGATGACAAAGCCTTAACCTGCGCAAGCCTTAGGTAAAGTCGACGATTCTGTTTTAAAGAACAAGACCAAGATGATACGGCATTACATACATATGTAATTGCCCTAGAATTTCATGATTTCTCGATCGCCTCCTTAGGCCAAGCAGCGATTGACAAGTGTAACTCCTCGGACTTGAGGTTGAACGAGTCTCTTCTCACCTCAAAGTTATAACTGTCTAGAGTAACGCCTTGTTCGGTATTATGTCAAGTCATCTTTGTATGCAATATAATAAGTTACATAGCGCATCAGCTCGCCTAAATCCTTTTTGATATCAAACGTCTAGGTGAGGTTGATCCCGGTCTTTACAGAAAGCGAAAGCGTTCTCTATAGTCACCGTCATTGCAAGGGTGTAGAACTAGACATAGCTTTATGTAGCTAGTTCTTGTTGATTCTGTGTGTTGAGATCTTCGCTGCAAAGTAACCCAGCTTGTAAATGAGTTCACGCGACTATATCACATTGATAGTCATGGTTCCAACATCCAGGACATGTTTTTAAATTTTCACGCTAATAAGTTGATGTGCCCTCCCCTTGAAGCTTCTCAAATCGGTGCGTAAGCTTTTCCATCAACCCTACTTTTTCAGAAATGGTGATGTCCAGCCCCATGAATCTTTTTTTCTCTTTTAAAGTTCACAGAAACGCTGACAAACCATCCCGAAACACGAAAACTTCTCAATGGGGGGCAATAACAGTACAGAATAAGGCCCACTGGCAATTTAACCGTAAGTGGAACGAAAGTCTACACTAATCTACCAAAAAAAGAGTATAGTTTCACTTGATATTGCGAAGGCATTTTATGCATTTAGGATCGACGAATCTCTTCTTCAATGGATTAGACATTACCTTACACAAAATAAATGCTGATACGCCTCAGGGAATCGTTCTTCTTCTTCGACAGATTTTTAAATTTTCAATAATTATAACTTGCCTGATACTTCTTATTCAGTATATTTCTTTGCTGACGATAGTATTTTCTGGTTTTTATATTCGTTCCTGGGCTCACATCCCTGCTCTGTAGAACGGGAGCAGCAGCTTGTTAAATTTCAATATTAACAGCAAAACTATTGGTGTACTCCCAACAGCATGAAATTTAATCCAAATCCAAACACCCAGACATTCTCCATGAATGGCACTTACATCGTTGAAACCGAAAAACTTTCTATTCTCGGTAAGTGTGTCAATGACAACCTACGTTGAAATGATCACATATTTGATGTCGCCAAAAATGCAGCAAAATGTGTAGGTTTCCTCAAACAATGTATGAAATACTTTTCCCCCTGTGATCTGGTCTCAATACATAAGGCTTTCATCCGCCCAAAATTGGAGTACAATGCCCACATTTGGTCAGATTTTTCTAAAACCTGTCTGCACCTGCCGGATAGGATTCAAAACCGTGCGATAAGACTCACATTGAAATTGTCAGTAGCCCCTTCAAACCTTCAAACCGTAACACCCGTCTCGCTATGAATTCTTGTCAGTTTACCCTCAAGCCCACTTTTGGACGTACATTGAAATATCGTGATTCTTTCCTAAGCCGTACATCTCATTTTTGGAATGCACTGCCGATCTCTTTATTTCCTCTGGCCATTATAACTTTCAAACATTCAAAATGAACGTACATCGGTACCTCTCTGTCTTTCCTCCCTAACTTTATTTCGCCCGAGCAGTCTGCAAACATTTTAAGGGTACAGCAATTCCTTGATAGGGTCCGATCAACTTCTTACTCAATATGCCTGTCAAAGCTTTCTGTCTCACATCCTGCGAGTCTCTCGACGATTTCCGCCTTCTTACTGTCTTCCTCAACCTGGACATATTCTAATAGATGTTTGCCATTTGGGGCAGCCTTATCGAGGTATCGCCTCAGATATTCCAACTTTGGTCGTTAACTCTTACCGTTCCAGAAATCATAGATATACTATAAGCCATGTCTGCGTATTTTTGTGTTAAAAAATCCACTATCGAGGGTATTACTAAATGAAATAAACGTCAATTTCTCCGTATCCGTATTTTCAGAAAAAGGACCTGTAATTTTGTTTTAAAAAAAAAATGGGCATTACCTACCCGAAGTGGTCCAAAAATATTTTTAGATTCTTAGATTTATTAGATTAGATTTATTGTTTGTTTTCTTGTTTATAATACAAATTTATGTTACAAAAATCATTAAGCATGGCTTTGCCGTCTGCCTGATTGACATGAAATTAAACATTTAATAACAAGTTTGTTTTAATGTATTGGGTCTGTAACTCTTCGTGCGGTTTGCTAAGAGATGGCGTAACTTGTATTATTCCATTGTTATTATTCCATTGGAACATGCGTTGGAAAGCTACTGTCATTGTACGTCATTTCAGTACATGTCATTCATTTGAAGCGTAAACAACAATAATTTTTTTTCACTCAAATATGTCGAACTTTGTGCCTGAAAAAGTGTTTGCCAAAAGTGGTTTGCACGGTTTAAAAGTGGTGATTTTGGCTTGGAAGACGATGAACGTCCTGGGCAGCCAAAAAAGTTTGAAGTTGAAGAACTGGAAGCATTACTCTATGAAGATTGTTGCCAAACACAAGAAGAGCTGGCAGAATCTTTGGGTGTCACTCAAGCATCCATTTCAAATAGTTTAAAAGCAGCTGGATACATTCAAAAGCAAGGAAATTGGGTTCCACATGAACTCAAGCCGAGATACATCGAAAGGCGGTTTTGCATGTCCGAAATGCTGCTGGAACGCCACAAAAGGAAGTAATTTTTGCATCGGATTGTTACTGGTGATGAAAAATGAAACAATTAATCCGTTTGAAGAGAGCAGTGGCCGAAAAACGCCCGGAATATGCGACCAGACACGAGGCAATAATTTTCTATCATGACAACGCTCGGCCCCACGTTGCTGTTCCGGTTAAGAACTATTTGGAAAACAGTGGATGGGAAGTCTTACCCCACCCGCCTTATAGCTCAGACCTTGCCCCTTCTGACTGCCATTTGTTCCGGTCGATGCAGAACGCCCTCACTGAAATACGGTTAACATCAGAGCAGATTATCAAAAATTGGCTTGATTCATTCTTGGCTGCCAAGCCGGCGCAGTTCTTTAGGGATGGGATCCATAAATTGCCAGAAAGATGGGAAAAAGTCATAGCTTCAGATGGGCAATACATTGAATAATACTATTGTACATGTTTTTCTTAAATAAACGTTCAAATTTTGAAAAAAAACCCACGAATTAAGGTATATACCCAATAAATATATTCAATCCTTGAATTTAAAAGGATTTAAAGATATGTAAAAAAGCAAACAAATAAAAAAAGAGTACACTAATTTGTTTTTATTGTTTTTTTTTTTTAAAGTTAAGAGTTTTCAGTAATAATTTTACTACGGTAATTGATTGCTGCTTTATAGAAGTAAAAAAGTTGTTTTACATCGCTTTCGCAGTTTAGATAGGCTATAACTTCTTCCTCAGATATTGTGTCGTTTCCTAGAAAATATCTTCTTATTTCTTTAAGGATGGGGTGTCTTCCGATGAAATGTATAACGTCTTCTCTCTCAGATAAGTTCTAAAGATTACAAAAAATTGTAGATCTGGACGATGTGGGGGATATAATTAAGGCGGATTAGTTCGCCTCTCATCTTAGAAACAGCCGAAATTAGTTCTTTGCTGTTGTCATTGTGGAAATAATTTTTTTCAGACAGATTGTGTTTTAAAACGCTGTATGTAGCTCGGTGAACGGACGATGAAGCCATATGTATTGTTCATCTATTGTACTTTGGCAATAAGATTGTCAAGCACATCCTTGCGGCATATTTCGTTTCCATAAGCTAAATTGCATTCGAATCTGCAGTACGTTGCTAGCTCTTCGAGTCTTTTACACCAGAGCGTATTCCTTTCGATTACCTTCTTCTCAATTATTTTTGGAAATCTATCATCCGACAGCTCTAAAACTTTTATTACATAAGCCACATGCAATTTTAATGATTTAATGTAAGGACTGAAACGAATAAAATTTGGAAACTGCAAAGTAAAGAAAAAATATTTTCATAATTAATTGATTTTTTTTTCATTTTCTTTAAAACTCTGTTTTTATTAAATTCATTCATAATTACAAAAAATAAAAAAATTATTTGGGTTCCCATTCTTTCCTCAACTTCTTTCGAATGCCCTTCATAAGATTGGTGACAGTTACATCCGTGATCTTTTCGGACGCTCTTTCCATTTAGCACTAAAATCTTTTACGTCCTTTGCACACTGCTTACTTTTCCTCAATTTAACTTTGACCAAAGCTCAATACCTTTCAATGGGACGGCACTGTGGAACTGTGGGTGGATGCATGTCTTTTGGGACAAAGTTGAAATTTTTAGCAACAAGACAGGTCAACGTCGCATGAGCATAGTGAGCTGAAGCTAAATCTGGCCAAAATAATGTTGAACCCTCGTGTTAGTTTAAGAAAGGAATCAACCGTTTTTTTAGGCATTCGTTAATGTACACTTCTCCGTTAATTGTTCCCGTTGTAATAAACGATGAGCCTCTGTGTCCACATTGACAAATGGCCTGCCAAACGAGATACTTTGACCCGAATTTTTCCATCCCAATCGATGTTGGTGATTGCGGAAGAATCTCAGCTTCGAACGAGTTGTAAAACTGCGCACCTGGAAGGGTAGTAAAGTCGGCTTTGACATAAGTTTCGTTAACCAAAACCAAGAACGCCTTCTTGTTGCCGATGAACTTGTATAGCTTTCGGGCTCGTGTTTTTATGACTTTTTTTTGCTTTTCAGTAACTTTTGGTATTTTTTGTTATTTTCGTGTTTTTACGAGGGGCGTTCAATATATTCTCGGTATCGATATGAAGGAAAATGCGAATTCAATTTAAATTGTTTTTATTTTTCAATATGATCTCCCCTAACATAAATGCATTTCTAACATCTTGAGATAAGCTTTTTTAAACCCTCAAAATAATAAATTTCCTCTTTCTCTGCAAAATACCGATTTGAGTTCTTCATCATCCGAAAATCTTTTTCCACGAAGACATTTTTTCAAATCCGGAAACAGGAAATAATCACTAGGGGCAAGGTCTGGACTATAGGGTGGGTGTTGGATTTCTTCGAAACCACAATCTCGCGCAGCAGCCTTGGAAGCTCGCGCCGTGTGAACAGGAGCGTTGTCATGAAGAAGCAACACACCCGCTGCGAGTTTACCCCGTCTTTTCTTTTTAATTTCCTCCCGCAAATTATGCAAAGTGGAAGCGTAGGATGTGGCGTTGATGGTTTCACCTTTTTTTTTGTACTCAATGAGCAAGATTCCCTTTGAGTCCCAAAAAACTGTGGCCATGAGCTTTCGGGCAGACGGAGTGACTTTGAACTTCTTCGGGGGGTCTGTTCCTTTTTTATGCCACTGCATGGACTCTTGTTTGCTTTCAGGGTCATAGTGGTGGACCCATGTTTCGTCCTCAATAACAATTCGATCCATAACACCGTCCGCGTTCTCACTACACATCTCCAAAAGCTCTCTACAGCATGCGATTCTCACTTTTTATCTGAGGCGCTGTGAGCATTCGTGGCACCCACCTTGCACTGACCTTTGAAAGGTTAAGATGGTCATGAAGAATGGTGTGAATGGTACCAATTGAAAGCTTGGTGATCTCTGCCATCACTTTCACCTTTATTCGGGCATCCTCAAGAACAAGTTTTTCGACTTCTTTGATGCTTTCTCCCGTACAAGCAGTAGCCGGGGCGCCGGAGCGGGGGTCGTCCTCAATGCTCTCTCTGCCTCTCTTGAACTCACTTGACCACTTTTGCACAGTTGATAATGAAGGTGCGGAACCCTGGTAAACAGCCACCATCTCTTCATGAATAGTTTTTTGACTTTTTCCTTGCTTAGTGAGAAATTTAATTACAGCGCGATGCTCAATTTTCACCATCATCGCCTCAGTTGCCATTATGATTCTGTTTAACTAGAGATAAAACGCGAATTAATGATCACATTTATATGAAATTTTACATGAATGCACTAAAATAATAGTATTACTTGATAAATAAGTCAATTTATATATGCAACCACAGCTTCACCCCGATACCGAGAATATCTTGAACGCCCCTCGTAGACCGTTACGTTTTTAGATCTTTGTACCATTGTTTGGTTGATATTACATTTCCGAGCAACATCTCTGGTTGACATAGTCCGGTTTTTTACGATGGTACCCACTATTTCCCTGTCCATACGAAGTATTTTCGAGCCATTTGTCGAGGATCTTTTTACGGCGTTCCTCTTGACTCATGTTTTATAAATATTTTAAACCGCACCGAACTAAAATCAATAAAAAATTAAAACTAGAGAATAAACAGGATAATTTGGGTACAAAATGGTATTGCAAGTTTTACGCATTGGAAGTATATTCCGTATTAAAATTTACAGATTTTATTTGTTTCAGTCCTTAAAGCGGTGACAGTCCTGTTTCAATATTGATCATACACTTAGTTTGCTGTTGTACTTGGTAAGCTAAAGCATCATTTTATGTACATAAGTAGTATCTAAGGAGTTTCCCTACTGTTTCATATGGGCAGTATCCCCAAAATTGCGCTGCGTACATCATAACAGATTCTGATACAGCTTGAAAAACCTTGTACTTTACGCTGTGGTCAATTAGTTGATTTGAAAAACATTTTTTCCATGTAGCCGATATGGCTTTTCACTTTTATTAGTCTTTCGTTTAGATGAGGTTCCATACTGAGATTACTAGCTATTGTTACCCCGAGATATCTATAGGTTTTCACAATTTCAATGGGCTGTTCGTTGAGATGCCATTTTTCGTTGTTGCACTCTCTAAAAGCTCCCTTCTTAAAGATCATAATTTTTTGTAAGGTTAACCTTACAAATCAAGTGGCAGTATAAATCAAGATGGTTAATCGTTAATTGTAAGGACTCTGGTGAATATGCAAATAGAACCACATTGTCTGCAAATAAAAGTGCCTTTATTAAATGTCCTGCAATCTATATTCCTCCAGGTAAAAAGTCGGTGAGGTCATCGATGTACAAAGCAAATAGATAAAGGCTTAGAGTACATCCCTGCCTTACTCCCATAGTTGTTTCAAACCATTCTGATGTTTCGGTCCAGCTCCACACACTCGATTGGTTGTCCTCGTATATATTTTCGATAACCCTCCCAAACTTTTGGCTCATTCTAACGTTATAAAGTTTCGATCGATATTATCGAAGGCTTCAAGGCAGCATCAACGAAAAAGGCGAATAATTTCTTTTTTTTTTCGAGGAGTGTCCCAGCAATGTTTTGCAGTACGAAAATGTTGTCTACGTTTGAATTACCATTCCGAAAACCTGCTTGGAATTCTTTGATCAAATTGTTGTTTTCGATCCAAATTGACATACGCTCATTTAAAACTTTTGTAAGATGAGTTAAGGAAATATATTCCACGATAATTTGCGGGATCAGCTATATCGTCTTTTTTGTGAATCGGATATTATGTATTATGGCTTGTTTGAACTGTGGCGGTAGGTTACCTGTTTGCAGCGTCCCATTGAAAATCACGGCTATTTTGTCGATAAAATTGCTTGTCGCATACTTAAAAAATTCAAGGGGTATCCGATCAGCTCCAGGTGGCTTCCCATCTTGAAGTTTTTCAAAACGTTACATATTTTTACCTGTGTAATAGGTGCATCTAATATCTCATTTTTAATTAATGGCTCTGAAACGGCAGTATGCTACAATACTTTGTAGGCTCAACAGCGTCGTTTGAAAGTGGTTCATCAGTGTCCTTGCTTCTAGCTGAGTGCCAATGTGGAGTGCTCTACAGTTGAATTTTTTAATCGCACACCAGATCCTTTGTGTCTTTACGTTTCACCAATTTCACCATATTTGCTTAAAAGCTGTATTTGTTTGGTAGCACATTCTTTTAAAGAACTGATCTCGAAACTTTCGAAAAACTTTTAGCCACCCAATAGATATTCTTCTCGCTGCTTTGCACTCAGTGTCAAACCATTTTTCTTTAAAAATATATCTTTTTTGATAAGCTTGTATTTTTGGCGGGTAAGAAATTTTTATTAAATTGTCGATATCTATTATATCAAGTTGAGCAGTTGTCTGCATGTTGAGGCCGGATCGGGTGAATAGAGTCGGAGTTACAATTCAAAAATAAGAATATTTTAAAAAAAAAATTGTATTACTACTACATCTTGTGTACAAATAATATAAATAAATAAATCTACTAGTATTATATAAATATTATATATAAATAAGTGATACCTTAAATGTTTTTTAAGTGCAACGAATTAAAGTTTAATTAAATCGGATACACGGTTTTTGACTAATAGGTGTTCAAATGTAGAAAAAATTCTCAAATTATTGTATTTAATAGTTAATGGGATATTTTATGAATTTTACTAATTGTCGCCGAACTCCCGGCGTATGGGTTGAAGTTAAAAATTGAGACATTTACAATGTTCATGCGCAATTTGCTTCCCCCAAAACTATGAAATGGGACTCCGCGTCAAAAAGCAATTCAGAAACATCCAAAAATTCACCATCATAAACGGATATAGCCGCGGATAGGATGTTTTCATCTCGCAAATTTCCCTGACTCCTTCTAACATCCCTTTCCCTTTGTCTCGCCGTCAACAAGTCGTGTGGCCAGACGGTACAAACGATCGGCGGTACATTTCCGAACGCCATGCTTCGCCTACGGCCAACTCTATGTCACCTGCTCGAGGGTCAGGGGCTCCTCGAATATATTTACGCTTCCGAGAAACGAACAGGTAATGTACAATAGTATACAGAGAGGCCTTGTTTCGATTCGCTTTGTTAAACAGAGAAGCGAATTCACATCATTCCCAGCGTCTCTGTGCACTGAAAATTGTAACCTGGCTGTTAGTGATGCAAAACCTGGAGCCAACGAATTAAAAATATCTACTAATGTAAATTCAATAAAAATTAGTTAAACATTTACTTTGAATTTACCTTCGTAAAACATGAAATAAATTTTGTATTTATTTTTTTCTATAAGAATTTAACACTCAAGAAAATATGAGAGCACTTTAAACTAAAACTAAACACCTCACACGATTTTAGTTGCCTGCAAAAATGATTGTCTATCGGGCCCCGGTCGGGATTTGTCCGATTGAGGAGCGCCAATACACTGCCACCCACCAAAAGTCTTATTCGTTAAAAGCCCATGTAATATGCTGTGTACTAATCAACCGTCAGAGAACTTTTATCAATTATTTACTAGTGGCTAATATACATAATTTAAATTCATATATTCTCAAAACCCACTATTAAGCTGACTTCCTAAGTACATACTCCAAATTTTAACATAGAGATTGTTTTCAATGAATTGCTCGAAGATTGTATTTGAAGATTTCTACAAATCCACACCTATAAATACAGTTCAACACATTTCAACCACAATCGTATTGTGGTATTCCATAAAAAAAAAAAAAACAAATATGCCTTGTCAAAGAGGCCACAACGAGAGTTTCCCCCAAAACACTATGTCAGGCGTTTTATCCGAACATCGCAGTTGAGCATCTTCCACGAAATCCGATTTAAAATGTAAAATTTCATTTCAAGACGAACACTAGGTACTAATGTGGGTAGGAGTAGGTTATGGGTGGTCGGATCGTATTTCTATTTATATGTGCGTTGTTGTTTATCCTGACTTCAAGAACGAATACATATCCTGCAGCGCATTTATACATATTCGTATGTACATCATTTATATGCATAGATGTATCCTTGAGTTTATTTGAATGTTAACAGTTCGTTTCACTATCCCATCACTAGAAATTCCTGACATTCTTGATACTTAAGTAGTAAACATTTAGTCCTTAAGTCTTTTACGTGAGTTGCCACGAGTAAATCGAGTAAAACGGCGCAAAATTTGGCATCCTGCTTACCATTTCTTTTTGAAGGAAGAGCATTTTTGAAGTTGTTTTTTCGTATATTTCTTGCGTATATTTGGCACAGTAAAGCCGGTTAAAATAATGGAAGGTTAAGGCAAAATAAAAGATGTACGTGAGCATTGAAAGACTAGGTTTTGGGCAAATATGCATGCCCAATACAATTTTGCGATTTAAACGTCCTGTCAATGGCTCGACCTTTGATTCCAAAGGAGACATTTAGTAAGTGTAAGTTTGTAAATTTTACATTAAGAAAAAATTCTTTTATATTATAATACATACTTAGATAATATTTGTCATGAGAAAACTGTAATTCAAATTAAAGTAGTGCGTATAGATGTTTTCGCAATATATGGTACATTTGATTAAATGTGTTAAGTAAAGGGTAAGTTTTTTGCTCGTTGGTTTTTCTGTGTTCTATTTTTGACAGCTCACGTATAATTCGTGACATGTGTCAAAGTCAAACATGCTCAGTCAGCATTGTCATTTCATTATAAAAAGACATACACTCGAACAACGCTTATAACTTATTGAATTTTATTATCAAAATTCGTACTCTGTGAAAAATGTTTCTCGCGCACTTCGACCATTTTACGATCGTCATAATTGACCTACTGAGCAAGCGAGGCAAGCGATAGTTACCAAATGTTGCACCAATTTCACGCTATTAGACATTAGGCCACCTACCCATATGCGTAGAGTGGGTACAGAAGAAAATATTGCTGCTGTATCTGTCAGTGTTAATGAAGACCGTGATTCCTCCATTCGTCGCCGTTAGCACGACTGTATTACTCGACTACGTGGAAGATTTTATGCAAGGATCTTGGTCAAAAACCTTGCAGAATACAGCTCGTTCAAGAACTGAAACCGAACGACATGCCACAGTGTTCCGATTTTCGGTGAGTGGGCTGGAGAAAGATTTGCTTTTTTTATCGAAAAATTGTCTTCAATGAGAAAGCTCATTTCTGGTTGAATGGGTATGTTAATAAATCAAACTGCCGTATTTGGTCCGATGAGTAACCTCAGGCAATGCAAGAGCTGCAAATACACCCGGAAAAATTTATTTGGTTCGGTTTATGATCCAGCGGAGTCATTGGTCCGTATTTTTTCAAAGACAAGCGTGAGATCAACATTAATGCACGGGCTGAACCTAGTCGACATGTAGTTCCTACAAGACGGCGCTACATGCTACACAGCACGCGAATTGATGGACCAATAGAGAAATGAGTTCGGTGAGCAAATTATTTTTAGTGCGATTTGAAGCCTTTAGACTATTTTTTTTATGGGGATACGTCAAAAATGGCTCGTCTATGCCCATAAACCAGCGTCATTAGCTCGAAAGAGTGATTCAAAATTGGACTCTCCGCATGGACGACTTAAAACGTTACAACATTTACATGAAATAATCTTTTAAAAGTAAATGCCAACATTGATTTACGAGTATCAATTGAAATAAAAATTGTACACACTTTTCTCATTTTCCTGCATACTTTTGACAATTAAAAACCAAACGCTTAAAAAGTCACCCAGTATAAGAAGGAACAAATAATAAAAATAGATACTGCCTCAGAGTGCATCTTAGTAGGCTTTTACTCGTAAAATGAGCGGAGATATGATCGTATCTGCGAAGCACATCAACACATTGCATAGCTTCATTCAAAGCTACTTGGACGTAATTATAGGTACGATAAGACCCACAATAAGTTTTCGTCGAGTTTCAATAGGAGTAAAGCTAGCTGTAAGACAGACCTTACGTAAGCATAGATAGATATGCCCAATGATAAGGTTAGTATAGTTGTATTCAGATAAGTTATTGCTTATAACAAAACCGAGGCTACAAGCTTTGAGTTAGAAAGTCAAAGGTCAGGTACAAGGTTAATGTCCAGCTTGCGGTGGCAAATAGGGCGAGCTTTCGATTTAGCAGTTTTAAAAAGTAGCCCGTTTACCACATACCAGTTATGTATCACAGATAAATCTTCATTTAATTGTAATGGGAGCTCCTCAATTTTACTCATAGGATGGGCCAAGTAAAGCTGAACATTGTCAGCGTAAAGGTGAATTTCAGCATGTTTGCAAACTGATGGTAAGTCATTTATAAAAGCACAGAATAGGATAGGTCCGAGAATTGATCCCTGAGGTACACCATTCCTTATTATTTTAAGCTCTGAAGATTTCCCACCAGCGATAACCCTTTGCCACCTATTGGACAGATAATTCCTAATAAGTTTAACAGACTTATCGCTGAAACCAAACAAGTTTTGGAGCTTCCAGCACAGAATAACATGGTTTACAATACTTTATCGAAGGCCTTCGAAAACACAAGAAAGCAAAATAATGTCATAAATCTTCCAGTCACGTCCTATGTCGTCTAAGATGTTAATCATGGCTGAAGAGCAACTACGGTTGGATCTGAAACCAGACTGGATAGGGCTATAGAGGCTATTCGAAGATAAGTGGGCTGTTATTTGTTTAAAGATAAGATTTTCAAACACATTTAGATAGGTAGGTTGCATTTGATTTTTTGGCAACTGGAATGACTTTAGCGATTTTTCAGAAGAAATATGGATGCCGTAATCCAGTGGTTAAATATATAAGTCAGCTGGCTAAGTATATTTAGAAATATTGTATAAGCTTAATAAAGTGAATATGTATACCGTCTACACCAGTCGAATTTGATTTTATGGCTAGAACGCAGTCAATAATTTCTCTTTCGGTAATAACAATAAAATCACTCTGTCTATGTGGTAAGTTGGTGGTTCAGAAATACGAGTAGTATTCAGATCAAAGTCAGTCATATCGGAGTAGCTTCCCAGAAAAAAGTCATTTAGAACATTAGGATCTATGTCACACTGTACACTGTTGGTATTAGTAGGAACATAAATTCGGCGCAAGTTAGTCCATAGCTGTTTGGGTGGAAGTGAAGTACGGATAAAATATGTTGCATTGTTGCGCGCTTTCTTATAAGCAGCCAAATTAAGGGAGGAGGAATTGTGCTTTAATTTTCTGTAGAATTGGTTTCTAGTTTTAATTTGTGCAATAAATTCACACGTGATCCTTGCTTTATTTATTTTATTGTGAATACTTACAGTTTTATTAGGTCTATATTTATATAGTCTATTTTTTCACTTGGATCCGAACTTAGCCAGCAGATATACCAAGGAGCTGTACTTACTGCAGAATGCAATTTTGATAAGTCAATAGCGTTATAATCTCTATATATGAAAGATACTGCGACCGAGGGGTTTGAAAAGTCAATGTTGTAAGAGTTGGTTAAAAAGGAGAACTCATAAGGGATCAGAAACAATTATAAGGGAGGGTGTGGATAGTGTTGTTAGAAAATCGCATTGGATTGTAGCTATTTACGATATGGAGTACAAAAGAAGAAGCCAAGTCATTGATTTGGAAAGCGCAGGAGTCATTTTTTAAAATATCGACATTGAAGTTGCCAGTTATAATGATGTCCTGATATATCGCAGAAAATTCAGGGAGAGCATTGAAAAAGGGCTGAAGAGATAAACTTCCATTCGAGTTATAAGTACAGGATAAGAAACATTTGCTATTTGCTACTCAATGACTGTTGCTTCTGGCGAATCAAGAACCTTGCACTTCGGTGTAGAATTAGCATATAGCTACTGCTCCTCCAATCGTGTCAGTAGTTCTATCATTTCTGTATAAGCTATAATTATTATCTCACCATTGTTAAGTTCCGTTACTCGATTGTTTATATGTTAAAGTCTGCTATTAACGCAACTGGCAATTTTGTTGCATTTGTCGGAAAAGTACTGTGCTGTAAAGAAGATCTACAGCCGATTTAATTAGACTTTCGATGAGATCCATTTTGTGAGTTTTGATATTCTTGTAATTAAAATGTAAAGAACTTATTGTATTTCAAAAATTAAGTTCTAAGTGTAACTAAGTAAATAAATTACAGCATTTGTAGGTGTGATTTAAAAGAAAAAATTACGGTTTTTCCACTTTTTGATCAAATTATCAAGTTTTAAAAGAGAAGGACTTATACATACAAACCGACGTGAAGAAAGGGATTGAAAACGACTTAAAAAAAGGCTTTAGTCATCGAGAAATCTGCAAAAAATTTAAATGTTCTGTATGCTTCATCAGCTAACTAAGAAAAACACTAAGCTTGGAGATTAAAACAAATCCAAGTGGAAGAAAACAAATCCTATCCCAGCCTTGTCAAAGAAAACTTTTACGACAAGTACTTCCGGAGAGTGTAGTAATGCTGTTGAAGTTCAACACTCATTATTATCCAATGATAATGTTGCTGTTAGTGCTGAAACTGTAAGCAGAACGCTTCGAAAAGCTGTCCTGAAGGGTAGAACTAAAGTCAAAAAGCCTCTGCTAACAAAACGGCACATGGTTTTCCGAAAAGCGTTTGCTAACAAATATAAATTATACACAGAAGAGGACTGGGCTAAGATCATTTGTTCAGATGAGACCAAAATAAACCGATTTGGTTCAGACGGCCACGAATGGGTATGGAAGAAGAAGGGACAGCAACTTTCAAAGAGGCTGGTTAAAGAAACGGTCAAATTCGGTGGAGGTAGTCTTATGCTTTGGGGGCGCATGACATCTCATGGTGTAGGCAATTGCAAGATAATCGAGGGACGGATGACCGCTCAGATGTACACAGACATTTTGACATCTTGCCTAGAACCAAGTCTACAAAAATGGGATAAATCGGTTTTGCATGTTACGTTTCAACACGATAACGATCCTAAACACACAGCCAAAACCACAAAAGATTGGCTAGAATGTCATTGGTTTGAAGTTTTGGTGTGGCCCCCTTAATCTCCAGACTTAAACCCAATAGAGCGTATGGTGCTGCGGCTAAGTCACTGGGCGAATTTTGGTCCAGAGTTCAGATTGAGTGGGATAATATTCTACTAGAGGTATGCACAAATTTAGTAAACTCCATGATAAGAAGAGTTAAAAGTGTTTTATCCGCTAAAGGAGGCCACACAAAATTTTAAAACAGTATGAAGTCTTAAAGTAAGACCAATCCACAAAATTGATCACATGCTTGTTTTAATGAATTGTTTTTATTTTTTTTTTTCAGAAACATGCATTGAATTTCGTTTTTTTTTCGAGTCCAACGAGTTTATCCATTTTTATTTTATAAGAAATACATTTCTTATTTTACAAGAAAACCTCTTTACTTTGTTATTTCTGAAAACATGTGATTAATTATGTGAGTCACTGTATATTAAGGCTTCTTGCTGGCTTAAATCCCTTCTGATGTCTAGACAAAACATTAATCATCGCCGTTGTGGAGTTTCCGTTGACACTACTTTGGTAATTTAATGACACAATACTATCCATTTACAGAAGAAAAAATCTATGAGGTGAAAAAAGCGTATAGAAACCTAAAATTAGGCACTGTAGATAAAATTCAGATGTTAATAGAATACAATAAAATAAAACATACAAATAATAAATATAAAAGATAGAGCGATCTAATAAAAAGACACGTACTTTAAAATCAAAAATAAAAATTAAACGTGTTGCGGACAGGTGCTGGGTAGAGCGGACTCACGACCGATTGAGGAAATCAAGTCTTCTTTTTCTCTTCTTTATTTCGTTAACCAAAAGGGTGCAGATCTACAATGGATTTGGTTACAAAATTAATCTTCTGTTTAACGACCCTTGTTGGGCCTTTGTTCCACGAGTATGCAGCTCAGAGTCCGCAGCATTCGTTGAAGACAACTGCTCAAAAAAGGTTTATCGCGCAGAATGTGTGGCAGATCGTTTCGCAGGCGGTAGTTTACGTGCTAACGCTCATTAACACTTCTAATTAGCACAGAACTGATTTCTTTTGCCCTCGGAACGGCTTTTGTATGATTTCTGCTAAGGTTTTCATAGCGATCAGCCGTAGTGTCCTTTTACGTACTGTACAGTTGGAACACAATCGTTGTTTACTTCGACATTGTAACTTAAAACTAATTTACAAAATTGTATTAATAAAAATTCATTGGGTATACGAATAATTTACATTCAATAATCGTGGGATTGTTACAAACGGAATAAATTCGCGGCTACGGTAAGTAAATGAGGGCTTGTGAATTTTAATCAAAGCGAACGTTGGGTTGGCCTGGTTATTGCTGTTATTATTGTTGTTGCGCTTTCTTATACGGAAAACATCTCTTAACTGAGGTGGCCTGCTGTCAACTGAGTGACACATTCGGTGGAATATGTGCTTAAGATTTTCGTTGGGAAGCTCCTGCATACGAGTACCAAAGAGAACACCATCTTCAGCACTGGTTACTAAATTATACTGTCCGGGGACTGCAGTATCCATAGACAGGTCAAGGGGCAAAATAAACTGCAGAAGGCAATTATCTACTGACCGAGAAGGCAATTATCTATTGCTTAGCATTTATTGCGCAGAAGTGTGGCCTGTTTCCCAAAAGACAGTAGAAAACTGAGCATAGATGATCTTAGATGGCAAACTCATCTAGTACTCTTGCAAACCCTTAACCCTCTGTAGGTGAATTACCAACACATTATATATATCTATAACCTGCCAGAATTTGTTAGAATGAGAGTAATTTACTCAACAAGTAAAGTTGCTAGAATGAGAGCGATTAACAAGTAAAGTTCACTATGTGTGTGTAATGTGGATAACATCTTTTGAGTAAAATGAGCGGGTTTTGTATAAAATGGGAGAGAAATTGACATTGATGACAATTCACACGTATTCACAGGCTGGGTCACACGGATAGAGGCAATCAGTGGAAAGCGGGTTTTGGTTCTCCAATATCTGCAAAAAAAAAAAAGTGTAGTGCAGTGAGAAAAATAAATATCACACAGTGCATCCCTGTTGCTTCCACTCGATCCGGCAGCGACTAAGTGAATGTACTCGTAACAACTGATGGATAGCGGGTTGTGAGTGAAAATTTTGTTGGTACACTATTTCATATTGTTGTAAGGGCATAACACCTACAGCAATTTGACTTGGTAAACCAACGTCAGAATTTTCACTTCGCAGTTTTGCTTAGTACCGTCGGTGTTTGTGTTTACTGTGTTTGCTTGTAATTATGACTAGGGAATTCAGGGTGGACGTAGCCAATATACGCGGGCTAAAGAGTAATCACTTTTCTGCGTACGTCCACGTCTGTAAAATCACGCCACCTGTTTTGGGACACACAGGTAGATCCCCGCCAACACCTCTCAGATCACTCTGATCTGAAGCTACCTGCCTACGAACTAGTGCCACTATTCTTTTCTCATCGCGGTCTCGCCATTTACGTGCATAGTGAGGTAGCTTACCAAATTCCACCACAATGTAGTCCCTGTTCCAATCCGGAATTCAATTTCATGTGGTTAAAATTCCATCTCTGTAAGCAAATTATCTACTACTGATTTATTTACAGAAGCCCCAAACTGGACAGCAAATCGACCTTCCACGAGTTGTCTGACTCCATTCAAAGAATTGTATTCCTGTACCCTTGTACTGAAATCGTGATTACGGGCGATTTCAATATACACAATTCTGGTTGGCTTCGACATTCTGGACAGACAATACCCGAAGGACGGTGTGTTGAGATCTTCGCTGCGTAAAATAACTTAACCCAGCTTATAAATGAGCCCACACGAATACCAGACATTGACAGTCATACCGCCAACACCCTAGACTTTTTTTTAATTTCTCACCCTGATAAGTACACCTTTGATGTACTCTAGGCTCGTCGGACCACTGTGTCATATCAGCTAAATTCTCGTACACCCGCCACACAGTTAGAGAAAAGATTCCTCAAAGAACCGTATGGCAATACGAGAAAGCCAATTGGAGCGGACTTAACAACTTCTTTAGGAATTTTAACTGGTCGTTATGTTTCCTCGATAACGGCGTGGATGCCGCTGCTGACATGGCCACAGAAACTATTCTCTTTGGAATGAGATGCTTTATATACGAGTACCTCATCGGATGAAGAGTACCAAACCAAAAGAAAAGGCTTGGTACGACTCGAGCTGTAAAGAGGCTGTCAGGGTTAGAGAAGTGTTTTTTCGATCCTACAAGACCAACCCGACAGAGGAAAGCCAGAAATGACCAAAAACTGATGCAAAAAATACTGCAATGTCCCAAAGGCAGTAAAAATTTTTGGTCGTTCGGCAAAAACATCCCATCCTCCATCCCAACGTTCATTTACAATAACATTCCAACTGTCAGCTCTTTGGACAAGGCCAATCTGCTTGCTGCACAATTTAGGGCCAGGTCAACACTCCCAGATTGTGCTTTGTCTCCTCCAAAACTGGAGTGCGTCGAATCTTCAATAGGACAGATCCACTTTCGCACGCGTGTAGTAGCAAGAGTGCTTGAAGATCTTAATATACATAAATCCGCTGGTCCAGATGATATATCTCCCCTTCTTCTGAAGAGGTGTTCTTCCTCGCTGGCAAAACCACTGCGTAAGCTTTTCCATCAATCCTACTCTTTAGGATTTTTTCGAGCAGATGGGAAACAGCATTTGTCCAGCCCGTCCCTAAAAAAGGCGAATATTCTTCCCTTTCCTCATACAGACCCAAACGCTGGTAAACCGTCAGCTAATGAAATAATTCGAAACACGAAAACTTCTTAATAATCGGCAGTACGGTTTTCATAGCAGCACGTCAACTGGTGATCTGATGGCGTGTCTGACCGAAAAGTGTAACCAAAGCGTACATCAGTCTGGTGAAAGCAAGATAGTTGCACTTGATATTCCTAAGGCATTTGACAGAGCTTGGCATCAGGCTCTTTTGACGAAAATGCGTGCCTTTGGGATCGACGACTCTGATCTTCAATGGAATAGAAGTTACATTTCGGAACGTTGAATTCTAGTCTGATATTCACAAAATAAATGTTGGTGCCTCCTGCCTCCTACACTCTTTTTGCTTTTCATCAACGATTTTTTTTCTGCTACTTCTAATCCAATATGACAACAGTGCTCTCTGCTTTTCATATTCGTTCTCGAACTCACGTCCCTGCTCTTCGGCTGTAGAACGGGAACGGCAGCGTATGTTAAGCTCATTAAATTCCGATATTAACAGCATGACCAATTGGGGAACTATCAACCGAGTGGAATTTAATGCTTCCAAAACTCAATGCTGTCTGCTGTCATTAAAGCGAAATTCAAATACCCAGCCATTATCCATGAATGGCACTTGCATCGTCGAAACCGATACACTTTCCATTCTCTGTATGTGTGTCAGTGACAACTTACGTTGGAATGACCACATATTCGATGTCGTCAAAAATGCTACGAAATGTCTAGGTTTCCTCAAGCGATGTAAGAGATATTTTATCCCCTCTGATCTGGCTACAATATATAAGGCATTTATCCGCCGAAAACTGGAGGACAATGCCCACATCTGGTCAGGTGCTCCTAAAATATCTCTGCATCTGCTAGATAGGATTCAAAACCGTGCGATAAAACTCATAGGTGATATTAATATCAATCAGTCAATTGAGACCCTCGAATATCGACGTAATGTCTCCTGTATCACTCTGTTTTATTGCTATTTCCATCACCAGTGCTCTTTTAAAATCGCCAGTAGCATTCCGCCCATTCAAACTTTTAAATGCAACACCCGTCTTGCTATGAATGCTCATCAGTATACCCTCAAGCTCATTTTCGGACGTACTCTAAAATATCGTGATTCGTTCCTAAGCCGTACAACTCGCTTAGGTAATGCCCTGCCGATCTCTGTGTTTCTTGGTCTTTATAGCTTACGAGCATTTAAAAACAATGTACATCGTTACTTGTCTTTTCTTCCTCCCTAAATTCCCTTCGCCCTCTCTATGTACAAATGTGTTAAGGGTACACAAACCCCTTGAACGCGAGCCTATTATAAAAAAAAAAAAAACAAAAAAAAATCTAAGTTAGTTAATCTATGGTCTGGTTTGAAATTTAGTGAGTCTATTTACACCCATTTGGTAAAGCTTTTAATTGTCGCTGGAAGAGCTTTTACAAAACATGTGGTGAATATGTTTGATACAATATTACAATATAACAAAAGATGTTTTGTCCACTAAGTATCAAAATTTTACGAATTTTAGATATTTAACAGAAAAATGGCTTTGAGAGTTGATACTTCAAATAAGATTAGTCAGATTCAGAAGCGCATGGAGCTAAGCATGCACTTTGGTGAAAGCAGTTTTAATTTATTTATGAAATATTTTATTCCACCAAACAACCGAAATTTAGGACAGAACCAGTCTTACTAAAAGTTATATACTCGTATTCTAAATCCATGCCACTGTTGTTTATTAATCGATACAGACAGGGCGATAGATCATCTATATATCTCAAAACAAACAATGTCTTTGCGCCAATGCATTCATTGCCGAAAAAAGCAACCATTGGCTAGGGCTGCTTTTTCGAATGATCTCTAACGCAGTGTCGTTCTTTATATTGACTGCAGAGGTTAGAGTTACAGCTGTCTATTAGGATTTCTCGATGACAGCATTCACTTCGTTTTTCATACGTCTGCCGTCAGAATCACCTTCGTTTCCGCTACGATACTTGCAAATGCCTCATAAACAACTCGTTGTATTCCGGCGATAGTGTTCTTGCGCAAAAGTTAGTACTCGTAGTTGTCAAGTTCTACTTGTAACATGGGCTGAAAAGTCCGTGCCGTTTCTAAGAGATGGCACCACTTGAATTAAATCCATACTATTTTCAGTTAGTACCAACCTTCAAAAGAAACGTGTATAAATTGTATAACGATTAGTTCTCGAGATATAGCGTTGTGAGTGGAGCAACTTTTGTTATTGTGAAAAAAATGGATTCAAAGCAATTTCGAGTGTTGATTTATCATTGCTTTTTGATGGGAAAAAATGCAGCCGATGCAAAGAAATGGCTTGATAAGTGTTACCCGGACTCTGCACCAGCCGAACTAATCATTCGCAAGTGGATTAAAAAATTTAAAAGTTATCATACAAGCACCGAAGATAGTGCACGCAGTGGACGTCCAAAAGAGGCTGTTTCAGATGAAAACATCAAAAAAGTCCATAAAATGATTACGAATGACCGTAAAGTGAAGTTGATCGAGATAGCTGAGGCTCTGAAGATATCAAAAGAGCGTGTTGGATATATCATACACGAATATTTGGACATGCGAAAGCTCTGTTCAAAGTGGGTGCCGCGTTTACTCACAGTCGACCAAAAACAACAACGTGTTGATGATTCAGAGGAGTGTTTAAAGCTGTTCAACCGCAATAAAGCCGAATTTTTGCGTTGGTATGTGACAATGGATGAAACTTGGCTCCATCACTTCACACCAGAGTCAAGTCGGCAGTCAGCTGAGTGGCGAGCAGGCGATGAACCTCGTCCTCGGCTGGCAAGGTTATGGCATCCGTATTTTGGGATGCACATGGAATAATTTTCATCGACTATCTCCAAAAGGGGCAGACTATCAACAGCGACTATTACATTGCGTTGTTGGAGCGTTTGAAGCACGAAATCGCAGAAAAACGGCCGCATTTGAATTAAAAGAAAGTGCTGTTTCATCAAGGCAATGCACCGTGTCACAAGTCGATAAAAACGATGGCAAAATTGAATGAATTCGGCTACGAATTGCTTCCCCACCCACCGTATTCACCAGATTTGGCCCCCAGCGACTATATCCTGTCCGCAGACCTCAAAAGAATGCTCGCCGGAAAGAGATTTAAGACCGATGAAGAAGTAATCGCCGAAACAGAGGCCTATTTTGAGGCTAAACCGAAATCGTACTACAAAACTGGTATCGAAAGATTGAAAAATCGTTTCAATCAGTGTATCGCCCTCGAAGGCAACTATGTTATATTGATAAATTTTAATTTTGCAAAAATTTTATGTTTTACTATAAAACGGACTTTTCAGCCCATGTGTTATGTTGAAGAAATCGCCAAATCGTATGACATTGTATCCTTGTCGGCAGCCTTTTTCTACATCAAAGGTCTCGTTAGAATCATAACCGACCAACATCTCTGTAGTTGATTTGGTACTCGAAAGTCTTTTGAGAGATCTTCCTTAGTGTAAACTTTACTGTCGTGGCCCACAGAGGCGATAATACTGTACGACAGAAAAGATCTTAACGGCGATGTTGATGAGATTGACGCCTGTGCAGTTGGTGCAGACTAGAGTGTTTCCTTACTTCAGGATCAGCAATGCAATGATTAGTTTCCGTTCTTCTGGCATGCTACTTTCGACCATATCTAAGAGATGATTTGGTGCTTACTATTCAGTGAGTTATTTTCACCGCCTTGAACAGGTCGGCAGGTAGGCCGTCAGTACCGGTGGGTTTAAATTTGGATGAGGCTATTCTCATTTTGCTAAAGTTGTGTGTATGGAATTGTTGTCCATCATTATGAATAGTTCTTTCTCCTAGACAGTGGTATATTGATCGTCATCACTTGTAAATGCAGTAAATGCAGAAAGATTCTTCCATATCCTCAACAATGACTGCGAATTCACCACTAGGTTCCCTTGTTGGTTCTTATAGGCTTTCGTGTCTCGCGCTCATTTGTCTTCCTTCTGAAAAGCTGGTTCTCGTCCAGAAAAAAACAAATGGGGCCACGCTAATTCTCCTTTGTATCACCGTTTTATATGTTTTCTGTTTTTCTGCATTATCCAGCATTCAACGTCAAACCACGTGGTAGGCAAGCAAAACCTAGCACGTAAGAGTAGCCATCTCAGGCGGTTTATTGCCTTTGGTACTTGGTTTCGGGACAAGATGCCAGCGGCACCCTTTGACCGATATTAAGGGACACTTGATTGGGAGAGGTTCTAGCGGTTTCTTGCAATTGCAGCCATCCGACGCCAATGTTTCTCATAATGTTACCTCCTCTAAGCAGGGTTAGGGATATCCGCATTCAACCACAACATGGTAGTTGTTTGAGTCAATGTTGGCTCCTCGAAATACCGAATACTGTGGGCTGGCCTTGCTTCGATGGCAAAGTGATTAATCTGGTTGGTGGTAGATTGAAATGGAGACTGCCATGTATTTTCAGGAATATCGGCATGCGGGTATCGCGTACTTGCTACGATGGCACTTTTTTTTGTTTAAAAAAAGAACTTAAAACTCAAGTGGGTATGAACACACTTAAATTGCCTAAGCACGTGTTAAGTTTCTAATGTGTTAAGTTTCTTACTTCATTTTTGTCAACTGACAAAATGAATGTCTTTCGGGCGCCCAACCGAGCCTTCCGATTTGGAAGCCGGTCAACTACCACCTGAGCCACGGCCACCCACAACATTTCGAATCAAAGTCGATGAGCTTGAATTCGTTGTCGAATGTGGTGTCGTGCAGACTGTATCTAAAGACTGTGCTACCAAAGATGTCTTCCTTGAGTCGTCAACAGTGGAATCATTCACTTCGGAGGCTTTTGTTTGTTTATTATTGCACTGCCTGGAGGGCTAGGCTCTTTGCGACACCCTTGGGAAGATGGTTATGAATGTTGCTGCTGACCTAAATCAGGAACCCTGATAGCTGGTTGTGAAGCCTTTCTGGACCTGTACTTTAAATATGTCCAAGTACAATAGCTTCAAAAGTGGATCACATACTGCGTTTTTGTAAGTTTTAGCATTCCATTGCTAAAAAGGTTTGGATAGTTTGGGAAGCAACGCATAAACTCTGACTTTTAATGAAGTAAAGAGGATTTCTACACTTCGGATGTCTTATTGTCATCTCTAGTTGATAGCTTGTAAGACTTTCCTCCCGAGTCGCAAGGTCTTCATTTTTTGTTGTTATAGTTCCGAGGGGACCTGGACCTTGCCCAACAAGCCTCTCTACTCAGCTCAATTATAGTAGAGGTGAATTTCCAGCACGGCATGACACTTTAGTTGAGCTCTTTCTTTGGTGCACTGATCACATCCAACATCCGCAATAGTTTTATTTGGACTCAATTATCTCAGTCGATGTCAGTATACAGGCCGTGCAGTTCGTCGTAGGATGTTTTGCCTCCTTCATCGTCATCTATGCAGATTCGACCGAAGATCAATTGGAATTCCATATTTCTGCGACATAAAGAATGACTGGAATGGCTAGGCTTTGATATAAAGTCACTGAAGCAGTTCGAGAACAGACCTTGCTACTCAATTGCATCTGATGCTCAACAAAACAGCAATTGACAAGATTTATTCTTCATTAAATCTTAACGCTGGTGTTGTTGCGAGAATTAGTGCCGGAATTCTGAGGTCAATGTTGAATATCCTTCTTTGTAGGCAGCATATTTTTATTTGTCCTCGTTGACCCCTAGACCCATTTTTTGCGCAACATGCACGAAGGCATTACTGACATCCAGGTGCGTTCTTCCGATCATGTTAAAGTCGTCGGAATTTAAGAGTTGTACAGACTATTGAAAGATAATGGATCTGAAGTTAACGTATGAATAATATTGTCAGAAATGATGTTATAGGAATCGCGTCGTCTTTTCTAAATTGTAAAGGAGAGTTCTCTACCTACCATGATCGAGCAGCTGCCTCACCAGTCTGTACTATCGAGCTTGAAATATAAATTAGATATTTCTCCGAATAGTTTGATCTTTTAATTAATAAAAGGGAGAATGTGGATCTAAAAATCATTTATCCAAGTAGTCGGTAGTTGAATTTCATTAGCCTAAGGCTACACTGACAAAATGCGTTAGGTGGTCATTTGGATTGTTTCTGTGGCTTTCATTTCTTGAGGGTCGGGCAAATAATACTAAGGTGCCACTAGACAGGCATATGTTTCTGCGATCAAATTTAGGAAATGAGTTGGTATCTACATATGTATATGCTCAGCAACATTGTTAGACTTGAGCTTAGATATTAAAATCATCGTTATACAATCAGCAGAAAAGGACCTAAGTAAGGCGTAGTCTTTCTTGGCTTCGGTTCTGACTTAATTCCTACAATAGAATTCTTTTACTTCCTCGACTGCGAGTTTCTCATGCTTCTTTCTTCTTCACTCTGTAAAGCCTTTCCCGTTCTGTTTGTAGCGCTCCCGGGTAGCTTAGTTCTTCGTTACAATATCGTTTTACAGGGCTCTTATTTTGATTCATTTATTGTTGTGGCTGGAAGAAATCTAACAAATCAAAGGCTTTCGATAGTTTCTTGGCATTACTGTCTCTAGTCTTTAGTATTTGATCCTGATGGCGTGTGAGACCTCATAAAAGACTAAGCGACACATGATCGGAAAAGGTTTGCCTATCTGTTCATATTATAGACGTCCGACAACAAACTTCCTTACAAAATTTTCTTGCCTTTGCGGGGTTGAGTTGCCCGCAGCCGTACTTTAATTATACAAAAGCAGTGCTTCGAGTCCGTGTTTGTCCCTCAGAACATTTGAAAACATCCATCAAACTGGAAGAGTGCTCATATTGATGGAAATATTACAAATCTGTTAGACCGTTGAGTGATGAGGGGACTTCCATGTATCCTTTTGTATTGTACGAGTAGATGCGGTAAAATCGTACTAATCACGACAATGTTTTACATTCCCATGTACGAGTAGATTATGTGTGATGAACGATTTTAGTTTCGACTAAATCCTTCTACTCCACTCCTTCTTTTTGTAGAGCGTTACACTTCATAACTGGATGAGATTTTTCAGGATCAGATATCGACATATAGAACTCTAGGTGAAGCGTACAGGTATATGCGAAGTTGAAGTCCATGAAAAGATACTGAGTAGTCCAACGTTAACATTTCTGTTTTGTCTATATCGCAGCATCTTTTCCTATTGCTCAGAGTTGAGGTGTATGCTTTAAAAGTGAATACATCCAGCTCTTTGGAAAAAAACCTTACATCAATCACGAATTGATTGACCTTCGACCATCGGGAGTAAAATATGTAGGTCGCTAAGTGAATAATATTGGTGGCGTTTTATTCTTCAAGTTATCCCAAGTATTTAAGCAATCATTTGTCGGCTTAAGGTGCAGTACTTTCAATCTCAGCCAAATAAATTATTTCTATTGAAATTGTTCGTACTTGTACCTTCCCTTCTAAGGCTGTGAAGGCGATATAACTCAAAAGCCGATAATAATCCATCGACCTTATTGTATCTCGAAAGCAGAAGTCGTTTCCATAAATAAATCATTTAATCTAAATATTTAGGGGAAGCAATTTTTGCAAACATTTTGCTGACTCAATTCAAGATCACTTATCCGTCTCATATTTGTTGCTGTAATGTAATGTTTCACAGTTCTAAAGGTGCCACATCATCCTTAAACAATAGAAAAGAAACACGTCAGCAGAAAAATTATTAGTACGTTTCGGCTATACGTATGTATCTGTGCGTATGTGCTATATGTATGTATCTGATTTATGCCTCAATAAGAATATCCGCTGCAAAAAGCGCCATAAACTTGAGATGCAAACTTTTCCCAAAACAACACAAATTGAATTTCTAATAAATGCTTCAGAAATACCTACAAAGAGCACACTGAAAAGCAATGAAAATCGATAGAACCCAGTTGACGATTTAAACGGATGGATAAGTATACCCAGCGCAAAACAAATGAATTATCAGTTTTTGAAGTGTCATTCACAAGAAAATAGGGGTTGGATTGAGATCAACCGTTCTCGGTTCTCCATTCACTTTGACTTTAAATCTCCCACTGTGCAATATGATTTCCATCACACAATCGCAGTCGCAAATCGCCATGGCCACTATTAACACACTATACTGACTTTCCATGAGATACAAGCACACGTATAATAAATGCGAATTTCACGGCCAAGCAGATGATACATTATGTACTGCCAGTGACAGGGTAGGATGCGCCACCGCATGATACGTGTGATGTGACACCTCTTGCGTGTGATGTGACACCATAAAATTGCCAAGCAACACCCCATATTAACAAGTCTCATAACTCAGATAGCAGTCCTACCATAGATTCGTCAAATATCAGCAGGATTTTCTTGATAGCTAGCGATTTGTTGAGTCTGTTTGTGTCGTAAGGTCGTATCCGCATCCAAACACTCAGCAGGTGGTGCGAATATTTGTATGTTTTTGGAGATTTAATTATTTCAAATTTCCAATACCACCAATACAGTTGTCAAAGATACGAGTATCTGTAGTGCTTGCGCTTCATCTACACCATTTCGATAGGTAGAAATCCATTGGATTCAGAATCCCCTTGTTGCGATGTGAGTACGAATACGAACACGAATATAATGTCGCACAATTCATGACAGCACAACGTCTTCCTGTGACAAGTAAACGATAACGCATGCCATTCAATTGTTTGCGAATCAATTGAAGGTAGTGGGGGAAGTCGTATTTTTCCTTAAATCAATGTCCTTCTCACAACCCGTTTGTGGCAAATTAAGACATTTTTACCTATCGTCCCTTCGCCAAAGTCATCCAATTTTCCCCCCTTTTTGATTTTCCTTCCGAATCACAACTAATTCGTTTTGGCTTCCTTTCACATTTTGTTATACCGCCCTTCATCTTAGCTTGGTCCTATTTCCATGTGAACTTTCACTGTAGTGACATGCCATCGGGACATGGCTCTCCATCAGGATACATGGAGCTCCCAGGAAAAAAAAAAAATGGAAGCAATCAACTTTCGGTAGAACTATGGGCTGTTCCGATGACTTTGGTGGAGGATAAAAGATCTAAAGCGTACCGATAACGTCGGCTAAATAAAAATTTATTTCCCAGGATACAAATGGGGTGAGTGGAGGCAAATCTTTTAGGTTCCTTGAGTGTAGTATTTATATGTACGGTGATTTTGTACGGCGTTAGTTTGGGTGCGAGTGTCCTTCAATAAACCATTTCGATAGCGACGAATTCATCCTTATCAGCCCTGACAGTGGTGAATGAATGAATTTCTAGTTTCCCTATTCCAATGGGCTGAACTTTCCATACGGAAATAAGCTCATATTTGAGCCGAGTCACCTTCAATGAGGAGAGAGAGCTTTTTCGCTTCAGTCTTACGAGGTAAGTACATGTTGTCGGTTGTTAGCTGCTCCTTCGTGCTCATATCTCAATAATAAAAGATGTATCTCATCAAATCTCATTTCCATAGAACTAAATCCTTGGCAAGGCATATAAAGCCTTCGACCAAAAAATTGTAGGACGATGAAAAAAATGAAGACGTTTACAATTCTGAAAGGACAAACTGTAGTACAATTAGGTTTTACCAGGAATGTGAAGGATTTGAATGGCTGACTGTTGTTAGGGCTTTGACAGAATTTCGGAGAATAATTGAAATGTTCACTCAGACGAATCGGAATTCGTGATATCCCTACGATACAAATACACTTCTCCATCCACATAATGGATTCCCATCTCGTGGTGTAATGGATAAGAGCTAATGCAGGAATAATTTGAATACAATTTTTTTATGAACCAAACGTCAGAGCAGTTAACAGCACAATGTTCTAATGACGATGTCGTCTTTACAAAGTAGAAAGTTTGCGAAATTTGCATCCCTCCCACTAGATTCATCCCTCTACTGTCTCGGCTTTATGATACGGAATACGGATAGGGAATTGACTTACAAAGGCAAAGACCAAAGAGTGAGATTTCCTTTGGGTAGAAATTCTCTTCTTGAGTACTTTTGAGAGAGGTGAATAATAGGTTGAAGCTGTGGTAAATGTGGCGAAGAAATAAGTGGCACAGAACAACACCAGGATGATTTTGATTCGACAAAAATGGAGGATTATCTGTTTTATTTCTCTTCTTCTTTTTAATGGTTCTAGTTTATGTACAAATACACACTCTAGAGAGGTGTGTATTTAAGAATCTAAAATTCAAATTTGTACTTTTTCTAAAGGCGATAAAGGTGGCTTTTTCCATTTATGTACATTTGTTAAGCTATTTGAACTTTTTTTTTTATCGCTGAACACAAAATTCACATAAGCATAAATTCTAAGTAGAAGACAGGCTCTTTATAAGTTGACAAGAAATACACGATTTTTATATTACAAATTGACGGAATTGACTTTCAAATAAAGCGACAGGAATGCTTGTTCCTCGTTCCATTATCAATAATGACTTTCACAACCACTTGTACCTTGCCTGGAATCTTTATTAATACTTAATTTCTGCGAGGGATCGTGGGACAAGTTATGGATAGGCACATCGACTTATTCGGCTTTTCGCAGTCATTCCTAGAAAGTCATGCCATCTGCAGTTGTGCTCACACGACCCCTGTCTGCCAATGGAAGGCCTAACCCAATACGGTCCTAACGCATGTTCAGTTCCTGAGAAACTCTCCTCTGAGCCTCATTGGGCGCGGGACTCAAACAGGAGGCACTCTTCGAAATCCGAATGATAAGTCCGAACCCATCATATTACTACTGTGGAAAGATATAACGTAGAAAAGCTGACATTGCAAGAGACCGTAAGAATCTATGCAGAATGTGTATCCCGAAATCTCTCAATAAATCCTATGCCGCTAGCATCAATTACCGAAGACCTATGGCAACGTTGCCAACGTGCTATCATATACGCCGTAACTGATGTTCAGGGTTTCACCTAACCACTATCAAAATATCAAATACATGCAGCCAAACAAGAAGCATATAAAGCTATACTACACCGTGAGCTTCATGAATAGATAAGAAAGGAAGAACACAGGCTTCTCGGAAAGAAAAACCAATATAAACGAATACACTGACTATGCCAGGGCTACAAAGTCAGAATGGAAGCCTAGAAAGATGAATATGGGCGTAGTAGAGTCGCAGTCGGAGAATTCCGTCCACCTGACCTAGACGAATTGAAGATAGAAATACCGAAGCTAAAATCTATTAAAGCTGCTGGCGCAGACAGACTGTCTGCTAAGATGACCTGGCACTCTGAAGCTACTGGAAAGCATAACCAAAGCATGAAATTTTAGCGTCGTTTATCCGTCCCACAAGAAACGAAATCCTTTTGACCGCGCCAATGAGTCACCTAAACATCGGCTTGCAAATTTTTTCTACCATATTATGAATTTTAGATCGATCTCCATCCAACAAGAGGTGTTATTTTAAATTTCGCTAAATTATAGGAGATTATTAAATATAGATCGAAATATATTCGCACAACGCGATGACATAGGGGAAAATCACTACAAAAACTGTGAAAATATCGCACAAACGTTTCGTAAGGTTCGTGCTGATTTTGGTCATTATCAAGCGCCTTCTCCCATAGCCATAGTGAATTTAATCGATAAATTTTGCGGACAGGTTAGTCATGTTCGCCCAGAAGGTCGGCTGAAAAATATCCACTGCAGCTGAGAATGTGACTGACAACCCAGGTGTGTCCATTTCGAGACGATCACAGGAATTGGGCCTCTTGCACCACATTTTGTATAAAGATCTTGGCTTACATGCTTACAAGGTCCAGCTGACATGTGAATTGAATCCAGTTGATCACGCAAAATGCCGTACTTTCGCTTATTGGGTGCTGGAAATGAATGGGCAAGATCAAGAATTTTTACGCAAAATCATTCTGAATGATGAGGCTGATTTCTGTTTGTCTGGGTATAAAACATCTGGGGCTCCGAAAATCCAAGAGAAATATTAGAACAAACTCTCTATTCACAACGAGTCACAGTTTGGTGCGGTTTTCTGGCTGGCGATGTCATTGGGCTATATTTTTTCGAAAATGATGCTTATGCGACCATTTCAGTGAATGGATCGCGTCACCGAATGACGTTGACTGACTTTTTTTTTGCCTGGAATTGATGCTGTGGACGTGAGTGATGTTTATTTTCAGCATGACGGCGCAACATGCCATACAACTGGTGAAACAATGGCTCTATTGCGTAATAAATTTCATGGTATTTGTGGTATTCCTTGTTTCTTGGAGGCCTCCTATATATTTTCATAATAGCAGCGTGACCAGCTTTTTTGCTGGTAAAAGCCGATGTTGCATTAAGGCGAATAGTTGCCCTTGAAAGAGTTTAAGGACTAAAAATGTGGCGGAGTATTAGATAAGATACTAGAATGTGAATGACTTGAAGTGCGCATATATTGAAGCATGCCGATTATCGGATTTTGCTAAAACAGCTACGTTCATCAGAAAACGTAAGTATCGTTCTTGTGACTGAGGGCTATAGCCAGTGAAATACGCGGGGTTGTAAATCATTTCTTGTTTTTAAATGATTAGCTTAGAAGATGTGAGTTCTGATGTATCTTTTTAACATTTTCTTGAATGTAACGTTTTTTGTCTAAAATAAGACAACATTTTGTAGCTTCATTAGAAATTGTTAAGGTTGTATCATTTATAGAGCGAGGGCCAATGTATAGAATTATATATTTCCTGGACAAGTGTGCAAATTGAGTTTTGTGCATTCGATCTGCTAATCTCTAAGCTTATTAAATGCGTAGAGTACCTTTAAGGTAAATACATAAGTGCTTTTCTGAAAAGAAAATTTCAACGTCAACTGCATAAAAAAATACTCTAGGACGCCCTATTTCTATGTACATATATAAGTATTTTGTCAACCACATATTTCGAAAGATGGAAGTATAAAATCCAACCTCGCGGAGTTCTTCAACTGACAGATCTTCTGGAAGATGTGACAACTATTTATGAGTGGGTTATCCGTCTAATTCTTAAGCATGAAATTAATCAACTCAACGAATTGGCTAAATTTTATCAGAGTTGACAGAATCTTTCCGATCAGAGATGTGCTAACGTTAGCAGACTTTTCATTAGTAGCATGGTCGTACACATTTTTGTGTCACGATGTTTACCAGTGATACCGAACCCTGCGTAAGCATGTTCACAAATCTACGCATGTATTGCTGTCACTAAGTGGCTGAAGTGGACAAATGTGGTAAAGAGGCCCACGGTCAACGCTTCTAATGCAACGTTCAAGTTACATACATAACTCTTTGGGTCACATCGAGACTTTTTTCATCCTCACATGTGTTAACTTTTCATCTCTCCGCTTTTCTTAAACAAGGACAATTTCTATGCTACTGCTTTACAGATCTCGTTCAGCAGAATGCAGGATGGCTTTACGAGTACACCTAATTTGCTATATTTATATCAAACCTAGGAAGGCTCATTGGACTTCCTTAAAATGCGTGCGATAAGGTCGTCTTATAGTCCTATTGATCCCGGGTACGCAGCTTAAAGTTTGTTATATCAGAAATTTTGTTGTTTCACTTTGAACAGCGTCTACCGCAGAGTTCGGTAAAAAAAAAAAAATTGTGTGGCATAAGCTACATAGTCTACAATTTGTGGGTGGTGGGCGATGATTTTTCGCTTCGGTTTGAATACCTGAGTGATTGTCAAACACAACAGCTATTTGTGATGACACAGTTATGTCATCAAGCTATTTTTCTGTCTAACCAAAACCCATAAACACAATAATTCCCACATGACAGCTTTACGACAATCCATCAAAACCCCAGTGAAGTTTAAGACTCCCCAGGGGAATTCAATGATTTATTCCCAGGACGTTGCGGGGATTTTTGCCTAGCTACGAGTATAATCCTCATGTATCTATTGTTGTGCTGCATTTTACTTTCCATTACACCAGCATCCCGTGCCGGTGCCCTTACACTGTTGAAATTGAACAAAGTCAATAGACACGGTCAAATGTCAGAAAAATAATTTTTGTTGTTGTCTGCCTTCGTAGATTAACATTGCTCCTGGTAAAAGAAAAATCCAGTAACTCGTTTATGAATACGTATATCCGCATTCTAATAAAGTACCAGGCTATTCGACAAAAAGTAGCTCACTCTGTACACCGACACAATGACTCTTGTTGCCTCAAAGTTCTGTTACTTTTAGCTTTTATTCATCCCCTGCAGTTGAATTGTGCATAACAGACGTTTTCCTTTGCTCTGTAATTTCAGTTCACTATTTGGAATACGTGCTTATCCTATTAAAGGATACTCAGTCGTAAATCCCTTTTAAGTTGACAAACGTGGGATGTCTTCCAATGCCCACATGGCAAAATTTTAAACTGCATGACTAAGTGCAAAGTTTACATTCACATTCACCCTCTTAATCACTATTAATGACGCACGGGTGGTAGATATAGATATATGGTATGATACCAAAATACACAGGCATACTCGTAGCTGCCGACTCATTATTGTGATTCATAGATAGGATTCTCAAAAATGTCACCAGCTTCATCCATTTATCTGTGTCGTGTGAAAGCTTTATTATCGGCGAAAGTTTTAACCGAAAACATTTGGACTAACTGTGAAGGGTTTGATGCAACTAGAGATAAGTATTTTTGTGTGGAAGCGTGTGTGCTATCAGGCAGCTCCCAGTCCGTTGAACATTACTTCTATATCCAATGATTTCCTGTCGGCAGAATGTCACTTCATTCGTATTTATCCTTTGGAAGGGGATAAGGGTTGCCATTTTGTTCTACTAGGATCAGAGTAGATTTTGCGGACTAAGTTGAATATTGGAGATACGACTTTATTAATATAACTAACCGCTGTTATACCCTCAAACATTTTGTAAATTATATTGTACTTTTGGTCTTGATAATTTTGCTCTATTTTCTTCCACAAACTCATTTCCCTAGGTTTGGAAACAGAAACTCACTATTGGGCTGAGTGCGGAGAATATGGCGGATAAGGAAGCAATTCGTAGCCTAATTCCTGAAACTTCACCATGACGAGTACGAACGTCTGCACCTGTGCATTACGAGAATCTTGATGGAAGAGCACTTTATTCTTGAATCAATGCTGTCGTTTTTCCTTAAAATCATCTTTGAACCGGTTCCATAAGTGCAGCGTATATTCGAAAAAAAATGTCGCCATAATTCATATAGTTGTCACACAACTTTAAATTGTCACGAACTTATTGAATTATTCTCGTAAATCGTTTCAGAAATTTGAACAATTGAAAAAAGTTAGTGATACGAAGAACCGTAATCCTGTACTTGCCCCGTCAATGAGTGGAAATAATGCTTTTGCAGCTCGAAGTGTTATTTATCGAGAATAACAAACGCAATCTAATACATAGTTTTCATTAAACATTATTATTCTATTTGACATCCGACAGAGAACTAAAAATCCAGACGTTTTCCCCAGAACCACCTGTCGTCGATGACAGCTGACGGGTCCCCGTCAACTAAAGATATTATGTTAGTCCTGTACAATACGAATTATGGCCAAAAATTAACCCACTTCTGCCAGTATTCGATCCAATCCTCGAAACATCTCTGGTTCTCGGTGTTCGATATGGGTCTCAGTGTGCTCAATTTTCCATTTATCTTCTCTTAGCTGTTAAAGCGCGTTCCTTATGAATCGTTTTCGTAAATTTGAGGCCATTTTGAGAGAACTTCATGGTACACAACATTGTTGTAATCCATGAAAACAGTGCGCTTTGTTTTGACGGATTTCAACGTGGTTTCTTCGGTCTTGACTCATCTGAAGCACATCATATCTCTTCACAAGTAATGATAAGTTTGATGACTGTTTGGCCGGAATTAGCCCACGGAAAGCAGGTCTTTTGTAATGTCCACACGCTGTTTTTTTGAAAGGAAATTCAGATCCTTCAGTATCCAATTGAGGTCATCTCTACTAACTCTCTGTTGGTCAATTTTCGATCTGTGATGAGTAAATCTTTGTTTTTATCGAGGTGTTCCTCAGTTGTTGATATCGATGGCCAATTAGAACGTTCGCCGTCATCGACGACTTCGTGACCACTTTTGAAGGCTGTTGTTTTCTTCAGAACTTTGCTGCAAAATCACTCTTTAAAAATTGAATGCTCTTGTGCCCATTCAAAAATGCTAACACAATGCTGTACTTTTCGGAGGGCCCCCGCCCAATTATCAAGGCTTCGCCCATCAATGACGTTGTCTAATAAAAAGCGGGGGGCAGAGCATATTACTGGTCTTATCGTAAACATCTTCAGATAACGCCTCTGAAGGTTTCTACGATTTGACCAGTAACAAGTTGCCGGTGATAGGTCTTGTTGGCGGCTGGACCACCGGTAGTCCATACCAGGACTTAAATCACGGTACCATGGGAGTCAGGAGCCCCCCGGATTTCGGTCCGGGCCTGACTTGTTGGAGGTAGGCTCCCTTGTGGGAGCATCATGGTGGCTGTGGTTTAAACCCAAATCGCGGGAACGGGTCGAACCCATTGTAGAGTTGCAAATAAGTACTGTGTGCTGTGACCCTAAGGACAGTAAGAGGTTTTAGGTCGGCCTCGACTCATACCAAGGGTGGAACTTGTGCCTCCAACACAGTTCCGAATTGGTATCAAAGAATTGACGGAGAGCGATGGCAAGCCGTATCCTTGCTCCCTATGGATGTATGCATGCATCCCAAAAACATAAGGTCTACATGACAGGTGGTTTACGTTAAAAATCATGAGACGTTCTGTACTTTTCGGAAATGGCATCCTGTGATGCTCAAATTCGGCGGGAATAATAAGAAAAGTTGTACCAACATAAAAAAAGAAATGGAATTCAAATCAGTCAAACGAAACATCATAGATTGGCTATTTCGGAAACTTTTTGTGAATGGTGTTACTACTCGTATTTTAAAAAGAAAGCGTGTGTGGCTGTTATGATGAATGGATTGCACTTACTGACCATGATCAGAGAATTTTTATAGACACAATGGAAGCTATGGGTAGGGTATGGGCGATATTTATTTCCAACCAGTCACAGTATGTGCCTCGTAAATGATGACACTATTGGTCTTTTGCAGGAACAGTTTCCTAGCCGAAGCATTTTTCGACAGACTAGTTAAAACTGATCGCCGAGATCATGCGATTTAAAACCGATCGCATCTTTCTTTGAGGCCATCTCAAAGTGGAGGTTTATAGCAACACTTCTCAGTCAGCTGTCGTACTCAAGGCCAACATCTGTGCTGGAAATGCGCGAAAATCAGATGAACATTGTTATTAAAAGAGCCTGGATACGCAAGGAGGTCCTGGAAAGCAGTTGACTGATATTGCCTTTTATTGTAAATGGCAATCTTTCTTATATCGACAAATATAAAAATCATGTCTAATTTCATGAAAAATACATGTATTCTCAGTAAACCAAATTGAAATCTCTAATCTCAACCATGTTACCTAGAAGACTATGGTCCTCTCGAACAAGCTTTCACGAAATACTGTTGCTTTTACCGCACTCCAAAGGACGGTCTGCCTCAATAGCCTGGGGACTTTCCTGAGTACGCCCAGCACTGCACTAGATGCATTGATGATATTTATATCATAAGCTGCAATCACAAACCCATTTTCCGTTGAAGAAGAAGTGGTCTTTGGTATAGCATACACATTCATTTTGATGGCACTGCCAGCCGCCGACTGTCTTTTGACAGTGGGCCTATGTAGATGCCGTTCGATGCAATGATACCAGAACTCCTGTTGCTCGACTTGCCCTGAGTTCGAATTGTTTCGGCCAGATGGCGAGATAGAAAATGTGTCTAGTCGGATTTTCACAAATTAATCCAAAACCTATCTAGAATGCTGCACCCGTGCCCTGTTTGAGAACAGGGTTGGAAAAACGTAGACTCCAAGACCTGTCCTGAGACTTATAGGGAGCTACGAGTTTCTTAAAGGACAAACATTTTGAAGCCCATATACTTAAGATGTATATCCACAAACTGTGGTTTGCTACAATAGTTTAGTGTCTTAGTGTTATCTTCCAAGCCGACTTATCCTAGGGAATGATGATCGCTTTTGCTTTTGCATTGTATAACGCAACAAGCTTACGAGCAAAACTCGCATTTTTTGCTTTGCTTTGGTATCTGTATCCTTGACCCGATATAAAAAAATTTATGTTGCAGATCATGTAAATCTTTGGTTAAGATATGTGGTCTTGGCCCATGTGGGAGGCGCTGGGTGCCGGTCTTGGGGTGATGGTGCATAGGATTAGCTAGCTGCTAAGTAGGTGGTTTGCATCCTGTGCCAATATTGAAATCTTCTTTTCTTCTTCTTCTTAGAAGACAATGAACGGTTTTCTGACAATTCTTATAGGTTCGTCTCAGATATTTTGGAGTTATTGACTTTGTCCTTATCTTTTTGGGTCTTAATGAATTTTCTTCTTCTCACCTTCTTTGAATATGACTGCGTCAAGTCATACTTATTCTTCATTAAGCCTTATGTTGTCTGTGACTGCTTCCATGAGGGAAAATACATAGATCTACAGTGAGCACACATTATATGATCCGGCGAGGCCAGAATTCTTTCTGATATCACTCCTCGGTCTGCATGAAGCTTCGGAGATTATCATAGCACTAGCAAATTAAGTATAATCTGGAAAGGATTTTTTAAATACGAATAACAGGTTTCAGCCCGCAAAGTATTCGAATAGAGCATGATTAAAGCGCTCTACTAATCTATCGGGCTGTGGTCGTTTTATGCGGATCCTCTTATAGGCCTTAAATATTGTGTTCTCTAAAAATATAGAAATAAAAATTATTGTCATTGTGTGATGCAGGCCGGTGGGTCTTCTTAAAAGAGTGTTTTCGTTTGAAATAGGTTTTATAATCACGTAAGGACCTTCGTACAGTGAGGAGAATTTGTTCTTTCTGACGTGTTTCTTCAGCAAAACTTTATCTCCGAGATTGAACTGTTAATTTTGGCTATCTTTGTCGTACTCCTTCCTTCTTGTTGGCAGCTTGGTATCCGTGTTGTAGTCTGATCCTCAACTCATTGGCATCATTTTCATAATTGTATGAGGCCTTTGGTTTTTGTCCGAAAATACTGGGAACGCTTGCTGGCAATCCGTAAAATAGCCCGCAGGGCGTAAAGTCAGCGCTACTGTTAGATCTAGTATTATATGCAAACATGGCGTATGAGACCCAAGTGTCCCAGGTGAACGCCTCTTGGTTTGTCCCTCGGTCAGTTAGCAATGAAGTGGGAATACCATGTCGACAAATAATGTTTTCCACAGAAACTCTTGTAACTGTTTGAGCTTCTGCATTCGGTAAAGCAAATGCTTCAGAAAATTTCGTAAGGTCGTCCTGGAAAGTAAGCAAGTATTTTTGACCGCTATAACTTACTGGTAGAGTTCCAACCAAGTCCAGGGCGATCCTTTCGAATGGCTTCGGGGTTCTTTCTACTCTTATTTATCTGACAAGAGGTACATTTTCTTATGTGGGCAGCTATGTCTTGTGCCATTTTAAGTGTAGATAAGGCGAGTTGCTTGTTCCGGCCCGTTGATAAACGGAATCAAATATTGGCTCGTTTTCTGCGTTTTCTTGGTTCACATTGATGTTCCGAGGATACACCAGGTTTGTGAAACCAGAAGCGTCAACATTTCCTGCGGCTTGAACTTTGGGAACGGTATTAGTCATTTTTTTCCAGCTACTATCTTCTATTGAAAGCTTATTCCTTATGCTTTCCTTTTGTATCGTTATTTCGATTGCTCTATTTTCCAAATCGATATGACACTGAAATTTACTGAGAAAATCGTTGCCGATTATTCCGTCATATTCTAAATTTATGCAAGGAGGCATTACTTGGAAGGTGTGTTCCAAGGAAATCATTTGTTCGTTCGCTTCGAATTCTAGCGTTCCCAAGATTTCCCCCATCGTATTTAGAGAGGTTCCCGCAATGGTCGATGTAGTACACATCCTTTTAGTTTGAAATGCCTTCACAATTTTTGATTTTACCAGGCCTGTGTCGATTTGGAATGTAGCTAGTTGTTTGTGGACTATGGGGTGAAATTTGGCTCGTATCACTGGCTCTTGGCGTTTGTGACAGAGTGATATGAATATTTGATAGGTTAGTGAGGGGCGTTGTGAATATCGGCTTTCATTTGTACTCGGGTAAGATTGCCGGCTTCTGCTGCATGCGCTTGCTCGTTTCCCGACATGGCAGAATACTGTCTTCACGTTTTGGTTATTGGGGGAACTTGAGGGATTTGGTCTCCTTTGTTGAGGCCTCTCATGGCCTCTCCTGTAACAAGTGGCAGAGGTGTGACCTATTTTGTTGCATGTTTGGCAGACAGGCCGATGGTTGGGTGGTTGGGAGTGCGTAACCTGGTTCATGTAACATGTAGTTGAGGTGTACCCCAATTTGTTACATGTCTGACATTTGACTGCACTTTGGGACTTTTGTTTTGTGGGCGTGTTTGTGGGTCCAACTGCAGGCTTTAATCAGATGGATTGTCCGATAGCATAGCTGACCGCAGTTTTTTGGTCTTGGTAGTTTTGAGCCTTCACCAGGATCTTGAGACTGGGACATTTAAGTCCATCCTCGAAAGTCTGTACTGCCAGGTTTGTATTTTCCTTAATAAGGAAATCTCTTACGGGTATCTCCGCTATAGAACTGCATGTGACCGTGTCGAGTGCACACAATAACGTGATAATTCTATCCCCAAATTCTTGGACGGACTCTTGGTGTCTCTGCCTGACTGACTGACTTGGAGGACCGTGACTTGAGTTTTCTGAATTGAGACTCTAACACTGACAAGATATCTTTCCATTGAGTGAAAGACCTGTATTGGACAAGATCAAAAGCCGGACCTTGAAGCCTGGTTTTAATAATGTATAGAAAAAGGGAGTGTTGCGCTTCGTCGTTGATGTAAGTAAACAGAGTGTTGTAGCACTCGACAAATTTATTGAGACCTGCCGGATTGCCATCGAAGATTGGTACTATACTGAACACGTCGCTAAGAGAAATTTTTAAGGCCATTTTATGTTTTTGTGATGGTGATACAACACTCGTATGATTTTCGGGTAGAGCAAAAGGTAGAACTCTGAAGAGCTCTATTGTGCTCTTATTTGTTTGCGTTAGAATTGTAACGGAATGAAATCGGGATGGAAGATGTAAGCGAACAGCAGGTGGATTTAAAGTGAATGGTGACGAAAATATAAACTAAATCGTATGGTAATGTGTGTGAGATTGAGATAATTAAAATTATTGGGTCTATAACTTAATTCGTGCCGTTTGCTAAGAGATGGCGTAACTTGTATTATTCCATTGGAACATGCGTTGGAAAACTACTGTCATTGTACGTCATTTCAGTGTATGTCATTCATTTGAAGCGTAAACAACAATAATTTTTTGTCACTCAAATATGTCGAACTTTGTGCCTGAAAAAGTGTTTGCCAAAAGTGGTTTGCACGGTTTAAAAGTGGTGATTTTGGCTTGGAAAACGATGAACGTCCTGGGCAGCCAAAAAAATTTGAAGATGAAGAACTGGAAGCACTACTCTATGAAGATTGTTGCCTTTGTGTGTCACTCAAGCAGCCATTTCAAAATGTTTAAAAGCAGCTGGATATATTCAAAAGCAAGGAAATTGGGTTCCACATGAACTCAAGTCGAGAGACGTCGAAAGGCGGTTTTGCATGTCCGAAATGCTGCTGGAACGCCACAAAAGGAAGTCATTTTTGCATCTGATTGTTACTGGTGATGAAAAATGGATCCATTACGACAACCCCAAGGGCAAAAAATCATATGTGAAACCCGGCCAACCAGCCAAATCAACGACAAAGCCGAATATTCATGGCGCGAAGGTAATGCTCTGCATTTGGTGGGATCAGATGGGTATGCTGTATTATGAGCTGCTAAAACCGGATGAAACCATCAATGGACAATGCTACCGAACACAATTAATCCGTTTGAAGAGAGCAGTGAATATGCGACCAGACACGAGGCAATAATTTTCCATCATGACAAAGCTCGGCCCCACGTTGCTATTCCGGTTAAGAATTATTTGGAAAACAGTGGATGGGAAGTCTTACCCCACCCGCCTTATAGCCCAGACCTTGGCCCTTCTGACTACCATTTGTTCCGGTCGATGCAGAACGCCCTTACTGAAATACGGTTCACATCAGAGCAGAATATCAAAAATTGGCTTGATTCATTCTTGGCTGCCAAGCCGGCGCAGTTCTTTTGGGATGGGATCCATAAATTGCCAGAAAGATGGGAAAAAGTCATAGCTTCAGATGGGCAATACTTTGAATAATACTATTGTACATGTTTTTCTTAAATAAACGTTCAAATTTTGAAAAAAAGCGCACGAGTTAAGTTATATACCCAATAAAAGAAATGAAATTTAATTTATTTGTTTATTTAATTTTAAAAGAAATGAAATGTTTTCCCCTTTTTGTTTTGACTGGGATTATGAAATAATATAAAAAAAATGTCGCAAAAATGTATCTTTACTTAAAAGTTATTTTTGATTGAGATAAAAAATCTATAGGCTTCACGGCATATAGTTGTTGTTGCCCTGGTCTTTTACACTGCCACCGTTTTGCCTCTGCGTCTAGTTCTACTAGAGCTCGCAAGGACTCATATGTGTGGGATTTTCACTTTTACACTACACTACACTACACTACAATGGTTTTATTTTCTGGTGTATAGCCCCAGTACGCATCAAGAGTATTTTAGGCTCTTGTCCGTGGTAGTTTGGATCTGTTTATCGCAGGATCCCACCGCTGACACCAATGTTGTATCGTCGCGAGACCGTGCTTTCTCCTATACAACGAGAGAAGAGTCGAACAACGGAGTTGATTAAAAGACTTTTAAGATTTTGTTGACTAAAGGTCCACCGTCTTTAGCGTCGCTACAACCTTGTCGTCTGAATTGGTCTAATTAAAAAACTGCCTTTCTTTTCGCATCGTATCTCTTTTATAACCTTTTCTGTGCGTAGCCAAATCGGCTTGGGCAACCACTCCCATAACACTTACGATCATTCAGCGCTTGTTCCAGTTTATTTTGCAGCTTGGGTGGTTTTTCTTTTGTCGGTTTCAAATGTCATCCTATTTGTCATTCACTTCCACACTCCGAACTTCCACATAATCCCATTCATAATTATGCTTTAATTGTTTCCTGGGATCGACCCAAATACCAAACATGTTCAGCGTCGTGTTTCAGCAGTGCGGCGAATGTACGCCAGCTCGTATTGCATACATGTTATTTACATGCGGCTTCAAATTTCGGTGAATGACTCGGGTATGAACTTGACCGAAAATGCATATGCAGCTGGATAAGTCGTATGTTGTGATAGCAAGTGATGGGATCATGCGGTGTGTGGATCACAACAGGGTGAACGAAGTTGAAAATTTAGCGTCGAGATCGGGGTCTATTTGAGATTTACTGGGAATGAAGCTGTTATTTTTCTACCTTTGTTAGCGTTGCAGTTTGGAATGTGTCTGAGTATCAACTATCAGCTCACCCCATATAATCAAATCGCACGCTTACTGCCTCCAGTTGTGTACATTTAAGTTCCATTCCACTGCTATGTGCCACACTATTCTTACGGTGTAAATTATACAAATATTTTGACATATAAGTCGATATGTTTTCCGAAGCGAATGAAATCTTGGTATACTTGCTGATTAAGCTTAATCAAGGAGAAACAGCTGTTTAACTACCATCCTTGGTGGATGTAATGAGGCAGAATTAGCTGAATCAATTTCGATTTTATGGGACTGTTTTCTTACTAGAATTTACAGTAAACAATTCGCCATTGAATAGAAACACTTTTGCAGTGGTCTGGGCGAATGTCGTTGATCTCGAAAATTGTGAAAAAAACATCAAATTAGTAGATCACTGTTCTACTATCTATTGCCTTCGGTATATCGTTACGTGCAGAGCCGACCACCGACGAATGCACACTCAAGATAAGTACACTTCTTTAATTCACTAAACACAAGCTGAGAAAGAGCAAATACGTGGGGTGAAAAGTGAACCCTTCCATAAGTACGTCCACATCCGTAAACATAGGGCAGCTATTTTGGCACACAAGTAGTAAATCCGCACCCAAGCCCTTAAGATTTCTCATATCTGAAACTGCCTGGATACGAGCTCGTATTCTTTTCTCGCCTTGATCTCGCCATGCGCAGTGATGTGACCTACTAAAGACCACGACAGTGTGATCTCTGTTCCAATCCGGGATCTAACTTCGTATAGGTAAAGTTTCATCACCGTAAACATATTGTCGACTACTACCCAAACCGGGATAGCAATTAGACTTTTAATGAAATCCATAAGCTGCCTGACTCCATATAACAAATTGTATCCCTGTATCCTATTGTTTGTGATTTTAATGTACACAATTCTAGGTGGTTCCGAAATTCTAGACAGACAACACCTGTAGGATGGTGTGTTGATATCTTCGTTGTGCAAAGCATTTTAACCCAGTTGTAAATGAGCGCACACGAATACCATGCCTATAACATGCTGGTCTTGTTTTTGAGTTCTAAACTATGTAGATAAGCACAGCGTCGATGTGCTTTTCTCGTCAGACCACTATGTTATATCAGCTAACTTTTGATCCACTGAGCACGCTGACAGGGGAAAGACTCCTAAGAAAACTGAGAAAGTCAATTGGAAAGGACTTAACAGCTTCTTTAGGAATTTTAACTGATCGATATGTTTGCTTGATGACGGCAAGTCTCAGATCACAAGCACTATTCTCTTTGGAATGGAATACTATATCCTTTATCAGTTAAAACGTATCAAATCAAAGGAAAAGTCGTGGTGCGACTTGAGCCCTTAAGAGAAAACCGAAAAACGTTCAAAAGAGCCAGGAATGATTGCAACCTCTTTCTTACGGTGTCAATAAGGTAGTCGAAATTATTAATCGTTCGTCAAAAATATTAGAAATTCCGTCTCATCCTCCATCTCAACGCTCATTTTTAATGACGTCTTCATATTGTGTCATATCTTCGCTCATACTTTGCCCACTTTCGCACTTCTAGTACTAAGAATATTTAAAGATCATAATGTACACAAGTCCGTTGGTGTAGAGGAGGTCCCACGCTGGCAAAGTCACTGCATACGATTTTTCGTCAATGCCATTCCTCGGGAATATTTCGGAAAGGATGGAAAACAGCCTTCGTCCAGCTCGTCCCTTAAGAAGATGAATCGACTGCACTCTCCTCCCACCAAAATATTGCACTATCGTCACATCTTTCCAAGTCCATGGAAGAGCTGAAAAACTGCCAGCTCATGAAATATCTAGAGACGGAAACTTCTCAATAACCGACAATACGGAAACTGGTCCACATATGTTTGATGCCAGGTCTCACAGAGAACTGAAACACAATAGTCTACACAAATCTGATGAAAGAAAGATCTTTGCACTTGATATTTGAAAAGTATTTGACAGAGTTCAGAATCTGGTTCTTTTGTCGAAAATAGGTGCATTTGGTATCAATGAAGCTTTTCCTCAATTTATTAGAAATCATCTTGCGGAATGTTCAATTCAAGTCGTTTTCGATGGTTTTGAGTGTGAAACCTACAAAATAACTGGGGGTGTACCCCAGGGCTCTGTACTATCTCCGATACACTTTTCAATTTTCATTAATGATCTCTTCTCGGCTACTTCTATTTCAATACATTCTTTTGTTGACGACTGTACTCCCGTTTTTCATATTAGTTCCCGGACTCACGTCCCTGCTTTTCTTTTGTAGAATAGGGTTTATGGGTTTTTAAATTCCCATATTAACTTACTTACTTAGTTAGGTGGCGCTAAACCACCTCAGGCTTCAGAAAACAAGCCTCTGAGGCTCTTTTGGGTACTCTCTTTGACGTTCTGTCCAATTCGTTGATGTTGTGTGTCCCTTCTTGTTGGCATTATATACTTGGTTTAGCCCTCATTTATCACATTTCAATGTTAGCGAATGCACCGGTGAAAACCCGCTTTATTCTCCCAATTATATCGATATCATCTGCATGCGCTAGTAGCTCAACAGACTTTAGAAAGATTCTGCTTCTCGTGTTCGGTTATGAGTTCCGCGCAGTTCTTTCAAATGTGATATTAAAGAAGCCACTTGTCATCGTGTCATCTTGCTCATATTGTCTTGTCGGGGATCTCGTAGAAACATTCTTAGGTAGCGGCTTATGTTAGTGAGTCTAGTTTTGATTCGGATTGCCGTAAGACGCTGGTTTATGCTTCGGAAGATCAAGACTTCTTGCCTATTTCTGCCGCATATGAAAAACCCGCATAATTACCATAGTACACCTTGAATGGCTCGAACTGCAACAAACTTCAGACTGCTATAATTTCCAAACCGTTAATGACAGTAGGCTCAAATTTTGACACATGACAGATAATTTTATTATTTATAAGCTTTTTAAACGATTTGCGTCTCAGTTGTGTTGAAAAATTTTTATCCGCGATGGAATTCAAACGTGATAGTGTGATTGCTTTATATTTGGCTGGAAAACCACAAGTAGCTATCGTTAGAGCCCTCCAGCACCTCAACGTGAATAAATCATTTGTGTCTCGAACCATAGCTCGTTACCGTGATACTGGCAGCGTTGCAAAACGCTATGGAGGTGGTCATAAAAAAACAGCAACATCGGCAGAAATGGTTCGGAAAGTGCAGGATCGAATTGAGCGAAATCCGCGTCGAAGTGGAAGAAAAATGGCTCGTGGGCTCAACATATCGTTGGAACAGATGCAATACGTATTGAAAAATGAGCTTGGGCTCAAGCCATTGAAGTTTCAAAAAGCACACGATCTTACACCGCAACAGAAAAAAGTTAGAGTCGAAAGAGCGAAGGAGTTGCTACGCTTGCACGAAAGTGGTGAGTTGTCGCATTTGGTTTTTTCCGATGAGTCGCCATTTGTTATTGAGCAATTTGTCAACAAACAAAATGACCGAGTTTACTTGCCAGAGAGGTCTTTCGAAAATTTACACCTTCGGACGGCCACCAGATAGCAGGCAGCACCGACGGTGATGATTTTGGCCACTATAACCGCCGATGGTCGCTCTCCGCTCGTATTTTTGGAGCGTGGCGTCAAAATTAATACGATCGTATACCGTGAAACTGTCTTAGAAGCAGTATTGAAGCTTTGGGCAAACAATCAATTCGGTCGGAGACCGTGGACATTTCAACAAGACTCGGTACCGTCTCACAAAGCGCGCGTCAATCAAGATTGGTTAAAAAACAATGTTCCAGACTTCATTTCTTCGACACAATGGATTGCAAATTCTCCGGATGCAAATCCGTTGGATTTCTCTATTTGGGGTATTTTGAAGGCGAAGGTTGGCACTAAAAAATACCAATATATATCGCCGGGAATGGGTCAAAATACCGCAGAGCCACTTGCTTGCATCGTGCAATGGCCGTCTTAAGGCCATTTTTCGCGCCAAAGGTGAAAATATTGAAAACTAGTGATACAATTTGAAAATTGATGTATTTTCCAACATTTTTTGCTTTGGCACAATAAAATTTATCAAAAAATAAAAAAATTATAGCATTTTGAAAAGTTGGAGTTCGAGTCATTCACCCTGTATATAACACAGTTTTTCATGCCCCATATGTCCGATCCACTTTCTGGGTGGAAGTGATGTCTGCCGCTATTAATTGCTCTGCTACAGGTGGTTTAATAAGCATTTCACGTGCAGATCCCAGGGTCGACAACAGTGAATCCATGTTTATTCGAGGCCATTATTTGGTTAGTCACACCTTCCGTATAGGCTTGTGAGATTTATGACGGCGTAGGACCGATTTTTGCTACTATTCCGATATTAACAGTGGCAACAGCCACCAACTTAGAAAACTGTAATACTTAAAAAACCTAATGCTATCTGACGTCATTAAGGCGAGATTACAACACTCCTCGACTATCACTGAATATACGTTGGACCAAATGCATGTGTGACCAAATATTCGATGTCGCTAAAAATGCTATGAAATATCTAGGTTACTTCACCTCGTCTATTCTGGCATCAACAAGTAAGAGATACTCCCAAAACTGGAGGCCAGTGCCTATATCTGGTCACATGCTACCGAGACTTTTTTGCACTTGCTGGAAATAATTCTAAAGCTTGAAGATGGAGCCAATATTTCGCAGTCAATTGACAGCTTGTAGCATAATAAATATGGTATTACTATTTATTGCTTTAACGTGTTCTATAGCATCGCTACTTGCACCACGGGTGCTATATCCAAATTGCCGGAATCATTCTGCCCGTTCCAACCATCAAACGTAACACTCGTTGCATTAGTTATGCTCCTCAAGCCCACTTTCGGACGTATTCTGAAATCTCGTGATCTTTAGTCATTCAACTTGTTCTACTTTATTTCTTCATTATCACCTCCACATATTTAAAACTAAGGTACGTCGGTTCCTCCCTTTCGTTCCACCGAAATTTTCCTCGCCCACGATGTGTGTTAATAATTTTAGTGTGTTCATAATACCTCGGGCGCGTGGTATGTATAAGAAAAATCGACACAGTACTGTTAGTTATTCAATGTTGTTTAGTGCATTCTCTCGATGAAAGCTCATTCCGGGATTAGAAATAGGTCAAAAGCTAGACCAAAGGTGAGTATTATTGCTGTGCATTTCATTCTACGCCTCTTTTAACGAACTAACAAACGTCTGAAAGACTACAAGTTGTTTCGAGGACTTTGGCTCAATAATTGGCCGCTGACAAGCAACGGATGTGGATCCTTGCCTATGCACCATGAGCTGACATGTCCACTCATTCACTTATCAAGTTGTACTTTTAAGGTGAAATTGGTGATATAAGGCGCTTACATCTTGCTACAGAACGGGTGAAACTGGCCTCAACGTCCGTGGAATTAATCTACATATTTGGGTTAAAGTGTTAGTCTGACTTCGTGCGTGTTGATGGTCAAGTACGAGGTATTTGAAGTTCAAGAGAGTTTTACCGTTATACGTAAGCCAACGATTATCATTCCATTGACAACTCTGGTTAGTACTCTGCACTGACACTAGTCCTTGATATTACTATAGTTACAGGTTTTAAAGGAACCAGTACTTTTGGAAAATGTTTGCCCGGAAAAGTCTTCTCAGTTTCCCACTGACAACGTTCATTTCTCCCCAATTCATCCGAATTTACTCCTTACAGTACCTCTCCGATGTGGCAACTCTGAAAGGGATCTGAATTTTCTCCAAAAGCTTTCAGCTGAGGGGAAAAGCTTTCGCACATGAATGAATTCACTCTCTCACCCACCCACCCACCCATCAGCTGGTCTCGTTGGAAATTCACTAGAATTTTCACATTTTCATTTCTTCATTCATCCACCCATCGAAAAGGTTTAATGGAAAATACACATAACGTAGCGTTTAGTCGATTTGTGTCGGCCGAGATAGTGACTTAAAACGCGCGCGCGCTTGCACCATACACACTCTCTCACAAGCACTCTATTCAAAATAGTTCTTCTTCCTTTTTTTTTTGCTAAATAGAAAAAAAAAAAAACAAAAACAAAAAAAAAATCAAAAGTCCTTTCTATTTAACTTGGTTACAAGTGCTGCTTTAAATTTATATTTTTTTCTTTCGGTTGAAAATTTGCTATTTCAAGATTTTCGTTTGGTTTCTCGCTTTTTAATTTTCATCGCCGTGTACCGCGAAAGTGTATGTGAAACGTACCGCAAATCCGTTGCATCCTACTGGCTTCTTTTTGAATTTATTTTCACATCGATGATTAGGTTCTGTTCGCTCAAGAAAAATTTCGTTTTTCCGATATTTTTGGTTCGAATCTAAATACTCCGGAGCATACCAGTGATCAAATGTAAAAAAGTGTTTTTTTTTTTTTTTTGTTAAATAAAAAAATATATTACATGTAAAAGGAGATGGCAAAATCGAGCAATAAACCAGACTAGGGAGGAGAAAAAAGTATCTCATAATACGTATTTTACATTACTATAGATACTCGAACTTGGTATCTTCATAAGTAGCTTAAGGATAATGCACACACATATTATCCGATTTTATGTGTATAAGCGAACTAATGAAACTGCCTTTTATGATCCATCTACCAGCACCCACCTCCGTTCACATTATCGAAAAATGCGGACCTTACGGCGGGTGACTGGGTAGGGTGTATGTATTTGGTCTCCAGATAATCATCGATGCAAAACTGAAGGATACTTAAATAAAAATCAAGTTTTCATATTTTTTTTCTGTCTTCATCTGTTCATCTGCCATCTTATGTTTCATCATTGGTTTCATCTCACCGGCGCTGGGGGACATCGTCACTGGGGGTAGTGACAATGAGGAGTAAATCTTTTACCACCCCCTTGTCCATTTAAATGTTGAATAATTGTTTTGATAAGGAGAAAGCTTCTTATTTTCTTCTTCTTCCCTTCTCCATTTCATTTCAATCTCATTTCCTCGCTGTTTTTCTTCCGTTGTTTTATTTATCTTTTATTCTTCGATGGTGATAAGTTTCAGGGGCGTTTGTTCTTAAATTTCGCACCACATTATGTTTCTGAGTTGGTGTATATGTAAGGTGAGAGCAGTGGAGCCAGTTTGATTAGCAGGAGTGGAGCGCTTTCCACTTCATAATCTTGAGAAAAGATAAAGAGAAAAGCAATTTTGTGGGCAATTTAGGAGGAGAAAAGAAAAACCGAAGAGAAAAATTTAATTTTAAATATTTTTACCCATCCCGGAACAGGATGTTTCATCCCCATGGTGACAGATTTGAAGCGCTACCGAACAGAGTATGAATTCAGTTGACACGTCGAAAGGAAGTACGAGTACAATATGTTTCTCCGTCGGACTGGATATTAATTACGGTAACTGGAAAATTTTTTGCCTGGAATTGCCTCTATGCTAATTCAAATCACTGTAATGAACATTAATACTGAAATGTTACTTCCACCTATATTATCCGTTCATAAGGAATAGAACTCTCTTCAGTTTTCTATTCTCAGAACTGTTGGGTAAATGGCGATTGCATGGATATTCAAAACTTCTTCGAAAAGATTGCATACCTACTCGAATATCTGGTATGTTTCTAGAAGTCTTGGTTGTGGAAATTATTCTTCATATTGCACTAGTTTTACACGTGCGTTCATTTTTTTCCCTGATTATTCAGTTTTTCTTGTTCAGGATTTAATTGCCTCCCAGCAGATTCTGTTCATGAGAATTTTCTGGACCAAAGAAAATAAACATTTCCACTTCAACTCACTATCAAGTTAAGTCAGTTATTTTTCCTTTTTTACAGAAAGAGCAATTTTGAAACAAGAAAATGTGACAATCCAGATTAAACTGCTTTTACAAACGATATTAATTATATTCAGATTTTTCTTGCAGGCCTTCGAGAGTGCAGTTTACTGATCCTGTTAAAGATATCATCCATTTCTTCAGGTTGAACTTAATTTTTTGATAGAGATCAAGTGCCAATATCGCTGCACCGACGAGTGTTAATTCAGAATTACTGATCCCTTTAAATATTTCCGGGGGTAGCTGAAAAGCCATAACGTTAAAAGAGCAAACTTCCTGGGACTTTGTCATGTAATAGGTACTTAGAAGCCAACCTTATCTCATATGAACTATTCGTGTATGTCCTTTATCTTTATCTGCATCTGCTCAAGTGTTTGACCATGGGTTCAAACTGTCGACTCCAAATACTCGTATGTTGCACCAGTATTGCACTACTTGGATTATCATTTTCTTACAAGGCCATCTGCTGTTCTGTTCAAGCTGTTAAATCTACTGTGATGTTAATCTGTTAGAATTTATGCAGTAATCACATTGTGGCAGTTTGCCATCTTACTCACTTACGCACTACGGTCTAGGTGAGACCTAGGCCTCCACCAAGTAACCTTTCCAGTTTGCGCGATCTTTGAACACACCAAGATGGTTGAACTCCCTTTCCACTTGTGAGGGCCCCCTAAGACGAGATCTTCCTATATTGTGTCATCCCTCTGGGTAGAAATCAAAGAAGCGAACAGCTCGTAGAGTCCACACAATTACGAGTATCTACTTCTCCAACTGTGATTCGATAGTCGACTTTTGATGAAGATTCATATAAGAGCTGGTAGTAAAGCCAGCTTAGGTGTCGCTATGCTATAGATGTCTTTTGTGACTTTCAGTCCAATCTTTTGTGAAGTTCGATGGAAACGGACAAGTAACAGCTCGTCATAACTAAGCTTGAAATTGCAATTATGTAGTTTTGGAAAATTGAGCCTCCGGTGTTGGTTTGCGAATTTAGAAAAATTTTCGACAGCATGACATTTAAGAAGTCACTTAAGTCAGCGCATCACTTTGTCTTAACCCCTTTTTGACACCAAAAGTCTCGGCGAGGTAGTTCCCCGTCGTCATCCTGCAGGGATGTCAAAACTAGACATGGTTCTGTATAGTTCGTCTCTATAGATATTGTCAATGGATAGGAGGAATGCATCATTTTGGAACTGGTGGGTTGTCAAAATGTAATCGATGGTGAACTTCCCTAACCTAAAACCACATTTATAGGGGAAGGTCAGACTGTTGACGTAGGGTCGTAGTTGAGGAGTTTTTTTTTCCAAATAGTGGGTGCAGTTGAGGGGATCTCACTATGCCATTCGGCATACTTTCGTTGGCCCTGATTTTGGAAATGAGTCAATGTCTGTTCCGTATCCCATCATCACCAGCTGATCTAAACAGCTCGCTAGTTAAGCCATCTTCCTTAGCAGATGAGCTTGGGAATTACTGCCCTGACATCTAATTGGTTAGGTGGAGGGATATGTTATCAATCTTTGCCCAAGTTGAATGGTTTATTCTGCAGTATTCAGAAATATTTTTTTCAGATTCTCAGACCCACTGCGGTTGCAAACTTCTATTCAGCATCTATAGCTACGACATACATGTTTTAATTTTTGGTAAAACTTCCGAACTTCATTTTTCTGGTAGCACCTCTCTAAGGCTTCAATCGAGCACTTCTTATGCTCTTTCGTTTTTCTTCTAACGAACCTATATTCTTGCGTCGTAGAGCTTGCGAGCTCCTCTTGTTCCTTTCTGCAGATGGGACGCTGTACATCTCTATTGTATTAACAAAGATTCCCTCCTTGAATAGTTTTGCATTTAAATCGACAAGGTTGATTTTCACGTCATGTTAAGCTCGTAGAAGCAGTCCTTGACGGAGTTGTCTTTTTCCTCTGTCGGGGCGTGAGCGTTTATGAAGTTTGTGTTGGAAATTCGGTCTCTATGCGAAACGTCGTCAAGCGTTCGCTTACATGCCTGAAGTTCAAGTCTCTTCCCCAGACAGCAAATCCGGGTTCGAATAAACGATATGAGTGGTGTCCTTGTCGCGCCTGCTATCTGTAGTAGTGTTGTTGATACTTACCACAGTGTTTCATAACAGTTTCGTCTGGTCTATCCCATCGCACTTCTTGGATGGTGGTTGTGTCTACTTCGTAGCATTCCAGGATCTCCGGTGGTTGTTCGGATGCATGAGATCTGTTAAGGGCCGGAACATTCCACATACTGATCCAAAGATCGTTCTATTTTAATCGTTTGCCAAGGTCGTCAACTGTGAATCCGTCATTATTTGATTCTGTTGACGCGTTTATCACATTGCTACTCTTCCGTTTGCCATTGTTATGCTACTGGTCCAGCATGCATTTGCAATTTTATCTTGTATTGGTAAGAATTTACTCATGTTGTTTCCGCTCCGCTACGAACTTGATTGTTGCGCTGCTAAACGTCATGCTGCCGAATGTAGTATGTATACCAAGAGTCAATTGCCCTTGGGACTTCCTGCTACTTAGGTCTCAACCATTTGCTTGTAAAAGTTACTCTCGCTGTGGCTTTATACTTAGGTCATTGTAGCATTGTCCTTTATGTTAAGAAGTTTTATCAGATTGCAAATAACTTTTTACAACATGGCTAAAGATGTGCGATGTGAAATGCTCGTAGCACTATTCTAAAGTCGAAGTTTAGCTGTTAGTCTCGCTTATTCGCCTTTTAATCGGCTAAGGTTCTTCCCAACTTGTCAACAGCAAGTTGCTCAGAAATTTCCTGGTTTTCTTATGAATCCGTGCAAGTTCTGAGTTCCACAATGAATTCGAAGTCTTTAAGACAATTTAAAAGGTGTGAACGTCTTAAATGGGACAAGTCCCACCGCTAAGTCAGGAAGGTTTCTCTTCGGGATAATTTCGTTTCATCACATTTATCTTCTCTATATAGATACATGTAAGCGACCTGTTTTCTTGGAAAAGAGTCCGTAATTGCAGCTGGGAGGATTCGATACCTCGTTTATCTTTCATTACGAAACAAGTAGTTCTTTAAGGTATGACTATTAAAAATTAATGGGTTCCAGGTAATAGCCGGTGTAGTTCCCTGAAATGGTGGTTTTCTTGGAACATACTCATAATACAAATTGATTGTTGATTATTGCGGGTATGTGGGCACTGATTTTCGAACTTTGGGTTATTATATGTTATTTTCTCGATTAAAAATATAAATAAGTTCATACATTTTAGAATTAATGAAGTGGCTCCAGTTAATTTGCGATGAAAGTGAGTTAGTTACTTTAAACATATCTTCTTAAGTGTTTAAAGTGAGTTGCATTTTTGTGATGAAAGTGGAATGTCAGAAAAATGTCAGCAACCTTGCTACTCAAATAATTGCATGAAACTCGACCGACGTTTTTGGGCCACAGTATTCAAAAGTGAAGTGAATTGAATCCAGCTACAATACATTTAATGCATTACGTCCTTCTGTTTCTTTCCGTAGACAAAATCTGGTGCATTATACTGTTTGTGTGTTCCTTTTACTGAAAATTCTTAGTGCCTTGTAGAAAGATGAGTAACTGCTTCAGTGATAAAGTGCCTGCATCGCCGAATACCTCCAGCTTGATATTAGAGTAGGCCGGACACTCACTAGGTAGTGCTCCGCGGTGTCATCATCACTCGCACAGCAAGTTTCACAGGATGTCGTGTCACTCACATATACCCAGTATAATTGGGTGCTTAACAAAGGCGTAGTGCTCTATCACGACGCTAGTAAGCCATCTGCAGTCTTTCCTACTGAGGGACACCAGGTCCAGACGCTGACTTCTTAGAGACGTCGGAAGGTATTCGGTTGGGTTTCCGGAGAGCCATGTCCACTGCAGTTATATTTATATGAAACCCAACTGTCAATTGAAGCCTTAACCGAGATCTCAAGTAGTCTTAAGGCAGGTTCAGGTCCTGAAAAAGTCTCCTCTGAGCCTTCCCTAGCGATATCATAGGCGATTACATTTCCCGTGATCCCACTGTAAACATGTACCCAAACAAGACTCAGTGAATTGAGCCTTCCGACCGCAATCAATGAAGTCTTGCAATCTCGAACTAGCTTGGAAGCCGTGAGAAGTTTCAGAAAGGCTGTTGGCACAGCTTGGCTATCGCTACAGATACAGATGCTTCGCCCTCTCCACCCATTATTCACAATTTCGATAATTTTCCTAACAATGACTGAAATCTAACATTGTTTTCTTGCTGAGTGACACTAGCGCCGCATCCTAAATTAATTTCGGAGTCATCCGTGAAGATCCGACTACATTCTCTTGCATGAAGAGTCAAATGACAGTTTGCCCACAGCAGCATCAAAACTCCAGTTCATTTTGTAACAAAAACCACTTCTCTTTAAAGGACAGATGGCTTTGAATGTGCATGCCGTCATTTAACTCTTAAGTCTCTCGCGTAAAACCAACGAGTTTGAAATGAAAGTCAAGGGTTTCACGCTGGCTCTAAATTAGGCAATGGCTGCTTCCCGCACTCTTATTCATCCTAGAGGCAAGAAAAAGCCGCACTGGTGGGCATCAGCACTAGGTCGTTTGCAGTACACTTTTCAACTTCGCAAAGAGCATAAGAGAAATGACTAACTGGGACTACAAAAAAAGGATTGAGGAAGGCAAAGCGACAATTCCAGAGGTCATTCTGTGACAAAATAACAGAAACCTCGGAGGCTAAGAAAAATCCCCTCTACAAATCCTATGACGCCTAGCTGTTTAAAAAAATCCGATGGATCTTGGACAACCGCAAGTGACGAATCACTCAACCTGCTCCTGGACACCCAGGTAGCTCCCTATTCACGATCAGTAGCAACCATAACAGGACTATTACAACCGTAACTAAAATTCATGGCCTGATTATAAGAATAGCTTGTGACTGCATAGATTCTAACCATACAAGTCTGCTGCACCGAACTGTCGTGCCAATGCTAGAAAATATCATGAAGAGCTGCGTAGAAGCGATCCACATTCCCTTGTCCCTTTAGTTTTCATTCCCAAAGCCGAAAAATGTTCTCATGTTGCCCCATAGGAGCTCAGACCGAGAAGTCTATCATCTTTCCTTTTGAAAATTCTATTGTAGAACGACTGACTGATACCGATACGTGATTTAAAGTTAATCCACGACCTTTGTATACGGCTCAATATGCCTACAGTAAAGGAAAGTCGAAGGTCCTTACGTTGTAGTGAGTACCAATCGTCGCCTTTGTGGACATAGAAGGCGCCTTTAACAACATCAACATATCCGTACTCACAACTTCACTGTCAACTCTGAAGGTAGATGAAACTCACTTGGGAAGTTAATCAGTCTTATATTAAATAGTAAGATAATCAACTCCAAACTGGTCCCCTCTTAAGAGATGTGTCAACACAGATACGCTGCAAAGCGGTATCCTTCCACCACTTCTCTGGAACTTAGTGTTCATTGAACTGCTGATATACCTGGAAGCAGGTGGTGGTAGACTAGTTGATTGTGCGAATAACGTTACTATAGTCGCCCCAGGTACGAATCTGAGCAGATTTACCGATATTGTCCTCTCTTCCAGGAAATATAAAATCCCAATCGTAGACCCTCCCTTAATTAACGGTACCAGCTTAGTGTTTTCTGTTCCATCGAAATATCTGGGTTTTATTTTGGACACGAAACTAAACTGGAAACCTAATATTTAAGAAAGACTAAATAAAACCACAGTAGCTCTATTCACTCGCAAAAAAGCCATTGAGAACAAATGCGGGCATCAACTTCGTTTAGCCACTTGCTATACGTCTCGGTTATTAGACCGATACTCACCTACGGGGTGGTTGTCTGATGGATAGCCTTAGACAATGCAGCCAACTACATGTCCGACGGAGAACATGTCTGTGCCTAAGCGGAGCCTCACTTAGTACTCCCTCCGTGGCACTGGATATTCTGTTTCACTTGATACCTGTCGATATTTTCAGCCGCTTTAAAGCTACTAAACAGTGAACAAAACAAATTATTTGGCCACGCTAATATTCTTAATCCTTCTGGAAAACATCGACTACACTATCCTCCAACATTGGTTTGACAAAGACTTTCACGTAAGCATTCCCTCTAGATCATTTTTGGGAGGAAGATGTTTTCATGAATGACAAGTCAATCCATTTTTATACGGATGGATCCAAGACTGATAGCGGGGTTCATTGTGGTTAATCTAAGCTTCTCATTTTGCCTTCCAAATTACTGTAGCGTGTTCCTGGCTGAAGAAAACGTGATATCTGTAAGGGATATCCGCATCTATCAAGTCCCAGGACTCAGTGTCATTCAGAGCAGTGTAACCTTCAATTATGTTGGATGCAGGTGCATAGAAACATTCCAAGGAATTGTAAGGCCGATGAACTCACCAAAATTAGAACCACTCTACCTAACCCACTGGAAAAAGGGAGCATCAGTATACCAATCGCTACATGCAAACTAATACTAAGGCTGGATGCTAATAAAATATTAAACCCTAGGTGGACTATTGGATCAACGTGTTTGGTGATAATACTAAATCTGACCAACACTGGATTCGAATCGCTCTAAGAGTTTGATCTTTCAAAATAGGAAACATCTCATCATTGGGCACTGTCTTATAGGCAAGCATACAATAAGGCTTGCCGTTTTTACAAATAACTTCTGCAGAAGCTGCGTGGACGAGAATGGTAAGATGACAATCCCCGACCTACTCTGTACATGCCTAACTCTCTCCAAAGAAGGAAACTCCACTTAGAAGCTTCCTTCTACAATGACTTAAGGACGAGGAGGATTACAGATTTACGTGCCATCACAACAGGCCTAAGTGTGTTTGTTTTTCCAACAGCCACTCTTACCTAACCTGACCTATGTATATGAATATCAAAGAGAAATAATTCATCTCTGGATCAAGAGCAGAGCCGGGCGCACTGCGTAAAGCCCACATGCAGCCAAGGCAGACCGTTCTTTGGAGTCTGGTAAAAGCAGCAATCACGTATTTTCATGAGAGCTTATTTAGGATACAATTGGCCTTATCATAGTCGTGTAGATCCGGAGGACATTTCGCGGCGCCATGTCTTAGCGACAGCTTCTCAACTCTGCCAGAAGGCTGAAAGCGCCTTAGAGGTTTTCGACGTGACATGTTTAGCCCAAAAAAGTTTGTTATCCAGGATGACACCCAAATTCGTAAATTCGTTGAGGAAATTAATGGTGATGCCTTTAAGCACAGTCAGCTTACTGTTTCTTGTAAAGAGAACAACCTCAGTTTTCAGAGGACTGATTGTGAGCCCATTTCTGGTGCGTCAATCGTCAACCACGTTTGGGGCTGCCTGCGCAGCATATATCATATACATAGTACATCATCTGCATATGCCTGAGCACAGATGTTCGAACTTTACATAGAGAGCGCTATGCAGTGTGTCGACCAACATGCACCACCGCCTTGCGGGAAATCCATGTGTACCTCCGTCATCACATTTTGGCCACAGTCTGCAACCGCAATCACGGTACTGTTTTGTTTCCATCCACAATTTGTCTACGCCCGTGCATGTACGCGTATTCGTTCTTATCGAGCGCTTTAATTCTACGCGCCAGATTTTGAAGTGCACTCTCAAATGTTCTTCCGCGTTGGTATGCATGTTAAATACTAGACAGAAGATGCATTCGGAAATTAGTTTTGTGGCATGGAGCTCGACCACTTCCTCCAAGGTCCTCAACACTAAGGAGGTCAGACTGATGGGTCTGACTTATAAGCAGCTTTTCTGATTTTTTTTCTAGAAAGGTTTCTCTCAGGTTTGCCAAGGGTTACGGTACCATATGTGAGCCAGTAGTATAAGGCTTGACGTGAAAACTATCGTTTTAGTAGCATAGCCGGGTATATGCCATCGGTGTCAAGAGACTTAAAGCACAAAGCACGAAAGGAAGCAACAGCGTACTTTATGGGGCATCATCCGTCACCACAATCGATGACAGATATGTACATACCATCTACGGCGTGCTGTGCTTCTGGGCTCACTTGGAACTTAATTGGTCGGAGTTGGCTGTGAGCTGGTTCTGATCAAGATATCTACTCGTAGGCTCGGCTCAGTGTAGATGCAATCAGGTTTTCTGAGCGATTTTTGTCTGGTTGATCTCCTCCATTTTGAGGACTTTTGACCAGCCTGTCTTTATAATAGGATGCACTTTTCGAAATCCGAATTCGCTTTCAATATTCTTTTTGCTTCGAACTTTAGTTTTAGTCAGTTGATTGGTTTGGACTAGTTGTTGCTGCATCTCGGTAACCATTTTATGAATGGGTTGTGGTCTGAGATTCTTGGCAGCATTCTGTTTGGCTGGGGCTTCCGGTTTTTTTTACAGTTATATGTATCGTATGGATTGTTTTGTTTTGTCCTGTTTTGCTATCCCCGCAGTTCCAACGCCAATTACTCCATGGCTCACTGTTGCTTTTTCCCATTTAATCTCATTCCTGCTATCTGATCCTGCGATTTTAGCCTTCGATGGTATCAGTTAAATTTATAGAATTTCTTACAGCTGAATCTTCTTACCTGTGTCTGTAATAAAGTGCTAAAAGTTGGAGTTGTACAATGGTCGATGTATTAATTTTGAGAATAATACATCCTCCAACATACTCGAATCATGTTGAAACCGAAAATAGCTGAAATCTATAATTATCCTTCTTCCACTCATTGCATGGGCTTACATCATTTTGTCTACTCGCCGAAGGAAATAGATTTCTCATACCCAAAGATCCCCCCATTGGTATTCCTAAGTGCCAAAGGAATCCGCTCCCATTCCTCGTTTTTCATATTAATGAAATTTTTCACTCCGCTGGCCATTGGAAATATTAACTGTGATTAATTTTGCTTGTCAAATGAGTTTTATCCAGATGATTAACACAAATTACGAGTATTTAACCGTTACTCCATAGTTTATTTCACCCCTAAAATCGCTGTCTAAGACCTGACCAAATTTTCCTACCTCCACTGTCTCGAAAAGGAAGTCACAACGTAATGCTCAGTACTTAGGAGTACTGTCAAACTCCGCATTTTCATCGTTGTAGTAATTCCTTGTTGCTGTTAGCATTACTGTAAATGAGGCAGCTTTAGCAACTAAATGTGTACATCCCTGTGACATCAAAATTTAAGTAGTATATAGATATAATATAAATTAGTATGTGTAAATGTGTAAATGATTTTTTTATGAAGGGAAATGTTAATAGGATACTCAGTACGTGTTGTCAATAAAGTCTAAAATCCAAGGCAATTTATGTTGTCTGGGAGATTGAACGCGACATTTTTATTTAAGTGGCAAAGATAAAAATGAATCTTAGCGCAGAGGTGGTTGAGAGACACACCGGGGGGTACGTTTTAGTTTTGGAGAGATGGTGGTGGAGGAACATGAAATAATGACCAAAGATGAGGTCAGGCTGAAATTGTATTTTTCATCATCCTGAGAACGTGTCTAAGTGGAGGTATTCGATTCGACTGTGGTAATAGATACTTTATTTGTATCTTGAATGACTTTCAGTATCCTGGGGTCCGGTGTGTTGATTGTGGTGTGTGGAAGTAATTTAATTAAATTTCAAATTCAAGTGAATTTTTGGTTTCTGCCATCATAGTTTGGTTTGACAAAGTATCTAATTCAATAATTTTTTAGGGAAAGTCGAATTTTGGACACGTGCACGTCGTCTTATGCTGAAGTACTCACTAATTACTTCGTATTCGTTTAATGGGATTCATTATTTCATTTTTTTAGGACAGCGATACCCTAGAGATATTTTATCAATTTATATATTTATTTTGTGAATGGAAAACTCCTTTGATGTGGTACCTTAGCTGTCTATATAAATGACAACAGAAGATTTGTAATTTAATTTCTGCTTTAGTTACGTTTATCACAAGTTGTGGAAAAGGTCCGGTACCTTACCTTCAACGTCCACATGTATTCATTGGAATTTGTTGTTAAGTATCTGTGGCATATTAGCATAGCAACCTGCTCTAGCAATATAATACTGAAGGATTCCAATTAGTTTTGTAGTTCAACCTCTTTTGATAAGGTTTTTGCTTTTTCCCTACACTTCATGAGAGAGTTATTTCTGCTTCTTCTTCTCCATGCATTACCATTATGGCGTTTTTGGGGTTGACCAGACTTGTGGACTTAAGTGCCATTTATAGCCCACATTATTTTGGATCAGCTTATTAGTGAGGCCAAGAATTTGCTGAGGTTTTGTATTTGAGTGATCAAATTATGTAGTTTTATGTCGGCTTCCTCTCCGAACGTCAGTTGGAACTTGAACCTTTATTGCTTTTTGAGCCAGATTTTCAGACGATCAACTCAGCCTTAAGTTTCTCCGCTATCGATTTCTTATCTTCCAGATACGCATAGCTCTAATAAGATGACATTTTGTGACAACTGCTGATATCCATATCATTTTTTTGTACATCTCTGACGAATTTAAATTTAAGTTTTAGCGTCATATTTGCAAAGTTGTTGCCCCCTTTGAAGCCACCCCAAGCTAATTCTATGTGTGACACCGTCATCGCAATATTCTTTATGGATACCACAGGGCTAACGTACTTGAATATTTCGCCCTTGGGAACGATAACTCTTTCTCCCTAGATGTCACGAGTTGGATTCGAAATGACGGGTTAAAAAAACCGGCAATGCAGGTTTTTCGTCTTGGAATCACTGATTCGTAACCCATTATCTTCTAAGGTTTTTATCCAATTACAGAAAGTTGTTTGAAGGGCCGATATCGTTGCTTATGGTAGTGCTGTCGTCGGCGAAGGAAAGGGAAATCGTTCCAGATTAGTTAGTGTGCTGCTTCAATAGAAAATCTTGCATTGTATTAAAGAGTAATGGACTTTGAATACTGCCTCGGTATACTCTAACTTTGACTGTAAACTCTGCGGTCATTTCGGCTGTGCAGTTGGCACAGTTCGAAAACATAGTCTACACTAACACACCTCTGAAAATGAACTGTGGCTGACCGACTTCACGGTGGGTCGAAATATCACCATAGCTAGCACATCTGTCCATCTCTTCAAAAGCTACAAAGGAAGCGTGGTAGGCACTTGATCAAAAAATAGCTAACCAGGTTGATTGCATTGTGATTAACGCAAGACGCAGTATTTTGGCTGTCTGAACGTTTCGAAGAGCCAACAAGGATTCAGACCACTTACTTACTTAACAGGCTCTCGACCTGTGGAGAGTCCCTACCTGCGATCCGCCAGCCTTCCACTCTTTTCGATCCCAAGCACCCTATTTGCAGTTTCACAGACCAAACACATTGGCATTCGTGATAAATTGATCCTAAAAACGTAAGTGCGGTCTTTCTGATAGTCTCATAGAGGGCCTTTTCTACAACAATATTTTTCACTTACTCAATGCGGCTGAGGCAGTATAGTTTGTTTTCTGACCTACATATGGTATATACCTGTTTATACGATATGTGTATACATATACACGATAGTATATTCGACGAAGAATTTTTTCCTGGGATGTGTTCGATATTTGCTCTGCTTTCCTGCCATATAGCAGAACTGGCGGGATCAATGTTTTGTACAATAGATCATGCATTTTGTCTTAGGAGCACGGTGTTTTGAACTTATTTGGTTCGGCAAAATAGCAGTGGTTTCCGGGGCAAGTCGGCGCTCTATCTCCTTAAGGGTGTCATTCGTGGACTTGAAAGTTACATTTGTCAACGATGGCATTTTGTTCTAGACGGTGAACCGATGATTCTCTGTTTCTTGACAACATGTACTTGGTTCAGTCCTCATTTACTTCAAGATCAACTCGTTTCATCTGTTTCACCTATTTTCCAATTATCGTAAAAGCTTCTATGACGGCGCGTCGGCAGAGACCGATAATGTCGATCTTATGTGCGTATCCCAGCAAACACTTCAACAAACTACAATAATTGACTCAGAGCACTACATTGTTGTGGTATCGAATTCGAATCGCCCGAACAACAGAATATCGAAGAAGCAACATGATGAAATGTAACGTGAAGGGCTACAATCGGAAAAGACTGTAAGCGGTTTTTCTGATCGAATCTTTGAAAACTTTTCGAGATCTATGCTGAAGGCTTAAGCAAGAAGAACAGTGAGCACATTATCAGCAAGCCATTAGGGACGCCGAATCTGAAGTGTTAATTTTCATCCGGCCTTCATAACGAAACCCATAGTTTAACAACGGGCGTCGCCAAGCGCATGCAAGGAAACCAGTGTCATAGCTGACAGCGCTGTAGAGGAGGACGATAGCTGCTCCTGAAATGCATAAGCAAATGAGACGAGATGAACTCTGGCGTTTCAGAAAGAAAAATGAAAAAAACAGGAAGCGCTCAGTCGACCAAATTTCAAGCTTGTGGCAGATCTTGGAAAGTTGCAGGAACTCTAGAATTATGTTGTATTCGCGGTCATAGTAGTCAAATCATTTTCTTGGCCGTGTTGAAATTTGGATGACAACGTGGCCGTTGTTGTTACCGTTTCATAGTGAATCACAGAAATGCCACGGTATTTCTTCTTTAGAAACTGCGATATCTACATCTGTCTGAGGTTTCTTTGCTACAAACATTGATTTAAATCTATCCACTGAGATATTAGTCAGTGGTCCTAGAATATCCCATTTGAAAAACTTGTCATCTTAGTTCCGGATCATATCGTAGGGACCTCTCAATGGCCCTTTAACTTTGCCGCATCGTACCAACCCATGACAGCAGCTTTGAAGAGCAGAGCGCTCAAAAATCTTCTTTTGTGTACAAAGAATCTGGCTTAATGTGAGCATAGATCTCTTCAGCTCTTTCATAAATTCCATTTCCGTGGGAAAGACTAGTTTAGGATGCAAAAACTCACCGGAAAGCGTAACCAATTGTAGAACTATCAACCGAGTGGAATTTAATGCTTACAAAACTCAATGCTGTCTGCTGTCATTAAAGCGAAATTCAAATACCCAGCCATTATCCATGAATGGCACTTGCATCGTCGAAACCGATACACTTTCCATTCTCTGTATGTGTATCAGTGACAACTTACATTGGAATGACCACATATTCGATGTCGCCAAATATGCTGCGAAATGTCTGGGTTGCATCAAGCGATGTAAGAAATATTTTACCCCTTCTGATCTGGCAACAATACTCGTATATAAGGCATTTATCCGCCCAAAACTGGAGTACAATGCCCACATCTGGTCAGGTGCTCCTAAAACATCTCTGCGCCTGCTAGATAGGATTTAAAACCGTGCGATAAAACTCATTGGTGATATTAATATCAGTCAATCAATTGACACCCTCGAACTTTGTCTCACTTTGTTTTATCGCTATTTCCACCACCAGTGCTCCATTGAAATCGCCAGTAGCATTCCGTCCATTCAAACTTTCAACCGTAACACCCGTCTCGCTATGAATGCTCATCAGTATACCCTCAAGCCCATTTTCGGACGTACTCTGAAATATCGTGATTCTTTCCTAAGCCGTACAACTCGCTTATGGAATGCCCTGTCAACCTCTGTGTTTCCTGGTCGTTATAACTTGCAAACATTTAAAAACAATGTACATCGGTACCTGTCTTTTCTTCCTCCTTAAATTTCCTTCGCCCGCGCTGTGTACGAACATTTTAAGGGTACAAAAACCCCTTGAGCGCGCGCCTATTATAAAAAAAAAAAATGTAGATCATCTCAAGATGTCGCACGTAGTCCCAAAAAAGTGATTGAGACGAAATTGCACTAGTTCTCCTTTCAGTAGCACTTGATTAAGGATTGACGTTTTGAGTGTCCTGTGCCACTGCCTGCTCAATCATCCCGTTTGTCATGATAAAGCCTCGAACTGTTGTCCTATGCCGCTTGAGATATGCTGGTATACCACATAGCATCAGATCCAGATGTTTTGACTGTGATTTCCCATAAAGGTACAGCTTCACTCCATCTCGAAAAACGATTGATCGTGGTCGTATACAGTACCAATTTAATCTGGAAGGTGGTAGAGGACTGATGAGATAGAAGTCCACATGTTTGAAGCGCTGTGCTTGATCCTCTTATGATTCTAATCCGGTTTTGTTAAGGCGTTCTACTTTCGATTTTTGGCACAGTTTATATAGCTTGATGAATTCCGTGATGGACTGCGGTATATTAGGCTAAATAGATCTATCTTTTGAAAATGTGTTTGTCGCCTCAACATCAGGATGAGCTATTCTGGGAAGATTACTCGAAGATGGAATTTTTTGGGAAAATCGCAATGAAAAATTGTATCGCTGGGTAGTGCATAGTAAGCTCGCGCTCAAACGCAAAGGGCTTCGACCCCAACTTATTTAGTCTTTTTTTTTTTTTAAAACTAACTCAGCGTTCAGAGTGGGATGATAAAGAAGTACAGAGTTAGCTTATTCCTGCTTACAGATGTGAAAGGTCGCATATGACAGCATCCTTAGAGACAAGCTCGTGCCAAGTTTTGAAATTCTTGCTAAATTCCTCCGTCTAGAATGACAATGGACAACTACATTTAGTTATTGTTAAAAACACTGTGGTTCCTGCTCGGGCGCCAATTGAAAGATTATTATTGTGATTTATTAAAAGGTAATATTTTTAGGTTTATTAAAATACAAATTACCACTGAGCTGAGGACTAAATTCTTATACATAATTATGAAATCTATCGACCGTGGAGTAAAAAATCATAAAGATGGGACAATCATTTTAAACGACGCGGTATCATGGGCACACTCTAAAGGGGATGAAAGCACTCTAGGTTGTTCTAAGCGAAAAGTTCTACGTCTGATCGTCTGTCCTTTGACAGCGTTGACAGAATGTGGGGGGGGATGCAATGAGCAACTATTCTGGCTGTACAGAGCGACATCGATGGTGAGAAGACTGGGCCTACAGTAAATAAGATGCCTAGGTCATGAAAGAACATGTACATTAATGCTCCAGCCAGAAGGATTTAGGAATCTCCTTGGTGTGACCGAGTAGTAAACTAAAATTTTACCTAAGCAGGTGCTCGTAGTTGGAACGACCACAACCAACCTTACATCCAACTTCTGCTTCAAGTCAGTAGCAGATATACCTATCTAAATAATTGTTAAACTTTTCAGCTCAATACAGGTGGAACTTGATATTGTAACTGAATTTCAATTCTCCACTTAGTTGAAGATAAAACCTCCTAGACTGCTATCAACTATCTTACAATACAATTAATTTAATGACGTCATACCAAACCTTCAAAAGTCATCACCGTATCCGTAGTGAACTTTTGAATCTAAATAAGAAAAAAGGAGACAAAATTCAAAATGAAACTTCGATCCGATTTAAATGTATAATTGCGAACAATGTTTATGTTAGATACGAAATCAAATTAAACTTTCATCGTTTCAATGTCACAAAAGTTGGTTTTTTCTTTCTTTTTGTTTGCATTGTAGCAGATACTCTTGACAAACAGACATTTTTAACGTCGATGGTTTGGAAAACGTTCCATTTCAGTTGACTTTATGTAAATATATATTTGCACCAAACCGTTTCCTGTCTAAGGATTTCGCCCATTTTATCCTTTTTGTGTGTAATCATTTTCGCTCTGTGTTAACTTCTCTTTAGATACTTTGTTTTTTATTCACAATGTAGCACTTTAATATTCTTATGTACCGCAAAAAAGGGCCAGATGGGAAATGAATAGGGTCCTCCAACTCCGTCCCACAGAATCAATTCGTCACAGGTTTTGTCGTGGTTAGCTTCTAGGGAACGTCCTGAAATATTTAAACAAGTAGAATATGTGTTGAGGGTGAAAAAAGGAAGACCATTGTCAACGCAAAAGGGTTAGTTGAATGGCTAAAACTTTTAATGAACTTACGGATACCCTGGTCGCCCCGAGTGCCAAGGTCTACCCATACATTTGTGATTGCTACTTAACCAATCAATTTAATGTCCAATGTTGATGTGAGTGTGTTTTTGTGTCGATTTATTGTGTTAAAATATTCAATCTAGCGGTTTTCAGATTGCTCTTTACAGGAAGAGTTTTTTTTTTAAATAAAATGGAAGACAGATTTTAAAAAGTTTAAAAGGAACTTGATGCTATTTAGTGTGTCCTTATGCAGTTAGGAAAGGAAGAAAATACGCTCTTTGCAGTTTCTTTCTGCTGCATTATTTCGATGGAGATAAGTTGCATATGTACTCATTCTTCTGAATTCTTTCTGCATTTCTCGTTTAAAACAGGAACAGCTCAAAGGACTCTAAAACGAAGGTACTAAGAAACCCTACACAGCTTGAATTCACTGAAATATTTACTAACATAAAATATATTACTAGTGTAATCAGTTGGGTTCTGAAGCGCGTGTGTTCAGTATTTTCATGACAGATCATACAGATACCAGTCAGCGCAATGCTTTCCAATTTGGACATACCCCGACATGTATTCGGGGATGGAAAAGATTATAATTCCATTTCTGTGTAAATGAATGTGAGCTCTTTACTGACCTTGATGTATCGATTAGGAGTCAGCCAAGTTTCCTTAAATCCTCAGTAATCGTCCTTGTTTTTGTGGTACCATAGCCGTGTCCCTTGGCAAGTTATTAGGTGCGCAACTAAGTTCTTCAGCAGTAGGTATTGGTCGATTTTGACATATGCAAAACGTCATAAATCAAGCTTAACATGGTAAGCAAACCGTTTTGACACATTTGTGATTTTGTTTTGGCGTCATATACTTTTGGTTGTGTGAAAATGTCTGATTTTGTGCCAAATAATCGTCATTTGCGGGAAGTGTTGATTTTCTTCTTTCATTCGAAGAAAACGGCCGACGGCTGAATCGCATCGAGAGCTCCAAAAAGTTTACGGAGATTCTGCTCTAAGTGAAACAACGTGTCGTGATTGGTTCCGTCGCTTCAAAAACGGTGATTTCGATGTTGATGACCGTCCGCCTGAAGGAAGGCCAAAATCCCTCGAAGACGCTGAATTGTAGGCGTTACTCCATGAGGATCCATTCCAAACGCAAGAAGAGCTTGCTTCAGCATTAGGAGTTAAGTTGGAAATGATTCAAAAACAAGGAACTGGGCTTTCTTATAATTTAAACCCAAGGGACGTTGAGCGTCTTTTTGTCGCCTGTGAACAACTACTCCAGAGGCAAAAAGGAAGGGTTTTCTTCATCGCATCATGACCGTTGATAAAAAAATAGATTCATTGCAGCAACTCAAAGAGAAGAAAGTCATGGGGACTGCCCGGTCATGCTTCTACGTCGTCGGCTCGGGCGAATATTCACGCTGCGAAGGCTATGCTGTGTATTTGGTGTGATCAAGTCGGTGTTATTTATTATGAACTGCTGAATCCCAACCCATCACTGGGGAACAGTATCGACTTAACTGATGCGATTGAGGCGAACACTGCGCGAAAAACGGCCATAATACGAGCCGAGGCACGAAAAAGTGATTCTACAGCATGACAACGCTCGCCCTCACGTTGCCAAACCCGTTAAAACCTACCTGGCACGCTTAAACGCAAGTCCTACCCAAGCCGCCATATTCCCCAGATATTGCGCCGCGCCGTCCGATTATTACTTGTTTGATGGCACATGGTCTGGCTGATCAGCAGTATGAAGACATCAAAAAATGGCTTGGTTCGTGGATAGCCTGAAAAGATTAACTCTTTTAACGTAACGGTATTTGAGCTCTGCCAGAAAGATGGGGAAAAAGTTGTAGCTAGCGATGGACATATCTTTGAATGATTTATTATTTCATAAAGTTGCATTTTCATAAAAAAAACAGCGATAACTTAGTTGCGCGCCTAATAAAATGCTCCGTACTTTGGACTACTGAAGTTCTTATCATTGATTTGACTGTCAATAAGTAGAAACTAGTCCGCTTATTGCGCCAATGCAAGTCAAAATAATTGAACCCAAGCAGATATTGATGAGTTTCATAGGTGTTCAATATAATGGTACAGCGTATCGAATAACACTTTAAGACACTGCCTTCTTAAGCAGTGCATCAGCTTAAAGTTACTCATTCGAATTCCAGTCACTGTCATCTGGGTCTAGTCCTAATGTCACCACTTTTATACTGCTAATCAAGGCTTCTACTTACTAACTTGGCGGTGTTCGGATTGAACAAGCCTCTCCAGTTAGCTAACTCCATCCAGTTGTGCACCCCAAGTCGGTTAAGGTCCCCTTCTACTTGCGCGCGCCACCTAAGGCAAGGTCTTCCGTGTTAGGTTTGAAGACTCTACGGGCCTTGGCGTTGGTGTCCATTCGCTTTACTAGTTCTAGCCATTCCAGGGTTGATGCGCAGTTTTCTGATTAGATAGATGTCGCCGTACAGCTCGTACAGCCTTTCAACGCAAACGGGAAACGGGAACGAATACCTTGCGAAGAATTTTTCAATCAAAACCGCTGAGGATAACTTGATCCGCTTAAATAGGATTGTGACGACCGAGGTCTTATATCGAGTCTCTTTTATTTTTCGCGATAGGGCCTAACTACTCATGTTGCTTTGTTAGCACAAAGAAACAGTGATTGGCAAGAGTGGTTCTTCGGTTTTGTTCTTAATGAACACCTCATTTTGGAAAATTTAACTAACTGTCCAATTCGTTGATGTTGTATGTCCCTTCTTGTTGTATATACTTGATTTTTCCCTCATTTATCGCTAAACGCATTTTGGCAGCTTCCGTTTCAATGCTAGCGAAAGCACCAGGAACATCCCACTTGGTTTCCCCAATTATGTCAATGTCATCGGCGTACGGTAGTAGTTGCACAGACTTTTGAAAGATTGTGCCTCCAGTGTTCACTTGTGAGTTCCGCACCGGTATTTCGGTACGATGTTAAAGAAGCCATATCACATAGAGGTGACGCTAAAACCTTTTCTAACCTTTTCTAACATCAAAGGTCTAAGTTAACTCGTTATCGATTTGTACTCCTTGAGTTTTTATTTGCAGAACCTGTCAGAGTGTGAAGATTTGGTCGAAATGGTGGACTTTCCTGGTCTAAAACCACATTGACAGGGGCCTTATTGGCGAAGAGTTTCAGAGGTTCACACAATATGACAGATAAGTTGGAGGAGTCTCTTCTTTTATGGATCAGCAAACGGTGCTGAGATTCCATTTTTTAGGGATACACTCGCCTGGCCAGATCTGGAAAACGAGTTGGTGTACCACCTTGATCAAAAAGTTCCCGGGGGACACCACCGTGTGGCGCTCCCATTATTCCGACTTGAGTTTTGTTTTTTTTATTAAATTGGTTAATCTCTTGTTGACATTCCATTTAAATCTTAGCATCATAGCGTGACATTTGCGAAAGTTACGTAGCCAAGCGTACATCTATCTCTGTGTGTGTTGGCGATTTTAGAAATGGAATTTGCAACAACGAACTTGTATTAAATTTTGCGTAAAAAACCAATTTTATGGTGCACGAACGTTGGAAATGTTGGAAAAGTGTTGCGGTAACGATTCTCTAAAGAAAACTGTCGTTTACCAGTGGCACGAGCGGTTCAAAAGTGTTCGTGAGTCAATCGAAGATGATGAACGCAGTGGCAGACCATCGACATCGAAAACCGACGAAAACATTGATGAAGTACTCGTAAAAGAAATGTTGGTCAATAACCGCAAATTAACCATCAGAGAGATAGCGGAGGACTTAAACATTGCCTATGGATCCGTCCAAGACATTTTGGTTAATGATTTGGGTTTCCGTTGTGTAGCAGCAAAGTTGGTGCCAAAAGACCTCAATTCCATGCAAAAAAGAGACCGTGTTGACGTCGCAAAAGAGATGGTTTGCGAGGCTGAATCCGAATCCACATTCATCAAAAGGATCATTACTGGAGACGAGACGTGGGTTTATGAGTACGACATGCAATCCAGACATCAGGCAAGTGAATGGCGTTCACCAAATGAGCCGAGACCAAAAAAACCACGTCATTTTCAGTCAAAAAAGAAGGCAATGCTCACGGTTTCATGGATTACAACGGTGTAGTGCATCCTGAATTTTTGCCAGAAGGCCAGACAGTAAATAAATAGTATCACGTTTGTGTGTATCAAGTCGCCGAAAGAGACCAGGATTGTGGGCAGAAAACTCGTGAATTTTGCACCATGATAACGCACCGTCGCACAGTGCCATCATTATTCGTAATTTTTTGACGAAAAATACAACAAATACCATCCAACAGCTACGGAATTCACCTGATTTGGCTCCCTGTGACTTCTTTCTGTTCAATCGAGTTAAAAAACCACTACGGTGACGCGTTTCAGCGGCAAAGAGGAAGTACTGGAAAAATCGCCGGAATCACTGATGGACATACCGAAAACCGAATATAAAAAATGTTTCGGGGATTGGATCAAGCACAGGCATAAGTGTGTTGCAGTCAATGGGGATTACTTTGAAGGGGACAATATACATTTAGATGAATAAACTTGTATTTCCAATTTTCTGAATACATTCGATCAAGGTAATATGCTCTGTACAAACTCATTTCCAGCAGCTTTGAATACTTCGGCCGGTAAACCATCAGGTCCTTCTGCTTTATTGGATTTCATCTTAGATATTACTATCCTGACTTCGTTTTGGTTAGGTGGACAGAAATTTTAACTATCATCGTCTAAGTTGAATGGTCGGTGTACAGTCAGTAGAAAAGGTTTTTTCCATATTCTCATCAGCGACTGTGATTCAACTACAAGGTCTACTTCTTCAATAAGCCTAAGTTCGTTGGGAGAAGTGGTGTCGTGTAGGCTGCTGCCGTAGTAAAGATGTCCTCCTCTGCTCATATATCTTGTCGAAATATTTTTTGGTGGCGTCGTCCATGCCGTCCGTATATGTTACTATAGGGGCATACGAATTGAGTTTTGATGCGGATTGTCATAAGACGCAGGGCCCCCGCCCAATTGTCAAGGCTTCGCCTATCAATGACGTTGTCTAATAAAAAGCGGGGGCAGATTATTCTTACTGGTCTTATCGTAAACATCTTCAGATTACAGCCTCTGAATGGTTGCTACGATTTGACCAGTTACAAGTTGCCGGTCATAGGTCTTGTTGGCGGCTTGACCACCGGTAGTCCATACCAGGACTTAAATCACGGTACAATGGGAGTCAGGAGCCCCCCGGATTTCGGTCCGGGCCTGATTTGTTAGAGGTAGGCCCCCTTGTGGGAGCGTCATGGTGGCTGTGGTTTAAACCCAAATCGCGGGTATGGGTTTCGTTTTTGGTTTAGCCCATTGTAGAGTTACAAATAAAGTACTAGGTACTGTGACCCTAAGAACAGCAAGGGGTTTTAGGTCGGCCTCGACTCTTACCAAGGGTGGAACTTGTGCCTCCAACACAAGTTCTGCTTTGGTAATATACTATTAATGTAGGTATGCGATGGCAAGGCGTATCCTTGCTCCCTATGGGTGTATAGGCACCTCGTAAACATAAGGTCTTATGACAGGTGGTTAAAAATCCAGGTACGTTCTGTCATAAGACGCTCTCTCATCTGTCAAAAGCTCAGGACTTTTTGCACGAGTTAGCTTAAACCCCACGGGATTATATGGAGTGCCAATGCAATCTACATTTAAGTACTAACAGCACACGATGCTGCTAAATTGCGGTTATCAAGTGAATAATCAGCATAACTCAACAGCGCATTATTTTTTTGTTGGCTTGAGTATGACTATAACTTCATTCATTTCATTTCGGTCTGATACATGATAACCTTGGACTCATCTTTTAAGTTCAATGACTGGATGTGGCTAACAATGAATTTTGGACCGTCAGCATTTTAGAGAGTGCTCCCTTATCCTAGCAATGATTGTATGTGTACTGCTACGTTTCTTCCTCATCGTTAGCACTAATCAGTTTCCTTTTTGAGATCTCACTTCTCAACAGCACCGTTGAACATATATGTTGGTCATAGTGATGCCAAAGCTTAAAATCGCCCGTAAATTTTCAATATGTACATCAAACACCGGGAGTTTCTATACTTTTCTTCTTCTCAATCCCAGTGGAAGCAGTAGATATTAATGCTATCATTATTCTTCTTTTTCTGTGACCATTATGTCATACTACCTAGAACCCAAGCATACCTGTTTTCTGGTAATCGCTTGCAGGTGTCCTATTAAGCATTTCCATATTACGCCTTCTTCTGTCGTGCTTATCAAAGACTTTCGTATCTACATTGGTTCATTTATCTCAGAGATATTAAGATACTTTAGACTTAGGGAACATACTATACATATGTACCTTAGACAAGTAAATTTCATGGGGCATGGCGCTGACAGAATTCGTCATGAGCCTCGAAACTCGCCGGATCCTGATCTGCGTGATTCTGGGATCAAATATTTGGACATGTACCACGCACTGGGTAGGAATTTACCCAATTAATCTTCGCACATTACTATATATGTAAATACTATTAAAACTGTTCCAAAACTATAGAAAGGGGAATCGGAGTAGTCGAAGTGATGAATTTTGTCTTAGTTATATTTATGTGTTTAGCCTGCGCTGATTTTTCTGCATCTACATCATCAAGGACATACCAATCGTATTCTGATTGAATTGGTACTCGATCAGAAGTAATTCCCTCAGCTGATATTGGGTTAGTTTCCTGTGGCCCACATCAAAACTCTTCTTCGGGACGATTTACCTCTTCCCGATGTTAAGGAATACATTTTCCCATCGTACAGATGTCTATTCATCTAGTTAGAATAAGCACATCTGATATAAAGCCGTCGTATTAAATGAGAGTAGTAGGAGCAGATGTTTAAACCTTTTCTAGGACTACTCTAAAGTTATCACAGTAAGTCCCTTGCGAACATTAATATTTTCTTTTCATCAAACAGATATAAAAAGACGTTTCAGGATTCTCGCCTCTCTTTTACGAAGGTCAATGTTTTTTTGTAAAGTAACCCACCAGCTGCTGTCATTTAGATCTATTCATCGAAATGGTGTTGGTGCCATGTTGCTTCCTAATTTTCATAAGTAATATTAACGTTCAATCTGTGGCTACCGTGTAATGTTTCTTAAGTAGATATACCCTAAGGCGAATCAATCTCACCGGTCCTCTAGTTCGTGCGGGTGGTATGTACTTTTTGCCGTCCATTGAGGGATTTGGCTATAAAACGCCACAGATCGTAGTATTTATCTTTTATTGTCTTACTTAAAGAGGACTCCGGATACGCCAGTGGAAGACCCTTTAGAGCTTGAGCACATGAATCTAGGTTGTATTTTACTTTTGGCATGCTTCCTCTTGTTGCTCGCCCAATTCATAGTGTCGGTGGGTCTTAGTGAGATCCGTCAATGTGGTCGCCAAACTTATTTACTTACTTACTTACTTACTTGCGAACGTATGCTCGTATGTCTCTGCGGAATAGAGCAGGACTGGCGTGATTAGGGAGTTATATAGAGTCTTCTTAATGGTTCTTAATAAAAAGTTGTATTTTAGGGCCAAAGAAACAGCGATTGGTAAGTACTATTCCTCGGAGTCGAAGTAGACATACGAGAATGTAAGGTATGTATGACATCATCGACTTTTAGAAAATGGAGTTAACTTTGGAGTTTCGTATGATTTTCTCAAGTATGATGTTAAAGAATTTACCTCATCCAAACCCTGCCTTGACATCAAAGGTCTCGTGAGACTACCACCTTAATTTGACAAGTTTGATAAGGCTACCAAAGCTAGATATGGGTATGTGTGAATTATCTCTATAAATGTTGTCATATGCATCATTGAAGTCATGAACAGGCAAACTTTTCCAGTGTTTGCTATTTAATCAATTCTGGACTTACCTGGTCTGAAAGAGGCGATCAGATCGTCAGCAAATTATTGCACATGGTACGGAACATAAGATCTGAAGAAGAATGATTCCTTAATGATTAGGAGGGCTAGTTTTTTTATGGAATACTTTCCTACAACCAAATCGTGTGGATAAGCCGATGCTCTTCCCTCCTTTTAGCTTGTCTGCACCCTTCATCAAACCAGAAGTTTCGTGCTGATGGTCGCGTGAAGACCGACATACCAGTTGCGGAATTTCTGACGGCTTCTTAGCATTGATACCATTAATATTCAGCACTTATTAACTAGAGCTTGGAGGATATTCGATTGCTGCAGACTCTGGCGGCTTATTGCGATAGTAGCCGAACAATGATACAAGACATTTTTTCTCAATTTTTTTTTTTTGTTTTTCTACATAGTCTCCTTGTAACTCTAAACACTTCTACCAGCGATGCTTCCATCTCTGTAACCCGTCCAAATAGTACTTTGCGTTTTTCTCTGCAAAATAATTGTTCACGAAGGTGATTGCCAGATTGCCTCTTCATGTGACGAAAATCTCTGTCCTCCGATCGCAGTTTTTAGATGAGGGAACAAAAAGAAGTCGCTTGGGGCTAGATCTGGTGAATTAGGCAGATGGTCAAGCAGTTCAAACCTTAATTCAAGGATTTTCGCCAATGCAACCGCTTTTTCCGCAAATGTGGCCGTTTGTCCGCAATTTCTGCCTTCAGCTTGGCAAGTAATGATGCGTAGTATGCTCCTGTAATGGTTTTTCCTTTTTGAAGATAATCGATTGAGATAACTCCTTTACTATCCCAAAAAACAGTCGGCATCACTTTCCCAGCCGAAAAAACAGTTTTTGCTTTTTTTGGAGCCGGCTCGCCCTTTGCAGTCCACTGTTTTGACAGAATTTTTATTTCGGGCGTATAATGGTGTATCCAAGTTTCATCTACAGTAATTAATCGGTGCCAAAACTCGGATTTGTTGCGCCTAAACTGCGCCAACAGAGCGTTGGAAATGTTCATTCGAACACGTTTTTAGTCTAACGTAAGCAAACGCGGCACACAACGCGCGGACAGCTTTCTCATGCTTAAATCTTGATTTAATATGTAATAAACATGTTCTATGGACATTTTCACAACCTCTACTATATCTCTCACGTTAATCGGCGGTCGTCTAACTCCATTTGGTGAACTTTAGCAATGTTATCGTCAGTGATTGCAGTTTTTGGACGTCCCGAACGTTCATCATCTCCCAAGCTCTTATGTCCACGTTTAAATTCAGCTGCCAAAAATTTCATTATGGTTCAGAGTCCCCATAAACAGAGTCCAACTCATTTTTGATTTGCGTAGGCGTATTGCCTTTCAAAAACAAGAATTTAATAACAGCTCGACACTCAATTTTTTCCATTTTCACGAAAAACACTCACATCGGCTAACTCAAACGATTGCCAACTAAAAACTGTGCGTCCGAAATGACTGAAACTTCGGTAAGTAACTGTCAAAAGATGCACAACTAGCATTCACTGGCTTTTATTGACGACAGACAACCCTCGTATGTGCTAGCTATACACTATATGCTCTCTTTTCCTGGCATCCTCTGTAGCAGTCTGTGGTATACTTTACAGTGTTTTATCCTTATTTTGTCTGACCCGCTCCATTACATATCTGTAAGTGACTTGTTCAAAGCAGGGTGGACAAGAGTTGATGGGCTCAGCAGGGCTTTTACATGAACAGGTAGTTCACCCTACGTAGAGCGCCCTGGAGGATTATGCTCTTTCTGGGATATTCCAGAGCCGGTAACTGTCCTCGGGGATATGAGAGCTTCCGTTGATCCATTTCGGTCTTGTCAGCCAACGTTTCTATTCCAATACCTTGTTGTGAAAAGTCGCTATTGACTTCAGCTCCAAAAATGTTCAAGTGTTGTAGCTCAGTCAATGAGTTTGTCATACTAACTGTTGAAGCCACCATTTATGCAGGCCCGCGAATGTCTTCGTGTGACAAGTCATTCCCGATTGGATGAGACCAGTACCCGTTGGTGGTTAAAAAATAAGTAAAATTAGTACAATTGCTATTGTAGCTGGTTGTTTTAGGGATCTGGTGATATGGAGCCAGGACATTATGTTCCTATTTCGAAGACCTCTCATTGGTCACAACCAGTCTAGATTTTTTCTCCACCGAATCTATGAAGTTTCTCAATACATGGGCTTGTCTTCCAATCTCAATTGGGTTTTCATAACACTAATGTAGGATTAAAAGTGATTCTACGCACTCATCGATTAAAACAGCTTCCGAATAAATCTAAAAAAAATCATCATCAAATCGAAGTGCAATTTTTTCCAAAGCCAACAGCATCTTTTGATCCATCAACAAACACTAGCCGTCAATTTCCTTTTTTTCAACACAGCTTTACTTAGAGAATTAAACTTTTCGTAGCAAACCGGTATATCATCTATTTTAAAGTCAAATTTCCTTAGTTCCTTATGGAAAAATTTTAACAAGAAAATTTGAAAAAAGATTCCAAAAAATTCTGGTCAGATGATTCAGAGATTTCATTATACAGTAAACCCCGCTTAAGCGAAACGACAAAAAATAGAAAAAAATTTCACTTAAGCGGGTTTTTCCTAAACGGACCTCGGATAAGTGAAAAATAAATTTTACTTAAACGGATCTCAAATACATAATTGGAACAAATTTCAGTTAAGCAAACCTGGGATAACAAAACAAATTTAATAAAATCGATCTGAAACAGCTGAAAAACAACGTGTTGTAAACCTTTGCTAAAAAAAAACAAGACGAAATTACATATTAACAAATAAATAATTTATTGTGAATTATGAAACGAAAAGACAAAACTATTGCACATAGTTTCAAATTAAAAAAAAACACTTTAACATACTTAAGCAATTCGTTACAAGTTTTTGTAAAACGGTCATAAATATGCTTTTGAGATAAGGACTTAAAATGATTGTTTTGATTTTATTTTCAAACTCATCGATGAGCATTTCAAGTTCGTTGTTCCCTTTAGAATATATTTTTAGGACACCAAGAGATTTAAAAGCCTTTTTTATAGTTGGAGTTTGTCTTTGCAAGTTCACATCTGTAATTTCTATATCCGAATCGTCTTCTGTTCTATTAAGTGTAACCGTGCCTGGTCGGTCATGTCAGCAAAGCAGGGTAGAATCCTTATCCAAATATACAAGAAAATTAATTTCTTGCCTTAAAATATCAAATATGGGATCATCCTGATCTTCTCCTTTCTCGTCATCAACATCTCTTGATCGTCTACTGGATTGTCATCATTAAAGGCAAGACCCGATTTCCGAAAATAATTTTTTATTTTTGTAGGAATCACCATCCACCAAGCCCTTTTTATCATCTTCAAAGCCATCATCAAATCTATTGATTTTGTAGGGATTCTTCATTATCTAAATGCAGTAGTTGCCTCTTTGTGATGCACCTTCTATAATGGGCTTTAAAACATCGGATTACTCTAGATCCAAAGGTTGTATGAGTGAAATAGTATTCGGGGGAAGATATTCAATTTTGATGTTTCCCAGCACAACATCATCTTCCAGTTTATGACATGATGCATTGTCTACTAGAAAGAGAATCTTTTTCTTAATTGCTTTAAGTTTTGAGTCAAGTTCCAACATTAATTTGGTCCAAATTGATCCAGTCATCCTCGCTTTCGAATTGGAAAAACATCTAACCGGTACATTTGAGTTCTTGAAACATCTTGGGTTGCGAGATTTACCTAGTGAGATCAAAAATTATGTATGTATTGTATTTTACGAGTAGAATGATCTTCGCTACTCTGTGTTTTGAAAAAAAAATTCAAAGCTTTTGTTGTTCTAATGTTGCAAAATTGGGTAGCTTACTCCTTTGTTGAACAAGATTAGCTTTGAAACTTGTGGTCGTCGAAAAAAGCGCAGCAACAATTTTGAAAGAACCACTTACCAATGCAAAACATCATTTTGTCCGTGTCTATCGAATTACAAAGAAAAAGGATTGTACTGTGGTCTTTTGTGAGTTTTAAAGCTGAAGGATTTTCGGAACGATTTACTAATGAACCCGTTGGTAGACCATTTGTTGGGTCGAAATCCACGTCCAGCATCACAGCAAAGGCTTTGGCTTTATCCGTGAGCATTGGGCCAGTTATGATGACGTTTTTGGTTCTCATTTCCTTGAACCAAATGGACAAAGACTTCTCCAACCCTTTGTGGACCTCAGTGCGTAAACGCTTGGTGGATACATTTTTATTTTGCGCAGTCTCCGTCTCAACAACATTTTTTGTTGAACAATTCGTGTAAGGGTGGCTGCACTACATTTGTAGTGAGCGCAAATATTCTAACGTTTCTCGCCTTCATTTAAACGTTTAAAAATGTTAAGTTTGTCTTATAGAGGCAAATTTTTTGTTCTCTTCAAATTTTTAAATTTTTCAGTTAAACGAGTTGTAAGGGTAAAATAGAAAGCTTGAAGACATTTGTTTTCAGTTATCCGGGTTTTTCGTTCAAGCGAGTTTCAGTTAAGCGAGGTAGTTTGTATGTAAGTGGATTTTTGAATCTTTACACTTAAGCGAGCTTCCCTTAAGCGGGTTTCACTGTACTACACTATGAGTTACGCATACCAAACAAATGTGTTCCAACTGAGTTAAAGGACATTCCTTGCAGTACTCACTCTAGAAACTGCATTTGACATTAGTAAACTATGTTAATGCAAATACAAACGATGAGGCCTCCATCCAGATATATTATATTACAGTGGCATTTCCATGATTATGAAACCAGAGATGATTTATACCCTCCACACATGTGTATTTATGGCATGGACATTGGGAAGGATCATATTCAAATTCCTGAAATTGAATACTGTTAATATTAATTTAGTTATCAGCACAGCATTTTAATGCAAATCAAAGTCGTTTGACTCAGAAATTTGTTCGAGCTCTCCTGTCATTCCGTTAATTGTTGAAATAAAAAATCGTACCTTCGGGCTATTCAATTTAAATGGAAAATAAATCTCATAACTGAGATGCATCTATTATACCACCTATACATGCAAAAAATATTTAATGGACCTGTCTATTCAGAAATAACTATTATTTGTTGTTTTTTTTTATTTGTTTCATAAAATATTAGAGAAAATTAATTAAAATCGTATCTTCAGCTGACAATTGCATTCGTAGTTGCGTTTCCCTGCAGAAAAATTTGCAATTGAACTTCAATGCCATACGTGTGAAATTCCACTGGAATCTACTTATTCTTAAGCCTCCAATAGGAAAAGCCTTCAGATTAACATAGTACAGTAAAAAGGAATTCGAGATTTCCTTATACATTATTTGAGATGTTGACTTAGATACGAGTACATTCCTAGCCACATTTCTTAGATTTTTAGGTTTTTATCGGAACAGCGCGTTTAGGAAAGCAATTAGTCTTTCATACTCCATTTCAGTGGAATTGCTCAGTCTGTCGTAGAAAGACCAGTGGATGCTATAGTGATAAAGTGAATACAGTACTACCACTTTTCGAATCAGCGCCGAGTGCCTGCAGTCTGATACTCATCAAAGGCACCTTCTAAGTGACAGCAGGAAAGACGCAAACCTCCTAGGGGCATTGGGAGTCATTCGTTTGGTCCGCCGTCAGCCTGAAATACCACTGTCAATTGAAATCCGAATTAAGAACCCAGGCAGTCTTAACGCTACTTCGGGTCCTGAGAAACTCTCTAGCACGTTCATCGACGATTTCATTTCCCGTCATTCCATAGCGACCTGAGACTCAAACAAGACTCAGTGAATATGCCTCCCTAAGCTGAGTTCAATGCAGCCTAGCTTTCTTGAATAAACTTTGAAGTCATGTGAGAGTTCAGCGAGGTCTTAAGTACGGCGTGGCCGTTGCTTCAGGTTCAGATACTTCGCTCCCTTCATCGATTCTTGGCAACATAGCGGAGTGAAATTTAACATGGTCGTCCTTCAAAAAGACACAATCAACGTATCCTAATTTGGTTTTCGGGCCATCCATAAGGGTCTTGTTATTTTCCTTTATTCAAACAGATTCTGTCCGATTTCATTCCTGTACGCGGGGAATTAATATTGCACTTTCATTAGAGTTCAACGACGGCGAGCAATATCATCATCCAGTGCGTACAAAAATATACGTCTTTTTAAACGGAGAAAGTTCAGCTTCCGTTAACTACAAAAGACCACGACTATAAAAGATATGGAGATTCTTCAATGCGTGCTAGAGAAAACCTCCATGTAGACGAGGCAAACAGTGTTTTGCTCTGTTTTGTTTAAAAACACTCTCAATGTTGATGAAAGTGAAAAGTGACCATGACCAGTGACCAGACTAGTTTCTTACAATCCGTAAAGATTTCCGTCCTCCTCTAGATTAGTCCTACATGGTCTCATTACGAGTACAAGTTTTCTTTTCTGTATTGCACCTTATAATGGGCGATCTGCAAGAGTTTTTCTATCGCAACGCGTGAATTCTAAGGGCACCGTTCAGGATCTGAAGAGTTTTCCCTATCGTCTGTTTTAATTTAATATAATTTGGGCGAAGGCCCCCATTTATTCGGCTTAATACAAGCTATAACTTAAAATTAAACTTAAATTTAAACTTAAAACTAAGGTTGGTTGGAGTGGTGAAGAAGAATGGTTTGAGGCAGGGAGTGGTGCGTTGGAAGTCAAAGATGGTAGGGTTTGAATTGATTTTACGTAGCATACGGGAGATTGGTTCGTTCGCGCTATAAGAGGTGTGGAGGGTTGGTAGATAGAAGGGTCGAGGGTTACGTAGATTTCGAGGGTGAGTGTTGAGGAAAATAGAGTTGTGGAGGGATGCGCATTCAACGTGACCTAAAAGGATTCGATGTATGAAGAGAAAGTCGGCTGCATCTCTGCGTTCCACAAAGTTGTTTAAGTTGATAAGGTTGAGACGGTTTTGATAGGGGAGCAGAATAAAAGAATCGTTCCAGGACATACCTCGAAGAGCAAATCGAAAAAAGCGGCGCTGGGTGCTTTCGATTCTCTAGATATGAACACGATGATATGGGGACCACACTTGGCTGGCGTACTCTAAGAGGGGGCGAACAAAGGTATTATAGAGGGACCTGGTCACGTATGGGTTGGTAAATTCTTTGAACCACCGTTTTACAAAACCTAGTGCGGAGTTGGCTTAAATTCAAATGTAAACGTAAGTTGAGCTCCCTATCACACAAAATGCCGAGGTCGCGAAGGGATTGAACGGAGGAGATAGATTGGTTGTGGAGAAGGTAGAGTCGGGGAGGAGATTTGTGCCGCTTATGTGAAAAGGTGATGGATTGGCATTTGGTGATATTAAGTTCCAAACAATTTTTGAGGCACCAGATCGAAAAACTATCAAGGTCTTGTTGAAGAAGGAAGGAGTCATGGGGAGAGGAAATGGTTTTGAAAAATTTGGTATCGTCGGCGTAAAGGGAGACGGACGAGTGTTTAATGATCCTATCGAGATCATTTATGGTTAATATAAAGAGAAGGGGACCGAGATGGCTACCTTGAGGAACTCCAGAGGTGGCCAAAAATGGAGCGGAGTGGGCTGACCTAAAACGAACACTGTAAAAACGGTTTTCGAGGTAAGAGGATATCCATTTTAACAGTATGGGTTCAAAGCCGAGTGCAGACAATCGAAGAGAGATTTTATCGAAGGCCTTGCTAAAATCTGTTGCAACTACATCGACTTCGTTGCCATTTTCTAGTGCAGAGAGGGCAAAGGTTGACCTACCCTTCAGGAAGCCGTGTTGCCTACGAGAAACAAGTGATTTGCATTGGAAGCTTAGAGCCTCCTTTCGAAGAGTTTGGATATATGGGAGAGTTTGGCGATTGAGCGATAATTTGTTATTTCGTTCTTTGATCCTTTTTTATAGGTCGTGGTTTTCCAAGCCTGGGGAAATTCTCCTTGCGACAGGGATAGACGAAAGAGATTAAAAAGGGCAAGGGAAAGAGAGGACGAATATTTTTTAAGAAATATTGCAGGGAGGCCATCTGGGCCGGGTGTGAATTCGTCATTAAGTTGGTGTAACTTATATTCGATGTGAGACGTTTCCATTATCTGAGAGATTAGTGGATCATTGGAGAAATTCAGTAGGTAATTAAAATAGGATGGATCCGATACAAAGTAGGCATTGGTGAAGGATTGTTTGAAAAAAGGTGGCAAATAGGTTGGCAATGGTGAGTGGATCGGTTGATGACTTGTTGTTGAAAGAGAGGGCAGCAGGGTAGCGGTCGGACTTTATTTCGTAGTTAACAAATTCGAAAAAGGACTTAGGGTCGTTTATAAGGTTGACTTGCGCATTGTTAAGGTAGCGCTGGTAAAGGGAATCGTAAAGTTCAGCGAAATGAAGATAAACGCCAAGATAGTTGGAATAGTCCGAAAAGGATGTGATGTGAAGGAAAACAGTCCATAACTTGTTTCTCTTATTTCGTAAGGAACGAAGCTTGCGATTACAGCAGGGAGGACTACGGAAAACGGAACGTAAAGGGAAAAAGCATTAAATATTTCTCTGTACAAAATGGATAAGGCATCATTTATGCTTAGGTTGTGAAAATTAAAGGGGATCTGCTGAGATAGTCACTGATTTTCTGAAAATTTGCTTTATGAATATCGTAGCATGAGAGAGTCGTGGGTGGAGTGGACTGAACAGAAGAGTTATGAAAAAAGAAAAAGGAGAGGGTGGTAGCTATCGATTATTGAGTGAGAGAGGGGACAACGTGGGACTGAGGAGTTAGTTGAATCTGTTGTGAAAATAAGGTCTAATTGCCTGCCCATGTAGTTGGATATTCCGCTGACTTGGCATAGACTTGAGTCTGTTAAACGATCTAAGAAGAGGTATTCCTTAGCTGAGTTTGCATTTGAAACGATAAAAATCATCTGATGGAGTCCACTGTAGCTGAGGAAGATTAAAGTCGTCAATAAAGTCAGACAGGTCAATTAACCGGTCGATCGCATCGATAGCAAGTTGGTAGGATTCAATTGGTTGAGCTGGTAGGATGTAGCAACATGTAACGTAAAGATACTTGAAGAGGAGTGATATTTTTATTACGACAAAGTCGACTTTAGAGGATGAACAAATGGTAATGAGAGAAGTGTTATAACAGTTGTGGGTCGCCAATAGGACGCCTCGACCGGGGGAATCATCATTTGGCCGGGTAGGATTGTCCTCGCGAAAAACTTTAAAAGTTGGGGGGAACAATTCCTGGTTCTTTATGTCGGGAATCAGATTGGTTTCAGTCAGGGCGTAAATATCATAGGGAAGAGCATGCGATTGGCGTAGAACAGCGTTGGTTTTAGTGCAAAGACCTCTTACATTCTGGTACTGAAAAGTAAGAGGGAGGTTGTGGGGTGGAGGTGTGAGGCGGGATGGTTTAAGTGCTGGCAAGGGAGGCAAGTTATGGTCGAAAAATTTTATCGTGATCGGCTCGTCTTCGCTGTAGGTGTGAGACTCGCTTAGAGTGGATGTAGTGGGCGAATGCAGCGAGGTCGTCTGCCACTTTCGGAGGGGACATGCAAAACATCTCGTGGTACCTGACATAAAAGTTCCCGAGACTGATAGGGTCGGTAGGGAGGCCTTCCTGCTGGATGGAAACCATGACACTGGTTTTGGTCTTCCCTTCGTAACAGACCGAGTCCGATTTTTCATGCAGATAGGAAGGAAATAGACGAATGTTGTCGTATATTTTTCTTTCTCTAAGACTAGAGAGTGCATAGCGACTCTCTGTAGTGACATTTGTTTGCTGTGTTAGTTTAACTGTTAGTGGAAAAAGGTGGTCATGAATAGGGGCAGTGGAGGACCGGGGTGGAGATAAATAGTTGGATATAGAGTTTTACGAGGGATGAAATGTAGGGTCTAGGGTGTAGGAGTTAATAAAATTAGGGTACTTAGCTCCAGTTTTGAGCTCGAAGTTAGGAAATTAATTGCTAGCTGGGTTGGGTGGCGTAGAGGGTTGAGAAGGGATAATATAGGTGGTTGGAGTTAAGTTGAAACAAACGCTTTGGCGCGGGGGCTTAGATGGATCGGGAAGAATTAGGGGATTAGAGGATTGATGTGTAAGGAATTAGTGTCGGATAAGTGAGGAATGAGGACTAAAATTGGGGAATATGTTTGTGTTGAAGCTCCAGTTAGGATCGGCATTAGAGCTTCGTTTTTTGTTAGGATGTTTCTTTGTTATTTTTGGAAGGGAGTTGGAGAGGGTCTTTTATTAAGCTGATCATTGATACTACGTTTCTTTTTAGAATTTTGGTTGTCGTCGACACGTGGCTTTTCTCCTTCCTCGAAACATTTTGTGATACTTATCTTCCTAAGTTTAGTGGCCTTATCAGGCGTAAGGCTAAGAGACTAAGCGGGGCATACATGGACTATCTGATCTTTTCCTTAAAGTGGGTCCAATTGGTTTTTCATAGATTCCTGCTCTTCATCCAGGCTGATACCTTGCAACCGATTTTACTCAGAAATATTTTAGTCTGGAACGAGGTGTTACCCTAGCTTTGATAAAATTTGTCGTCCTTCCATAGCGCAACTATATATGTATTGTAGCTATAGATGAAATGTTCTTACCAGCCTGGAAACAGGAACTTCAAAGCAAATTAGGGACTGAAGATGGCGAATTGACTAATTGAGGTATGATATTAGTGAAAAAGTTTTCAATTCAGCCGTCTAACTGTGTTCAAAGAAGACTTGCATTTTCAAACCAGCTGGGAAGTGGCGAGGCGCACAGTAACGCTTTAAGCTCTATGCGGCTGTCGCCATACATACAGATATTTTACCACTATGTCTATTTCCCACAATATAATTTATTGCCATGGGATCGCATATGACTCCGTTTGATATATTCTATAGACGAAACTTTCTCAACGAGTAGTGAGATATAAGTTTGTCGTCTCTTATAAAGACGGCCGTGCTAAATTTTGGACGGGTGGGAGTTGCCGGTGAAAATCCAAAAACCAGACCCTGGGTGAAATCAATCCTGTGGACTTCGTATATTTGCGTCGTATGTCTATTTTACCAAACAACTGATCCAGGGGACGCCTCTATAATTCATACATCTTATCAAAAGCTCGTCACACTCCCAGAAGGCCGACAGTCCTTTTGAGGCTTTATGACAGTCCTTTTGGCAAGTTATGTCTGATGAAGTTTGCTACCCCCAATGGTATCCACATGTTAGGTTTCGTTAGAAGTGTATGTTGGGGTCTTTTAGGTCTAAGTGAGCTCATTATCTTTGAAACGATTGACCGCAAGTCTAATTGTTTTCTAGGGCTGCCTCTGTATATTTTGCAACAACAATTTTGGGAATTGAATGCCACGCTACGGAGAAATTCTGGCGATTCATCTACGCATAAGCCGTGTTGTCTGGCCGAGTTACAAATGCAGTGTTGATGAAAATGTCCAACGAAAATAATAACCAACGGGAAGATGGTTGTAAGTTTATTCTGATCTGATTACCTAGGAAGTGAGGAATGACCCTAAGAGTCTCTGTAACGGACGTGTTTTTTTGGTTGGAGGGGGAAGGTATTACACATGCCCCCCTACCGTGAAGGGGTGTCTTCGTCCCGTGAAACCACCGTAAAGCATAACTTCATAGAGCAGGGGAGTGGCCTTTGGCTTGAGCATGGGCTTATTAGGTAGTCGATTATTAGTCAAGTTCTCGTATTTCGTTATGTTTTTGGCTTATTAGGCCGACGACGGTCTAATGGGTGTTAGTCAGGATGAAATGTGTGGGTATACGTCTATTGTCTGTATATGTAAGTCAGAAGAAAGGGAAAGGGAAAGGGGAGTTGTTGACCTGTGTATGTGGCACGTATCTGCGACTTTTATTCGTTTATGTGTTTTTGTCTATATTTTTGTCGCTGCGGAATTCTTGATTTTCACCATTATCCCCGCGAGCCTTATTTTTCCTTATTTCACGGAGTTGGTTAGCAGTTCTATTAGGATGGTCGATATTATTTGGCCAACTTCACTTCATTATTCCTATGAGAGGGCCATTTTGCTAATAATCACGCTTGTATGTGCAAAGTTGTTACCTGATCTTCTGAACCATAACTAGTGGAAAATTACGTGATCTGCATACTGCTCTTGGTTCGGACGGGGTGAACAGATTGGGGAGGAGTCAGGACCGAATTTGTGCAGATATTTTCTGAACGCACCATGGCCGGTTAGAAACTGTATGATGTAGAAGTTTAGTTCCGTAGCTCTTCTTTTCACCCAAACTTCTATGTTGGGCATAAGTTAGTATGTCCACCTTCCTTTGGTGGTATAATTACATCGGTTCTGCCACCTTTGAAGTGTGATATAAGTTTGCTTCTTATGGATCTCTAAAATTGATCCGTTCCGTGGACAATAACGTATTCTCATGTGTACGCGTCTCATTTCGTCGGCCATTATATCAATGGGCATCACACCAGCTAAACCGCTCGTCCTTTGAGACAGAGATGGTTCTCAAAGCAATTAGTCTTTAAATTCGTGGCATATATCCCATAAATTTTTTTTATAATACTACTAGTGCGCCCGCCCATACTTTCGACAGTAATAATCTGGGACTGCATCTGGCCCCTCCGATGTTTGGCATTAATCTCGTCAGCGAGGATTGGGTGATCGATACCTTTCTCCCAACGTCGTCTAGGTGTACTTTTAAGCTGAGTCTTTTATCAATCATAACACCTAGGTACCTCAATGGCGGTTTCGATTTTATTATTTGATCTCCTACGCGTATACGGATGTAATCAACGGCCTTGCGGCTGGTGATAAGAACTGCGTGTGTTCTTCAGGCTTGCTATCTCAAGCCAAGCTTTCACTTGGGAGATCGCTTTGTTTGTTATCGATTCTAATTCATGGATGTGTCTCCCCATGATTGCGATAGCGATATAGTCCACAAAGCCTAGTATCTTGCCGTTTGGGGGCTTTGAGATTTTGAGGACATCGTCATGCACAATATTCTACAGCAACGTTCATAGGGCGGATCCTTGTGGTACACCAAGTCGGTTGGGTATAATTCTGAGGATGTAGTTTGGTACGTCCATTCTAGCAAGAGTATTTATTATAAACGAACAATTTGCCGAATTGAATCGGCGTCGCCCGATGACTGTGCGTACTATGTTAGTCACTCTTTTGATTGCGTCTACTGTAGAGCGGGGTTTTCGGAACTAAAACTGGTACTGACAGTTCACTGCCCTCTTCTAATATTATCATCAGTCTGTTGTAAATGACATGTTTTCCAAATTTTTCCTGGCACAAGGACGAATCTCCATGTATTTGACTTTTATTGTTTTGCTTCAAACTGGTGTCAAACTGGTGTCAAATTTTATCTGGGTCATTTTTAACTGAAAATACTAAATTTTTTAGTAAACAGAAAAATACAGCATTGATTCTCGGTAGCAAATATGGCTCTAACTTGAATTATGATATTTGGCGTTTACTTCTTCTTTGCTTAGGATGGCAATTGCTTAGCTCAATATAGATATCGTGTTATCAACTTTTCGGAGTATCTCAGTTTGGTTCGGGGACTTGGAACAAATTACTGGTTTCACTGAGGGTTTCGATCTCTTCTCAAAAATCTAAGTGCCTTTTACGAGGGTTGTCTGAAAAGTTTCCGACCGCAACGTAAAGATAGCGGCACTCGTCAATAAAAGCTAGTGAATGTTAGTTGTGCATCTGTCTTTTGACAGTTACTTACCGAAGTTTCAGTCATTTTGGACTCGCAGTTTTTAGTTGACAGTCGTTTGAGTGAGTCAAGGTGAGTGTTTTTTGTGAAAATGGAAAAAATTGTGTATCGAGCTGTTATTATATTCTTGTTTTTGAAACGCAATACGCCTAGGCAAATCAAAAATGAGTTGGACTTTATGTATGGGGACTCTGCACAATCATTTACCACAGTGAAATTTTGGGCGGCTGAATTTAAACGTGGCCGTAAGAGCTTGGGAGATGATGAAGGTTCGGGACTTCCAAAAACTGCAACCACTGACGATAACATTGCTAAATGTTAACCAAATGGTGTTAGACGACCGCCGAATTAAAGTGAGGGAGATAGTAGAGGTTATGAAAATGTCCAAAGAACGTGTTTGTTTCATATTAAATCAAGATTTAGGCACGAGAAAGCTGTCCGCCCGTTGGGTGCCGTGTTTGCTTACGTTAGACCAAAAACGTGTTCCAATGAACATTTCCAAAGCTCTGTTGGCGCAGTAAATCCGAGTTTTGGCGCCGATTAATTACTGTAGATGAAACTTGGATACACCATTATATGCCCGAAACAAAAATTCAGTCAAAACAGTGGACTGCAAAGGGCGAGCCGCCCAAAAACAGCAAAAACTATTTTTTTTTGCTTTGAAAGTGATGGCGACTGTTTTTTGGGATAGTAAAGGAGTTATCGTAATCGATGATCTTCAAAAAGGTAAAACCATTACAGAAGCACACTACGCATTATTACTTGCCAAGCTGAAGGCAGAAATTGCGGAAAAGCGGCCACATTTGCGGAAAAAGAAAATCCTGTCTCACCAAGACAACGCGCCGTCTCACACCTCAGGGGTTGCCATGGCGAAAATCCATGAATTAAGGTTTTAACTGCCTGACCATCTGCCTTATTCAGAAAACAGAGATTTTCGTCAAATGAGGAGGCAATCACCTTCGTGAACAATTAGGGTTACAAGGAGACTATGTAGAAAAATAAAAAAAATTTTGAGAAAAAATGTTTTGTATTATTGTTCGGAAACTTTTGAGACAACTCTCGTATATCCTTTTGTAAAGATTCCAGTAATTTTCTAAATTGGTCCTAGGTAATCCGTTTTGAAGGTTTCTGCTCAGTCACTGCAGATGTGCACTTCACCATGGAGCGGGTGATCTACATGAGTTTATAATATTTGAGGAGGGCACCGTTCCGCTTCTGAACAGCTTCCTTCACTTCTTTCTTCGTTCTGATCTTAGGTGACTAAGTTCGCTATAATTTACTAGCCAAATATTTATTCCACTTTTTAAGTATTTCCATCTATCCCTATGATAGACAGCGATACTAAAATTGATATCAAACAAAATTTTTGCTACTTATCAAGGAGATTACTAATTTTCTTCATACTGTTTCCATTTTGTTCATTTTCTCAACAGACATGTAATATATTGCGTTGTACTTGTGCACCATCTTTTGGTCAACGAAGTCATGCCACTCGATAATACCATCTGTCACAATCAATTATGTCACTGTATGACCGCCCAACTATACAATCTATATTTATTTTGACCTAACTAGTGTTATTTTTCTTATGGTTTTTGAACCTGTTTTTGTTTTTTTTTTTAATATTTAATTGTTAGTTGTCAATCGTAAATTATGAATCAACCAAATGTGTTTTAATTAACATTTCCAATTCTCTTTCGTTTAACTTAAATTGTTAAAAATCAGTTTCATTTACAGATAATTTAGTTGACAGATACTGATTTCGTTCAACGATTGTTTGCTACCTATTTAGTTGTTTTAAAAATTAAAACTCCACTAAATTAGTTGCACTTGTTAGTTATTAGTTGAAACTACATAGTTTCTTAATAAGCTGACATCAGATAATAAAACTTGTATCTGTCGTTTCATTTCTCCATTTCACAACAATAGTTTCTCTTAATGCAATCAAAAATCCATTTCAATATTCATTAACCATGCAATTAAGTTGCCAACTCTATTTCACGATACAAACAACAAATTCGATTGACGTCTTCTTTTTAAATGCTCTGACAAGTCAAATGATCTCATTTTGCCTTATTGCAATTAATTTCCAAAATCTTTTTATCATTATTCTCTTCCTCTGTATACCATATACCATATGTAGAGCCCGAAACAAGTAGATTAAAGACAAAATCAGACCAAATACAAACAAATAAAGAAGATAACAACAAAATGAGAATAAATACGAATAAAATGCCATCTCACTGATTCGGCGAAAATTCTTTGCGCCCATGATTGCACATACGGATAGATGAAAAATAAAATCCAGGGGGTTCCTAATTTTAAGAATGGGGTGAATTCGATATACGCATTGAAGATACGGAACTACGGAACTAACTACCCTTAGCTCTGAATATCGTTAACTGCCGCCAAATACCCACATCCATGTTTTTCTATTTCTACTGATAAATAGATACATAAGGGCGAAAGAATGCTTAGTGGGAAATGTGTACGAGCACGAGTACGTACTAATGGAGACAATAACAATTCTTTTGCTGATTTTTTTTTTGGTCGTGTCAATCTACCAATATCTACTCGTACGAGTACATGTGGATTTGTGTAAATGAGTTTTAAAATATTGTCGTATTAGCGAAATTATAGACAAGACTAAAAATTAGATCTTGTGGCACATAATATCATTTAAGAACGGGTAATAAATTTTATCAAATATCCTGCTTCCTACACAAGGACCTCGCCATTTCGAGATGGAATTCAGCTTAAATTATTTTCAACCTTTAAAGCTACATATGGTATATCTACAACAGTGATGAATTGACCAAAATCACAAACGTTGTTTCTTAGTGATGCGGTAATAAACACAGCGACAATCGTTCTCTAATAATAAGTTCCATCATTATGACATTTTTACGAATCTTAAGCTTTTATTTCTGTCCAAAACTGTTGACCTTACAAAGGTTTTATAGGTAGATTTAAGCATTGTAAATTGTAGGCAATTCGCATTTACTTCCGAGGTCTAGCTGGACCTCAGCTAATAGATCACTTCAGCCAGTCTGATTATTGCCCACCTAAGCACAATTTACCACATTAACTTGATCGGAGTCACTTGAATGCTCCATGTACGAGTAAGATGCGGTTTGTCTCAACTGCATTGCCACTTTGGTGTTGATTCGAAGTTTTGTCGGGCCGGGGCATTGATGTCCATTCATCCATCATATGTATTTTAACCTTCGTTGAAGCTATCAATCCCCGTAAAAGCAAACGGGGCTAACGATTATTTGGTGTATTTTCAGCTGGAAACGATAGGAGATTTCTTAATCGCTCCTGCTAAAATCTGTGCCTATACATCATATGTTAGGGGTGGAGTGGGATTATCAGAGTCTTGTAAAGGGTTTCCTTCCCAGTGAAGCTTGCCTTCATAGCCGTTCATATCGCGGGACCGATGTCATTTCTCGTATTTAAAGTGGAGCCTTAAAATTGAACTACCTAGATGTAGTGGAAGTTGAAAGGATTTTTTTATTTACGTCGGTGTGGTGACTTTTTTCGGTGACAGCATATGGGTATACTTCGTTCTTCCTTCATACATATACCGCTAAACCCATTTAGTACTTACACACGCAAGTTTATGGGTTTCTGAAGTAGACAATTTGCTCCCACATAAGTGAGCAGCTGTATGGATTCTTGAAGCACATAATTTGCGGATGATGTAGAACAAACATCACATGACAATGTGTTTCCTTATCTTAAGTATTTTTTGGATTTGGTAAACGATGCTAAGGTTCCATTCATTGCTTTCTCCGGACCATATTCTGCAAATCGGTTGCGGGGTGATCCTTACAAACTGCTTACATGATTTAAGCTTAGATATCATCAGCTTAACTTTACAAAATCGGGTTGACAGAAATTTGGCCGAACGTCGTTTGTATTGAGCTGTTTGACAGCCTGTAGAAGTAATTTCTCCATATTTTTAGAACTGATTCTAATTCTATTCTAGGTTTCATCGATCGTTTTTGCAGGCCTCCGTTCGGGCTTTACATATATCGTAGTTCTGACATGTTTGCTTTACCTATTCGCTAATCTTTAAGCCTCATGCTTTCAGTAGAATCACTCCCTATTGACTCCATTGATTGCATCCTATGGTCTTTCTTCCTTTTTTTTTCGCTGAGGTGATATTCTTTATTCCTTTCTTGCTCATGGGAATCAGTACTGTGCCTTGTTGGAGTTTTAGAGAGTTTTTGTGAGTGGCCGTGGCTCAAGTGGTAGTGTATTGAGTTCTCAATCGGACGGTTCGGGGTTCAATACCAGCCGAGTCCGAAAGACTTTTTTCAGGCAACTAAAATCTTGTGAGATGAATGGTTGCCTAAATACAACATCAAGTCCAATTTACACTAATAAATGTTGGATGCCACCCATGGAGCGAAATAACCCTGAGCCCAAACATCTTCTTCTATTTCTCTATCCAATTTTCCGAAAAACTTAACACGTGCTCCGGCATTCTAAGAGTAGTAATACCCTCTTGAGCGTTAAGTTCTTTTTTTAAAAAAAAAAAACCTTTAGGATTCATAAGAGACTCGTTATGTTTTGACTTTTAAATCTGACATTGGTTCCCGCTAGATCACCGAAATCAAGCAGTGTTGGGCGCGGTAAGTACGTAGGTGGGTGACCACATGGTAACTCAGTACTCCGCGTGCTGTTGACAAAACGCGCCACATGGGCATAGTACCCTGGCGTTAAATCCCGGACCATACAAATTAATTTGTATCGTTCCCTTGATAATAATAATAATAAGTCTGACATTTAAGGCACTAACATTTCTTCAGAGCTAGATAGATAGATATTTTCGTGATTCGCACCTATTTCAGTATATTGACGAGGTGGTTGCACTTTGAGCTTTGGACATTAAAACTTCTTTGACCCAGGACCTGGATTCTCTGTAAGACATTTGCTTTGATTAATCTTTGTTCTACAAACTAATTTCCGTCATTCAGGTGTTAAAATATTTTGTGCTACAGCGAAGATGAAGGTATTACATGCCATTGTTAACTCTGCGTTTATTTTGGAAACCTAGGATGAGACTCCTTAAACGTCAGACAGACTACAAGTCTATATTTTGTCCATCGTTGCATGGACTATTGACAGTATTCAATAGCAAATTAATAAATGCAAGTAATTGGTCAAACTTTACCCCGGAATCGTGTCTTCTCACTTATTGAATTTCAAGACACGAGTATTAGCTTGTAGTTATCATGAGCCAAAGTTCGTGTTTCCAAAGTAGACCAAGCAATCAATCTTGTATAGAAATGTGATCATTTTATGGCCAATTAGTTTATTTGGTCTACTTATATTTAAGCTAGGGTATCTGAATACACTCCCTATACCTTTGTCTTAACGTTTCCGTAGCCTCTACGTTCCGGTGTTTTATCGTACATTTCTGAGCTTGAACCGTAACTCATTGTTTTTGATCCGTCAATGATTCAATCCGTACTTTCTTATTTCCTTTTGAGAATGCGTTTAACAGCGTCCAATGTGTCTTTAGAGTTGGGCTGTGGTCTATTACTTTTTTCCAACCCAATTCTTCTTTATGATCCCTTTAGACCAATATTGGTTCGATATCTTTCTCTTCCTGTTAAGCGAATTACATAGATTGTATCTTGCTCTGAAATTGCCGCTTCGCTTCCTGACAATTGGAGGGTTCACAATTGGCTCTGCATGGTCGACGAGATAGCGCATCTGGGTTTGTCTAAACTCCTTTGGACTTCAGCAATTCGATGCATTTTGCAAACTGACTCTCGGTGTTCCTGAATTTTAGCAGAAATTTCACGCTGCATAATTCGTCCGAGAAATGAATTTCGGTCCATAAAGGACAGACAATCGTACAGTTTAAATTTTATTGCGATCTTTCAAATGGGTCCCTACTATTGGTTTACAGTCTTACAGATTGAGAATTGAAAATCTTTTCGCTATTGGAAGTATGTCCAAACGATCATCGATTCTAAATAGACGGAAGTTTTTGATAATATATTGAGTCGTCGATAGCCTTCACAAAATCTTATACTGCTGTTTTTCTTCTTGGCGAGGACTAATTAGGAGGTCCATGGGCACTTCACTCTTCATCTCCATCGGTGATCTTCGGTGTCAATACGATGTTGAAATATGTACGTTCGACCAAATTTTCTGGCCCTGGTTTGTCGGTCTACACACCGATAAGGTATTCTCCCAAGATATACTGTCGGAAATCCGAGCAACTTATTGCTATATATTTTTCTGGGTAGACTGGAATTGCAGTTTTTGTAGTAGTCAACTTTGTTTCAATCATCCAACATTTCCCAGTTAATTCCTCTTTTTTGCTATTACGCCAAATGGTCTACAAATCTTGTTTTTCAATTATTACAGCCATCGCGTTATATTTTGGTCTCACCACAGATCGTTTTAAAGATTCTATTTAAATTTTAAACGAAATCCTTCAATCCCCTTCACGGTAGTCTCCATTGACGCTAATACACTTGTTTAATCTCTTATTCCATTGTTCACAACATTTTGCAAATTCGTCTCCTGTGATCCTCATACCGCTTCCGTGGTCTTTTTTCTTCACCTCAGTAACTTCGGCAAAACACTTTCATTTTGTGTCTCTTTCCATCGCTGGGGGGAAACAGGGATCTTGTTGTCAGTTGTGCAATCTTCTTACAATTGACTCTGTATGGACGACTCCTCTCATAGTGGAAAAACAAATCAGCATTGTTCTGACATTTGATTTCACTTGAGGAAGTTTTCTTCGGAAATCCTCTGTCAAAGCACAGTATGCTTCCACATGACCGTGATTTTGTTCATCAGTTATCAGTTGCGGCAGACAACCTTTTAATGCCATAATCTTCAGTTAAAATTCACTGAACAGAACTCCAGGTCAGCTCCATAACATCTTCATAGTCTGACATCGATCTTCCACGATGATTTTGTGAATTTTTTTGACCAGAGTAAGGTTTGTCCTCAGTTGACATTTTACCTCTTTTGAATGGGGAAAGCCACTCAAACACCTGAGTTTTCCCAGTAATATCATGCGAAGATCGTTTTTTATACTTCAAGATATTCGGTGCCAGGTTTTCCGAGCAAGATGTAAAACTTTAACTTTACCGCCACGCGCTGTTCACAATCAATCATTGCAGAAACGACCAGCACAAAAAATAACTATTAACAAATTTACACAAGCCGAATGAAATTTTCTTTACCGACGACGCTTGGCTCATTGACTCGTTTCGGTTTATTTTAGGTAGCCCCTTGTATGTACTCGTAAAATCCTGCGATTATTAAACAGAATCGGTAGTTGCGAGGACCACTTTTCATCGTTGACCAAACAATCCAAACAATCACTCCCGAGGATGATTTTTGTCCCGGCAGATGACTGTTTTCGTCAACCTTTCGTGTTGCCCATCCTCATCCAAGAAATTCAGTCAAATTTGTCGCAAATTTTCGACATTATTTGTTTGTGAGAAAGGGAGACTCCGTTTGGGTATATTTTTAGGTCTTGCATTCTCGAATTACAATAACTTCCAAGTTATACGAATAACGTAACAGTCTACAGATGCCACTCCACCAATTCTTCAATAGTCTTAAGTCGTCGTCATATGCATACTACCTTGATCAAAAAAATCCCGGAATTTATTCAGAAAATTAAAAATACAAGTTTATTCATCTAAATCTATATTGTCCCCTTCAAAATAATCCCCATCGACTGTAACATACTTATGCCAGGGCTTGATCCAAACCTCGAAACAATTTTCGGTAAGTCAATCAGTGCTACCTGCGATTTTTACATTACTTCCGTTGCTGAAACGCGTTCCCCGTAGTGGTTTTTTAACTCGGTTGAACAGAAAGAAGTCACAGGAACCAAATCAGGTGAATTCGGTGGCTGTTAGATGGTATTTGTTGTATTTTTCGTCAAAAAATTACGAATAATGATGGCACTGTGCGACGGTGCGTTATCATGGTGCAACATCTACGAGTTTTCTGCCCACAATTCTGGTCTCTTTCAGCGAATTGCTTCACGCAAACGTCTCATAACGCCCAAATAATACGAGTACTCTTTGTTTACTGTCTGGCCTTCTGGCAAAAATTCATGAGGCATTACTGGTACACCGTTGTAATCCATGAAAACCGTGAGCATTGTCTTCTTTTTTGACAGAAAACGACGTGGTTTTTTTGGCCTCGGCTCATTTGGTGAACGCCATTCACTGGATTGCCTGATGTCTGGATTGCGTATCGTACTCATAAACCCATGTCTCGTCTCCAGTAATTATCCTTTTGATGAATGTGGGATCGCATTCAGCCTCGCAAATCATCTCTTTTGCGAGGTCAACACGGTCTCTTTTTTGCATGAAATTGAGGTCTTTTGGCACCAATTTTGCTGCTACACTGCGGAAACCCAAATCATTAACCAAAATGTCTTGGACGGATCCATAGGCAATGTTTAAGTCCTCCGCTATCTCTCTGATGGTTAATTTGCGGTTATTGACCAACATTTTTTTACTTCATCAATGTTTTCGTCAATTTTCGATGTCGATGGTCTGCCACTGCATTCATCATCTTCGATTGACTCACGACCACTTTTGAACCGCTCGTGCCACTGGTAAAAGACCGTTTTCTTTAGAGAATCATTGCGGAAACACTTTTCCAACATTTCCAACGTTCGCGCACCATTAAATCCGTTTTTTACGCAAAGTTTAATCCAAGTTCTTTGTTGCAAATTTGAATCCATTTCTAAAATTGTAAAAAATCGTCAACACATACAGAGTTAGATGTTCTCTTGGCTACTTAACTTTTTCAAATGTCAAGCTATGACGCTAAGATTTAGAGGGAATATCAACAACATATTTACCAACTTAACAAAAAAAAAAACAGAACTCAAACCGGCGTCATAAAATCAGTTTTGGAGCCATCCATTAAGAGCCTGGCTCACATTGCTTACGAAACTATTCCTGGGCACAGGAAAAGTCAATTAAGTAACAACAGGAGTTCTGGTGTTATTGCATCAGACGGAATAGCCATAATACTTAACAGACAGTCAGCGTACAAAGCCATGAAAAAGTGTATTGACTTGCACTTGATTTAAAAATGTGCCCCACAGGTGCTAAATACGCGGTGGGGAGTTAATCAATTCACTTTCAGCTTCGTTAATAGGAGCTGATTGTGTGTTAATTCTGATTTGGTTGCATATGAAGTGATCCTCAAGCGTGAGGCAGAAAGGATCTGCTTTTGACTTAGCATAGCTGCCATCACGTTTACTGGGTGATTCCAGTCTGGCTGATTTCTTTTCAAGACCTTGACTTACTTACTTATTTATTTTTACCCCTCAGTTCAGGGTGAACTTGTTTCTCAACTAACAAATCTCTCCAGTTAACTCGGACTTTAGCTACTAGTAACTCCCTCCAGTTGCGCACTCCAAGGTTGAGGTCCCCTTCTACTTGTATGCGCCCGCTAAGGTAAGGCTTTTCTTATTATGTTGTCCCCACGGATTAGGTTCGAAGACCCTGCGGGACGGAGCATTCGCGTCCATTCACCCACATTTCCAAGGCAGCTCAGGCGACTGATGCTCAGTTTTCAGACTAAGTCGATGTCACTGTACAGCTCGTATAGTTCGTCGTTAAATCTTTTCCTCCAAAGCCCATCAAATATTTTCAAAGGATTTTTCTCTTGAAACGACCGAGGATATCTTCTTCCGCTCCCAACAGAGGCCAAGCTTCAGCACCGTAAAGAAACACTGGAATGATCAAGGTGTTATATATAGAGTCTCCTTAGTTTTTCTGGATAGGGCCCTACTACTTAATTGGCTTCTTAAAAACATCGATTGTCAAGAGTGATTATTCGTTTTATTTCTGCTGAGGTGTTGTTGGCAGGATTTATAGCAGAGCTAGTGTTGTAATAGCTGTCGACTGTGACATTCCATCCAATTAGTAGATGTTGTGTGGTTTTCCTCCATTTACCGCTAAACCCAATTTGGCAGCTTCCGTTCCAATACTAGCGAACGCACCGGTGACAGCTCGCTATATTTTCCGGATTATGTCGATATCATCAGCGTGCTCTAGTAATTGTACAGTGGTTTGAAAGATTGTGGCTCCAGTGTTCGCTTATGAGTTTCGCACAATTCGTCCAAGCATGATGCTAATGAAGTCACATGATAGTGCGTCACCTTGTCTGGAATCTTTTCTGACATCAAACGTCTCGGTTAAGTCGTTACAGACTTTGATGGAGTAGCGAACGTTCTCCATCGTCATTCTGCACAGATGTACGAGTATGAGCTTAGCAAAGATGCCAAAACTCGTCTCTAAAGATGCTACCATATGCGGCTTTAAAATCAATGAAAAGATGATGTGTATTGATTTGGACCTCTTGAGTTTTTTCCAGGATTTTCAACAGCTTTGAATACCTAGGCAGGTAAGCCGTCAGGTCCAGCTGCCTTGTTGCATTTCAGTTTAGATATTGTTATCCTTACTTCAGTTTGATCAGGTAGACGGAAGTTTTGGCTATAATTATTGCCATTTATTTTCAGAAGAAAAAGATTTTCCATACTCTCAGCAGTGACTGTAACTCCACTACAAGGTTTACTTTTTCATCTCTACAGGCGTCTGTACGTGTTTCCTTGCGTTGACACTTTCTTTTCCCCTGAAAAATAGGAGTCGTTGAGAGATTTCAGGATACGCACTCGACGAAGATTAGGGCGGTCTCTTGCGATTGCATCTTTTCTACGTTATATCTTTTCACAGTAATTCTTCTTTGTTGTACCGTTTGGGTGATCTGAATTTGCATCTTAGTAACAACAAAGTAATAATCCGAGTCAATGTTGGCTGCCCGGAATCAGTGATCAATTTGATTTAGCGTTTCATGATCCGGCGGTACCCTTGTGTACATTGAGATAATGCAACCTGCGCCTGCTGTAGTGATAATTAGTCTCGCCGCAAAGTCAATAAGCTAAGTTCGTTGCTTGAAGTGGTGTGGTTTAGGCTATACTTATCAACTGTGCTACCCAAGATGTCCTCCTTTGCGATGTACTGGGCGATTTCAACGTCATATTTCGGATATTGTTCACGTGTTTTGAGCTTATTTGCGGATTGACATTAGACGCTCGGTAACGTGTCGGAAGCACAAGACTTCCTGCCTAAGTCTGCCGCATATGGCAGATCCGCATCGGAATAAGCGCCGTTTCATTTCCCTATAGCAATCACCATAGTATATACCACAGTTTTTTATCCTCCTTATGTCCGGCCTATCGTACTTCCTGGATGCCGGTAATATCTGTGTGATAGCAGTCAAGGGCCCCTTTTAATTGTTTGGGTGCTAGCGGGCTGTTAAGGGTCCGAACGAACGTTCCACGTGCAGATCCGAAGGTGGTTATTATGTACGCATTTGCAAGGGTCGTCAACAGTGAATCAATTTTTATCCGAGGCCATTAGTTGGTTCGTCATATCTTTTAAATCTCTTCCGTATAGGATTGTGAGCCCTATGATGGCGTTGGCCAGTATTACGCTACTGACCGCAGACCTCGACGTGTTTGCTGGTTTCATCCATTGTTTTAACTTATATTCTTTCTATTTCGTTCTATAAGGACTCAGTTTTCGTGTTTCTTTACCAAGTCCCTGCAGATCGCCCATTCCATGGTGGAACGCAGCTTGTTTCCTAGCTGAACAAGTCCGCTCAAAATACGTGGTGAGGGTACCCTGCAAGTTCTGAACAGCTTCTTTTACCTTTTGCTTTGCTCTGAGTCTGCAAAATTACTTCACCGCTTACTTGCTTCAATTCTTCCGTAGCTTTTCACAACTTTTGGTGTAGAAGAGGTCTACACATCTCTTGCTGAACTTTGAAGAATGCCGCACGTTTTACATTTCGCAATTATGAGCCTTTTTGGTACTTTAGATGACCATCTTAAGCTTATTTTATATTAGCTCGAAGACCTCTAATACCAGACCGGAAAAATTCAGTGCGAGTCTCAGGCCTGCCGTGGATGACTGGAAAGACCAAGCAAAACCCTTCTCAATGGTTTTTTATTCACTTCTCCGAATCATTATTTCCTTATCGCGTCCGTCTACGCTGGCTGTGAATGGAAAATAAAATATCGAAACACAAAAGTCCTGAATAAAACATACAAAGTAGGGAATGCAACGCTACTTCCTGAAGAAGTCTATAAATAAGATGCGGTATTTTCAATGACTAATAGCACAACCAAAAGTTTAAACTGAGTCTGACCCCTACGGAAAACCTGAAATCATAAAATATCGATATTAAGTCGCACCACCTACATTGTTTTGTATCCCAAAGTGTGAAGAAGTATCTTCACATAGAAACCTCAAGTGCTCTACCCACTTGTAACACATTTTGTCGGCAATGATGCATCATCGATTTAGAAGGTCAGGTACTGTCTCGAACCCTTAGGCTAAAAGTTGTACAGATCTGAAATATTAAATGAAACCTTAGGGTTGCTGTTTAATTTTAGAACTTGGAGATAAAAATAAATGGAAAAAGTATCTGTGTCAATGGCCATTGAAAGACGCGGCTTGTTTGTTATGAATCTAAAATATTTCCCAAATCAGATTCGAAAGCAGAAGTACTCATATGCATACGAGTATATCTACCTATTCGCTGCCAGAGATAAAAAAAAAACAAAATTTCACTTTGCTTGCTTTAAAGAGACACAAATATGAAACACGTGGTTACTTCAGAAAAAACTTTCAATGCCAAAAGGTTTGAAAAATAATCCCTGAGTCATAAGGAATGCACATCCAAAGATCGCGGAAAAACGTATTCAAATCTTTTAAGCGAAATGAATTTGAGTTGACATTGGGCAGCAAAGTCCAAGTGTATCAAGCTCTTGACAATTTCTTTTAAACAGGATTTTCTGATACACCATATACCATAGAACAAATAATTAACATCAAATCCACGCTTCTGAGAACAAGGAGACCTTCACGAAGCGCTTTTTACATGACCTTCCTGCTAAACGTGACCTCTAAATGTGATTATAGTAATACAATAGTAGACAAGATCCTTGATGAAAGAGAGGGAAAATAACAGCTTAAAAATCCACTGGACAGGTGCACTGCGAATAAATACAGCGAAATGTCAAATTTCCATTAAAATAATTGCACACTGTGTTCTTCTAGGCCAAGAACAACGGGTGACGGAGGTTCCAGAAACTCAGAGATACTTGGTGCTTTTTTCCTACTTCTTAACATCTTCTACCTCGTCCTGGCGATTCACTTGTAATTTGAGCAGAACACTTGCTGCAAAGATTTCCTGTTGCATGCCTTCCACGAAAGTCCTATTTCGACCGTACCACTTATGTGCTTGCAGCATCCCTTAGTCCTTTCATACTTCCATAGTATGGAAATGCGGACCATGTACTACAGTACCTACTTCGTCAAGTACATGTGCACTTGTTTTGTTTTCTTGTATTTGGTTTCTTCCTTCTGCATATGTATGTATATACAATACAAACACTGTGGTACATACCCGTAGCTTCGAGCCTTCTATAGCGGAATGGATGCATAAATCATTTCAGTGTAGTGCGCCCAACAGGGGAGGTCGAGGATAACTTTGCGAAAATATCGTAAGAGCGTTAGTAGCAGCACCAGCACTAGCACGAAGGATTATTTCGGTGCGGGGAGGCTTAAGGGCCTTAGATTGATGCTTGAACGTTTGTTTGGCTATTTGGTGTGTACACATGTTTGTGCGCCTCTAACAAAACCCAACAAGCTACCCAAAACGTCTGCTCAAAAGGATTGAATGCTCAATTGACTTGTGCGTTATGTTTTTGCTTTGTGCGTAATGCTTATGACATGAGTTCCCTTAGAGTGCGGAAACTTTTGACATGGGTTGATTCATTATGAAACATTGAGGGAATGGTATTATTTCATTTCACTTTCACTCACCCACTACTAAGTGGCAATTGAGTTTTCAAAGTCCCGTGTGAGAAATTAGCTCGAATAAAACGACAAAAACAGTAATACGCCTCCGGGTCAAAATTTTTGATGTACTTTCTGTGATACTTGTGGTCGTAGAGGTTTTAGTATTATGAAACCGTACGGTTACACCATAAGTAAAATATTAAATTTTAATTGCGTATCTAACTGCTCAGGAGTTCTAATAAGGAGATTAAACTGAATCAGCGACAGAGTCCAATCTAAGACCTATTCAAGTCCTTAGGACGGTAACATATGTATGTACATACTTGGAGATATTCAGCTATCTGAAGAGGTAGTTATAGGATTCGTTGCACTGTCTTCCAGGTTTCACTATACCCATATGGTTCTATGGATATTTCCACCGGCCAGACCATTGTTTTTTCTGGCGAAAAAGGGAGCTTTGACCTAGTTAAAATGAAATGCGATGGATATCAGCAAGTCCCTGGAATCATGCTACTTAGCCTAAGATGACGCAGATGCATAGTCGAGTTATAGTGGTCCTCATTGACGTGCACTGCAATGACCGGCAGTACGGTTTTCGTAGCAACAGGTCCACTTATGCTCTGATGGCACATCTCACCGAAAAGTGGAACCAAAGCATACATCAATTGCACTTGATATTTCTAATCCATTTGACAGAATTTGGCATCAGGCTCTTTTGTCAAAAATGCATGCATTTGGGATCGACGACTCTCTTCGTCGATGGATTAGAAATTACCTTTCGGAACGTTCAACTCAAGTTGTCGTGGATGGTTTCAAATCTATTATTCATAAAATAAATGCTGATATTCCCCAGGGCTCCGTTCTGTCTTCGACACTCTTTTTAATTTTCATCAACGATCTCCTGCCTCCTGCTTCTAATCCAATATGTTCCTTTGCTGATGAGAAAGTACTCTCTTCTTTTCATATTGGTCCCCTGACTCACGTCGGCTGTAGAACGGGAACGGCAGCTCATTAAATTCCAATATTAATAGCATAACCACCAACATTGTTGAATTTAATACTTTCAAAACACAATGCTGTCTGCTCTCCTTAAAGCAAAATTTAAATACCCAGCCATTATCCATGAATGGCACTTGAATTGTGAAAAACTTTCCATTCACGGTATGTGTGTCAATGACAACTCACGTTGGAACGACCAAATATTCGATGTCGCCAAAAATACTGCGAAATGTCAAGGTTTCCTCAAGCGATGTAAGAAATACTTCATCCCCTCTGATCAGGCCTCAATATATAAGGCATTTATCGCCCAACATTGGGGTATCATGCCCACATCTGGTCGGGTGCTCCAAAAACATCGCTGCACCTTCTAGATAGGATTTCAAACCGTGTGATAAAACTCATAGGTGATACTAATATCACTCAGATAGCCGACATCGTCGCACACCAACATAATGCCTCGTGTGTCACTCTGTTTTATCGCTATTTCGACCACCAGTACTCCATAGGCCATTCCGCCTCTTCAAACTTTTAACCGTAACACTCATCTCGCTACGAATGCTCATTAGTATACCCTCAAGCTCACTTTCGGACGTACTATAAAATATTGTGAGTCGTTCGTGCTTATAGAATGCCCTGTCTTGCTCTTCATTTCCTAGTCATTATAGCCTTCAAACATTTAAAACCAACGTTCGCCGGTACCTCTCTTTCTATCCTCCCTGATTTTCCTTTTGTGCACACATTTTAAGGATACTTAAATCCCTTGAGCGCGCGCAAATTATAAAAAAAAGAAGTCCATTATGATGATACGAGTACCACTGGCAGAGCGTTGGAGGGCGATGTCCTGGCTATTACTCAATATACCATATTCCGATTTTTGAAGAATCAGTCATGCAACAGAGATCATCTCGGATATGCTGGCTGCCTTGTGATTGATTGCTTTCTACTGTGTGTAAAATCAGGGCACTTGCATAGGAAGTTCTTCCAATTAATTCTCACAGCTCCTGCAGAAATCATTGTAAAGAATACTCAACCATTGCGTCTGTCTTTCAATAGGACAATGTCGTCCAGTTATTTATTTTTGTGAGCTCGGAGATATCCCTTCTCCTGAGTTTGATCAGTTCTTTTGATCATTTTAAATCGATAAAGGAGCGCGTAAGTTTAGATTTCTAACACTTGGCCTGATGAGTCTATCTGTGGCTGGCTATAGAGAGCGCGTAATAATTATTCAGTTGTTTGGTGTAGACCATTTCATAGCTTGGCGTTTTCAAGCTGCTTACTATTCGGTCTGCAACTGGGTGTCATGAGCCATAGAATTGCAGAGAAGTTAATTCATCCTCAACCCCTTACCAAGGAGAATCCCGTGCCTTACACATGACCTCGAACTGGTACTAATGGTGGCAGTTGTATTCAACCGAAAGACGCTGATCGGCGCATGTTATTGATTTATCTTGGTGAGAAGCACCGTAGGAATGAGCCCTCACGAGAGCATATCGCAAAACAGTTGTGACCGATGTCGACACTACGTTTGACGAGGTTCAAAGCATTGACCACTTGTAGCAATAAGGATTAGAGTCAAATCGTCCTATGCATCTCAGTGCTCAATTCTATTAACAGAAATGAAACTATTTAAGATAAGCAAATACTTTACCTACGGAGCTCTATTGGTGCTAGATCCATTCCTATGGGAAGTTAGGATTCAATGTATATCAAGCGATTATTGAGCCAGTTAGCATTGGCAACAAGCACCATAAAACTCACTTCGCAGATAGTCTACACATGGGGGGAACGTAAAAATCTTTAATTAGATACTACAGGGTGACTTACTCGAACTCCAACTTTTTAAAATGCTATTATTTTTTTATTTTTTGATAAATTTTATTGTGCCAAAGCAAAAAATGTTGGAAAATACATCAATTTTCAAATTTTATCAGTAGTTTTCAATATGTCCACCTTTGGCGTGAATAATGGCCTTGAGACGGCCGAAGAAAGCATAGCACGCTGCACGCAAGTGACTCTGCGGTATTTTGGCTCATTCCCGTATTGGTATTTTTTAGTGCCAACCTTCACCTTCAAAATGCACCAGACAAGAAAATCCAACGGATTTGCATCCGGAGAATTTGCAATTCATTGTGTCGAAGAAATGAAGTGTGGAACATTGTTTTTTAACCAATCTTGGTTGAAATGATTGTTTGCCCAAGGCTTCAATACTGCCTCTAAGACAGTTTCACGGTATACGATCGCATCAATTTTGCAGCCACGCTCCAAAAATACGAGCGGAGAGCGACCATCGGCGGTTATGGCGGCCCAAATCATCACCATCGGTGCTGCCTGCTTCTGGTGGCCGTCCGAAGGTTTACATTTTCGAAGGACCTCTCTGGCAAGTAAACTCGGTCATTTTGTTTGTTGACATACGAGGGCGGGTCAATAAGTCCGTGACTTTTGGATTAAAACAGATTTTTTGATAAAAAAATAATTTTATTTTTCAACGTAGTCTCAGTTGAGCTCTATACACTTTGTCCAACGCTTCTCCAATTTTTTTATCCCTTCCAAAAAAAATGATTTGTCGAGGTCCTCAAAATGACGAGATGACTTCATCATTGGAGTCAAATCTTTTTCCACCAAGCCATTTCTTCAGGTTTGGGAACAAGAAGTAGTCGCTCGGAGCCAAATCTGGAGAATAGGGTGGATGAGGGAGCAATTCATAGCCCAATTCATGGATTTTTGCCATGGCAACTGCACATGTGTGCACCCTTGCATTGTCTTGGTGGAAAAGAACTTTTTCTTGGCCAAATGAGGTCGTTTTTTTTTCAAATCGTCATTGAATCGGTCCAATAAGTTTGCATAATATTCCCCATTGATTGTTCTTCCCTTTTTTCCCGCATGCATCTCAAAAAACAGTCGCCATAACTTTATTGGCTGACAAACCCACCTTGGCCTTCTTTGGCGCCGATTCACCCTTAGAAACCCACTGTTTTGACTGTTGTTTGTTCTCTGGTGTGTTGTGATGGATCCATGTTTCGTCCACGGTTACAAAACGGCGCAAAAACTCCTCCATATTGCGATTAAACAACGCCAAACCTTCCTGTGAAGTTGTTACACGATTGCGTTTGTGGTCGACTGTGAGCAAACGCGGCACCCATCTTGCGGAAAGCTTTCTCATGCCCAAGTGATCATTCAAAATTGAAACCACTGAGCCATGCGAGATCCCTACGGCTTCCACAATCTCTCGCACTTTCAATCTTCGGTCGGCCAACACCATATCGTGAACTTTTTCGATTGTTTCGGGTGTAGAGACCTCAACTGGGCGTCCAGGACGTTCGGCATCTTCAGTGCTTGTACGGCCACAACGAAATTCAGTAAACCACTTTTTTACCATTGAAATCGATGGTGCAGGGTCCCCATAGTATTTATCAAGCTTAGCCTTGGTCTCGGTAATGGTTTTTTTTCGCAAGAAATAATGCTTAATAAGCACACGAAATTCACTTTTTTCCATTTTCTCCTCAAATTAGTGAGTAGTCTGATAAAAATAGCTGTCAAACACAAACTAACTGACGCAGCAAGTTTAAATTTTGACAGGAGTCAACTGACAAATGCCTGTTGACAGGAGCAGTGTTGCTGTTTCAGTAAAGAGGTCAGAAATTCAAAAATGCACGGAATTATTGACCCGCCCTCGTATTGCGACTCATCGGAAAAACCCAAATTCGGCAACTTACCACTTTCGTGCAAGCGTAGCAACTCCTTCGCTCTTTCGACTCTAAATTTGCTTGAGCCCAAGCTAATTTTTCAGTATGTGTTGCATCCGTTCCAACGATATGTTGAGCTCACGAGCCATTTTTCTTCCACTTCGACGCGGATTTCGCTCAATTCGAGCCTTCACTTTCCGAACCATTTCTGCCAGTGTTGCTGTTTTTTTATGACCACCTCCATGCCGTTTTGCAACGCTACCAGTATCACGGTAACGAACTATGGTTCGAGACACAAATGATTTATTCACGTTGAGGTGCTGGAGGGCTCTAACGATAGCTACTTGTGGTTTTCCAGCCAAATATAAAGCAATCACACTATCACGTTTGAATTCCATCGCGGATAAAAAATTTTCAACACAACTGAGACGCAAATCGCTTAATTGGCTTGTAAATGATAAAATTATCTGTCATGTGTCAAAATTTGAGATCACTGTCATGAACGGTTTGGAAATTATAGCAGTCTGAAGTCGGTTGCAGTTCGAGTCATTCAGGGTGTATTGAAATTGCAATAAAGTCCAAAACGCGTTTAGGAACTTTTGGCACTTTCAAAAGTGAAATAAAGTCCAAAATTATGGTTTGGACCTTTTTGCCTAAGACTTTATTTCATGGCACCTAAGAAATGACGGTGCCACGTTGAATGGATAATTTCTCTTAGCACTTTATTTTCAAAAAACCGCAAAGTTGTATTCCATAGGTCCACACCGACTTTAGCACTTGCTGATATAAAAGCAGCTTGTTATCGATACTAAGCTTGGAATCTTTACCAAGTAACAGATACATTTTTCTGTATTTGGTTTCGAGTTGTTAGCATTTTTGTTTTAACGTACGCCTTCTATTTTAACTTTGCGTCGAGTGTCATTCCAAGGTATTTAGCCTCGTTTGTAAATGGAATACAGACGGATTCTATGAGGACAGGCAACAGACTCGTTTTTCATTTACATGCACAGATTTGGTCTCATTGAGGGCTATTCGCCAGGCTTTTGCCCATCCACATACTTTATCGAGAACGCTTTGCAGTTTCACCTTTGTTTCTTCAGCCGTTTGTTCTACTGTGGGTATAGCAGTGTCATCGGTAAACGTAGCTAGAACTGTCTCCTCTATGTAGAAGATACAGTAGTTGGCCGAGAACCCTTCCTTGCGGTACGCCTGCTAAGCTCTCCTTGAATTGTGGCAATTTCAACTTTAGGCCTTCATACTATACCTTCTTGAGAACATGCACCAGCTCATTTATAGGATATGGCCAGAGGAAAGCACAACAGATGGTTTTCAGCTTCGTTTATCCGAACTACATATATGAAAGAAGGCCCTTTTGGCTGCTCTTTTTCAGTACTGTTTGAGCACACACAGTTTCCTCTTGTCATCCATTCGTGCAAGAAATAGTAAAACAGCAGATGAAGTTCTGAAACAACTTCTTGGCCATATGAAGGGCTTTGAATTGAAAAGTATAAAATCTGAAAGCAGAAACAATTAATCGCAATCCATGAGGAAATCGAATCGCAAGAGTTAAGGTGACAACTTAGAGCTCATAAATATGTTAATCGGCATGCTGTGACTACTACTTATGCCAAGGTTAAGCTTCAAGTCAAGTTTGTTGTATCTCGGTCCACTGCCCGTGTTGTTTGTTCCAATTTTTATTCAAATTTCTCAAACGATTAAGTCACAAAGTCGGCCGTACACCGCCGGCCGGCAACTCACCGATACCACAACTCCCTTGCCACCTGAAATAACTACAATTCTAGCAGCCTTAAATCATTTTAATGAGCACACCAACAACCTTCACATTGCTTGCATTGAAAAATTGTCTCGATTTGCATTTAAATGTGTTTACTCGAAAAAAAAAACCTCCAAATTGAAAAGTTGCGAATAATATTCTCTTTATGGTGCACTCAAGCAACATGTGGCAATAAAACAACTCTTCTAAAACGAGTTCACCTTCTTGGTAGTTAAAGTCAATGAGCGCATTGCCAGTGAAAAATTCCGCAGTTTAAATCTGGGAAAAATTACTCCCAGTATGGTGGCGTATCCCAGACGGCATTCTTTGAACTCTGTATAAGAAAACATATCGAATACGCGTTCCCTCTCCTGAGGATCGATATTATTGACTAGCTAAGCACTACCCCGGGATTATTGGCATTCAGTGCGTTTTCTGACGACAACAAAGACAATAACGACGACTAGGCGCGTGGGTTAAAATCACTTTTCTAACATAAATTTTCATAGGAGATTTTGTGAAAAGTTGTGTCGGCAGATTTAAGTTAAACAAAAAAAAAAGAAACACACACACAATCGTGTTTCCGTGGCTAGAGTTGTTTACCTATATGTGCTTCTGAGTGAAATTAACTTTTCCCGCCGCTGAAATTCCCTAAAAAAAACTTCCATAATAAAAACTTGAGAAAATTCGCATTAACATTTTCAAGTATACAAAACGTTCTGCACGTTTAGACTTTTAAAAAAAATATTTACTCAATATCGAACAGATGAACGGGAGACATAAACTTGATCAAATAAAAAACATCTTTCTGTAGCCGTTTTAATGATTAATTTTCTTATTTAGCTTTGAGAATGTTTGAGTTTGAATTTTTATTTTTTATTTTTTAACAAAAAATTGTGAATCGATGTTTACCTTTTGCTTTCATGCTGCAAGGTTTTCAGTTCGTTTCCACTGAGTGAAAAGAAGTGATGAAGTGGTGTTTGTTTTGCAGCGATATTCCTTGTCAAGATAAATCTACGAGATATAACTGAAACAACTATTTCACGGCTGGGTGATGAGAGGTGTACGAGTATACTACACAACATTTTTTTATTTTTTCTTTTTATAAATTGGCAGTTTGAGGAGAGGTTTATGATTTACTCGCTGTTTATAATTCTTGAAGTATTGTACATAGGTACTGTTGTGAAGTCAAAGTTGAGGCGATTCCTTCAGTATGGGTAGTTGGTGAGGGATAGAATTTGAAGAGAGCTTTGAGAACGTGCCAATTCATTTATTACTGAAAACATTTCAATGGCAACTTGTGTTTGTTTTACAGGTGTTCTCGTGTTTATATTTATAAAAAAAGGATTCTCCTTCAACGTCAATACAAATGAATCTCTTTCTCAAGAGCTATTTACATTTCTTGGATAAGCTAAGAGCGCTGTCTTATTCACTATCTTATTCAATTCCATGTGGCTTTGTCATCGAAAATAAAAGAAAGGGTGTCGTCATCTTGTTGCTTGTCGGTTAAGGATATCTTTAGTGATAGACAATGATTAGCGCCCACCTGACAATTCCTAGTGTTAAGACTATGACCACACTTTACTAATTTAAAAAGATGGCAATACAGTCCGGGTTGGACCTGCAACTCTAATGACTCGAACTACAACTTTTTAAAATGCTATAATTTTTTTATTTTTTGATAAATTTTATTGTACCAAAGCAAAAAATGTTGGAAAATACATCAATTTTCAAATTTTATCAGTAGTTTTCAATATGTCCACCTTTGGCGCGAATAATGGCCTTGAGACGGCCGAAGAAAGCATAGCACGCTGCACGCAAGTGACTCTGCGGTATTTTGGCCCATTCCCGGTGAAGTGCTTGTTTGAGGTGGTCCAAACTTTGGTATTTTTTAGTGCAAACCTTCGTCTTCAAAATATCCCAGACAGAGAAATCCAACGGATTTGCATCCGTAGAATTTGCAATCCATTTTGTCGAAGAAATGAAGTGTGGAACATTGTTTTTTAATCAATCTTGTGATACGGTGCCGAGTCTTGTTGAAATGTCCACGGTCTCCGACCGAAATGATTGTTTGCCCAAGGCTTCAATACTGCCTCTAAGACAGTTTCACGGTATACGATCGCATTAATTTTGACGCCACGGTCCAAAAATACGAGCGGAGAGCGACCATCGGCGGTTATGGCTGCCCAAACTATCACCATCGGTGCTGCCTGTTTACTGGTGGCCGTCCGAATGTAATTTTCGAAGGACCTCTCTGGCAAGTAAACTCGGTCATTTTGTTTGTTAACATATTGCTCGATAACAAATGGCAACTCATCGGAAAATACCAAATTCGGCAACTCACCACTTTCGTGCACGCGTAGCAACTCCTTCGCTCTTTCGACTCTAACTTTTTTCTGTTGCGGTGTAAGATCGTGTGCTTTTTGGAACGTCAATGGCTTGAGCTTGAGCCCAAGCTTATTTTTCAGTATGTGTTGCATCCGTTCAAACGATATTTTGAGCTCACGAGCCATTTTTCTTACACTTCGACGCGGATTTCGCTCAATTCGAGCCTTCACTATCCGAACCATTTCTGCCGATGTTACTGTTTTTTTTATGACCACCTCAATGGCGTTTTGCAACGCTGCTAGTATCACGGTTAAGAGCTATGGTTCGAGACACAAACGATTTATTCACGTAGAGGTGCTGGAGGGCTCTAACCATAGCTACTTATGGTTTTCCAGCCAAATATAAAGCAATCACACTATCACGTTTGAATTCCATCGCGGATAAAAATTTTTCAACACAACTGAAACGCAAATCGTTTAAAAGGCTTGTAAATAATAAAATTATCTGTCATGTGTCAAAATGTTATGAACGGTTTGGAAATTATAGCAGTCTGTAGTTGGTTGCAGTTCGAGTCATTCCGGGTGTAATATTTGAAATGTCCGGATGTATTGCCACTGATATATTTCTTCTCATCCAAAATTTCTATCATCCTCAAAATGCTTGCTCACCTCAGAAGGTGGCAATACGGGACTGAATTGGTGTTCCGATAGACATCCTGCTCTTTCAATTGCTTGCAAGAGGTTAAGTAAATGATACGCTTGCGGACCTTATAAATAGAACCATAAGGCGAAGAATCGTTTGGATTCCACTCTTTTTATATGCATTAGCAATAGCCTTTGCGTTTTGAAGGCACAGAAAAATGGCCAGTTTTTCGCGCACATTTTTAAATACGAGTACTTACTCACTCTTCTGCGTATAAACGAGAAGAAGAGCCCGGATGACCACCGGCTACTTAGAAGAGAAAAGATTAAACAAGAAAAACAAGACCTAGATACTATTGCAAATCTCTGATATTTCACCATGGATTTGAGCCACACGTCTCAGGTAAAGGCCAACGAAGCTGTTGTAGCGCACAGTCTACCTGCCGTTTGTTTGAAGCGATGTTGATATTGATGGTTGAAAGAAAGTATGCACAATGAATGGAATCACAGCATTCTTTGGCCGATCTTCAATAGACACATATGTACTTATTATATACATATGTCTCCTCAACATTTTCCACAAGGTGGTGCGTTGCGATATGATTTCTTCAACGTTGTTCTTGTTAAAATTGCGCAACATGATAGTACCCTTGATATCAAACTTGGCTTAAAAAATCAGTCAGTGAGTAGTGAAGTCAGACAGTAAGTGAAGAGCGGACGAACTATACAGCCATTAAAATAGAAGTGTCCGCAGACAACGACAATGACAACGATGTTTGGGAGCATATGAAGTGAATGGAAACCAACGGTCCGACTTTTGAAATCTCTACATGACCCAGTCATCTTAGGCGACTAGGTCGGTGTCGCTGTACAGCTCGTCGTTGAATCTTCACCTCCAAAGCTCGTCAACGCGAATATTTTCGAAGGTTTTTTCTCTCGAAACAACTGAAGATATCTTTATCCGCTTACGATACGGTTTATGCCTCAGAGCCATAAAATACGGCTGGGAAGATGTCTTTTATAGAGTGTCCTTAGCTTTTCGGGATTGCCTTCTTAGTTCAAAAAAGGGGCGATTGGTAAGAGTGATTCTTCGTTTTATTTCTTTTGTGGTGTTGTTAGTATAATTTATTACAGAGCCAAGGTAGACAAAATTCCTTACTACCTCGAAATTATAGTTGCCGACTATGACGTTCCATCCAATTCGTCGATGTTGTGTATCCCTTCTTGTTGACAAAGTATACATACTTGGTTTTGCCTTCATTTACTGCTAAATCCATTCTGGCAGCTTCTGTTTTAATACAACCGAAAGCACCGGAAATAGCACGCTGTCTTCCCCCAATTATGTCGATACAATCGGCACACGTTAGTAGTTGCACATACCTTTGAAGTATTGTGCCTCTAGTTCTCGCTTGTGAGTTCCGTAAAATTCTTTCAAGCATGATGCTAATGAAGTCACATGACATCGCATCACCTGGTCTAAAACTCTTTCTGACATCAAATGTCTCGGTTAGGTCATTATAGACTTTGACGGAGCATTGGGCGTTTATCATCGGCATTCTGCACAGGTGGAGGAGCTTAGCAGAGATGCCGATGACAAAAGTAGACATGGCTCTATATAACATAGCTCATCTCTCTCATATGTGGAATTAAAATCGATGAAAATATGGTGGGTATCGATTTGGGCTTCCGGAGTTCTTTCGAGAACCTGCGGAAGTGCGAGGATTTGGTCGATTGTGGTCTTAAAACGCACTGATAGGTGCCAATCAGATTGTTGACGAAGGGTTTCAGATGTTCACATAATATGGCAAAAGGGTCTTGTATGCCATGTTGTGGAGATTTGTATCTTTATAGCGCAGTTGAGATGAGCTCAAACGATGATGAGATTCCATTCATCAGGCATACACTCTTCTGACCAGATCTAAGATATTAGTTGGTGTATGCTTTCTACAAAGACATTTCCAGCAGATTTGAATAACTCGGTCGTTAAGCTGTCAGGTGCGCCTACTTTGTTGGTTTTCAGCTTTGATATTGCTATCCTTACTTAATTTTTGATGGAAGTTTCGGCTACCATCGTCTAAGTTGAATGGTTTATTCTACCTGGCGGTGGTAGAAGGGTGTAGGGATTCTTCGTCGTTATACAGTCGGTGGAAAAGGTGGCTCTACTATAATGTATACTTCTTGATCTCTACAGGCTTCTGTACGGGTCTTCTTGCCTTAACAAGTTCTCGCGCTTCTCGTGCCCTTTGTTTTTCATCTGGAGAAGCCGATGTTCTTCCCATCTCTTCGCAGCAGCGCCGTTTGTACTCTTCTTGTTTAGCTGCATGTCCATACCAGATTTATTGGTGGTCTTCGGATGAAACCCAGCAAATCAGTTGCGGCGTCTCTGATGGCCTAATTTGTTGGTTGACACCGTTGCCACTGGTCTTCAATACCAGGATGTTGGCGGCATAGAAGTTGTTGAGGAATTTCGGGGTACGTGTTTGTTGAAAGCTTTGGCACTTCCTTGTGATTGAAGCTTTTTTACCTCATATCTTCTCACAGTAGTTCTTCTTTATTGTGGCGCTTGGGAAACCCGCATTCACATGTTGGCCGCAACAAGGTGGTGATCCGAGTAAATTTTGGCTGCCCGGAACGATTGGATGTCTAGAATACTGGAGGGATGCCTTATGTCTATCGCAATGATCGATTGTGATCGATTTGACTTCGCGTCTCCTGATCCAGATACCGACGTATGCTTACCATATATGGTGTCGTACAGGCCATGCTTACTAACTGTCCTACCAAAGATGTCCTCCTTTTCTATCCTCGTGATAAAGTCGTACTAGGCTATGGTATAGCAATGGAAAATCTCGACACAAGTTGCGCATTCAAGTGATCCATATCGAACAACTCAAAGTGGGTATCTGAAGGCAGCTAGCTCACGATCGAACTTCAAAGGAAAGTTTGTTCTTTTTCGAATTATCGCGCCATCTAAAGTAAAAGGTAATTATTTTGTTAGGTTAGGAGATATATGCGTCTATACATTGAAGCTTGAACCTCACTGAACTAAGCCTGATGATAGCATTATTCCCGTCTGTTTAGGCTAAATGCTGACAAACTGATGGGAAAAACTATAAGCCGTTCATGTACTTGAACGTCTAAGTTTACCTCTAAGGACAACTTCATACGCTTCTTTATTTTTGTAGATGTTCTATGGTTTTATCCTTCTTGAGTTCAACTAAGTAATCGCACTTCCAGGATCAGATTAGCGCTGACATAGTATATGTAGGGTAGTCTTTTTTTGGGCATATGAGCGCTGCGGCTGGCTCGCATAACGTGCAATCTTGATGTAAAATTTCCAATCACTTTCTTGAGCAGCTGGGGCCGTATATCAGCAATAACGTGGCGAAAATTTGATTCCAATCGTCCATTGTCTCGGCGTAGACTAGCGACTTCCCATATACCCAAAGAAAGTAGTCTAAAGCTGTTAAATTACACGATTTTGGCGACTAGTTCACGGGTCACGGGTCGAATGTTTCCTTCAATAAATTTCGCGAGTTGGACCACGATATGAGATAGTCAACCAAACTGAGCATAAATCACATATTAGCTGTCCAATTGGATGTCACTGGAAAAAAAGTTATGTCAAATCAAAAACAGACTTCTAAGCATAACATTTAATACCTAGCGCAACCCAAACTGACTTAAAACGTATTGGTGATAGTCGGCATTAGTATTCCACTTCAGGAAATTTGTCGATAACTTTGATTAATAAAAAAGCGCGTCCACCACCATCTCCGTTTCGGCAGATCATATTTCGTTTATTTAATCAGGAGGAAACTGGCGAAAGATTTGTTGTTGTTTTCGACTGCAATTATTGCCTCGAATATCTATGGCTTGTGGTGAAGTTTGAGAAGTCAGGACCTTAAATTCTGTTCACGTGGGCTCAAGAAGGCCGTAAATATTTGTCAAAATTCGACGATCATCGTCGATTTAGTAGTAGATATTTTTACTGGACATCAGCTTATCATATTGGCGAAATTTTTTTCTTTTATTGATATGTGAGTTGAGGAGCTCTGGACTTGTTTTTTAACAGCACATAAGAAAGACTTCAACTGGCACTACGATATATGTACGCAGCTTGGTTTCAATTGTTTTATAAGGAGAGCAGTGCATAAAGGAACAAATTAATGAGAGGGCTTTTGAAACAACAGAATGTTTATCCCAACAAACTTGCAGGTCCATTTATCACAATTTAATCGAGAATATATTTTGTGTCCTTTCTAAATTGAATCATTTCACTTTTTGTCATATTGCATTCTAATCTAATACAATATTTCCTTCCATTTTAAAATGAATAAATCATTTATTGAAAGCCATACATTTTAATTGAATCAAATATGCACAAAGCAAACACTGACCTCGGTTCATAATCATAGGAGATACATCTCCTTGTATTACCTGTGTCAGGCACTTATTTTGTAAGCCGCATATGAGAGTCATGTATGGATATAATCTATTGAATAACATAATTTTCTTCAGGTTGATTAGTGTAGATCTTTAGACGTATCATCTCATAAAACTTTAATATCTCTCCACGACCCCGAAACAGTTTTATTTACACCTTCGAGCTGCCCACGCACCAACACTTAGCATTTTCATGTTTGTGTTAGATTTACGAGCGTTTTCCTTTTGGTCCGAACCAACTTAATAATTTACGACATTGTTCGCCCTCCTTTGCATGTATCCAAAGCTTAGCCAAACCACCCTCTGGTGTAACTTCCCCTATTAGATAATATTTAACTGTTTTGCCATTAGGAAAGTAGCGTGTATTTTTATGTCAGGACTCACACTTTAGGGGATTATTAGTCAATGTTTGTTGGTTGGCCTAGTTTTTAGGACCTGCCATCTATCATTACCACCGTCGGTGTCATGCCTAATAAACTCTATTTTGGTTGAAATTGTTGACACCTGAATGAAAAATCAAGCCAACTTAGCCGTCGATTGTTAGTTGTTAGATTGTTCTCCTTCTCAATTATGGATTTTTTCATTAACGCTTAACTCCATATTGGACATGGCCATCTTCAATTATATTTACTCTATACTTTTCCCCCTCTTTAACAATTGACCATTCCATGAAGAGCTATGTACTCGTAAGACGTTCTTTGACGTCTTCGTTTTTGTTTTATCGGAATTGCGTGCTTGGAATAATTAATTTGTTTGACTTATGAAGGAAGAAAGGAATCGTTGTAGTCGTGATAGCTTACACCATTCCTAACCCTAACCCACAAACTTTGGTAAGAGTTTCTGCTTCTTCGGGACATCTGTTAAATTCGGAAATTCATTTCTGACTTTTCATTTGCCAAAGGTTTACCGCTGTTTTCTTACTACTCGTATTTCACACTCTTACCCAATGTTTCCCTGCTGTTTCATAGCATTTTCCCACAACACCCCGTTGTAATGGAAGCGATTTAGGGTTGGGGGTTTGCTTCTACTATTATTATTATAATGAGCAAAAATTGTTACAATTAAAAAGTTGTATCTGCTGTTGAGATTCAATTAACTTATGGGTTTGCAGAAAGAGTTTTCTTTTGGTAAAACTTTCCCTGGGAATTCGACAGAAGTAGAAGTCATCGCTGGCTCCTCGGAAAGCCATCAGTCAGGCGGAGAAAATGAATCTTTTAGATGCTCGGCTTAGAATTGAATAGGGTTGGTCGGATCTTGGAATCCGAAATGACTACATATTTACTACTACAAAAGGTCCGAGATTAAGAGCTGGATGAATGCTCTCTTTTATGTTCGTATGTTCCTAGTTGTATTTTATAGGTTTGACCATACGGGCATGCTCTGGGATTATCCCTTACCTTTAATATCTGAAATGGAATTCGTAAGTTAACCCGCATATGCATGGTAGTAAAGTAAATTGTATTTGTGCTGCTTGTATAGATAGATATAAGGCTCTAACTGGATTACATAGTGATCTGGTATGTTTTAGTACTTTCAAATTACTTTGGTGTTTGACTAACATAGTGACTAAGTCTGGGATATTCCTATATCCAATCGGAGTGAAATTGAGATTCATTGCGGCTTATAGTACTACCATTTGGATGATGTGTCCATTTCATAGTAAATATTTTTGTTAGGAATGGAACTGCTTTGGCCTAATAATTGAGATAAAAATTTGGTTTGCCTTCAATGACAAGGAGTCACATTATATGGCTCTATGTGTTTTTTGGAATGATATTTGTATTTTCGGCCTTTATTTGATGACCATTGGTAGTTTAGTTTTCAACATTTGTTCTGGATGGTGGTGGTTTGTGATCTTATGGAAGGCCTTGAGTTATTTGTATGACTTCAGTCGTTTATGTAATTTATCTTGAAGTGACCTTTTGACTCCCCACGCACGTCGGCAAAGAAAACTTGAAGAAACGAAGAAGACAAATATGCTAACATTTATACAAATAGGACATAGGGGCAGATGACTACTTTTCTTATATAAATTGGTGGCATATGTTAAAGTTTAATATTGAATTCTGCTTCCAGAAAGTTCTTAAGTTATCTACGATGCCCTCGCATTATTTCTTGGCCCATACTTGGAAAAGTAGTCAACAAGTGCGTGCGCGATTTAAAGCTTTGCTTCATTGGTACCTGGTTTAAGTTTAAAAAAAACCCTATACGCGTATATAGAGTCACGCAAAAATAAATCTTTTAATTGGGAATTGAGTGGACAATTTTTGTAATTAGGTGAGCGACGTATACAAAATAGCTTCTAACGAAGATATCGTTGTTTGAAACCTATGTATTTGGACTTCCTCGGTTCGCTGAATGACAATGCCAAACGAATTTTCGATATACACTTAGATTCCCAATCGGCTTTCATCAGAAGCGCCAAGTCTTGCCATTAACCCAGCCATGAAGTTAGTTAGGTATCGCCAGATGGACAAGTTGAAGACTAGATTTCTTAAACTCGAAAACTACCATTTTATGATAGCCATTCTAAATTACGTGCTTCATCAGTTCGAGGATTATACAATATAAAAATGATACTCAGGCACTTAAGCCAGACTAATGGACTATTGAATGCCAAGACATTTTATGGAAGATCTTATGGCAACAAATTAACAATTTACACTTATAACTATCTGACAATTTCGGAAAGATATTGCAGTAAAATCGAAAAAGAAGTGGTGACTTCTGAAAGCTTGAGTAGCTGAAACCAGAACGTTTCGGTACCCTGGATAAAGCGAGAGAAGTGTAGCAATGTATGTGTAATTTTAATTTTATAAAAACAGTGGTGGCAAAAGCAAAAGAATCGATAACAGAGTTATCTAGAGAGTTACCAAAGACTCGACTGGAAATCATGGTCCCAAAAAAAGTTTGATGAAATCCCACACGGATTACGTATGAAGATGGAAAGAGCATTTCCTCGCACTTTATATTCGTATGCAACAAAATCCTAGTGAGATGTTGGAATTAACAATTGTCTCAAGCAAAGAAGAGATCACTGCTTGATTGCGGAATTCAAAATAATCAGGGCAAACAGTATCCGCAGTTCTCTAGCAAACACTGATAGAAATGGTTTGTAAATCTGTGTTTCTTCTTTAACAAAGAGCCCTGAATTGCAGATTTCACTCACTTTACTTACTTCTGATGACGCTATACTCCGAAGTGGACGTAAACCCTAAACCAAAGCCCTTTCCATTAAGAACAGTTTTGCCGCTCCAGTTCTGCACACCAAATTGGTTGAGGTTCTTTTCCCTTTGCACGCGCCACCTTAGACAAGGTATTCTTTTACTGCGTTGTCTCTTCGCAAAACACTTCGGTGATGTTCATTCGTTCAATATGCCGTTCATCGAGCCCGATGAATTCTAACTCTACTGGCAATATAAATAAAACTGGAACAGCATAGTCTCTTCTTGATTGTCTGTCAGAGGGACTTATGAGTAATACCTACTTTGGACTAAGTAAGCACTGATCGGAAACGGTAAAATAAAGACTTTTACCATCTTTAATAGTTTGCCATTGTGGCATGTTGCCCGTACCGTTGGTGTGGTGTGACCTTACTTGTCAACAGTAAATATCTTGATTTACAATCATTTGCAACTAAACCTCTCTTCAACGTTCGTCGATTTCTGCCCATAACGCCAATGTCATCAGCGTATGCGAGCAGTTGTATAGACTTTTGGAATATTTTGCCTCTGATATTTGCTTGTGAGTTTCGCACAATTCTTTTAAGCATCACATATTGAATGATGAGAGCGCGTCGCCCTGTAAAAATCTTTTTTTGTTGTTAAATGTTTCGGTGGTGTCAATTCCACTTTTATGAAGCACCGAGTATGGCAGGAACGCCAAAACTGGATGTGTCGTATCCGGGCTTGAAGTCGATGAACAGATGATGGGTATCGATTGGGAATTCGTGGCGTTTTTCTACCACTGTAAGGTGAATGTCCGGTTGATGTTGAACTAACCAAGGCTAGAACGGCACTGATAAGGACGTCCCAGATTATTTATATAGGGCTTTAGGCGCTCACATAAACATCACCTTGTACGCGATGTTAACGAAACTGATTAATCTGTAGTTGTTGTTCAGAGAGTCGTTTCTTTTAAGAATAAAGCAAATGATGTTGAGATTCCCTTTACTGGGCATGTTTTATTCCCATTAGATTTTAAAGTTAAGCTGGTGTACGCGCCTTACTGAGTCTCTCCCGCGGCCTCAAATAATTTGGCAGGGAGTTCGTCTGCTCCAGTAGTTTTTCGTTTAAATATCGCTGTCCAAAGTTTTTCTTAGTCGGATGGACGGAGTTGAAGTCCGTCCGCGTTCAAGTTAAAAAGGTTCATTCTGACTGACCTCGAAATGTTCTTCATTCTTGCCGGTAAGCAGTCTGCACAAGTAATTCTTTAAAATACCGACTGTGGCTCTACTTTTACGTTCCCATCTTATCCGTGTGTTTCTGTTCAGAATTTGTCTCCTAGGCATTTTCTTTTGTTTTTAGATAGAAATCCCGAACATCGTTCGTTCAGTAATCATTGCTCCAATGCATCGATCGACCGCCTCAGCCTCCAAGTTCTTTACAGAACTGATTCGGTATTTTGTTATCCGGATTATGAGCATAAGTACGAGGGCGGGTCAATAAGTCCGTGACTTTTGGATTGAAACAGATTTTTTGATAAAAAAATAATTTTATTTTTCAACGTAGTCTCAGTTGAGCTCTATACACTTTGTCCAACGCTTCTCCAATTTTTTTATCCCTTCCAAAAAAAATGATTTGTCGAGGTCCTCAAAATGACGAGATGACTTCATCATTGGAGTCAAATCTTTTTCCACCAAGCCATTTCTTCAGGTTTGGGAACAAGAAGTAGTCGCTCGGAGCCAAATCTGGAGAATAGGGTGGATGAGAGAGCAATTCATAGCCCAATTCATGGATTTTTGCCATGGCAACTGCACATGTGTGCACCCTTGCATTGTCTTGGTGGAAAAGAACTTTTTTCTTGGCCAAATGAGGTCGTTTTTTTTTCAAATCGTCATTGAATCGGTCCAATAAGTTGGCATAATATTCCCCATTGATTGTTCTTCCCTTTTGAAGGTAGTCAATGTGGATTATCCCGCGTGCATCCCAAAAAACAGTCGCCATAACTTTATTGGCTGACAAACCCACCTTGGCCTTCTTTGGCGCCGATTCACCCTTGGAAACCCACTGTTTTGACTGTTGTTTGTTCTCTGGTGTGTTGTGATGGATCCATGTTTTGTCCACGGTTACAAAACGGCGCAAAAACTCCTCCATATTGCGATTAAACAACGCCAAACCTTCCTGTGAAGTTGTTACACGATTGCGTTTGTGGTCGACTGTGAGCAAACGCGGCACCCATCTTGCGGAAAGCTTTCTCATGCCCAAGTGATCATTCAAAATTGAAACCACTGAGCCATGCGAGATCCCTATGGCTTCCACAATCTCTCGCACTTTCAATCTTCGGTCGGCCAACACCATATCGTGAATTTTTTCGATTGTTTCGGGTGTAGGGACCTCAACTGGGCGTCCAGGACGTTCGGCATCTTCAGTGCTTGTACGGCCACAACGAAATTCAGTAAACCACTTTTTTACCATTGAAATCGATGGTGCAGAGTCCCCATAGTATTTATCAAGCTTAGCCTTGGTCTCGGAAATGGTTTTTTTTCGCAAGAAATAATGCTTAATAAGCACACGAAATTCACTTTTTTCCATTTTCTCCTCAAATTAGTGAGTAGTCTGATAAAAATAGCTGTCAAACACAAACTAACTGACGTAGCAAGTTTAAATTTTGACAGGAGTCAACTGACAAATGCCTGTTGACAGGAGCAGTGTTGCTGTTTCAGTAAAGAGGTCAGAAATTCAAAAATGCACGGAATTATTGACCCGCCCTCGTATCTATAGCAGTGGCTATATGAAAGTGGTGGTTCGAGTAGATGTTTTCGCCTCGGAACGCTCTGATATCCAAAATATTGGAATTGTGTCTTGCTTCGATTACAATGTGACCAATTTTTTTGACAGTTTTTCGTTATTAGGGGATAGCTAGGTTCTTTTGTTGATGCTGAGATTTAGCTATGTGCTGGCCGATGGCACAACTGCTAACCTGGAGGGCCAGATCCTTTTTAGGTTAGCGCTACTGGAAATTATTATGTCACCATTTATATTTCGGGATCCTGGCCAAATGTCGAAGATATATCCTCGAATGACCTGAGCTCTAAATATGTCGTGGCAGCTTAATTGTTACTACCGTTGGACCTGCGTCTGATGTCACCATCGTCTTCTTCTTGGGAATTCCTTCTACGAAACGTCTGTTGCTTTGCCTTGAACGTGCTTATGCACAGAAATTCACATAGCTGTACCTGCGCAGGTCCGAGTGATCAGTTTCATTCGCACGGTTACGAGTAGAATCATCAACTGCCAAATGATATTAGATCAGCGACTACCCTCCTTCTATCTCAGCCAGGGTTTGGGATCGGCTATGGGACTACTGTTGCTGGTATCCTAATATGTATATTTTTGCTTGTCACATGGAAAAGAGTTTTGATAAGATCAATAGTCCGAGACTATAGTAGTAGGAAACTTGTTTAAACTATATAACTATTGTGTAGCTATACTTAAATATAATAATAAAATAAATAAATTAAAAAAATATAATTAATAATTTGTATACGTTAAATGCAATGATTTAACGCAAAATAAAAATAAATAAAAGCCGATATTGCTATCTCCTTCTACGTTAAATTCACTTAACTAAGCCATCATTCTCACAGAGTCATCATGACGAATGCATAAAATAAACAAACAAATAAACAATTTGAAAGAAAAAGAAAACTCAAAACTTCCAAAAATCAAATGAAAACTCATCGTTTCAACATCAAACAGGAATGACACCAATAACAATAAAATGCTAATACCATCTAAGTTTCCAGTGTTCAATTCTTCAATTCTACTTCTTCTCTTCTCTTCTGCACTTAACAGCAATAAGATTAATTTCACTTTAACACAACGTCTACAACTTTAGAAATATCTTCACCGTTTTCTTTCTCTCAATTTTTGTTCGGATTGGTTTTTCAATTTTCCTTACAAATATCTGTATCTTTGAGTTAAGTTCAGATTTGTTCTTCTCCAGTCTAACATTGAGTACAATATTTCTAATTAAATCTGAAATCTAAAAAAAAAAAAAACACCACTAAAAGGCAGTTAAATAAAAATATATAAATATTCGCGTTAGAAAGTTTCGCTAACAATTTTATTCATTTCAAACGGTTGTATGAGTAATAGTGCAATGGTTGCCGTAGCTATTTGTTGTATCTTAATCCTTTTGGCGGTCTTCATTGTGATCATCATAGTTGTCGGTCAGACAATGGGTGAACCCAAGTGAGATAAACTTCAGCTGGGACCCGGAAATTTCCCAGATGGATAACAAAGGCCCCAAATTTGTTAGTTATTACTAAGTATATGCCAACTAAAAGAAGCAAAAAAAATCAATTCCAAAATCTCATCTATTATAAAAGAAGAACAAGAAACATTTGACATTGCCACTACGATTCAGCGATATATAGTGTGCCACTCATTCGGGAAAAACTAAATTAAAATCGAAAATCTCATAAAATGGAAGAAGATCACTCAACCACCACAGATAATCACAATGGATACGCTAAATTGAAATTGAACCACAGAAAGGGATAAATCGAACGATACAAGAAAAAAATATATATATCTCTACCACCGTCGACAGGATAACAACAGAGGATTTCACTAGAAATGCTTGGTAAACGGAAAAAACGTCGCAGGAAAAAAATCACTGCACAAAAGATACAATCCCTAGTATTCGTATTTACAAATTTCTAGGAAAAAAAAAAAAAAAAAAACAAAACAATAGAATTTGTTCTTCTCTTCCATCGAAAAAAAATGAAGAAAATCCATTCAGTAGTACATTTTATGAGATAGTTATTCGTAATTGTATCTTTGACTTTGAATCTGTGTTGTTATCTATTGTATAGTATAGCATCATTTTTAACAAAAGACTGGAATTCATTCAACGTTTAGATACTTATACTTTCTACCAATAAAAACTAAAACTTCCAAAATGATTGCTAAAAGCAGAACGAGATATATTCATCAACTTTACTACAGAAAACTATCTTCAACTGCTCCACTGCTCCGTTTAATTCACAATATAAATATATGAAACTTATATTGATGTTCGATATTTTAACTTATCATATCAATTAGAGGAAATTCCTTAGAAAGTACTTAAAATTGCATACCAACTTCATAATACAAATACCACTGACAAAATATATCAACAATAGTAACATATCTAGACATTTTCAATTTAATCCACCATTACCCAATAACAACCAACAAATGTGAGTAACATTAAGCAATATTTCTTATTTAAATTTATTGTGGCCAAATTTAAAAAAAAATAAATAAAAATAAAAAATGAAACCAAAAGAAATTTACAAATTTCGAATCGCTCAAGCAACGTTTTCAAAAAAAAAAAAAAAAACATACAAAACAAAAACAATAATACAAATATTTTTTTTTTTAGAAAAAAATATTATTTTGATATATATACAACAACAAAAGAACAAATGTCTAAAATAAAATGGGAAAAAAGAACAAACCATTATTAATTATTTTAACAAAATCAAAACAATAATAATTTATAAGTAATTACCACAATCAATATTTTGTAAATTACAAATACTAACTAAAACCGTAAAAAATTTATATACAAATGTTAATAGCTAAATTTAAATATCTATTAAATATACATATTCATTATACATGCTGTATTTATTGTATTCTATAACAACACAAATTAATTACCAAATGTATCTCCAACAATATTCAAGGAAAAAAAAATTATAAAAATAATAAAAAAAATTTATTTGTCTGGGATAGTAAGTGTTATATTTTAGATGAACATTTTACACTGTAGTAACTTGTAGTTAACAACTTATATAGATATATTTTACAACCAAAAAAAAGAAACAAAAAAAAAAAACAAAAAAAAAAGTGTTATACGAATATATACGAAAAAATTCAAATGTTTTTAAGTGTTAAATAAAAGATAAAACAATAAAAAAAAATATAGCTGTAAACAATTTGTTAATCTAAAAAAAACAAAAACAAATACTTTTCCATAAGCTGTTGTAATTTGTTGTTACTCTGAAGTTAGCCCCCACTCCTATTTTTTATGTTCCAAAAAAAAAAAAGAAGTAAAACTAAACTGTTCTGTATCTATCTTTAGTCAAAATGTGAGTTCAGCCTAATCTAACAAAATTACTTAATGAAGTACTTAACGCAAGCTCATCTTCTAACTATGCTGTCATTTAAGAAAAAAAAAAACAAAACAAATCTAAGAGTAAAACCAAAAATAATTATTTAATAATACGTTCGTGCTATGTGAAATCAGAGAAAGGAGGTCAATGAAGTTCAACATTCGGTTGCTACCTTATTTTATTTTAAAAGTGACATTAATCAACTTTGAAATATACAACAAACTTTGAACAACATAATAAGGTAAATACTTACTGAAAAATATTTAATTGTTCGCATATTTCTATTTTTTTTTTGTATACTCATGATTTAATTTTGCTTGTATTGGCAGACTCCAACAAACATGTCTCTCAAAACAACTCGCTCTGCAGTTAGTTGCCCGCAGTTTTGTATCCATTGAGGTCTTCTGTCTTTCTATTGTGTTGAACCATTTCGATGGGCTCATAAAACTTTCGGAATGGGACACTGTGCCTCACGTGATCAACATGACCTACCCTACAAACTGAATACTAATTCAACCTTTCACGATTCTGATGTGCTCGCTGACTCCATTCAAAAGATTATATCCCTTGAGAGCATACGCCAATAACTGATGTTGTTAGTCGGGACTCCAACACCATAAACTTGTTTTTAACTTCTCACCCTACCTCTAGTGTTTTCGGAACCAAAATATATTTGGAGAGGACTTAACAGCTTCTTTAAGAGTTTGATGTGGTCCTTATGTTTCCTCGATAATAACGTAGTTGCCGCTGCTGATATAATCAGAACACTATTTTCTTTGGAATGTGAATGATGGATAAATCAGTTGATGAAGAATATTAAACCAAAAGAAAAGGTGTACTACGATCCGGTTGTAAAGAGGCTATCAGGGTTAGCGAATTATTTTTTCTGTCCTACAAGGACAATCCGACGAGTCAGGAATGCAACATCTTTCATAAGCGCAAGATATTCCAGTATGACGGAAAACTGATCTAAAAAATACTACAATCTCCAAAAGCACTTTCGCACTTGTGTAGTAGCAAGGGCGTTCAAAGATCTCATTGCAAACAAATCTGCTTGTCCATATAGTATATCCGCCCTTCTTCTGAAGCGGTGTTCTTCCACGTTGGCGAAACCACTGCATAAGCCTTTTTATCAGTCCTAGATAGAAAACAGCATTTGTCCAGTCCGCCACTAAGAAAGGCGAATCTTCTTCTCACTCATGGAAACGCTGATAAACCGTCAGCTTATGAAATATCTCGAAGGACGAAAACTTCTTAATGAGTGGTTCACTGGTGATCTGATGGCATGTCTCACCGAAAAGTGGAACCAAAGCGTCCATCAATCTGGTGAAAGCAAGATACATAGTTGGACTAGATATTTCTTATCCATCTGACAGGGTTTGGCATCAGGCTCTTTTGTCGAAAATGCGTGCCTTTGTGATCGATGACTCTCTTCTTCGATGGATTAGAAATTACATTTCGGATCGTTCAATTCAAGAGTGGCTTGTGACTCATCGTCGGAGGCGGACATGTTTCAAGGCGACGAAGGCAACCAGCAGGAATAATAAGTTCGTGCGACAACTTTCTTCGATACAGTGACTCTTTATAATCGAAAATAATAGTTCTGTTCAGTGAGGTTGTTCTGGGCAGAAAAGAACAGAAAAGTACAAGGTTTTGTGTTCAGTGAGAAAAATTTCTGTCCGAAACTGTTCTACTTTGTGTTCAGTGAGGTTGTCAGAACAGAAAAGGAAAAGTACAGAAAAACTTGCATCTACTCTTGAGGTAGACACCAGTCTGCTGGTGTGCAGATGTCAAAATCAAACTTCGGCTGTCATTTTGATTTGTTTCTAGCAATTTATTTGTTTGCGATTGTTTTGTGCATTTTGAATGAAAAAAAAAGTTATGGAAAGTTCAACAATAGAGATAAGAGGGAAAAATGGGCAATCTGTGCTGGTTGAATACACGGCAGAATTTACAAATTGCAAGAACTGCAGAAGAAAAACAAAAAGCAATTTTGCTGGAGAAGGACTGCCAGCTCCTCATAAGGCTTTATAAAGATTTAGAGCCAAAGGTCGGCAAAATATTTTCCCTCAAAACAAAAAAAAAAAAAAACTCTGGTAGCAGATTGCTAGCCGCATGCAGGAGTTCGGATCAGATTTCACTGTGGTCCAGGTTGAGGAGAAGTGGAAGAGTCTTGAACGTGGGTTCAAGACTAAAATGAAACAGAATTCCACAACAGGCAACAACAGGGCCACTTGTGCGTATGAAAAGTATGTAATTTATATTCATACATTCTAATTTCTCATATTATAAATATAAACCTATTTCCATAAATACAATAGGGAGCTCTCAGATGTACTGCTGGACCGACCTGCAATTATTCCAGCCTATCGGTTGGACAGTACCACTGTAAGTGGAAAAGCAAAGGAGGCAATATTGGTAGAGGTTGGAATATCTTCCATTGCAAATAAGTGTATAACATTAAATAATACAAAACATTCAAAACCCCTCCATTTCTTTTCAATAAGAAATGCCAGCCAGTGAATGTGATACTCCGCTGGATAGCATAGAAGAAACATCTTCAGAGAACGCAACGGAAAAAAACCAGCACTGTGGCAGAAGAGCCGAAGAAGTTTAAAAAGCAGTTCGCTGAAGAAAGGAGCGCAGACCGTGTATACAAATATGCTAAGCTTGAGGCCTATAGAGAGAGAACTGCTGAGTTGGCCAAACAGAGAGAAGAAAAGCGCGAATTGCGTTTGGCTCTAATAGATTTTTTGAATAAAAAATAAATGGATAAAAATAAAAGTATGAAAATAATTGTGTGATCTTTTATTTATTTTTCAGCCTATTTCGAAAGCTGAAGCCATACTGCTGGTCAGCAACTATATTGAAATTGTCATTTTCTTCAATGTTTTCGTCAATTTAAAATGGCAGCTCATAATCGTTGCATAAATTATGCTACATAATACAAGCTCGAATAAAATGACAGAGTTTCTTTACTCCTCTCAGCTTGCAATAATAAAGCTGTCGAAAGCGCTGTTTAAGAACACCAAAGGAGTGCTCTATTACGATCTTACCGGAACTTAACTTCCGGTTAAAAAACTTCTGCCTCCAAGATAAGTGGCCATTGTCGCGATATGGGTTTATTAGAAACTGTGAGCACGCGTGCTCCCAATAGAAACCCGCTCTCACATAAATTAGGTAATTTAGAATATATATCCGAATTCTCAAAAACCCTATTGTCATGAACAGAACCCGGATATCCAACGAAAATGTCTGTAAACTTCCTTTTCTCGTTGCATATTGCTTGAAGAGATAGACTTGTAATGCCCTTTCTATCAATGTAGTCGTCTTTTCCATGCCTAGGGGGGTTAATTTTGATTTTTGTACCATCTATAATCCCTGCAAAAGTAAGAAAAGGGGTAGGTTACTACACCGTTTGTCAATTATTACATGCAATTAATTTAGTACCTGTAACACCTTCAATCCCAGTTTTGTTTCTCATATACGAGTTGGTTTCCATTTTCTCATCTTCAGTAGGCCATCGGATGACCGAGTCGCAAAGATTGCTGATGAAATACAGCACTCTATTGATAAGACTGCATACAGTTCCCTAGGCGAGAATGAATCTATCGGCAATATCCCTGTAGGAGCAAGCCTCATACCCAGTAAACGAAAAAAAGAGCGCTATATGCATTTCAGCAGAATATGGTATGTTTTGCGGGCCTCTAATTTGATGTAAATATCCGATGTTGCAAACGTGTCTACCAACCGTTTATAGAGACTGCGAGATATGCGGAAATGTGTTACAAATTCCTTTTCATTGTAGTTAGGAACTATTTTTTTCAAGAAATGTGCGATACAGTTCCTTGAATCTTTCTCGACAGATAAAGGAATAACGCTCACTAAAGTCTTCATATCTCTGTAATCTGTTGTTCCATCACTCGCCAAACTGATGCCACTATCACTGTCCACCAATTCTTCTAATATCATTTGTTGAATTTTATTTAAAGCCATTTTAATTTATTCAAGCTGGTATTTCACTTTGAGAATCTTTTCAACTTTCCAACAACTTCACAAAAAATGACAAATGCCGAATGTCAACATTTTCGACAGCTAACATATGGACTGTACTTTTCAGTTCTAATTTTGATCTGACATTTTTCACGAATCTGTGACTTTCTGTTCTAGTGTTTCCTCACTGAACAAAGCTAATTACGAAAAACCTTGTGTAGTGCCTAGTTATTTTGAAATTATTTTGAAGCATATATGCTCACATCAAACATTAGCAAGTGTTCGAATGTAGTCCAAGCTAGTACATGTGACTCAAAAATCAATAAGCGAGACAGTAAAAAAAAAACGATTTGTTGACCAGTAAATCAATGACGTCAAACAACATTTCTGGTAACATACCGGCGAATTGTGCGAGCGTGTGCAACAAGTCATCAGGTATGGATTACGAGAATCTTCATCGAGACAATAACACAGGAAGTAATGGCAGTCCAAATAATTGGACAACAGTCATTAGCAACTTGGAGTGATCAGCTAGCTATTTTCAATTCAACATTAATAAAAGGAAGAGAAATTCCGCAGACGACACATCTATTCGCTCAGATAAGCAAATTAACTTAACCACCAACCCCTTTTCCCCTCTGGCAGAGAGCGAGTCGATTTAAACTGGTTTTACAGCAAACGAGAATGCAAGAGAAACCCAAGAAGCGCTCCTAATCAGAGTGGATCCAATAAAAATAATTATGACAGTATGCCATCAACTGTTAATAAAATTTCTTGTTGTCATCCCATTTATATATTTGGTGCGAGCTGTGACCTTATTAGTGAAGTTATAGCTCTGGCATCAAAAGAATATAGAGTATCTGATTTAGCACATAAATTTGTAAACATGGGCTATCAGAAAACTAGAGTCTATGTTAGCAATCCTAGGGCAAATTAAATGATAATCGATCGATTACGCGGGACGGGTATAGGCGCGTACTCTTTATCTCCAAAGGAAACGAAAAAAGCTTATATTCTGTTGAAAGGTCTTGATGCTGACAAACACTGTGAAACCATTAAACAAGCGTTGCAGGCAGAGGAAAACCAGCCTGTACCTCAACCAAATTGCATTAACTGCAATTCAACTGATCTTGCAGCCAGCTACAATGGTTGTCCTTCGCACACTAAATACAAAGAAAAAAAACAGTCTTTAACTCAAAGAGTAAAAACATTTTCTTACACAAAACAAAAAGAAATAGAAGATCAAATTAGCAGTCTTGTCAACCCTAGTGTATCTTACGCACAAAGAGCAAAATTGGCAGTTAAGGATTTTTATAAAAATCGAAAAATTGTGTATGTAACAACTACACCCTTTATAGGCACTACAACAGACGCCGCTACAAATAACTCAAACTTTTTACGAGTGACCTCAATAAATTTCTTAACGAAGCGCCAAATCTATTTAATATTTCATTCAAAGAGTTATTAATAAACATTAGACAATTTTGGCCTGCATGCCAACAACTACAAACCAGGGAGGAAAAAATGTTTGCTTACCTTGAATTTGTTGCTTCCATAATAGTTTAACGATGATAGAAGTAAGTGAACTTAAAATAATATCGATGAACATCAGTTCAATAATCTCCCATGAAAAAAGGCTGGCGGTGTCTGATATTCTAAAAAATACTATAAAAGGCCTCAAATACCATCTTGATCAAAATGTACTTAGAAAATTAAAAATGCAAGTTTATTCATCTAAATCTATATTGTCCCCTTGAAAGGAATCCCCATCGACTGCAACACACTTGATCCAATCCTCGCAGCGCCTGATCCAATCCTCGAAACATTTTTTATATTCGGTTTTCGGTATGTCCATCAGTGCTTCCTGCGATTTTTCCATTACTTCCTCTCGGCTGCTGAAACACGTTCCCCGTAGTGGTTTTTTAACTCGATTGAACAGAAAGAAGTCACAGGGAGTCAAACCTGGTGAATTTGGTGGCTGTTGGATGGAATTTGTTGCATTTTTCGTCAAAAAATCACGAATAATGATGGCACTGTGCAACGGTGCGTTATCATGGTGCAAAATCCATGAGTTTTCTGCCCACAATTTTGGTCTCTTTCGGTGAATTGCTTCACGCAAACGTCTCATAACGCCCAAATACTCGTAATACTCTTTGTTTACTGTCTGGCCTTCTGCAAAAATTCATGAGGCACTACTGGTACACCGTTGTAATCCATGAAAACCGTGTGCATTGCCTTCTTTTTTGACTGAAAACTAAGAGGGTTTTTTGGTCTCGGCTCATTTGGCGAACGCCATTCACTTGCCTGATGTCTGGATTGCGTGTCGTACTCGTAAAACCAACGTCTCGTTTCCAGTAATGATTCTTTTGATGAATGCGGGATCGGATCCAGCCTCGCAAATCATCTCTTTTGCGACATCAACACGGTCTCTTTTTTGCATGAAATTGAGGTCTTTTGCTGCTATACGATGGAAACCCAAATCATTAACCAAAATGTCTTGCACGGATCCATAGGCAATGTTCAAGTCCTCCGCTATCTCTCTGATGGTTAATTTGCGGTTATTGACCAACATTTCTTTTACTTCATCAATGTTTTCGTCGGTTTTCGATGTCGATGATCTGCACTGCGTTCATCATCTTCCATTGACTCACTTTTGAACCGCTCGTGGCACTGGTAAACGACCATTTTCTTTAGGGAATCGTTGTCGAAACACTTTTCCAACATTTCCCAACCTTCGCGTACCATTAACTCCGTTTTTTACGCAAAATTTAAACCAAGTTCTTTGTTGCAAATTTAAATCCATTTCTAAAATTGTAAAAAAATCGCTAACACACACAGAGATAGATGTACGTTTGGCTACGTAACTTTTGCAAATGTCAAGCTATGATGCTAAGATTTAGGAATGTCAACGACAAATTTACCAACCTCAAAAAAAACAGAGCTCAAATCGGAACAATGGGAGCGCCACACTGTGGTGTCCTCCGGGAACTTTTTGATCAAAGTGGTATTCCTTCTAATGCTAGTCAATTTTTACAAAATAAGCTCGAAAGGCTTTATTATCGGAGGAGACTTCAACTCACGACACACGTCATGGGGGATTGCACTCTGAATAGAAATGGAAACCTTTTTTACAACTGGTTTTATAGAGCACCATTCACGGATTTGAATTTGCTATCTCCCAACAGTCCCACATTTCCAAGACCTTCTTCAGTCCTTGACTTTTTTCTTATCTCTGCTACTCTGAATTCAGCAAAAAATGCAAATGTCGTTATTTGCACCACATTTCCTACAATTTCGGATCATTTTGGAATAAAATTGGAGGTCCAACTCAGAAACTTTTTCCCGCTCATGTTACCACCCTCATATCACATAAGCTTCAAAAACACCGAATGGAAAATCTTTAGATCAAGTCTTCGTAACTGTCTTTCGTAGCTCTATATCCCAACCAACAGAAATGTATCGAATCTTGAAATAGGTGCGATAATTACCCAAATGAATGAACAAATAAACCTCTGTATATAGTATTTGGAAACTCCGAAGTCCATTCAACTAAAAAGCTAAGATACAATAACATCTCCGATCTCACAAAAAAACTAATTAAACTCAGAAACACCTAGCTTAGACAACTGAAGAGAATATTTCATCGCCATCTGAATAGATTAATCAAGAATACCATGAGCTTTATTCCAAAATCTAGTGTCTTAGTACGATAAACAGAGAACGAGTAAGGAGTGATTTAAATAATTACTTCAAGTCAAGGCTTACGAAAATTCATCCATCCCCGCAAGCTTTTAAAGAAATTGATAGGATCACAGGAAGGAAGTACTTTGGAACAAATATCTCTAGAGACATACTATTTTATAACGGTCAACAGTTAGCAGATATACAAACAACGAGGGTTGTCTGAAAAGTTTCCGCAACGTAAAGATAGCGGTACTCGTCAATAAAAGCTAATGAGTGCTAGTTGTCCATCTTTTGACAGTTACTTACGGAAGTTTCAGTCATTTTGGACGCGCAGTTTTTAGTTGACAGTCGTTTGATTGAGTCGATGTGAGGGTTTCTTGTGAAAATAAAAAAATTGAGTATCGAGCTGTTATTAAATTCTTGTTTTTGAAAGGCAATACGCCTACGCAAATCAAAAATGAGTTGAACTGCACCATCATTTACCACAGTCAAATTTTGGGCAGCTGAGTTAAAACGTGGCCGTAAGAGCTTGGGAGATGATGAACGTTAGGGACGTCTAAAAACTGCAACCACTGACGATACCATTGCTAAAGTTCACCAAATGGTCTTAGACGACCTAGGCGGTCGAAAAATAGTAGAGGTTATGACAATGTCCAAAGAAGGTGTTTGTTACATATTAAATCAAGATTTAGGCACGAGAAAGCTGTCCGCGTGTTGGGTGCTGCGTTTGCTTACGTTAGACCAAAAACTTTGTTCGAATGAACATTTTCAATGCTCTGTTGGCGCAGTTTAGGTGCAATAAGTCCGAGTTTTGGCGCCGATTAATTACTGTAGATGAAACTTGAATCCACCAATATAAGCCCGAAACAAAAATTCAGTCAAAACAGTGGACTGCAAAGGGCGAGCCGGCTCCAAAAAAAGCAAAAACTGTTTTTTGGCTAGGAAAGTGATGGCGACTGTTTTTTTGGCTAGTAAAGGAGTTATCTTAATCGATTATATTCAAAAAGGAAAAACCATTACAGGAGCATACTACGCATCATAACTTGCCAAGCTGAAGGCAGAAATTGTGGAAAAACGGCCGCATTTGCAGAAATGAAAATCCTGTTTCACCAAGACAACGCGCCGTCTCACACCTCAGCGGTTGCCATGGCGAAAATCCATGAATTACGGTTTGAACTGCTTGACCATCCGCCTTATTCACCAGATCTAGCCTCAAGCGACTAAAAACTGTGTTCGGAGGACAGAGGTTTGCGTCAAATGAGGAGGCAATAACCTTCGTGAACAATTATTTTGCAGAGAAAAACGCCAAGTACTATTTGGACGGGTTAGAGAGGTGGGAGCATCGCTGGGAGAAGTGTGTAGAGTTACAAGGAGACTACATAGAAAAATAAAAAAAAAATTTTGAAAAAATTTCTTGTATCATCATATCAATAAGCCTACGCTTGATCCTAATTTAGAAGGTGAAATATCATCAAGAATAAGCCAGTTCCGCATGTTCTACCTGAACCGTTCGTATACATCATTTCCCGCGAAAATGATGCTCGTGATTCCAGTTCACCAATATTTACCATCCCAAATGAAGTTAATCAGTTTACACTTGCTTTAAGCAATAAAAAATCTGAAGGTATATGTACATAAAATTTCTAACTTTATCCAGCGAAAATGTCCTTATTCGCTCGACCTTTTACTCTCACTTTGGTTTAACCCCTGTATAAATAATGGTTACTTTCCAGATACCTGGAAAGTGGCCAAGCTTTTACCCATTGCAAAAAAAAAATACCCCAAAGAAGTCAAAGATTTTCGGCCCATTTCATTGCTATCAAACGTGGGAAAACTTTTGCAAAGAGTACTGGCGGACGGATGCATCAAATGTAATCCCAAACAAACAATTCGGTTATAAAAAAGGGTCACTCAATCGAACAAGCATCCAATACCTTACACGACAAAATTTTTCAAATGCACAGGATCTTGATTTGAAAAAGCTTTTGACTCGGTTTGGCACAAGGGAATTTTATTCAAAATCATTAGGCTAGGGTGCTTGACGTGGACAACACGATTAATTTACAGTTTCCTTCAAAACAGAATCACTTCTATCGTCATCGGCACAGAGCAATCGGAATATTTTATTGTGCGGTCAGGTGTACCACAAGGGTCTGCCCTTGGGCCAATTCTTTTTAATGACTTTCATTTTAAGCACCTTATCATAGAAGATCCTGGCGCTATTCTCTACGCCGACGACACCACAATATTGGCCAGTGGAATAAGACCAATCGATGCCCTTAAAAAGATTAAGGATAAAATAAATATCTTACAAAATTATCTAGAGAAGTGGGGACTAAAGACAAATACCCATAAAAGCGGTTTAACATGTTTTAGAAATGCTGGTAGAAAATATAACTATCTTGCAGTCAAGGAAAGCAAACTGTTAGAATTTCAAATTTATGGAAGTCCCATTCCACTACGAGTTAAAACTAAATATTAATTTTCAAAATAGACTTTTGTTTAACAAACATGGCCGGAAAGTTTTAGCCAAAGCAAAAAACGGTAACAGATGTTCTAAAACCTCTGCTAAATTCAAAACAACTCTTGCAAAACACCTTCATTAGGCCAATTCTGACCTACGGTTTTGCATCTTGGTTTACAATTTCACCTACAGAGCTTTGGAAGGAAAATATTACGCTTTTACTGTGGTAAATTTAGAAAACCGGAAAAAACGTGATTCTCTAATAAAACGCTCTACGAGACAACGAGAATGTCCCCCTTGTGTTTTATCAAGCAGAACTTCTACTTATGAAATTGTATCGAATAAAAGAGCATCGCAACCCACTTGTGAGAACCTTGTTAAATTCCAATATTGACACCATCTTTCGCCGTTTAATCTCTTACATACCACATCGTTACAGCTGTTAAGACCTGATGCAAGTGGAGACTTAGTCGTTCCCTTTTATGAGAAAGCATCTCCATGTAAACTAATAGGTTAACCTACCAGTCAGTGTTTCACGGACTCCGGTTTCTGTAAAACCCAGTATTTCGTATTTTTAGTTTAAGTTGTTTTATGTTTTATTTAGTATAGTTATGTAAAAAAGAGCAGCACTGAGCATATATGTCGGGAGCAAGCATATACTAATAAATATCGAAATTAAGTGTAGAATTGTACATTCTGATTGCTCATGTATATTAAATGTAAAAGATACATTTTGTTCAGTTTTAAATAGCCAGACATACGTACTTACTAAAGTCGGCTACATTTATATGTATACTTTGTGAATACAAAACCTAACTGATCGAAATTTTGTTATGTCTCAATAAAGTTAAATTGTAAAATCGTTCTATTCAAGATAAGTTGGCTGGTTTCAAGTCTGATATTCACAGAATGAATGCTGGTGTGCCCCAGGGCTCCCAACTGTCTCCGATACTCTTAATTTTCTTCACGTCCCTGTTCTTCGGCTGTACAACGGGAAAGACAGTCTATGTTAAGCTCATTCAATTCCGATATTAACAGCATAACCAATTGGGGAACTATCAACAGGATGGAATTTAATGGTTCCAAAAGACAATGCTGTCTGTTGTCATTAAAGTGAAATTTATATACCCAGCTATTACCCATGAATGACACTCGAATCGTCGAAACTGAAAGGCTTTCTATTCCCGGTATGTGTGTCAATGACAACCTTCGTTGGATCGACCACATATTCGATGTCGTCAAAATGGCCTCAATATACTATAAGGCATTCCATCTACCCAAAAGTGAAGTACAATGCTCAAATCTGGTCCAGTGATCTTAAAATATCTCTGCACCTGCTAGATAGGGTTTACAACCGTGCGAAAAAACTTTTAGGTGATGCTAATATTACACAATCAATTTTTACCACCAGTACTCCAATGAAATTGCCAGTAGCATTCCGCCCCTTCAAATCTTCAAACCTTCAAACTTTCAGCCGTAACTCCCGTCTCGCCGCGAATACTCAATAATTCTTTCCGAGGCCATACAGCTTGTTTATGGAATGCCCTGCCGAGGTCTTTATTTCCTAAACATTTTAACCTCCAAACATTTAAAATTAGCGTAAATCGGTACCTCTCTTACTTTCCTCCCTAATGCCATGAGCGCGCAGATTATAAAAAAAAAATATGTACAATATATTCATCGGGTGTTCCCTAAGGTAGTCACTTCAGTCCATTACATTTTATAATTTTATTCATGATATTGTTTCCAAATGTCCAAATATTGTTGCAAATGTCTTTTATACGCCGATGACCTTAAGTTATTCCTAAAAATTAAAAGTGTAGGTGATTGTCATCTTATTCAGAATGACTTGAATTCGCTTTCTAAATGGTGTACTGCCAATTGCTTAAAACTAAATGTTAGTAAACGTCCGACTATATCGATGATTAATCAATTGAGTCAAAAGTCTTAACTCGGGTTGTGAATACGAGTATTAAGGACTTGGGCATTATGCTTGAATCAACTTTTTCTTTTAAATGTTCTGATAACAGTGTTTATTAAGCTCAACACAAGGAAATTTAGTGATCCTTTTGCAGTTATATTGCTGTTCACATCTTTCGTTAGGTCTGTGTTGGAATACGCTGATGAGATTTATAATCTTCCCGCTGACAAACTGAAAGGAATCTAAACACGGTTCACGGAATACATGTAGGAAACTACTTCATTATTTTATTTTATACATATAATATACAATTTAATGATACAACAGAGAGCTCCGGGCCGCCGAACCACCGAACCACACTGCTACTATGAGCAAAGCCAAACTTCCACTTCATCCACCATCCGCTCGACTTTTATCCATCATTCGCTCGATCGTCAACCCATCAGTCTAGCCAATTCCAAACGCCATCGAAATTTAATATTTTGTGCCAGGTCCACAGTTTCAGGGCCAAAGTCAACAAAACCCATCCGCAGCAAACCCCAATCACAATAATTATCGATCTCAGTGGAGAATGCCCACATCGCCTCGGCTTTTATGCTTCCTAATATACTTCAATACAAAATCCATCCATGATGAATGTAAACGATATCCTCTCCGTGACTCAACGAGAATAAACAAACTCCGATCGTCTGGGTCAACAAAGGAGCGAATGACGACTCATACTGCTGTAATTAGAGATCAAAACATTATGTAGCGCAACTAGTGGTCGCTAAATCAGCATTCCTATATAAATTTTGTATAAAATGTGCTATTTTCGAGCGAAAAATCGAAATCCTTGAACTTGGTTAACTGCTTCAGGATATTAGTAACATTCTACAGGTCGCTCTATTTAGGATCAACTCGCTAGTAAAGCCTATAGTATGCTTTTGATGGTTTTGGTGTGATAAAAGTTTTTTTCTTTCGGCCATTTTCTCGAACCTCGGGTGGAACATGAATCTCTTTTCCTGTAGTGATAAATACTTATAACAGCGCCATCTTCGGCGAAAGATTCGTTGAAGAGCAACTGAATTTGTATACTGCCTATCGTTTCACCGCAGAGTGAATTTTTGTTTGGTGACTATCTTACTAGACCTAAAACAATGCTGAATAAACCTACCGGGATAAGTTTTAGGCGATCAGTTTTAGGTATTTACATAATAACGCAGCAAGAATCTTGTGTGATTGCTTCAAGACCGCACAAACTATTCTGAGATTGCATTCAGTGGGCACGCTATCTACGAATAGAATTTTACAGAAAGCTGGTGAATGTTATTTCCTTCAATTTTATGCTATGCTATTTCTAAAGTACCAGGATATTGTTAAATTGTCAACGTGGTTGAATACTCGTAGGTGTCTCCGATGTATAAACCAAAATTTTCAGCGCTTCCATTCTTGCAAGTCAGAGATCTTTCATTTGAAGGGTATATTCTGGTGTACCTATTACGATTATAATCATAGTTATCCGCACTAAATTCCAAGGAGGTGTGTAAATTCACTGCACACAGTGGGAAGTAGGACTTTCTTACCAAAAAAGCTGCAATATCTCTCACTGCGTGCACATGTATCTTATTCAAACCCGACACTGAAATCTTTTAAAAAAAAAAAACCAATAGTTGAGCCATGCAGTAGGTGTGGCAACATTACGGAAGGCACCCACAGGCGTTACTCTGGCGATGTTCAGTCCTGTAACTGTGAATATACAACAATTGTGGTTATTTGGCCTTCTTGAATGTTTGAAACGATTCAGGGTACTGAAATGGAGAAAGTGGCGGTTAAATTCTTCATGGGGATCAGTAGCTCTCATATCCCTGAAGCGGGTTACTCAATATGAAAAATTTGGCCACTTTTGCACAAGGGGCTTCAGAAAGGGTCTGGAAAAGAAAAAAGGTCAACGACGTTCGGATCTGCATAGGGAACGTTTGGATCTTGAACAGGCCAATTAGTGCAAAAAATCTTAAGGTTTTCCGATTTGACTTAATGTCTTGTAACAATACACGTATCACTGTATCGCTCATACGAAACGTCGGGTTTGGTGACGCCAAGATTTCGTAAAGTAACAATTGAAGCATTTAAACTTATCTATTACAAGGCTGGCGAAGTGGGGGGCCTATCTGCCGAACTACTAAGGTAGCAGAAGATTATTTGTCAACCACCTAATTACCCCTATCAATATAGCGTGATGATACCACTAAAGACCAAATTATTGGTCCCTCACAAAAACCGACAGATCAAGATTGATATTCTGCACCGCGTTAATGAAAGCGGTTGTTTTGAAAGCAAGATGCTTTGAGTGATTTTTGGTTGCATTTTTACTGACGGGCTTTTGAGAACGATATACTCATATATTGTAGTAGTGAACTCTATAAGCGGTACGGGTACATTAAGCTGGTCGGAAAAGTGCCCATCAGTCGTCTGAGTAAGCATTGACATGTAGAGATTCGGCTTGAAGAGTTTTCCCAAGGACAACGTATAGAGGAAGACTCGTCTGGGATTGGGGCTCACTAATAAAAACGGACTTTAACTTTTTCAATTATGCAAGCAGGGGCAGTTGGCCAAAAGCCGCAGAGGCTTATTACTTGAGTCTCAAGTTCCCCCAGGCTGTTACGTCATCTTAGTTAAAAATAAATAAATCAGTTTTCTCGTTTCATATTTTATTGCTTAATAAAATGCCAGAGATAATCCTCTTAAATATTTTTATCTCATTTTTAAAATTTATTTCCATAAAACAGTGAGCATTCAGAGGATAACAGGATTGATACATGCGATTTGTTTTTCCCATTGAAATGCCAAAAATCATGTTCGTTGAAAGCTGAAGGTGTTGTAAAAGCAAAACCATATTTTTCCTAAAACCCAATTTAGTTTATCGCATCCCTTACTTGGATTCGCTTTACCTGACTATGGTATATGTAAGTAAAAACCTTAAAAAAATTCTTTCACAGGATATCTCAGTTGTCTGCACTTTCCACGTGAGTGCATTAAAATCCTTTCAATTGTGAAATTGACTTTTTATGTTCGCATTCATTTACACCTAATACACTCGCATTCCCCTTCTATCAGCTGATGTATGGTGTAAAAGATAAATTATTCAAAAGAGATATAACACAAAATTCAACGGAGTCACTTTTTAATGCATGAAAAATTGGAAAATAAAAATAAAAATGAAATTCCAAAACCTACTCAGCATTTTTGAAATTTAGTTTCCTCTCTCCGAAACGAAATTATTCATGACGTCTGACCGGAAAACCAATTTTTTGTACGAAAATATGCGATTAAAATGGAAATTGTGCATTCGAGGATGAATTGCATTTGAATACGGGTATGGTATGTATGTTTGCACGTATAGATATATTAGATATAGTGGGTATTCAAATTTCCCCTCTTTTCAATTTAGTAATATACATATGTGCTTGTTCATAACTACTCTACCATAAAATGTATATTTCATATTAACTCAGTTAATCAAGTCCTGAACTACGATTTGGGAAAACTGCTCTTGCAACATGGGATGATTACTTTTTACAAAAGAGCTTCAATGTGAAAGACATAAGCTACTCGTATCTCTTGTGCCTCTTAACCCTTACTTTAGGTTACTTGGTTTTTGAACTGAACCAGTTCTTAAATTGTCTATCATCGTAGGAGCGCTAAGTAAATATTTCGGCAAACATTTGTTTGGTCTCGCTGTACCCTTTATAAATATATCGCCGAAGATAAATTACAAACCAAGCTACCATGAAACCCCCAGCTGATAAAAAAAAAATGATCTAAGCACATTAGGTTCCGTGAATTTCCAGCCTGTTCAGGATCAGTTTTGACTCAAAGTATTATAAGTTTACTTCATGTGTACCATGCGGTTAAAGTGACATATGTGGGGTATTTGCGCTAGGATAAAAATATGCTTAGGTCATTTTTGACAGAATAACCGTGAGCCTGTTAGTGAAAATGTGGCCGAAGGTCCAGAATTGCTAATTCAACGTCGATCGCAACAGTTTGGTATTTTCCTGGCGCAGGAAATAAAGCAACGAGACTATAGCTTGCGACGATAGTGTGCGGATTAGGCTAGCTTAGTTTTATTGAAAAATTGAGACTGTGGGTTAGGGCTGCTGGTGACACTATCGGTCCAAAAATGAGCCTGTAGATCGCGTTACGTTCAATGGCCAATGTAACCTTACAATGATTACTGATTATTTCATTGAAAATATGGACGACAGTGACTCGAATGATATGTGCATTTCGAGTGAAGTAAATCTACAAAAAGTAACTTCGTGGTGTGCCCATAAAGCTGGTTGAACCGTTGGTCCATATTTCTCCAGAAATTACACCGGATTGAACATTAGAGTCATTGCACAGCGCTAAAAATCATGATTATTGATTTTTTCATTTCCCAATCGAATTACATTTATGTGGAAGATCTGTGGTTTCAACGAGATGGCGAACATGCTGTACCATGTGCGCCACAAACAATTCATTAAAGTAATCATTTGACGAGCACATAATTTTGCAAAATGGATCAGTGAATCGGTCTCCAAGATCGTATAATTTGAAACCTTTGAATTATTTTCTGTGGGGATATGTGAAGACGCTGATAAACCAGAGATGATTGAATATTTGGTAGCCAACATTCGTCGCGTTGTTGCCGATAGACGGGCCCAGCTGTTTGAAAAAGTGATCAGTGTTTGGATCAAAGTTAAAGTTCCAGACCTCTGAAATAAACTCCTTGTAAGTAAATCAACCGAAGTCTTTTTTAATTTGGGAATGATGTCTACATGGGTAGAATAATCTTCCTATGCAACAAAACTGTTTAGCTTCATTGGCGTGTCTACAACTACTACATCACCATCGTTGTCATCCACGATTCAGATTAAAGACCAGATTTGTCTGGCTTTGTACTTTCCCATCTTGATGTTGGACATAGCGTCTAACTTTGCAAAGCATTTCTATATATCAAAGGTAACCACGGCCCGCCATTCCGACAGAATCCTAAGAGTAACACCCTATCCAGTCAGATAAACAGTGATGATGAATTTTGATGAGTAGACAATAGAATGAAAGGCTTTGCTTACACCTAAACTATTTTGAAGACATTCTAATCAAATGACCGAATGATTAGCTGCGTGTTGTTAGAGTGTATTATAGAAAACTGACTTTCTAGTTTGGTTTTCTTAAATAAGACTCAAGTAAATTTCAAATGCTGTGAAGGGTATATTATTATAGTACCAAATATAAGGGGAACTTTAATTTTCTCTCCGAAAACAAACTTTTAATTGTAAGTCAAATTCAACTTTACTTCAACTTAGTACATATTCCGTAACTGAAAGGTCTTTAAACATATCCACTGGACAACTGTGTTGCAAACGGCAACGGGAATGAATAAATTTCTAACTTGATATACTTACTTATTTACTTAAGTGGCGCTACAGTTCGTGGTGAACCTGGGCCTCAACTGACAATCGTTTCCATCTAGCCAAGTCTTTAGCTAACACCGCGCCACCTAAGGTGAGGTCTTTCTCTACTGCGTTGTCCCCCCGGGTTAAACTCGAAGGCTCTGCGGACCGGAGCATTGGTGTCAATTCGCTCTACGTGCCCTAGCTATCTCAGACGAGTGATGCACAGTTTTCGGACTATGGCCTACATGTCGCTGTACAGCTCATATAGTTCGTCGATGAATCTTCTCCTACAAAGCCCGTCAACGCAAATGGGACCAAATTTTGCCCGAAGGATTGTTCTTTCGAAACGACTGAGGATATCTTCATCCGCTGTCGATAGGGTCCATGTTTCAGTGCCATAAAGTAGGACTGGAATAGAGTCACCTTAGTTGCTCAGGATAGGGCTTTACTACCCTCTTAGCCAAAAGAAACAGTGATTGCCAAGAGTGATTTTTCATTGTATTTCTGCTGAGGTATTATTGGCAAAATTTATAGCAGAGTCAAGATAGGTAAAGTCCCTTACCACACAAATTAGAACTGACGACTGTGACGTTATGTCTAATTCGCTGAAGTTGTTTATCCCTTTCTGTTGACAGCATATACTTGGATATGCTCTCATTTACTGCTACACCCATTGTGGTACCGGTGACAGCCCGCTCTTTTCTCCCAATTATGTCGATATCTTCGGGATACGCCAACTGTTGCATAGACTTTCGAAAGATTGTGCATCCAGTGAAGTGAGTTCCGTACAATTCTTTCAAGTATGATGCTAAAGAAGCGCGTCACCTTGTCTAAAACTCTTTTTGACATCAATGAACTCGGTTAAGTCGTTACCGACCTGGGCAGACCAGCGAGCATTCTCAATCGTCATTCTGCACAGACGGACGGGCTTGAAAGGGATGCCAAAACTAAACTTGGCTCTATATAACTCATCGAGTATTTTCCAAGATTTTCCGGAGTGCCATTTGGTCGATTGTGGACTTTCGTGGCTTTAACCCGCACTGATAAGGGCCAATCAAATTGCTGACAAAGGGTTTCAGATGTTCACATAATATTGCAGATAAGGTCTTGCCGTTATACAGTCAGCAAACAAAGTTTTTCCATTTTCCCAGAACCGACCGTGACTCTATTTCTAGGTTTTATTCTTCATCTCCACAGGTTTCTGTATAGGTCTTCTTGCCTGAACACGTTCTTTTAGTACGTTATTCCTGGAGTAGCCGATGTTCTTCCCGTCTCTTCTGCTTGGGAGATCCGGAAATCCGCATTCGCATTCGCATCTTGGCTACAAAAAGGTGGTGATTCCAGCCAGTTTTGGCTGCTCGGAATGTTCGGAATGGAGGCATGCCTTACATCTATACGAAAGCGATCATTTGATTTAGCATTTCATGATTTTGGAGACCGCCATGTCTCCTTCTGTATAGTGAGATGAGGAAAGCTTGCTATAGTGATATTTCTCCCCGCCGCAAAGTGATTAGCCCTAAGTCCCTTGCCAGATGTGGTGTCGTATAGGTTAAGCGTACCAACTGTCAAAGCAAAGATGTCCTCATTTCCTATACTTTGGATATTACTCATATGTCTTGCCGCGAAGCTCGTTGAAACGTTCTTCGATGGCCTCGTCCTTGATTACGATATGGGCATGGGAGAATAATTGGCTTATGTTAACGAATTTGGCCTTGATGCGGATTATCATCAAACGCTCACTCACGTGTCGGAAGCTCAAGACTGCTTGTCTAAATCTGTCGCATATGGCAAACCCGCATACGAATAAGCACTGTTTCGTTTCCCTATAGCAACCACCGTTGTATATATGGTATCACAGTTTTCCATCCTCCTTATGGCCGGCCCATCCTATCGCACTTCCCGGATGGCGGTGATATCTGCGTGATGGCAGTTCAGTGCCTCTGCTAATTCATCGGCTACACGTGACCTGGTTAAAGGTCTGAACATTCCACTTGCAGATCCGAAGGTCGTTGTTTTCCTTTGGAAAGGTCGTCAACAGTGAATCTATTTTTATCCGAGCCATCTTTTTAATTTCTTCCGTATTGGGATGTGAGCCTTATGATGGCTCGGCGTAGGCCAGTATTATGCTATGCACGCCATTTTGGGGTTTACTCATGCAGTTACTAGTTTCTCCATAATTTGCTTCATTCAGGAAACTGCCTGTTCAATGAAACAAGATTTCTTCCTTCATCGAGACATAGATTGCTATATTTGCGACAGTGGCATTGACTCTATTTTGATATCAAGAACACTAGCAACAACGGCAATTTTTCTTGGATGTTGAGTTGCAGACTAACCAGATGTATGCATGCATGTATCTGTTAAAATTGCTCTTAAATTCAGTAAACAACTCAAAAGACCTATTGTCGTTCTTCGTCGGATAGTAGCAGGCTTCAAAAAAATGCTAAAATAGTCAAGCTGCTACAAAATTGTATAACTTAGCCAAAAAGGTTATGGCCCGGTCTTTGGGCAATTGTTGGTCTATTAAAGCTCATCTGGAGAGTCTCCAAACTGCTAAATGGTAAAAATTGGCCTTGAAATGAGCTTATGGTAAATTTTACTTTAATTCTGGTTGGGGCTGAGGCCCCATTTATTGGCTTAATCTAACTTAAAAACTAACAAAAAGATTTAGGAGCTAGGGACAAAGGCAATGATGGAAGAGATCTTGTTTGAGACGAGGAGTGCTCAGGTGGAAATCAAAAAGGGAGAGATTTGAGCTGACCTTTAGAGCCATAAGAGGTGCGGTGGTAGATAGAAGAGACGAGGACAACGTGGATTGCGCTGGTTGGTATTGAAGGAAATGGAGTTCAAAATGGATGGGCAGTCGATGGAAGCTGAAAGCAGTCGATGAATGAAAAGAATGACAGCAGTATTCCTACGTTCTTCTAACGAATTCACATTAAGAGGTTTGAAGCGATCCTGATACGGGGGTAAGATTAAAGGGTCGTTCCAGGGCAAATCACGGAGAGCAATTTGATGGAATCGACGTTGAATACCTTCGATTCGGGAAGCTTGAACCCGGTGGAAGGGGGACTAAGCTTGACTGGCATACTCAAGCAAGGGGCGAAAAAAGGTAACATAGAGAGGCCTGGTTACATACGGGTTAGAAAATTCCTTTGACCACCGTTTAATAAAGCCAAGCGATGAGCTGGCTTTGAGGATCATTTTATAGATATGCGAACAGTAATTAAGCTTACAGTCGAATAATATGCTAAGGTCTTGAAAAAACTGGATCAAGGGAATTAGTTGACCATAGAGAAAATAATGTCGGAGAGGAGGCGGGTTGCATTTACGGAGAAGGTTATAGATTGGCATTTGGCTATATTTAGTTCTAGGTAGTTCTTGAGGCACCAGATTGAAAACCGATCAAGGTCTTCTTCAAGCGATCGGCGCTGATGCCAATCGTCAAACTAAGGAAGATCTCCTTATTACTTTAGCGCTTAAATTTGCCCGACATGATTTATATATATATATCCCCAAAGCTCTCGTCAAAGACTTATAGCCTGGATTATGGGTTATGTGTAAGTTCTTAAGGTGCCATCGATATCAAAGAGACCCGATCACTTCCAACTTCACCCGATTAGGTGAAGAGTGCAGGCAAGAATATTTAGAAAAACAACTTGTCTATGAAAATGGGCTGCATAGAAGAACGAAAGCGGCCCGTGAGCTTTATAAGCACCGCCAGAGAAAACAAGGATATGAAGCAAAATATTAAGGGTATGGGGAGATGGTATACTTGGAAAAGATTTGGAAGTTTTATCAAAAAGCCCTGACGGAAAAGAGCTTCTGCAAATTGTTAAACAGTCACTGTCAGTTAGAACGAAAAAAATTACGCAAATATAGCAACATCTACGATAAGCATAATATACCGGGAACCATCAAAAATTTATTCAGAAAATTAAAAATACAAGTTTATTCATCTAAATCTATATTGTCCCCTTCAAAGTAATCCCCATCGACTGCAATACACTTATGCCAGCGCTTGATCAAATCCTCGAAACATTTTTTATATTCGGTTTTCGGTATGTCCATCAGTGCTTCCTGCGATTTTTGCATTACTTCCTCTCGGCCGCTGAAACGCGTTCCCCGTAGTGGTTTTTTAACTCGATTGAACAGAAAGAAGTCACAGGAAGCCAAATCAGGTGAATTCGGTGGCTGCTGGATGGTATTTGTTGCATTTTTCGTCAAAAAACTACGAATAATGATGACACTGTGCGACGGTGCAAAATCCACGAGTTTTCTGCCCACAATTCTGGTCTCTTTCGGCGAATTGCTTCACGCAAACGTCTCATAACGCCCAATAAATAGTCGTACTCTTTTTTTACTGTCTGGCCTTCTGGGAAAAATTCATGATGCACTACACCGTTGTAATCCATGAAAACCGTGAGCATTGCCTTCTTTTTTGACTGAAAACGACGTGGTTTTTTTGGCCTCGGCTCATTTGGTGAACGCCGTTCACTTGCCTGATGTCTGGATTGCGTGTCGTACTCATCAACCCACGTCTTGTCTCCAGTAATGATACTTTTGATGAATGTGGGATCGGATTCAGACTCGCAAATCATCTCTTTTGCGACGTCAAGACGGTCTCTTTTTTGCATGAAATTGAGATTTTTTGGCACCAACTTAGCTGCTATACGACGGAAACCCAAATCATTAACCAAAATGTCTTGGACGGATCCATAGGCAGTATTCAAGTCCTCCGCTATCTCTCTGATGGTTAATTTTCGGTTACTGACCAATATTTCTTTTACTTAATCAATGTTTTCGTCGGTTTTCGATGTCGATGGTCTACCACTGCGTTCATCATCTTCGATTGACTCACGACCACTTTTGAACCGCTCGTGCCACTGGTAAACGACTGTTTTCTTTAGAGAATCGTTGCCGAAACACTTTTGCAACACTTCCAACGTTCGCGCACCATTAAATCTGTTTTTTACACAAAATTTAATCCAAGTTCGTTGTTGCAAATTTAAATCCGTTTCTAAAATTGTAAAAAATCGCTAACACACACACAGATAGATGTACTCTTGGCTATCTAACTTTTGCAAATGTCAAGCTATGACGCTAGGATTTAAAGGGAAAGTCAACAATAGATTTACCAACTTAACAAAAAAAAAAAAAACTCAAATCGGAGCAATGGGAGCGCCACACGGTGTTATTCTGCAACAAGGTGGTAGATTGCTTGATGGCGAGCATAATATGTAAATCAATATTGCTTGCAGGAAAGACCGAGTAAACTGCATCTACTAAAGATACACTGTATACACTGTATCTTTAGCATCGCGTACAAAATCTGATCTGCTGTATTAAGTTATTGAGTGATGCCATTTGTCATCGGTTTGACTGTTCCTATTCCAGTTTAAGTGCAATAAGTCCACGATTGACTACAAATTCAAACAACGGCAGACGGTTGAGAAAACCTAAGAGGTCCAGAATGACATTCACTACCTGTTTTACAAATTTAAGGGTGAATATAGCAACATCTATGGAGACGAAAGATACAGAGCTGTGTCGAGATTCATATTTCCTGACAAACTGGTCAGATTGTGGTGAATGATAAAAAAACTTACGGTGCTCGGAAACAATCTCACCGACAGCTTTGATATAACTTCATTAACATCACATTTGAGAAAAGTGTGTGGGACTTCCAAGCTAACACCAAAATTTGCTTCCAAGATTTTCCAAAAGTCTGTGCACCTACTGGCATACGCTAATGACATTGACATCGATCACAGGATGCATCGAACGTTTGCGAGTAATTGAAACAAAAGTGACAAAACTGACTTCAGCTGTGATTGAGACGAAAGCATAACATGTACTATCTATAAGAAGAACAGACTATATAGAAGGATTGAACAGAATACCACACTAGTTAGGGATTTTGTCTACCTCGGCTCCGATATTAACCCTAGTAGTGACTCCTCCGGCAGAGAGCAAATGAAGAGCTACACCTGGCCTTTAGTATTGGGCTTAGAAGGCAATTAAGTAATAAGGTCTTTTATAAGAACCTTGTCGTAGCATTCCTGCTTTACTCGTATAATGCACAAGTATGGATTTTACATCACAAGAACAACGAAGTAGTTAAAGACGTCAGTTTATTCGGTGCGCAGGAGTGTAAGTTGATCTCATCTATCGTTGGGTGCCTAATTGGAGGCAATAGGTTTATTGGTTAAGTCTCTCGGTAACCATCTAAGTAAGTAAGTAAGTGATCGTTCACTTCCTTCACCCGATATTTTTCGAAAAGTGCATGCGTCATTTCCATATCAGAAATGTAAACTCAATGAAATATTTATTTTCCTTTAGTTTCCTTCTTTTTTCGGTTACAAAGGCAAACGTCGAGGTATTTTCAGCTAATTAACCGTCGAATATTCCAAAGTTCTACATAAATAGTTGCATAGAACGACTGCTGCTAACGGTTTCTATTCATTTTTTAATTTGCCAGAAAAACCACTGTGCATTCCATTCCAGGGGAAAATGTTAGTAAGTTTCACCACAGCAAATACAGCCCAACTCAAGCTATTCCGCACGTCACAAATTCATTCATATCCTCCCTGCCATTCGGACCACAATGGTAATGTAACCTTTAACTCTTGACGAAAACGTTAAAAAAAAAAACTAAAAACTCTCGTTAAAAACAAAACTTTGACTCAATTTTAATTCAACAAAAAAAATTCAGCATTCTGCACAAAGTACAAATATAGAAGTATATATCTGCAATCCAAAGTGGGGTGCCAAAAACAAGGCTCCCCAGATATCAGCATTTCCATTTAAGTGAATAGATGTTATCCACGAATGTAGCAGAGTGTTGTCCTAGGACTTTCTCCAGCAAAAACAACTTTTGTATTGTGTTGCAAAAAAAAAAAACAAAAAATACTGATGCAAGCACGTTTATAAAAATTCCTTGCGCCACTCATACATATTCAATTTGATTTCATTCGATATCCATTGTCTCCCACATTCAATTCTTAATATAACTAAAAAAAATAAAATTATACACGTCTCTTTTGCATTATGAAATTGTTTGTGAATTCAATCATAGATACGAGCACGAGCTCTGAGTACGGCTGTATGTATCTGTATTTAATCACGCATACACGTTCCTAGCCGTGCCAGGGATATACGTAAACAACATCACGGTCTTTTTGAGTGGATTTTCAATTTTCATTGTCCGCGAAACAATTTGCTGAATCCAATTATCTATTTTTGGCTGATAACCAACAGAAAAGCAGTGTTGTCCTTGACGTGACAGATTCGATATAATAACATTTACAAATTATTCCAGATGCATCTGACCACACCACATTGCATGGGATGCAGATACGAGTAGAGGGTGTTCTGCTAAACAATTATCAGTTTCATGGTAATAGGTTCCGCTGAAAGAGTGACAATTATTCAGGAGAATGTATTTTCTCAGCTGTTTTCAGCGAACCATTAGTCGTCCTTTTACTGGCAAAACAATTGAAATTTCTAAAAATTCAATCAGAGATATGGTAAACACGCGAAAAGATTTTTGGCTTTTTGAAGGCATAATTGAAAGTTAACCTTTTTGCAGTCTTTTTTGAAACCTACATAGGTTGCATTGGGCCCCACACCCTTGTTGTATCCAACTGTGAGCCATCACTTTGGCATCAACTTTTAACTGCGTTATAATCCGGTGATGATCAGGATATTAAGAAGCCATTGCGGTGGAATACTCCTCTGCTGTCTGTTGTGTGTATATAACAACGTCACGCTGCGTTCTTCAGTCAGTCTTTAAGAAAACTTGTCTTCCAGTAGCATGCAGGTTTCCTTGCTTTTGAATCATTCCCAATGCTTTTAAGTGATGTAGAATTGCTTGTTGAGTTGCTTCCTATCCAATATTGTTTCCAGTTCCTCGTCTTCGCGCACTTTCTGCCTTCCGCAACGCTCCTTTACTTCGACGTCAAAATCACCGTCCTTAAATTTCCGAAACAAGTCACGACAACTTCTTTCAATTAAGGCCGCCCCACCATATGCATCCATAAGTAATCGATGCGCCTCAGCAACGGTTTTCTTTAAATTAAAAAATAAACCAAAAGTTCCCGCAAATAATGCTTATTCAGCTCAAAACTCGACATTTTCGGCTGAAAACGAATATATGTATGATGCTTATAGAAAATCGCTAATATTTCTACGCGGTATTGTTGAAAGATGCCCAAACTTATCATATAACGTTTTACATATGGCACTTTTTACCATAACTTGCTGGTGTAAAAGGGCGGAAACTTATTTTTAGACCTGATGAAGATCTGCTTCTGCTTCGCAAGTTCTACTAGAACAACTATATAAATAGATATCAAAGAGATGAATACAGAGTTAAGAATGGAACCTAATACGAGTAGTAGAGGGACTGTCAGGGCTGACAATTTCGAAGGAGTACATGTGCAGACGGTTTAATGTGAAGACGAATAAAATCATCCATTCAGAACGAACAATGATTGACAGCAACTTCGTACACCCGACCAAGTTATTGGATAGTGATATCTGAACCAAGCATCAATGAGCCAGCAGAATTAGACGGACTATCTTCCGAATCATTTCAAGCTGCGAGGATTGATTTGGTAAGCAGCATATACCAACTCATCTGTAAAATGGATCTTTGTTGGGGTTCCTTATATACTGCGCTAGCTATAGAAGAATCCACCTTTTTAACATCGCCTCCAAATTTTATCTACTTCATTACTTATATGAACAATCCCATAGGCCCTTTTTAGTGTGGCTGTATGACTGTTTACCTGTCTACCAGATTTTCGCCTGTCTAACTCTGTACTTATACAAAGACCTTCATCTCTGTATCTTCATACTGCAATTTTGACATTCTGGACCGACAACACCCGAAGGATAGCATGTTCGTATCCCAGTTCGTGAATGAGTCTACGCGAATATCTGACGTTGATACGAGTAGTTATGCGTCAAAAATCTGGACTTGCTTTTAAATTCTCACCCTAACAAGTATACCGTTGATGTACTCTCCCCTCCCCTCTAGACTCGCTAGACCACTGTGCCATATCAGCTAATTTCACACTTCAGGCAAAAAAATTCTAAAATATACTTATGGGGATTGAAGAAAGGCAATTGGAGCGGGCTTAGCAGGTTCTTTCCAAAGTTTAACTGGTAATTATGCTTTCTCGATATAGATGTTAATAAGCCCTGCTGATCCGATCACAAATCTTATCCTCTTTAGAGTAAGATTCTTTCCCGTAAAGAAGCTCCAGGGCCAATAGAACTGTTGTTTTTCTTTTGGTATAAGACAGAAGAAAATCGAAAAATGATCAAATGAGCCAGTAATGGCTGCTACGCATATTTTTATCATGTGAAATTTGAAAACGACCAAAATCTGAGGTAAAAAGTGCTACGAATTTGCATTCGACGAATTTAATAGAAACTCTGCCTCATTCTCTACATATCCCAACGCTGAATTATAATGGCATTCCAGTTGTCAGTCCTTTGGTTAAGGCCGATATACTTGCTACTTGTTAAGGCCGTCGGATCTGCAATGGGAGAGAGTCCACTTTCCTACTCGTGAAGATGCAAGAGTACTTAACGATCCTAACATACACAATTCCGATTCAGCTGGTATATTGTACTTTTTCTGGAGACATGTTATTCTACGCTGGCGAAACCAAGCATTTCACAAGTACATAGATGCAAAACAGGGTTGGTTCAGCCCGTCCCTAAAAAAGAAGGCGAATCTTCTTTCTCCTCCCACATATTCATTGATAAACCGTCAGCTCATAAAATATTTCGAGACACGAAAACTTCTCAATGACTGGCAGTACGATTTTCATAGCAACAGGTCCACTACTAAGTCGATGGTTTGTCTCACCGAAAGCAGAATAAACCAATCTAGCAAAAGCAAGATAGCTGAATTTTGATATTTCAGTGGCAGTTCACAGAATTTGGCATCAAGCTTTTTTTTCGAAAATGCGTGCATTTGGGATCGACGAATCTGATTAGAAATAACTTTTCGGAACGTTAAATTTAAGCCGTTTTAGATGGTATCAAGCCTCATATCCATAAAATAAATGGATGTGGCTCTAGCTCCGTTCTATCTCTGACACACTTTTCAACTTTTGTAAACTATCTCTAACACTGGTTTGCAAAAAAAACTAACTACTTATTGTTAAGAACAATTATAATAGATTTGATGCTATTGAGCCGAAATATGCAATAGTATGACAAAATATGTATCAAGTATACTTTTTATTAAATGAATTTGTTCTTTTTTTTAATAAAATGCTATTTTTTGCTAACAAATTATAGTCGAACATTAATGATAGCCATAAAATTTACAAAAAGAAAAGCATTAAAATCATCAAAACTAAATGAGGAAAATGCTGCTTTTCACTTTCCATATTTGAAAGCGTACAAACCAAAAACTGCTGCGTTGGATCAATTGACATTTTTTACAAGCAAGCCTTTCTACATCAGCTCTCAAATTATATAACGATTATATGAAAAATACAATTAAGTCCTCTGTTGGAAAAAAAACGAAATGACGTTCCGAACAACCCAATAGCTTCTTGTATAATAATAGCATTTCACTTTGTAGTTTTCATTCTGTTCATATTTTCCATTGGAGTTTCGTGGACTTTTGCCAATTTCCGTTCAATCGTCTCTAAATCTATCAGAGGAGCCTCTGCCACGGTGCCATTGGAGTCCTACGATTCTGAATATCTGCCTTAGGGCTCGTCTCCTTTCTCTGGTCGTAAAGGATCTCTTTTTAATTCGTCTCTATGTGCAACATGTCTGGAAGAAACCTTTCACCATGTACATCTGATACTGTACCAAGATACTCGGGAAAGAAATTTAAGTGCAAGTCCAAAAAGTGAATTTAAAAGGACATGTGGCATTTCAGAGCTGTATAAACAGAAAGACAATTTCGGGCAATTGTCTGGTAGTTGCTAGCTTTTTTGTTTCCAAGAAAACTATGAAATACTTCTTCAAAAACGGTCCATGTTCTTTTTTCTGTTTTATTTAATAAAATTTGTGTTTAACATAGAGTCTCGTATATGCGGGCCGACAAACACTCGTATTCCTTCTTTCAATTTTGCGTCGCTGATTCGGGGAAAATTAGTTTTAAAATATCGACAGCCTTGTCAAACCTCGTTCATTGCCTTTGGAAAGTTATTGATTGCACCCAGCTTTATATGGAGTGAGGGTAGAAAATCTTTTTCACCTTCAGATGCATTTTTGACGCCAGGAGTTGAATTTGCTCTTCTTGGCCGGTTTTTTTTTTACTACGTGGTGTTTAGCCCTTGCGCGACTGTCCAACCAACAAAACTTGGTATATACTCCTTGCAGTCTGGTTATTATTCATACAACTTTTAAATCAGCACAAATGTTGCAAAAGTAACTTCATGTTTACTTAGGTTTCTTACATGTTTGTTGCATGTGCGCTGGGGGCTAATTTATTGTAATTGTGAAGCAAAACAGTTTTTAAACTGATTTTGGACGAGTCACGAAGCCATTCCTCAGATCTTTCAAGCAAAGCCAACTGTCATAGATGTACTTCAGCATTATTAGGTTGCGTTAGGTTAGGTAAGAGTGGTTGTTGGAAAGACCAACCCACTTAGGACTACTGGTCCATTGTGATGCCACGTGGATCTGCGATCCCATTACTCTTGGAACCAATTTGAGTTTAATAAGAAGTGTAGGAGACTGTAAACCTGATCGCTTAAGTCATTGTAGAAAAAAGTTCCTAAATGGAGTTTCCTTCTTTGGGGCAGAGCTGGGCATGTAGAGAGTATGTGTATTTGCCCCCTCCTTCTCCTCATCCAAGCAGCTTCTGCAGAAATCATTTGTAAGAAGGTCAAGCGTTCTGGCAAGGTAGCGCCCAGTGATAGCGTTGAGGTATTTCCTGTTTTGAAAGATAATATCATAGAGCAAACTATAGCTTTGACCAGATCAGTTTGGTCGCTCGACATGCTGATCCAACAGTCCACCTAAGTTCTGATCCTTTGTTAGCATCCAGCTTCAATACTAGTTTTGCACGTAGCGGTGGGTATACCTACCTTTTCCGGTAGAAAAAGTAGAGTGATTCCAATCTAGTCAAATTTGTCGGCCTTAGGATTTCCTGGAATGTCTCTGGGCACCTGCATCCAACATAGGTGAAAGTTGAACTGCTCTGTCATCTCCCAAAGAGATGATCGGCAGTCAAAGACGGAATTTAGTGAGACTGAGTCCATGGATTTGATAGCGGCCTGACTATCCGAAAAGATACGGATACCTCTTGCAGATACCACGTTTTTCTTCAGCCAGGACAGTACTTCTTTACTCGCCAAAATTTCCGCTTGAAATACGCTACAGTGATTTGGAAGACGGAAGGAGAGAAAACACTGCCACCGACTCCCCTATCAGTCTTTAGTCCATCTGCATAGAAGTGAATTTACTTATCTTTCATGAAAGCATCGTCCTCCCAGAAGGATCTAGAGGCGAGAGGTTTTTGTCACACCAAAGTTCGGATATAGTGTAATCGATGTTGTCTGTGAGGATTCAAGGTATAGAATATTAGCGTGGCCAAATAAATTATTTGTGCACTGTGTAATCGCTTTAAGGCGAATAGCTGCGGTCGCAGCTACTTGCCTACTGAAGATATCGAGGAGTGTCACGTGAAACAGAATATCCAGTGCCTCAGAGGGAGTACAGCGTAGGGCTCCACTTATGCATAGACATGCTGTTCTTTGAACTCTGCTTAGTTTGATACAGTTAACTGCATTGTCTAAGGCCGTCCACTAGACAACCACCCCGTAGGCGAGTATAGATCTAATATCCGAGACGTATAGCCAGGATGATGCCCGCATTTGATCTCAATCGAGTTTTTGCAAGAGACTAAAGCAACTGTAGCCTTGACTCTTTCTTGAATGTTAGGTTTCCAGTTTAGTTTCATGTCAAAAATGAGACCCAGGTATTTTACTGCATCGGAGAAGACTAAACTGGTACCGTTTATTGAGGGAGAGTCTACGATTGTAGTTCTATATTTTCTGGAAAAGAGAACAAGATCGGTTTTATGGGGGTGTACTCCCAATCCACAGTGATCCTCCCAACGGATTAATCTGTTGAGATTTACCCGAAGAATTTCTTTAATGGTATTAAGATGCTTACCTGAGACGGCCATAGCAACGTTATCCGCATAGGCAATCACTTTGCTACCAGTTCACTAACCACTAAGTTCCAGAGAAAGGGTGAAAGGACGCCGCTTAGCTCAGTCATGATTGCGGATGTGTTGACGTTGTTAAAAGCATCTTCTATGTGCAGGAAAGCGACCATTGTGTACTCTCTTAATTGTACGGATCGCTCGATGTTGCTAGTCAGTGAATGTAGAGTCGTTTCCACCGGCTTTTCTTTACAGTAGACAAGTTGAGCGGTTGACCAAAGTCGTGGATCAATTTTAGATCACATATGGGTAGCAATTAGTCGTTCGAGAATTTTCAGAAGGAAATATGATAGACTTATAGGTCCGAGGTCCTTTGGGATAACATGAGAACATTTTTCGGCTTTGGGAATGAAAACTACATTAAGATCTCTCCATGGCAAGGGAATGTGGATCGTTTCTATGCAGCTCCTCATGATATTTTCTAGCGTTGACGGGATAATATCTGAGACCCTTTGTAATTCAGTACGTATTTAATCGTCCGAAACAGCAAACTCGTAGCTGCCAAAGCAGCCTGTCTCTTGTAATCAGACCGTGAATTTTAGTCAGGGTTACAGTAGTCCTATTATGGTTGCTACTGGCAGCAAATAGGGAGACACCTGGAAAGTGGGTGTCCATTAGCAGGTTGAGTGATTCGTCATTTGAGGTTGTCCAAGAGCTATTGGTTTTTTTTTTTAAACAGCTAGGCATCATAGGATTTGTAGAGAGGATTTTTCTTAGTCGCGATGCCTCAAAGGTTTCTGTTATTTTGTCAGAGAATTACGTCCAGGATTGTCGCCTTACCTTCCTCAGTCCTTTTTATACATTTTGAGGGATTCCTTCCGATGATGAGGCCAGGGTTTAGGCTTCCAGCTTGCAATACCATCATGGTCGTGCCCAAAATATACAGATGCTGGCCAGTAGGTGCCTCGGCAGTCTTCAGTCTGGCAACGGTGAAGTCGGGGTCGTTGAGGCTAGGAAGTAGAAATGCATTAAGGCTACGTTGCACTAATATACAAGTTCTAATTTTACCTTTGTCCCTTGTATAGAGCGGATCGTGTACAAGTGGCCCAAGTCCAGGAACCACGCCTTTTACAATCTATTGGATTAGGATGATGTCTCCTGCGTTTCTGGATAGGGTTGCTGAGACTTTTTTTGGAGTAATGGAGATTAATCTGGAGAAACCGTATCATCATTACCACAATCTATCAGAGGAGAATCCGCCACGGTGCTGTTGGAGTCCTCCGATTCTGAACATTTGTCTAAGGGCTTGTCTCCATCCTCTGGTCGTAAAGGATCTCTTTTTAATTCGTCGTCGGTTTCCATTTTCGAAAGTGTGTCAGGGGAGGAGGCCGACGGCTTAATTGTCGCCTCAGAGAAATTGGAGTCGTGGCTATACATTTTAGGAAAGCACATGGGCTCTTCAAGATCTGAGGCGAAATTTGCTAATTCGGTTAAATGAGGAGGAATTTGCTTATCAGCATCCAGCTTATCCTTTTTATAAACTCTTAAGTGTATTGACTCGATGCCGAACCAAATCCGCTAGAGGTTTAAGGGATTCCTTTTTGATCACAATTAACGCGCATGTATTAGGGGCGCTTAATTCTTCAAGTTTCGCGACTTTCTAGTTAGGAGACGGAATGGTCTTGTTTTCGAGCCTGATGATCTCCAGACTGCTTTTTGTGGAGGAGGGTTCGGATGGGATCCAGGTGCGGGTTCTAGTCTACCTATGGCTTCAGTATTAAGATCGAGATAACTTTGATCGGCACAAGAGATAAGTTAGACGTGGCCTTGGTTCCAGCAAGCGTCGCCTGTGATGGGTGGTGGTCCGGGGTTTTCCAGCATAATGGCCAAGAAATTGCTCGAAAGCCTTAGCTTGACCAACTGCCGCCGTTCAGATGTTATCGATCCAACTGTGTCGTTTCTGTCGATTGCCGCGACCATTATAGGATCCTTTAAGACTTCGTTAAAAGACATCAGAGATGTGGTGTTGGAAGGTCCAGGGGAAGTTTTAGTGTTTTTGGACCTTTTGGGGGAACCGGTGCGGTTTCGTACAACGATGTCTGGCGCTTGAAGCAGTTCTTTAGCGTTTTGTGAGCAGTAGCTAATCTGTTCTTGGTCTTTATGTCCGCAGTTATCTTAGCCTCTGGAATGGATCCGAAGGTTTTGATAATGAGTAAAGCACTTCGTCGTCTGATATAGAGCACCTTGGATGGGGTTTGCGACGCAGCTGAGCCCCTGTTTCCTCCCTTGAGGGAGGAATTTTAGTAGCAGGGGTGGAGGAAGTGATAGAATCATTTCTTGTCACAGTCTTACCACTATTTGAAGGTTTGGTTTTTGGCTCGCTACGTTTGCCTTTAGAGGATGGTACACAATGCCACAGTGTTACCTCCGCTCGGCAATACACGAGCCTTGCCGGTAGTCGGTGCAGTCACCGTTATACTAAGCGATATTTTAATGTAGTACTGTAGTACTGGTCTGGGGTTTTTTGTTCTTTTTTTTAGAAAACATCCATTAATAACCCACGAGTAGCGCAGAAAGGATGATACATCTGCTGTATACAGAAAATGCTATCTAATCCGGAGGTCGCCAGGTATCCGGATACTCCGTTCACGACTGAGCTGTTTTTGGAGATGCTGGGCCCTCAGCCAGGCTGATCCTCGGCACGGGTTCGAACATAAAATAAAGAAGTTTTCGATTGACTATGTAGATAAAGAGCGTTTGCATCATCCCAAGTTTCGGTATCCTTGCTAAATAAAGTGGCACCACCAAGGCATTTCATGGTAAAAAAGGATTTCAACAAGTACGAGTACATTGAGGTGGTTTCTTCAACATCATGCTTGAATGAACTCAACGAAACAAACAGGCAAATACAATAAGCGCAATATTGAAAAAGTCTGCTAGCTAGCCAGATTGAGGTGGCAAAGACTTTGTCTGTTTGGGCTACGCTATAAACAATGACACCACTGTAGGGATTAGGACAAGAATTACTCTTCCCAATTGTTGATTCTTTGGGCTAAGAAGGCAACCGACAAATAGGCAATTCTAACTTATAACGAAGAATGCTCTACATAGGACCCTTCCCATTATAAAAATTGGAGAGGAAAATGTAACAGAGCGACATCGACCAGGTCAGAAGGGCTAGAATTCATCGTCTCCTATGGCTAGGACATGGAGGGACAATGCGCTAAAAGCGGAGCTTATCATAGGTGGCGCGCTCAAATGAAGAAGAACTTTAGTCAATTTGATATGGAAGTAAAGGCGATTACAAAAATATCGCGCAAAATAAATAGAGCTGTTGAGGTCCAGGTCTTCCCCAGTCTATAACACCTAAATTAAAAAGCTAAATCATTGAATGAAGGTAAATTATTAATGCGGTGGCATTCTGTGTTTCGTAAATCATGGCTCAAAAACCATTATGTATATTTTTAAATTCTCTGAACGTAGTGCTATTCGATTTGTATTAAATTGCGCAGGTAAGAAGTCATGTTTACGAAAACCTGCGATTGAAAGGTGGTTATAAAAAACCACACTGGAGAAACCGCTTAAGAGGTAGGAGCCGAAAAATGATCAGAATCGAGATAATTGGAATAAGCTCAAGTGTTTTGAAATTACATATTAAAAATAGTTTTAACCACGTTCGTAAACCAGATTATTGCTTAGATTGCTGCTTATAAGAACAACTGGAGGACTACAGGGGTTGAACTCTACGATGGTTGATTAATCAATAGAACTTGACTCATCCTTTGATTTAGACGAAGGTTGACGATACCACAAAAACACGCCGTATTCTGTAAGTGTTATAAGTTGTGTAGTCGTCAAGCGAAACCACTTCGTCGTGCAACTTTGGAGCAAACCTGGATTCGGAATTCGGATTCCTTTAGCTAAGCCCACGTTACTGTCAGCCCGTAATCTTCTCCTCCGCTCTTCTTCGATGTAGAGAGAGCAATAGATTACTGAAAGCGCTTTTCTGTCAAAATTACTAAGCCCCATGATAAAGCCCATGCTTCTGTGCTATAGAGGAGGACTGAGACGAGCAATGTTTATAGAGCGATAATTGGTTGTCCGAGAGAGGGCTTAATTACTTAATTGTCTTGACCTCTAAGGTGGTGCTTAACTGCAAGGCCTAGGTTGACAAAGTCTTAACATTTCGTACAAATGACAGCATGTTCATCATTTTTGCCAGAATCAGCTGCCGAAAATGTCCGTGTCTCATAAAGGCAAGTAGTTATGCAAATTTTTTAAAAATTATTCCTCTGACGGTGGCTTGCGAGTTACGCACAATGTTCTCAATTGCGACGAAAGAATAAGCATGGCATTGGATTGCCTTGTTGCAAGACTTTTCTGATATCAAAAGTCTCAGTAAAATTGTTGCTGACTCTCACGGAGCTATCTGCTCGTTCCATGCTCATCCTGCAGAGTCAGGAGGCTTTATCAAAGATGCCAAAGCCGGACATGGTTTTGTAAAAATTTTGCCGGTATACGCCTTGAAATTGTGGCCTTAAGTGGTGGGTATTGATCTGCTGTTGCTTACAAATCTGTCCGATTGTTAACTTTTTAAGCTTGAAGCCACATATGGCATACGACTATTCTAACTTCTTCGAGCTCGTCCATCATTGCTCAGTTTGTATGATTCGTTTAGCCTGATAGAATGTTGATGGTCTCCACTGTTTAAACGTCCGCGGAAATGGATTTCAGCGCCGACTGTGAATATACCATTTGATGTCTTCTTTGTCAATGCGGGTACGTAGGTTCGAACTTTTTTGATCCTACAATTTTTTTTTTGCCTTCTGGTAAAATTTCCGAACCACTTTTATGCTATAACATCCCTCAATTTCCTCCTCCATTTGGTACTTGCTTGCCTTTTTTTCTTCCTTCTGTGAACCTGTGATCATCATTACTTCTTTTTATAGTTCGCGAATAGCTATAATTCTTCTTTGCAGCGTCGATTTACATATATGCTTTCTGTTACTCCGCATGAGGTATACCGCATTCGTCGATCGTCAAACTGCTGGTTTCACGATCGGGTGATCAGAGGCGGTGTCTCTTGCCTTGTCAAATGTTGCCGGCGCAAAATATCGAGCTAGGTTAAGAGAGACACTCAATCGTGGTTTCTTACGATTTCAGTCTTCCGTTGTCAAGTCTCCCCAATGATGTTTCTTTTTCTGAGCGGTATTAGATACATCGGTATTCAGACCTTCGCTATCTTGATAGTGTTCTCAGTCAATGTTGGCCGCTCAGAATGTTCGAACATCTAGAATCGCACCTTACGTCGATTGCAATATTATCAATCTGGTTCGTTGTACATTGATCAGGAGGCCGTCATGTCGCCTTTCAAATACAGAAGTGCGGAAAACGCGTACTCATTATGATGACATTTCGCCCCGAAGCGAAGTCGATAAGCCTGAATCCTTTTTCGGAGGTTGTGTGGTGCAGGCTATTAGTTCCGACTTTGCTACCAAAGATATCCTCCTTTCATAGCTTTGTGTTAAAACCGCCTACGATGACCTTAACATCATGCTCAGGATACTGAGCATAAGTCTTGCCGAGGACAAAAATCTTTTTCCTCCTTTAGAGTGTGCATATTATCGTGATGATGGCGAATTTAAAGGCTAAAAAATACAGATTTTCAGGAGGTAGCACTGTAGATTCGTTTAATTTAGTAATATGTTTGCCAATTTTAAAACTGCCAACTATTGTATTTGTATTCACTGAATAACTATTCGAACTTAAGGAAAAGTTCTCGAGAAATTATTTTAAAATGAAAAACAACAAAATAAAACAAAAATACTAATCACCCAAAAACTTATCATAATTTATGTCTTTTTCAATTATCACACGCACCCTGTGCTGATAGAAAAATCATATTATGGAAAACTACGAGTTTAACTTTGCTTTGGATAGCCCCGATAGCCCGATCGAATTGTGGCAACAAAACGAATGTCCTCCGGGCAATATGGGCCAACTTTTATTCAGAACGTGACTCTATTCGCATTTTATGATTATGTGGCTCTTTGCTACATGCCACAAGTTTATCTTGAATTTACAATATAAAATCTAGCTCAGCAGTGTTTTTTTCTATCATAATTTTTATTTATTTTGTTTTTAATTTTAAATTGTAATTTTTACAACACGTAACTAAGGGTAAATAAAATTCAATAAATGATCTCCACGAACGCATTGCCTGCGGCAACAATTTTATTCAATTATTATTATTGGAAGTCACAATTTTCGTTTAAAATGTTCTTTGAATGAATTGTGGCATTTCTGCATTCATAGATGCATAAAAGATACATACGAGTACTAATTAGCTTGTTATGGCGATGGTTTAAGGGCGAAAAAAGAAATCAATTTCAAATGGAATTTCCCGTTTCGTGTTTTGAGTTTGCTGGAACAATCCCATAAAACAGAGCGCAGATACATTTTATTTTTTTTTTGTATTTACTCGTCGGGAAGGGAAAACGTGGGGATGTAAAACGTGGATATATCTACCATATGCTTTATTTTAAGGCATCTTTACCAATGATAGGGAATAACACTAATTATTATGAGAAACAAAATTGGAAATTGGATTCAATGGCAAAATTGAGATATTATTGCTATTACTCGTATCATTAAGCGCATATAAACACTGAAAGGAATAGATCTAGGTTAATAATTTGTCGTAGGCTTTTTCCCGAACCTTGTCACTTTCACTCGTTCTCTTGTCAATGTAAAAGTAGAAAAGTTACCACTTTTGTGTATCCGTTGAAACAGGTATACCATATCCACGGATAATCTAGAAAGAAACCTACTTAGTCTTCAAGGCCTTCAATACACCCAAGAGAAGATTTTCGTGAATATGTCAACTGGAGTATTTTTAAATATCTGTAGGCAGGCTTTTGGGACAGAATAAAGAAGCCCTCGTTTGGAATAGGCTATTCTATGAAAAGACGTTTAAATAACATAGAGAGTTGAGAGTTATCAGAATTTCCAGAGTAATGATTGAATATGCTTAGGAGAATGCAGATGGTAAGGGATGTCTTTTTGCTAGCCTTGCCTTGTAGGTCAGCCAATTCTCGAGTATTGCTACGAGCTATGACTCCTTTGACCTGTTCTTTGGCTTTCCGACTCGAAAACTCGCATACTCCACTGCTTTGCGGCTGGTTATTAGGGCAGTCTCAATTTTGCGGTCAGCTTGTTTCCAGACCGGGAGACTCCACCCAATCCCTGATTCTCGTTACAGTCTTATTTGTGGATTCTGTCTCATGGATGTGCTTCAATACAGTGATCACGACGATGTCTTCAACGAATGCGATAATCCTCACTCCTACGGGCAATGTTTGTCGTAGAGATCCATCATACATATATTATGTTCTGAAGGAACATTATACATATACAGGTATAACGCAATCGTCAGTATGATACTTAAGCCTTCTTTTGCTTAAGTATTCTCCGAACATTTATTGCAGGTAGAATGGTGTTTCAATTCTGGCCAAGTATCACTTTATGTACGGCTAGCTTGCTAAGTTAACACAGCATTCCTAACATCAAGCGTTATTACTGCACAATACTTCCACATCAATCATCTTCACTTTTCCTCGTGTTTCCATTGGGTGGGAAAGACTGCTTCTTCTTGGCACCCTTGCATCGTTGCTATGAAGGTGTCTGGCCTCACTTTTGCAACCGCATTGACTGAACTACTCGGGATGTCATCCGGTTTAGGCGCTTTGTGCTCCATGCTGTTATTTCTCGCGGTGGAGCACATAATAATATCGTTTTTAGCATTTCCAGGCAGGCTAATTGAGAAGACTTGTTGCTTCTTTATTACTACTTCAATTTTTCTTTAATAGCCCTTTCCAGTTAGTCTCTCGCCAATTTCAAGGTGGTTATTCGTTTCTGGAAGTCTGTTCGGCCTCGGATATCTAGGATCAGGGTTGTGCTTAGGGTACTTTGCTCTATGCCATTTTATCTCGTCATTTCACTACTGGATCTGAGCATTACTGCCACGCACGCTGTGGCAATGACCTGAATCAACTGATGCGAAATTATGTCCGCGAATTCAATGGTCACAATTTCCGCAGACGTATCTTTCTCAAAGAGCGTGTCTTTCTACTTCTGTTCTGTTTGAGTGGGATTCTGTCTTTGACCCTCATCGCGCCGTGGTGGTCGCTCTATGTTAAATATGGTCTTCGCTGAATGAGCATTTAGTTTTCCTCAGGAGTGAGTTACTCACGAATATGATGTTTACGTTTTCTGTTGTCTGTTCTACACCAAAAGTACTAGTATAGTGCATCCTTTGGCCTTCTTGTGACCTTCCTCTCCACATTTTCTACCCCGCTTCAATCGGTCATATTCTTTCTGAGTTTTATGTTTTATGTACAAGAATACGGCAGTATATGGTATATCTCCCCTTCTTGTGAAGAGGTCTTCTTCCTCGCTGGAAAAACCACTGCGTAAGCTTTTCCATCAATCGTATTCTTTAGAACTCTTTCCGAGCAGATGGAAAACAGCATTTGTCCAACCCGTCCCTAAAAAGCCGAATCTTCTTCTCTCTCCTCCTACAGACCCATGGCACTTACGTCCCTTCTCTCCAAGGCCAACAACTCATGAAATATCTCGAAACACGAAAACTTCTGAATGACCGGCAATATGGTTTTCGTAGCAACAGGTTCACTGGTGACTCACCGAAAAGTGGAACCAAAGCGTACATCAATCTGGCGAAAGCAAGACAGTTGCACTTGATATTTCTCAGGCATTTGAGTTTGGCATCAGGCTCTTTTGTCGAAAATGCGTTCTTTTGGGATCGATGACTCTCTTCTTCAATGGATTAGAAATTGCCTTTCAGAACGTTCAATTCAAGTTGTGTTGGACGGTTTCAAGTCAGATATTCTCAAAATAAATGCTGGTGTGTCCGAGGGCTCCGTTCTGTCTCCGACACTCTTTTTAATTTTCTTTAATGATCTCTTGTCTGCTACTTCTAACCCAATATACGAAAGTTATCTGAAAAGTTTACGACTGAATAATGATACAAGACATTTTTTTTTAATTTTTTTTTTATTTTTCTACATAGTCTCCTTGTAACTCTACACACTTCTCCCAGCGATGCTCCCATCTCTCTAACCCGTCACCCGTCCGTAATTGTCTCCTCATTTGATGAAAATCTCTGTCCTCCGGTCGCAGTTTTTAGATGCGGCAACAAAAAGAAGTCGCTTGGGGCTAGATCTGGTGAATAAGGCGGATGGTCAAGCAGTCCAAACCGTAATTCATGGATTTTCGCCATGGCACCCGCTGAGATGTCAGACGGCGCGTTGTCTTGGTGAACCTGAATTTTCTTTTTCTGCAAATGTGGCCGCTTTTCCGCAATTTCTGCCTTCAGCTTGGCAAGTAATGATGCGTAGTATGTTTCTGTAATGGTAATCGATTAAGATAACTCCTTTACTATCCCAAAAAACAGTCGCCACCACTTTCCCAGCCGAAAAAACAGTTTTTGCTTTTTTTGGAGCCGGCTCGCCCTTTGCAGTCCACTGTTTTGACTGAATTTTTGTTTCGGACGTATGGTGTATCCAAGTTTCATCTACAGTAATTAATCGGCTCCAAAACTCGGATTTAATGCGCCTAAATTGCGCCAACAGAGCTTTGCAAAAGCTTTCTCGTGCTTAAATCTTGATTTAATATGTAACAACCACGTTCTTTGGACATTTTCATAACCTCCACTATCTCTCTCACTTTAATTCTGCGGTCGTCTAACACCATTTGGTTAACATTTAGCAATGTTATCGTCAGTGGTTGCAGTTTTTGGACGTCCCGAACCTTCATCATCTCCCAAGCTCTTACGGCCACGTTTAAATTCAGCTGCCCAAAATTTCACTGTGGTAAATCATGGTGCAGAGTCCCCATATACAGAGTCCAACTCATTTTTGATTTGCGTAAGAATTTAATAACAGCTCGATACTCAAGTTTTTCCATTTTTACAAAAAAACACTCACATCGACTCACTCAAACGACTGTGAATTAAAAACTGCGCGTCCAAAATGTTTGAAACTTTCAACGTATGCTAAGCTCATTAAATTCCGACATTAACAGCATAGCCAATTAGGGAACTATCATCCGAGTGGAATTTAATGCTTCCAAAACTCAATGCTGTCTGATGTCATTAAAGCGAAATTCAAATACAGATGTTATCCATGAATGGCACTTGCACCGTCGAAACCGATAAACTTTCCATTCTCGGTATGTGTGTCAGTGACAACTTACGTTGGAATGACCACATATTCGATGTCGTCACAAATGCTGCGATATGTCTAGCGATGTAAGAAATATTTTACCCCTTCTGATCTGCCCAAAATTGGAGTACAATGCCCACATCTGGTCAGATGCTCCTAAAACATCTCTGCACCTGCTAGATAGGATTCAAAACCGTGCGATAAAACTAATTGGTGATACTAATATCAGTCAATCAATTGACACCCTCGAACTTTGTCTCATTTTGTTTTATCCCTATTTCCACCACCAGTGCTCCATTGAAATCGTCAGTAGCATTCCGTCCATTCAAACTTTCAACCGTAACACCCGTCTCGCTATGAATGCTCATCAGTATACCCTCAAGCCCATTTTCGGACGTACTTTAAAATATCGTGATTCTCGTCTAAGCCGTACAACTCGCTTATGGAATGCCCTGCCGATCTCTGTGTTTCCTCGTCGTTATATCTTACATACATTTAAAAACAATGTACATCGGTACCTGTCTTTTCTTCCTCCCTAAATTTCCTTCGCCCGCGCTGTGTACGAACATTTTAAGGGTACAACCCCTTGAGCGCGCGGTGATTATAAAAAGAAAAAAGAAAAAAAGATGACTGTTTTCTGAAGAATACAGCCATTGAACTCATGTGGTAATTATCAAACAAATTGTGAGTTGTCTGTGAATTCCTTAGCACTGATTATTTCCTTAATTACTTAGTCAATGAGCATGGAATCCTATATGAAGGAAATACAACCTCAATGGAAACAAAATCTGAGAACGAGAAGATGTTGGTCAGTACCCATCAAAGTCGAATAAAGCATTACCAAAGTCGCATCTATTCGCGAGTATAGTCATATTTTGGCAGTTACAATGGATAATCAACTCTTTCGGTGACATCCATAGACCAACATTTGCTGCATAATACATCACGTCGAATTTCTTATCGTCCATCAACGTCCAACGTTGACAGATTTGCAAACTTCGATTTCACACTTAAATTGACTAATTTCCGAATCGAAATTGCAAGTGTTGCAAGCGTAGGCATAGGCAAGGCATGGGCAAGGCATAGTAACATATACATCTATAGACAAATACGTATGCAATCCACCGGTTATGGATACACATGCCATACTATGTATATAAAGCTACGTTCATCATCAGAGTGATAATTATTTTCTACGACAAATCCAAAGTTTTCTTGCTCTAACTCTGTGAATTTATTAACCCGTAGGTTATCCGAAAGCAGACACAATTACTCCGGCTGTCAACAGTTTGTCATTAGATAATCTCAGACCCACATTTGATAATAATTATTGGAAAACTCATTTATGTAAAATCAATATCTATCTGCAATCTACCACAACCATACCCTGAGTTGCGCACGACAGACCGTAGGCAGACCGTACTGGCACTAGTAATTTGATAAATTACTTTTTAATCCAATTGATGGTGTAAGTTGATTAGTTTAGTGGAGCAATTCCAACTTCACTTCGAAGTATCTACTGCAATAATTGATGAGCTAAAGTTGTATATTTTTTTTTTAATTTTTTTTTTCTTCTTGCTCTGCTTGTTCTATCTGACCGAGGAGTTGGTGGGATAATCGGTCCATTGCAAACTTTTTATCCGTAAATAAGTTATCATAAACTCTCTCCATTTGTTTTCTTCCTTTTACTTCGTATCTGTGTTTTGTGTGAACAATCTAACTTTTATTTTATTTTTTCTTTCCAGGTGAGTTGGTCAGTTAGTATCTATTTTTGTAGTGAAATACGATTTATTTCACTTTCCTGTCGTAAGTACCTGCGAGTATATATTTGTGTAATAGAAAACTATCTGGAAATGCTTAGCTGTAGGAAATTTTGTAGAATTGAGATTCGTAATCCATTAAAAGAAAAAAATTGCAGATACAATGGGTTTCGAGTTGTATTTTAGTTGAGAGTTCACTTAGTTTATTTATTTCTTTGTAGGATGTACATAAGTGATACTTTAACATAATATATAGTAGTGTAACAGATTTACCGTTATTTACTCTAAAATTGGGTAAGATTAGACTATCATGGTGGAGCAAAAGTAATGTTATAATGTGAATGTGCCATAATTTTTGCAAATGGCGTCAGGTGTCATTGCGCTTTGACATTTATGTCGTAGAGAGATACATAATTAATAGACAACAAGCAATGGAGCGATACACACCTGAAGAACGCGGAATTACTTTTATTGATTATTTGACCAATTTCCGGTCTGTTGTTTAGCGCAGTGTGAATTTCGTCGTTCTGCACCATGTGCGCGAACAATTAAGCCTTTGGCTCAGCGTCTCGTGCAAACTAGGTCCACTAGAGATGTCCGAAGACGTGGTCGATCCCGTACTGCTTGTTTGACCGAGAATATCACTGATATGGCGGAGGGCGTCCGAGAGAGTCCACAACCATCGACGAGATAACGATGCACACAATTTGGCATCAACAGACGTTCGTTGCGTCGAATTTTAGTGAAAAACCTGAAGATGTGCTGCATGCTGACCGTCAAGTGAGGTTAACTTACTTCCATGCATTATTAAACCCGGTGCAAGAAGAGGATGAATTCGTGTCCAAAATTATAATGAGCAACGAAGCCCATTTCTATTTAGGGGCATTGCATCCCCTCAAAGTGACTATTTGGTGCGGTATTTGCAGTGAAAAAGTGATTGGTGCTTTTTTTTGAGAACGCCGACGCACAGTGTAACGAATTGCTGATTTAGCTTGTTTTAATTAAGAAAATGACATGCACAAAATTAAACAAAAACCGGTTTCTCTCAGAGAATAAACCTCCTACGTAATGACTGTGCATTTTTTTTTGTTGTAGCCTAATGCAACAAAAAAAAATTCATCTCAAACTTCGAATTGTGTATAATTTTTTTTACAAGAAGGTCAATTTGAAGAGCAAGTGTTTATATCGTATTTAATTGGTTCGCGTACATTTTATAGCTTTTTTTTTGTTTTTTCTCAATAAGTAAACAGTCAATTGATATAAAAGTAAGTTTTTCTTAAATAATTAGAGATTTTGTTTAATATCAGTGGTAAATGAAAGTAAAATTTATAGATAAAATATGTGTTTTTTGTATTCATTAGACGAAAAATATAGTTGTTCAGTGTTGTTCAAGTTGGAGACCATGTTTGTTCTAAAGCTTTGCATATGCACTACTAATATGTGTTTCAACTTCTTGCGCACAGGTGCGACATTCATACTAAATTTTTCGTTTTTTAGGATGCAAATCGAAATCACGAAAAAGCAAATGTTTGATGTTTGGATTTTTAAAGTCAAAATAAAGCACTTAGATGCTGTTTTTGCTTTTATTATGGGTTACTTTAGCCACATACTATTTTCTGGGGCTGCAACAAAGTCAATCAAATTAACCTTAAAAACTTTATGTTTAAGATTTGACGAGAGATGGGCCAAAAGTGGTCGACATAGAGAGCGCCTCGAAAATTCAAATTCTCTGTGGCTAAATAAAAATCTAACATTACCACAACATATCTTAGATGAAATACCTTCTTCATCTAGAGTAGGAAGACCGAGAAAAAGCTTTGATGAGTGCTGTGAGAAAAGCAAGAAGAGAAAGGTTAAAACCATTTTAGATTCTTTTAGCGCAGAAGAAATTGCAATGACTCATGAAAAAAGGCTTACACAAGACGGAAAAAAAATACTGCCACTGCAGTGAAAAAATTATCTGAAAGTTCTCCGAACCGAGGTTTGATTGTTTTGTGTTTTTTTTAAATTTTTTTGTAGGTTAAATTTTGTTATTAAGGTTCTATTGTGAGGAAAACGCTAAAAACACTTGCTCCTGGATTTTTACCAATAACAGCAGATGATGCACTAGCATTGATCACGGACATTCAACTTTCAACTCAACAGTACGAAATACTACGCCTAAAAATTAACAACAAAGTTCCCAAATTATTACCTTCATACTACAAAATTAAAGAGCTAAGACGAAATGCTACCCAAATGATAAAACTGTGAGCGAAACTTCTGTAGAATGTGGATTGCAAAGCGTTGAACGTTTATGTTTAGCTCAAAAAGAGGTTTTAAGTTCCGTTGCTCACCTAAAAGAACTGTTGTTGGTAATAAAATGGAGCTGTGATGGTGCTCAATACAAATCACACAAAGAAAAATTTTCTGCTGGTGATAATCCGGAAGTACTCGTAAAGTAATCAAAAGTGCGGACAGCTTTCTCATACCTAAATCTTGATTTAATATGTAACAAACACGTTCTTTGGACATTTTCATAACCTCTACTATCTCTCTCACTTTAATTCGGCGGTCGTTAAGACCATTTGGTGAACTTTAGCAATGTTATCGTCGGTGGTTCCAGTTTTTGGGCGTCCCGAAAGTTCATCATCTCCCAAGCTCTTACGGCCACGTTTAAATTCAGCTGCCCAAAATTTCACTGTGGTAAATGATTGTGCAGAGTCCCCATACACAGAGTCCCCATACACAGAGTCCAACTCATTTTTGATTTGCGTAGGCCTATTGCCTTTCAAAAACAAGAATTTAATGACAGCTCGATACTCAATTTTGTCCATTTTCACAAAAAACACTTACATCGACTTACTTAAACGACTGCCAACTAAAAACTGCACATCCAAAATGACTGAAACTTTGAGAAGTAGCTGTCAAAAGATGCACAACTAGCATTCACTAGCTTTTATTGACGAGTGCCGCTATCTTTATGTTGCGGTCGGAAACTTTTCAGCTAACCCTCCTGATGATTCATAATAAATTGCTACTCAGTCGCCGTAGTAGTTATTCTTTCATTCCATTATCTACAAAAAAAAAATGTCCCTAATGGTACCTCGAGAAGGCGTGAAGTAGAGCTTTGATACATATCGCCTCATCGATTCTTTCGTTATTAAGCGAACGAAAATATTATATTTTCAATTGTAGACGCCGCTCGAGTTATTGTTTCGCAAAAGCCTTTATTGCTGCGTATATGAGTATTTGCATTTAGAAATCAGAATCCACTCTCATTTTCCTTGTCTACAGCACATCTTATTTCGCTTCATCAATTCAGAAGTATCTGTGTACCTAATTCAAATCCAATTCATCAGTACATTATTCTGGTGGTATAGGACATCTCAAAAGGATTTGACAGACTTAATCGGAAAAGTTTCTTACAATTGTAACCTCCGATGTTTTTCTTCAGTGATTCAGCGCGAGTTAGATAGTTTGTTTATTTTAGTAAATAAAACACACAATGCTGTGTCAGATCTCAATTACGGCTAACTTCAGTGCCATCAATAAGTTTGCTGACTTGCAAATGTGCAACTTGTATTTGTATCCGTACTTTGTCTAAAACAAGGCACTCTTCCAAGTCAGAGTTAGCTCTTTTGAAAGTTTGAAAAAGAATATTTTTGGAGTTGTATCTTATTTCAAACGTATTGTAATCACTCATGAGGCTATCGAAACCACACGTTTTGAAAACCACAAGTAGAACGAGTGATATGCTCGTACGTTCACAATGACAGAGCAAAAGTGTGATAAGGCATAGTTCGTCACTGATATAAACCTGGCTACAAACGATCTAATGGGCATTAGTCATTTTACGTATCGAGTAGAGGATTGTTAGACGTTCGTCTTGCTTCCCCAGGGGCATACCATATTTGACTTTGGTAATTCTTCCTCATCATTTCTTTCACCCTCGATTAGGTATCCTATGCAACAAGCATTATGTTGCCTATTTGACCTCTTAAGTGATAGACTTTGCTACATTCTTAGTTAAAAATTTTTGGCAGTTAGTTTTATTCCTTATTCTCCAAGCCACGATTAGACTGGAACATTAGATGCATCGGTGTCCCTTTATTTTTGTTCTCGTTAAGCGTTAACGAGTCTCATATTAGAGACCGCGACTCGCTAATATTTCGTGCTTTTTAGATTTCAACACATCCCTGAAATTTATTTGATTTTCAATTGTAACATTGTTAGGATACTTGAGAAAATCACTGCAAAAAATCACACAAACATTCTAACAGAATTCGTTTGCACTTTGAAATTTGTAAAATCGTTTTGAAAATTTAATCGTCTCGTTGGCCCCTCGCTACGTCGAGCAATTTATTTTCACAACGAGTTTCCAGTTGGCTGAATCGAAAACGCTTTTATCTTAAGTGTTTTTGGTCATTTGCTTAATGCATTTGGGGTACGAGCACTTGGCGCATCCAAATTTCGGAGGTACAAATGCATTTCAATTGAAATTGCACTTTTCCATTGCTTTGATGTTCACATCATTAGGCGACCAATCAGTTAACAGTTTACTTGCCAGGCAATTGCATCTAATCCCAAATGACCATGATACATTTCATTTAATAAATCATCTTCTACTTCCCACGTAATTAGTCAAACAATTTCCATCCGTATGAGTGATCATTACTTATGTATCTTTCTCGTGTATCGTTCCGCGAGATACATTCCCAAATATCGTAATTGAGAATGCGAATTCTTTCCGCGGCTGAACAAAAATCCCACTTAGCTGGAAATCTTTCTAAATTTAGACGTTTGAGGAGTCGTTCAGCTCGTTCGACATTGGCCAAAACAGTGCATTGCTGATAATTTATTTGAATTCGAATTCCGGAAATGTGCGCTCGATTAAATAATCAGCATTCAAATCTTACGGCGAACAACATCTGAGACGAGGAGGGTGTCCCTTTAATACCAATGTACATATACCCACACTCTCATATCAAAGGCAAAAGTTTACACTTTACGACGAGAATACCCTACATCCACCGGGTTATATCCAAGACCAATTTGTTACTCACAATTTTGAGTATTTATAGCCATAATGCCGATTTTGATTGTGATGATCTGTTTACATCCCCGATTCCAAATTTCAGGGTCAATGGTTTCGGTTGAATAGCGCCACGGATCAATAGTGCGGAACGAATGTTCTTATATAGCCTGAGGATTACAAAAAAAAAATACACCCTCTAGGGATGGTTTAGGATTCAAAATGGCAAGCTTAAAGCCTTGTGTCAAATGCAATATAAAAAAAAAATTGAAAAATAAATGAAAATGATTTTCCGCTTGAATGTTAAGTGAACCGAACACGGGTAGCCTAAGGGTGGTGATATCCGCCATTTGTATTCAACCCAATTTCCTGTGACCTATGCATGCTACAGCAATGCTTTGGGAGGAAATATAAAATATTTAATGAATATTCTGGCGGACATTGGAGATTTAGTGATGTGGAGTAAATTACATACGATTTGAGTTAACGGTTAAGTTGAAAGATACAAGTAAATGTGTGTAACAATCTATTGCAATGCCATCTGTGTTGACCTTTAGGGATGACAGGTATTCGATTAATTGAACTTAAATGGATAACAAAGCTTCCAATTGAAGTGTTACCTAACCCGGCTCTTGTTACCTTAGGCGTTTCTTAGCAGCCTATCTGCTAAAGTTTTAAAGTTATACAATAAACAGGTGTAACCTGTCGTTCTGTCTGTTCAATTTTGAACCACTCGCAACTCTATCTTACTAGCAAAGGGCTGAAAATTGTCTTCAACTATATACTGGTGGCCTAATATATTCACTCAAAAATTGATCCAGTGACGTCAAACCGCATGATCTCGGTGGCCAATTCATTTGTCTATTTTGCGAAATAATGTTGTCGTTGAATCTAATGCTCAGTAAGTCATTGGTTTTATGGGCCGTCTGGCACGTAACGCCACCCTCGTTAAAATTTTTATTATTTTTAGTGTAGTCAGTCTCATGAGTGCCATCTGGATTTGTCTTATTTCGATTTCAATTTTGCTTTTTCACAAATCCAGTGAGTCAAAGGGGTGCTAAATACAATTTTTCGATAAATACAAGAGTAGACATTAGAATGCTCAAGAGCCCAATCCTCGAACTTCCATCGCTAATCATGTTCTTGCACCCAGAGGATCTAATACCGGTGTAGGCCAAGATTTCTTCGCAAAATTTTCAACATAGTTGACTGATATAGGTTAAATTCTTACGATCGATGCTGGTTTGACAGATCTTCCGTCACATTTTCATCCACATTGGCTGCAGTTTCTTTTGTATACGCATTACGATGGAGTTTTTCGTTATGCAGAGTCTATGTGGTACGAATTTTATCTGCAACACTATGAATGGCGATTATGATGACCAGAATCAGATGAAGAATCATTTAGTCTCCATTACGTTTCGCGAATTGAAGACCGATTTTCAAACGAAAATCTGAGAGGATAACAATGAGACTGCCTCTTGGGCTCTTCTCGAGCTTTCAGTTATTCGCAGCTTTTTTATACCCTCTGATCCCGTCATGTGACCTACGAACCCTTCAGCGAAATGTCTGCAATAAAGAACTTCGTGTTTCGGACACTCCTCCTCGTAAGTTAGAAGTTACAGTCCCCTGTCTATGATTTGATGCCGACGATTGGGTGTTTCCACCCACCTTTTGTGGAGGAGTTGCCCCTGGCTTTCCTATATCGCAGCCGATGCTGCCCTTATTTTCTCTTTCACTATTTTGGCCTCGTGCCAGTTCGAGGTTCGGTAAAAGTTCTGCATTCAATTCGCAAGGATGCCAACGGAGTCATTCCGACTAAAACACTGCTTGATTGGTGCGAAATTGTTCGAAACAGCTGTTTATCTTTGCGCAGAGCCTGTCTGCTGAAAACTGTTTTCTTTTTAACTCAGTGCTTTACGTGAACAACAGGGTATACGCCTGGGCATCGCTTACTACCTTTCAGTAGTACCGAAGTCGGAACATGTGTTGAGGACACAAGCTTTATTCTTGGTTTGAGTCGAGGCCGATCTAAAACCTCTTAGGGTCTTAGGGTCTCAGGTGCAACTCCACATCGCACCAACCAACTTGTTGAAGACCCTTCCTGCGACTTTGGGCTTAAACTGCAGCCACCATGACGCTCTAACTAGGGGCGCCTACCTCTTTCAAGTCAGCCCCGGACCAAAGTCCGAGAGTCCCTGACCGAAGTCCGGGAGTCCCTGACTCCCATGCTATCGACTTTAAGTTCTGGTGGGACTACCGGTACCTCCCTTTCAACAGGACCGCCTGCAGCTGTTCAAATCGAAGCAGCCTTCAGTGGCATTCAAATTTGAAAACAATTATGAGACTAGAATTGCTCTACCTCCGTTTATTATTAGCCTGCGTGAGCCATTCTGAGGACTAGGATCCTACGGGGATCCTACGTATCGGGTGTATCCAAGGTCACCGATATTCGGAGTTATACCTTATTGCTGCCATACTCGATGTGGGCCTTGTACTTGATACTTTTGAGGACTAATTTGACCAGATTTTTCAGCTTCCGACTTGGAAGTTCGTATACTATACACCACGGTCTAGCGGCTAGTTATTATGACCGCCTCAGCCTTGTGGTCGGCTAATTCCAGACCAGCAGACTCCAACAAATCCTTGATACTCGCTATCCACACCATCTCGTGAATGCGCTTGGTTACGGTGATCATGACGATATCTTAAGCGTAAGTCGATGTCTTCAGATCTTCAGCGTAAGTCGCGGAACTCTACAATACTCATACATAGTTAGAGGAGAGGTCCGAATACAGATATTTGCTGATCATCAGTATGATACTTTGGCCGCCTGTTACTGATGTGGTTTGTGACTACTTTATGGTATGGTATATGCATTATGTCCATGGATCTCCTATTGCATGAACAGCCCGCCGAGTTAAAGGGATTCTTAATGTCAAGCCTTCTGCCTGTATTGCTTCAGCTGCTTTAGTATCATTTTATGGCAAAAGTATGATAGAACGCGGTTTTCTGAATCCGTTCTGATGATCTGATAGAGATAGATATTGCATATTGCATATTGCAATATACGATGCATTCCAGGATCTACTAAACATTTCCTTTTAATTTATATTTTAGAACATAAATCTGTTTGTGGATTTTTTAAAATTTTAGAAATATATTTCAATTTGCAACAACGGACTTGTATTAAATTTTGCGTAAAAAACGGATTTAATGGTGCACAAACGTTGGAAATATTGGAAAAGTGTTTCGGCAACGATTCTCTAAAGAAAACGGTCGTTTACCAGTGGCTCGAGCGAGCGGTTTAAAAGTGATCGTGAGTCAATCGAAGATGATGAACGCAGTGGCAGACCATCGACATCGAAAACTGATGAAAACATTGATGAAGTAAAAGAAATGTTGGTTAATAACCGCAAATTAACCATCAAAGAGATAGCGGAGGACTTGAACATTCCCTATGAATCCGTCCACGACATTTTGGTTAATGATTTGGGTTTCCATCGTGTAGCAGCAAAGTTGATGCCAAAAGACCTCAATTTCATACAAAAAAGTGATGTGTTGACGTCGCAAAAGAAATGATTTGCGAGGCTGGATCCGATCCCACATTCTGCAAAAGGATCATTACTGGAGACAAGCTGTGGGTTTATGAGTATGGCACGCAATCCAGACATCAGGCAAGTGAATGGCATTCACCTAATGAGCCGAGACCAAAAAAATCATGCCGTTTGCGTGAAGCAATTCGCCGAAAGAGACCAGAATTGTGGGCAGAAAACTCGTTGATTTTGCACCATGATAACGCACCGTCGCACAGTGCCATCATTATTCGTAATTTTTTGACGAAAAGTACGACAAATACCATCCACTTCTTTCTGTTCAATCGAGTTAAAAAACCGGTACGGGGAACGCGTTTCAGCAGCCGAGACGAGTAATGGAAAAATCGCAGAAAGCACTGTTGGACATACCGAAAACCGAATATAAAAAAATGTTTCGAGAATTGGATCAATCACTGGAAAAGTGTGTTGCAGTCGATGGGGATTACTTTGATGGGAACAATATAGATTTCGATGAATAAACTTGTATTTTTAACCCCGGCGTTAAATCCCAGACCCTACAAATTAATTTGTATCGTTCCCTTGATAAATAAATAAATAAATAATAATTTACTGAATAAATTCCGGGAACTTTTTGAGTTTTGGACTTGTAAGTACCGTGAGGTTGCACGACCACTTACGAGTATATCAAGGTTTTATCTTTGATTCTATTTGAATCTGTTCTTCATAAGTTGCAATTTTAGATGTTTGTAGTTTGTAGGTGTGGTGATAAATGTAAATGATAAAGAAGCTGTACCCAAGCAAGAAAGTACACAGGTAATTGAAACTCTGATTGAGCGTTTGAGTCCAGACACATTGTAATCGGTTGATATTAGTGAGCCCGTTGATCGGACATGGAGAAACCGCGATATTACTGACGATGTACTTGAGTACACCTTTCTGGAAGGGGCAGTTGAAGATGACTTTGTTGGTTGTGAGACGCCCACCGATGTTTACCTAAAACTACTGGACTCTGCTTTCGACAATATTGTACAGTATATCAAAGTAGCTTGTATGCTGTTGAGAGGGATAAGGCCTTGAATATGAAAAAAGAGGAACTGATAACCTTCATAGGTATACATAAATTTGTTGATGGGTTACCACAAATTGCCAAATTGGCGTCATTACTGGTCAACCAGTGAAGATCTTAGAATTTCAGTAGTAGCATCCGTTGTGAATAGAGCCAGATTTGATGCAATATTGAGTAATCTTCATGTACCGTAAACGACAATTCAAATATACCCAAAAACAATTTGAACAAACTATACAAGATTCAGCCTATGATAGACAGGATAAACGAAGCGTTTGCTTTTTATTACAACGATTCGCGGGAGTTGTCTGTTGACGAGTCAATAATTCTCTTTAAAGGCAGGAGCACTCTAAAGCAGCACAATCCTCTAAAGCCAATCAAAACGGGATCCCAACTCTGGAGTTTATCCGACCAAAGAGGCTACGTTATGAAATTTGAGATTTATCAAGGAAAAAATGAGGCAACTAAATCAAAATTCCAAAACTATAGCCTGGGTGAACGAGTAGTTCTTAGTCTCACAGAAAGTGAGTGGGGCAAGTATAGAAAAGTTTTCTTCGATAACTACTTTACTTCCCTACCAAGTTAAAAACCGAGAAAACACTCACTTGTGGGACAATTCGATCAAATAGGAAGGAACTAACCAGTAATATGGAAAGTGACAAGTCTCTTTCTCGTGGAGATTTGGTCTTCCGGTTTTCGTCAATGGATATCGGCGTTTGGGAGTGGAAGGATTATAAGATCATACATTTCGCCAGCAACTTTCATGAAAATGAAGTTGTAAATGTTCGCCGAACTCAAAAAGATGAATCGAAGTTAGAAATACCTTCACCAAAAATTGTCAAGGACTATAATGCTTTTATGGGTGGAGTGGATCATTCTGATCGTCTCCGTGCTGTATATGGTTTGGATCGGAGATCAAAAAAATGGTGGCATAGACTCTTTAGGGGAATACTACATAGATATTGTATTTGCTAATGCTTACATTATATAGTGTAACATTCGAGAAGAGGTTACTCTCCTCGCATTTATTAAACCAGTGGCAATGGGAATGATGTCTTACAAGATATGTCCCACTACTAAACGGCAATCTGTTGAAAGCGTTCAAGCTTGTCCACAAAAATGTAGGAAATCGAATTTCTCCGTTTCGAAAGACGTCCGTCTTTCAAATCGTGGTGCACATTGGATCGAATTTATTGGTAAGCGTGGACGTTGTGAAGTGTGCAGAAATACGGGTATTCAGTCGCGTCCCTTTTCTATTTGCATACTTTGCAAAGTGCATCTTTGCTCTAACAATACAAAAAACTGTTTTGCAGAATATCACTGTGTGGACTTGAAAGATTAAAAGTTTAACAAATACAAATCTGTTTGTCAAAACTTCCATTTGGTTTCATTTACAGCAAACATTTTTTTCTTAAATTTTGTTCATTTGCGCCTTCCAATGACTAACGGGGGAAAAAAAGGACTTCCAAAGCACTTGCGGCGAAATTAAGAAATTAGTTTTTAAGTTGAAACATAGTAAACTAAGAAAGTGAATAAGGACCCAAAAAATTCTTAAAATAGGATAGCTCGGGCAACTAAGGGTTAACAATGGTTGATGGAAAAGTGTGTAGTACTCTAGCGAATAGTTCTTCGCAAACTTGCTTTATTTGCAAAGCTACACCAAAAGAAATGAACAAAAGCCATTTGAGGAAGCTAACTAGTACAGCTTTGGATTGTAAACACTCCACGCTTGGATTCGTTTTTTTTGAGTGTTGCTTGCACATTTCATACGAACTGCCTATACGCAAATGGAAAACCGCTTCAGAGGAAGAAAAAAACGGTTGGTGGCGAACGAAAAAAAGAAATTCAATTTAAATTCCGTTCTCTGTTAGGATTGCTCGTGGATGTTCCGAAACAGGGAAGTGGAAAAACAAACGATGGTTACAAAAATCGTCGATTCCTTAAAATTCCGTCCAAATCAGCAGAAATCACTGGATTAAGTGCTGACTAATTTCCTTGTTTGGAACAATTTTTAACACAATTTCCAAAATTATCTGTCCTATGAGCAATGTGTCGTCTACTACGTTTTGTGGGATTTCCTCTGATAGCAATTTTTTTTTACTTTGGAGGTAGTGGGGTGAACGATAATTTTATGCACAACACGTAGACATTAGAATTTGTCATCTGAATGTGCAAAGTTTATGTTGTCAACAAACTCGGCGAATTCACAAGTTTGTTTGTTGGTTCGGATGTAGATATGATACTAGATGGAGTGAAAAGTGACATCCTTGACTGCCTGAATGCGCTCCTACTGCAAAAAAGGTTTTAGTGCCTTGAAGTCCGTTCATGTGTTGGCAGACACGCCAAATTTCAGTGCGATACTGTCTTTAGTTTTGTTTTGACAGCTGATTGTTTTTGACTTGTTTGGCATCATGTTGAGTATGGACAAAAACGATTTTCGTTCTCTCATAAAACATTATTTTTTGAGAGGCAAAACGGCGAAGGAAACAAAAGAAAAGTTGGATAAATATTATGTGGCTAATGCTCCGTCAGATTACACCGTCAAATATTGGTTTCGAGAGTTTCGTGGTGGCCGCACCTCCACTACCGATCAAGTCCGCAGCGGCAGGCCCTCTGATGCGGTTACAGAGGACAATGTCAAAAAAATACATGAAGTGGTGTGGGCTAAACGGAAAGTGAAAGTGCCAGCTAGTAGATACCACAAATATTAGAACTGAGCGCACACACCATTTTTTTTGGGCAATATTCTGCATATGAAAAAGTTATCCTGCCGCTGGGTGCCGTGAATGACCAAAAACATGAAGGCGAGAGCACTTCAAAAGAATGTTTGGACTTGTTGATGCGGGATCGGGCGGACTTTTGGCGTCGATTGGTAAATGGATTTGGATCCCTCGGACTATTATCTCCTCCCAAACCTCAAAAGATGGCTCATCAATAAAAAGTTGGAAAATCGCTGGAATAAGTGTATCAAACTTAGAGGGGACTATATTGAACAATATAAAAAAACATTTAAAAAAAAAAAGTTTTTGAATTCCCAAGTAGGTCACTTTTCACTCCATCTATGTTAGTATGTGTACCTAGTTTATCGATGGAGCACCCGATAGAGTATATTCTGTTGCTGGGTACAAGGCCTACTCGTATGTACGATCGCGTTTATCTTTTTGATTGTCTGCAAATTCGCCCAAAGTTTGTTTGGCGTTGTATATCGACCTTACAAAAATATTGAATAATCTCAATTGCTATCTTCCGTGGAAACAACTTCCTCCTGTTTCTGAAAAACTCTTGTATGTAGTGATTTCAATTACAATCTGTTGAATGAGTCTAATTCCTCCTCCTTAAGGGAGACGATGAATTCATTAAATTTGAACACACAGTTCCTACACATTTTACTGGCAAAACTAGTACACTTCTGGATGTATTCTTTGTGAGCTATATCCAAAATGCCTCCTTTAACAAAGTCTCTGTTCCTGTTTTTTCTAGCCGCTACCTCCTTTTTGCCTCTTTTGAATTCGCAAGATCTAGAGAACAGAAAATGTACTCCTACTATATAGTGTTTTTTAAAAACCCTAAATCTGATCTCCTGGAGCAAGATTTTGCAGAATTCTGACCGGCGTCCAATTTTTAGGTTGAATCTACTAATGTACAAGTAGAATATGTGCAAAGTGTGATTACCTAGTTTTTTAATATCCGCGTTCCACTGAAAAATAAAGTAACATCATATAACTACAACCCCTTGTTGTTCACAAGAGAGATTATGAGATCAAGGAATGATCGTGATACTGCATATAGAAAGTGGAAATATTTCGCCTTCCAGAACATTTTAAAGACTTTAAAATTCTGAGAAATCTTGGTTGCGTAAAGATTAAACAAGCCAAGCGTAATTTCGTTGGTGTGCACCTAAACCATAAGCTTCCAAGTTACACACTGGTGTCAAAAACGGCACTGGAATAGTTGATGCTGATTCAAATGGAATTAACATACAATATGCCTCATATCAAGACACCTTTGTCCCAGTCACATGCACATATGTCATAACAAAACATCAAGGCATGAGAATTTGCACTTCCAGAAGAGTATTTACGTAGAGGAAGCCAGTGAAGAAGAAATATTTCGAATGTTTTGTCGCCTGGAGAACAACAATGGTCCTGGAGTGGATAATATTACACCAATTGATCTTAAAATGAATGCTTATTTTCTTGCCCCAGTTATACAAACGATAATAAATCGAAGTATAACACAAGGTCATGTTCCAAGATTAATGAAAACGTCGATAATTCGGCCCGTTTATAAGGCAAGTGAGAAAAACAAAGCCGAGAATTACCGGCCTATATCTATACTGTCAGCTGTTGAAAAATGTTTGGAAGAAGTTATCGTTAATCGTCTTAATAATTTCTTAGAAAAATAAGAAATAAAATATTACACCCAAACCAGTACGGTTTTCAAAAAAATAAAAGTATGGATCTACTATTAGGAGAGTTTACGAACACGGTTAATGGAGGCCTTAACAAAAATCATCATGTGCTTGTGCTGTTTGTTGACTTTAGTAAAGCTTTCGATACCATAACTCATAAAAAGTTAATTGAAACTGTCAATCGAGTTGGTGTGAGAGGAGTGCTGGCAAACTGGATCGAAAACTATCTAACTGATAGAAAGATTAGAGTTAGAGTGTTAAAACCTGAAGTAAAGAAATGCCAATTGCGCTTGGTGTCCCACAAGGCTCCAAATTAGGTCCGATTCTATTTGTTTTGTATACAAATGAACTTCTCCATTTATTCTAAAGGTGCACAGCCTATGCCTATGCAAATGATATAGCACTTGTCGTCAAACACAAAAACTTTAACAAGGCATTGGAAATAATTCAAGAAGAATTTGATGCGATGTCAAAATGGTGCCATGATCAAGAGCTAATTATTAATGCTTCAAAAACAAAGGTAATGCACATACGAACACCGTTCAAGCCAAAGGAAGCGTTTAATATGTCCGTATTCGGCCAACAACACAGCAATAGAAGTAGTTAACAAAATACAGTATCTAGGAGTTACCATCGAAGAGAATTTTCTATGACGTGAACATATTAATGTGCTGCGCTTACAACTCAAAAGCTCACTCTTTGCGATGGTTTATAAAAAAAAGTATTCAAGTTTTGAAGTACGTAAGCAGGTGTACTACTCGCTAGCAGAATTGTGAATAAGATATGGAATACTGGCATGGGGAAATGCATCCAAAACGCATATGGATGGGATATTACATCTACAGCACCGCCTTTATAGGATGACATCATTGCTACATTACATGGACGACGAAAGGTTTCTACGGCCTAAACACCAGGAGGCGAGCCCAGGGGATTATCGAAATTCCGGATGTATATAACATATGTATATGGGGAACGAGAACGAGAAGAAAGATATGTCATTCCAAAAACTATGAATGAAATACCTCACCATATCAAACAAGTCGAACAGTCAAAAAAACCTAAAAAAATGCTAAAGAAATTTCTAATTGATTTATATTTTGTGTAATATGCTAATCCACTATAAATGAATTCCTATATAAATATAAATTTATTCTTATTTATACATACATATATATATATATACTAATCTCCTACCACTGTTATAATATTTTAACATTGTATATTTTTAATTTCAACATAGTTTAAACTTCAATATTATTATTGTATTTTGTATTCAAATATTAATATTCCTATATTTACAATTTTATCACTTTCACTTTGGCGACAACAACGAGCGAAAAGGGGCGCTCGGAGTCAATAAAACCTCCAACGTTCTTGGGAAGATTAAAACCTTTCTACTCGTATGCACAAAATGAAACCGTTGAGAATTAAAGAATAAGTATAGTATGAACTTTATTTAAAAGAATTTTATCACTTTAAAATACTAATCCAATGTTATCAACCACCTGCAGATAAGCATTTTGCTTTGCGGGTAAAAAAACAAAAAACTGTATATAATTATAGATAGATGAAATAAATAAATAAATAAAATAAAATAAACATCTAATAGCTTTTTTGAATTCGCGAGTGGTTGAACCAACAGATGTTCTTCAAGCTATTCTTGCAGTTAAATCCAAAGCTATTAGGCTAGATGGTATGCATACCGTTTTCATTAAAATGATTTTGCCTTATATCCTTAACGCGTTTACCCATATTTACAGAATTATTATTACCATGTCCTCTTTCCCGGTACCCTGGAAGGTCGTAAAGATCATTCCTGTGCTTAAAAGGAAGGCAATGTGCACTACTCCTTTCGAATACCGACCTATTGCAATACCGTTATATTTTTCCAAGGTATTCGAGAAGTTAACTCCCTCACAAATGTATACGCACTTGCGATAAAATAAACTACTAAGTGTATACCAATCTGGATTTAGGCAGCATCACAGCTGCAGTTCAACAATACTTAAAATAACTGATCCCAACGCGATCAATAAAAAACCGCTTAACATTTTTGACGCGACTAGACTTTTCCAATGCCTTCGATATGGTTAACCATGAGCTTCTTATCACAAAGCTGACATCCCTATATGCCTTCTTTTCATCTGCTGCAAGTCTTGTAAGGTCCCACCTTTCAGGTTGAAAGAAAGCTCTTTGTATAAATGGCATGCAGTCGGACTTTAATATACCGCAAGGGTCCATTCTAGGTCCTTTGCTCTTCACATTCTTTATAAATGACCTCCCAAATGTCGTGTTCGATACTCGCTGATTCTTGTTAACAATACGGCTAATAAGCATAAAAAATAATCTAAACAAAATTTCTTGAGTGGTCTAAAAAATCTCAGTATCTTGTTTAATGAAAGTCTTAACTGGGACGACCTCATACGTATAACTTCGACAAGGTTTTTGTCCCCAACACCAAGTTTTACGCCAATAAACACAAGATAAAATACCCCAAGAACGCTACTTACGCTCACTTTTACCTACGGTTGTGAAATTTCTTGTTGCAGCAATGCATACAGGTTGCTTCTAATAACTTAACTCGTTATGTTTTTAGTCTAAAACGATGTGATTACGTGTCCATGCACTCGAAGAAGGTTCTGGATTGTACACTTTCCGAGTATCTTAATTTTTGTACAATCAATTTTGTATCACTAGTTTTCAATATGTCCACCTTTGGCGCGAACAATGGCCTTGAGACGAACGAAGAAAGCATCGCACGCTGCACGCAAGTGGCTCTGCGGTATTTTGGCCCATTCCCGGCGAAGTGCTTGTTTGAGGTGGTCCAAACTTTGGTATTTTTTAGTACCAACCTTCGCCTTCAAAATACCCCAGACAGAGAAATCCAATGGATTTGCATCCGGAGAATTTGCAATTCATTGTGTCGAAGAAATGAAGTGTGGAACATTGTTTTTAAACTAATCTTGGTTGACGCGCGCTTTGTGAGACGTTGCCAAGTCTTGTTGAAATGTCTACGATCTCCGACCGAAATGATTGTTTGCCCAAGGCTTCAATACTGCCTCTAAGACAGTTTCACTGTATACGATCGCATTAATTTTGACGCCACGGTCCAAAAATACGAGCAGAGAGCGACCATCGGCGGTTATGGCGGCCCAAACCATCATCATCGGTGCTGCCTGCCGTCCATTATACATTTGGACGTCCGAAGGTGTAAATTTTCGAAGGACCTCTCTGACAAGTAAACTTGGTCATTTTGTTTGTTGACATATTGCTCGATAACAAATGGCGACTCATCGGAAAAAAACAAATTCGGCAACTCACCGCTTTCGTGTACGCGTAGCAACTCCTTCGCTCTTTCGACTCTAACTTTTTTCTGTTGCGGTGTAAGATCGTGTACTTTTTAGAACTTCAATGGCTTGAGCTTGAGCCCAAGCTCATTTTTCAGTATGTGTTGCACCCGTTCCAACGATATGTTGAGCTCACGAGCCATTTTTCTTCGAGCCTTCACTTTCCGAACCATTTCTGCCGATGTTGCTGTTTTTTTATGACCACCTCCATGGCGTTTTACAACGCTGCCAGTATCACGGTAACGAACTATGGTTCGAGACACAAATGATTTATTCACGTTGAGGTGCTGGAGGGCTCTAACGATAGCTACTTGTGGTTTTCCAGCCAAAAGCAATCACACTATCACGTTTGAATTCCATCGCGGATTAAAATTTTTCAACGCAACTGAGATGCAAATCGTTTAAAAATTATCTGTCATGTGTCAAAATTTAAGCTCACTGTCATAAATGGTTTGGAAATTATAGCAGTCTGTAGTTGGTCGCAGTTCAAGTCAGTCAGGGTGTATATATAAATAGAAATGATCCTTTTTTTCTGGCTGAAATTATTTTGAATTTCTGTTTTCCATAATTTTCAACATTTACAATTTAAAAGATGATTTTAAAGTTTTCTATGAGTCTTGGTGAATTACATATAAATAAATACTAAGTACTAGTTACTAGTATTGCTGGACAGATGAATTAATTAATTCCCTGTAAGCTGTGCCCCAAGAGTCCGATTTCGCCCCGTCACATAGGTATCTAAAAACACTTTGAATTGGTGTCTTTAATGAGAGGTCATGTCTCGCCAATTTAAAGGTAGTTAGCCGTTCTTGGCGGTCTGTTTTGTCCCTGGATCCCTAGGACTTGAGTCAAGTTCGGAGAAACTTGGCTGTGAACGGTTTTTTTTTCGTCATTTCATCAGAAGCAGGACTCCATCCTTTTACTGGATCTTCTTGAATTATCTGAAGCGAAATTGCCTCCCCAGAACCGTTGGTTGTAATGGTACTAGTATACAGCATTTTCTCGAACGTATTTTTTGTCAAAGAGAGTGGGGTGATGTCTTCGGTCTTCTTGCCCGACATTAAATAGTACCATATATGATCTCGGAGTGAACTGTTCGGAGTGAGCATAGTTTTCGCTCACCCGTCATTAAGTTTTCCGCAGAAGTGAATTGCTAATGAATGTGATGTCAATGATTGACTTCTGTCTGTCTACTGAATAGTTGCTGTTGCACCCTTGTTGGCTAGTCTAATGTCCAGGGATGCGAAAACTTCGAGCAGAGATTCTCCAAATCGTTGGCTAAAGAATTAAAATCATTGGGCGCGTCAGCAATGATATCGATCAGCAGCTTCAGGGAGACCGGAATTATCAAAAACTTCTGCAAGCTTTCAAAGTTGTCTCTACTGGGATATGTATTAGTAATTGAATCCCTTTAATTCCATTAGGTCTGTAAAGAATTATTTTCATTAATATATCAGCAAGGACGAAGAAAGTGTAGCATATCTTCCTCGGCGTCCGATCCTGCACAGCGTCTTTAGATTAGATGTAGGTTGACAATAGTAATCTTGGAAAAGTTTTTGCTCATATTGTACGTATTATTTCAGATCCTTGCTGCAGTGTTTTATATTTGCTCTGGCGGTTGGTACACCCGATAGGTTTGTTAGTGCTACTATTTCTTGCAAAGTTGCCTACTTTTTAATTTTTGAAGTGATTTTCCTGGATGCCAGTGTTTTAATGTATACTTGACTGCCAACGTAGGTGGCAGTCATAAATCTTGCCTACCTGCCGATTTCATATATGGCATATAGCATACATTGTTTCTATTTGGAAGACGCTGCAGTCCGGCTTAGCAGTCTCAAGAATACATGTTTTTATTTTTGAGGCAACGGTATAGAAGACTTTTCGATTATGGCGTACGAAATTGTTATCTGCTTCGTTTCACAGTAAAATATTTTGAACCTAAAATTGCAATCAGCAATGTGAATCGTACATATATTGTGTTTTCGAATCGTAATTTGTTTACTATGGTGCTGTGAGCAATTGCGATGTGCCCTCAGTAGTACAGCACATTTAGACGTACAGCATTTTTGCTGATGTTTTCAGAACGTTGGAAAGATATGCAGAATTACGTCAAGACTGGCTATGGGGCTAGACCTAAATATAACTGTAATACATAAGTAGGCATGTATGCCTGTTACATTTACCACCAGTTGTAGAAAAAATGCTAACCAATTGTATATCAGTGCAAATAGTACAAAGATTGGTATGTTGGTTGACCAACAGTACCCTGAAATCAATCCACACTGCTTATCCAGACATAGCATTACGCCTTTTATGTACCTCTTGACTTTGATGTGAAGCAACTAAGCAACTGGTGGCCAGAATTGCTCTTCATCTGAAAGTTAACTTTTGGTGTCCAAGTATGTAAGGACTACTACTTCGTCGTTAAACCGCCCAAAATATTCACTATATCCTACCTTCACCTATTGTATTTTTGATATCGGCATCACTGTTACTATTCTGAGAACGGGCGGCTGGATGTGCAGTGCACTGGTAATATATGTCGAAGGCGGAATCCACCTCAAAAGGGCCTAGACGAGAGGTAACTACTTCCGGCTAGTAAAATTCACAGCTGCATGAAACAAATGTGACATTATGTGCCCGGCTACCACTAAATCGGTAAAACGCCGTCCGAATTAACCAAATATTCATTGATTTAAAACATATTTCTAATATAGGTACAATGAATGCAAATGCTTTTAAAGATGTTGACTCTGAATATTTTTTTGTTTGCACCAATTTATGGAAAGAGTCCAGTGATTAGACTGACATCCAGATCTTATATCAAAAAGCTAAGAAGCTGGCTACGCTTACTAACGAAGGCTAGTTATCACATTCACAGGGAACCGCAGATGCATTTAAACCTTGCTCCCACTCCTTGAGATCTACCCAGGAAATTGCAAGACATCTATTCATAGACTTTACCCGCGCAAAGGATAGTATTCGTCGCATTGAACTCAAGAAATCTATTACTGATTTCGGTATTCTGAAAAAACTAAACCAACTATGGGTAAGAAGCTGAACAACATGAGTATTTTCCAGCACCTATCATGTGATTCCTTCAATCAAATGCTGTAATAAATAGAGACTGAGCCAATACGAAATCCTGGATAATACCTTGATACTCATATTGCAGCGATTTTGCTAATATTGACGATAATCGATGAAAGGATGAGAAAAACAATTGAGATTATAAAAAATAAAAAATAAAAGGCTACCTAAAATCGGAAAAACACGTTTATTCCCATCTTCGAATCCTATTAAAAGAAGTGTCAATGTGTGACATGAATCATTTCCAAAATTTCTTTTACACATCCTGGTTATGTTTTTAAACTTGTTACACTCCATTTCTTGAACTTGATTGTCGATGCCAATCTTCCGGCTGCTAGAAAGGCGCTAGTCTATTGACATGCACCTATCTATCGTGACATCATTTAAGTCTGATTGAAGCTTTGGACACACGCATTGTTTTCTTCCACACAAAGTCTCCCAATTGGAATTTTGGAGGGTTGGAATTCAGATCATACCGGGCTTTCTTTCGAAGTGGGGATTGCTGCAACTCATGTCTAGCTCTGTTGTGAGTTTCTGTTAGGTGCTCTTGTAATTCCTGAGCGAGTCCTGAACTAGGGATGGCTTCCGTTGGAGCCCCCAGTATTAAGTCTAGTAGAAGTAGCATATCCCGGTCAAACAGCATTGCAAATAGAATCTGCTTAATTGTTTCATAATATGACGGTTTCATAATATGCGAAAGGGGGCAGAAGGTCATTCTAATCATCCTGTTTACCTTGGACGAATTTGGCAAGGCAATGATTCAGACATATGTCACAACTGTTTTACGCAGGTACCTGCTGTGAAGGCGCAATCCTACGGCACTTCTTCGTATGAAAACCAAAACAACGCGTTGATCAATGCCTTTCGAGTAGTACAAGTACCTAATACCTCAGCCATTCTGTGGAGTTGCAATGCAACTCCACATCGAACAATCCAATCAGTTCCGTAGCAATCAAATGGTTGAATACAGGTCGCAGTACGCTACAATATATGCTAAACCATGAGATGTCCAAACCCTATTCCATCTTCTTTCCCCGCGATTTTGGGTATAAACCAACAGCCACCACGATACTTTCACAAGGGGACCAACTCCTAGGTCAGGCTGGAAAGATTTCGAGGGGCCTCTGTCCTCCCATGGTACCAGAATATAGCTTCTGATCGAGCTTCGCGACCTTTCGGTCACTTTCAGTTGGACACCTTACTGCCCAGGTCTTCCGGCCTTTTGTTTTTTTTAGAATTTCGCTCTGCCAAGGAGAACTCCACTGACATCGCAAGTAGCACCATCATAGGTGATGCCCATATCTTGCAAATCCTTAACTTCCGAGTAGGCTGGACACACGCAAAGAACATGCATCCAGTTCTCAAGAGGAGCTCCGTATTCACAACCTGTAACCTCGCTAAGGCTTCTCTTATGCAGAAATGCATGCAAGGAGTCATGCCCGGTCAGCAGAAAGCCGAAACTGAGTCTGAAACTTAGCTCTGGTAGCTTGTCCATGGCCAATACGACCCGAAAGAAGCAGTAAGTAACCCTACCTTTATTGCTCATGTCACGTTTAGATTGCCATCTAGGCCGGACACATTCCGGAAAGCAGGAGCTTATGCTTCCTACCGTACAAATCTTCCACCTCCGTCGAAGAGACCCAATCAGCATTGGTCAACGGGCGTCCTTTCTTGATATTGTGAACGATAGCACGACGTACCACCTCCAAGTCTAGGGGAGGCACACCCAAAAGCACTTGCAATGTATCCGTAGATACAGTTCTGCAAACCTGTAAGCAGCCAAGTACGGCCACTCTTTGGCAAGCCAGGATATGCCGACGACCACACTCTAACATTACTTTTCATACCAAGCCGATGACCCAAATGTTGCACAAGTAACAAAAAGGCCAGCGTATACAGTGCGAATGGCACGCCTGGTGAGTCCCCAGTCATTCCTTAGAATACGCCTTTCCTGCCCAACGACACTCGGCAGTCGGTTTCTTAGCTCTTCAAGGTGAAGTATCGCTCACATATCGTTATACCAAGATACTTGACCTTTGTCACATATCTAAGGTTAACATTATCCAGAGGTATATAGGGAGGACGAAAGACTGCATTCAATGTACCGCGAAGCAACATTGTCACAGTCTTGTTACGCTTTTGCCGCATCTAGCAAAAATTTGCAGCACATCCTCTCATATGCTTTTAAGTACGGCACGAGACCGACCTTCCAGAACGAGAGGCAGATCGTCCGCATATGCGCAACATCTGCAATGTTCAGACAATTGCCTCAGATCTACATCCATCATGAGGTTTCATATAAATGAGCCACAAATGGATCCTTGAGGGCAACCCCGCCCTACTCTAGTTCCCTCTAGAGAGGATTTCACAAAAGCGCCTCTGCCGGAGAAATAGCTCTCCAATAAGCCTATTTCCCGGCAGTTCAGTACGCTCATCCTGGAGAGAATACTCCGCCAATTTATGTACATAGATAGTCAAAGGTGCCCAATAAAAACGCCTAAAACAAGCTTAGGACTGCTATTCTGGACGGGCTGATTTAGACACTAAACTATGCCATCGGATTGTGAGTATAGTGGCGTTGTGCGAGCTTCTCGAAGGAGGACACCTCTGCCCTGAATCAGATTTATTGATTTTCTAACTATCTAACCTTTCGGCAGATTACTTTCTGTCGGAGTGACAACTCCTTCAAATGAACTCATTACAGAAGCAGGTAGCGGTTTGAATGATTGTTAACGCACGTGGAGCTACTCTGAGTTTATTGGCAGTTCAAATGAAAACAACACGTTCAGTTCCAAGAAAATTCCAAGACATTCTTTGCAGATTGTAGTACATCAATGCAAGGGACACCCTAGCTGGGAGCGGGATATCTACTACCTTTACTTTTACACGACATTCCGCCTTACCCATTTGAAGCAGTCTATGCTACAAATCCGAACTTTGAAATGTGCTCTTACATAAGGTTTTCAATGGTTACGATCCTAGGTTGGAGGCGAATACGAGGAGAAATCATCGAACGATTTACAAGGATAATAGATGATCCAGTGTCCACCAACAACTGACATGGTTGATTTCCTAAAAATACTGCTATAATACGAGGGTTGTCTGACGAGGGTTCCAATAGAACAATGATGCAGGACATTTTTTCTCAAATTTTTTTTTTACGTTTCTACATAGTCTCCTTGTAACTCTAAACACTTCTCCCAGCGATGCTCCCATCTCTCTAACCCGTCCAAATAGTACCTATCGTTTTTCTCTGCAAAATAATTGTTCACGAAGGTGATTACCTCTTCATTTGACGAAAATCTCTGTCCTCCGAACGCAGTTTTTAGATGAGGAAACAAAAAGAAGTCGCTTGGGGCTAGATTTGGTGAATAAGGCGGATGGTCAAGCAGTTCAAACCGTAAATCATGGATTTTCGAAATGACAACCGCTGAGGTGTGAGACGGCGCGTTGACTTGGTGAAACAGGATTTTCTTTCTCTGCAAATGTGGCCGTTTTTCCGCAATTTCTGCCTTCAGCATGGCAAGTAATGATGCGTAGTATGCTCCTGTAATGGTTTTTCCTTTTTGAAGATAATCGATTAAGATAACTCCTTTACTATCCCAAAAAACAGTCGCCATCACTTTCCCAACAATTTTTGCTTTTTTTGGTGCCGGCTCGCCCTTTAAATTCAGCTGCCCAAAAATTCACTGTGGTAAATGATGGTGCAGAGTCCCCATACACAGAGTCCAATTCATCTTTGATTTGCGTAGGCGTATTGCCTTTCAAAAACAAGAATTTAATAACAGCTCGATACTCAATTTTGTCCATTTTCACAAAAAACACTCGTCCAAAATGACAGAAACTTCGATAAGTAGCTGTCAAAAGATGCACAACTAACATTCACTAGCTTTTATTGACGAGCGCCGCTATCTTTACGTTGCGGTCGGAAACCCTCGTACATCTACTATGTATCTTATATATATGGTTGGCGCTGTTTCGTCACATCCAGTTTGTTTCTTTCGACGAGGTGAGTAATGGCAGTCTGGCAAATTAGCCATATGTTTCTATTCAATTCGATGACTCGGGTGTGGTAAGTGGGCTGGGATGCTAGTCGCATAGCTTCCACGGTGATAACTCTAGACATAGCTTCCGTAAAAGACTTGGGTTCTGCTAATACCATCCACGAACTGCATAATTGCGATGCGCTCTTGGGGATCAGCTAGAGAGTCTCCAAAAACAATTGTTGTAAGTCCTTGGATCTCGCTTGCAAATACACCGAGGTCTTTCTTCCGACGATGTTGCCTACAACGCCTGGATGATATACTTTTCTTGACTAAGAAATCCTAGCTGCAGGGCTGAAGTCAGCTTCTCATAATCACCGCGATCAACGGGATCCAGATCAGGCAATCCACATACGCTTTTCCCGCGAATTGATGTTACCAGGGTCTGTGGCTTTTGCTTGGAAGACCACCATTCGATTGAGCGATGCCAAACTGCACTGGGTAATCGCGCCAATGTGCTATGTGACTATCAAACTGAGGTGGGAACAAGTTGGACGGGCCGTTGGGCCATTGATGGTTGTGAAGAATTTTGACTATCTGGTTTGTATCTGTCCACAGCTGGTGCGTCCGTGGCGACAACGGTGTGGATTGCCGACGTACTAAACTTTGGGTGTACTGCGGCAAGAGAGTTCAAATCTCTTTTCTGTAAATTTCTGCAAAGTCCTCCGTCACATCAAATCGATAGAAAAATACGTTTATTCTCGCCGTCGAGCCAAACTAGAAGAAGTATCAAAGAATCATTTGTAGAATTTCTTTAACGAATCTGGGTTGTGCTTGCAAACTGTAATAAGTCATGGACTTAACTCTCTATGTTCCGTTTAAAGACAACTGGTTTGCTACCAATGAACTTGCTAAGCTAATCTCAGGGATGAACTTTTCAGGGCCTGAATCTGCATTAGGACTACTTGCATCTTTGGTTAACGCTTCCATTGGCAGTTTCTTATGAGCATGAGACATGACCCTACAGACCCAACATCTTTAAGAGGTCAGCGAGTTTCCTGCTATACTTCACGAGACTGCAAGCTGGTTACTGAAATCGTGACTAGGCGCTAAGATCACACTTGCTGAGAGAGTGATGACAACACCGCGGAGCACTACCTCTGTGAGTTTTTAGCCTGCGATCGCACCAGGCTGCAGGTAGTCTTCCCTAATGTGGTATGGAGAAAGACTGAAAGATTTCGGTAAAAGGATCATACAAAGTCTACTATACAATGGGCTGATTCTATGTAAAAGCAAAACAAACCTTTAGCAAGTTTGTATAGGTGCCAATCTGCATAAAATAGCAGTTTCCAACCGTTTGAGGTAAAACGTCAACATGTTCAGCTCTTATTCCTAATAGTTAAAATTTTGGTTTACTTCGGGAAGCGAAATGGTGCTCTATGGGACCTGACTTGTCAATCCTGATACGGAACTGAGATTCAAGTTTTTCAAAGACACTTCATTGCGTAGAAAGTTAAGTGTACGACGAAGGCAAATTGAGGTGAACGTCAAAACCATAAACATAGCGCCCTACAAACCCATAAATAAAACACCTTAATTGGAGTTAAAAGTATAGTCAGGTTTAAAATATTCGTGTGCTAAGGTTTCTCAAACCATCATTGCGTTTTAATGACACTCCACTACATAAAGATTATTTAAATCAGAAAACACTTTCTAATTTAGGGCTCTGTTTTTGCTTTCTTTTTTTCAAATTAAATCAATCACTCCCGTTGATTTCGTAAAGTGACAAAGTGAAAGTCAGGATTGTCGCAAAGGGGCTGCAATTATTCTTCACCCAGATAAGTGTCTGACACAACACCGTGTGCATAAATTTAAAGCCAAATAAATCACACAGATACTTCCAATGAGTTGTAGAGTCCAACTTACTAGCACTTCAGCCGCAGCTGATTCAATACAATTACCTCGTTGAGCCATTTATAATGCGGCAGTACCCTAAAATCGTCTCTTTGCGAAACGCAGGTGATTTGTTTCTAGAAGCCACCTTCCATCAAATGGTAATAGCATCGGCCTTAGGAGTGGTGTGAAGGGTAATGTGGAGGATAATGTTATGGCTCTACTGCCATCAACTGATTTGACGTCTAAAATTGATGTGCGGCAATTTAATAAAATTCAGCGCGCGTGTACCATGTACGTATGAATACGGTGGCATGTCCTTTCACGCCAGGATTGATAAATGGCTTTGGTGAATGAAGACAAGCATAAATGGGATCATGATTTGCTCCTCAGTAATGAGCAAAATCAATAGCACTTGTATCGTATGTGCTTTAGCGGATCTGTCTCTATCTGTGCATCTGTAAATCTGTGTGCCCTTCGATGATATGAATTGAATTTGTTTATTTAACTTATTTAACAGCAGCATTCATGAAATTTCCGCCATAAAAAAATAAAAATCAAAAGAATCCTCCCCGATGAGGAGGAAGTATTTTCATCTTTATACCTACTCATGGGTACACATCTATTCGACTAGGCAATTTAATTACTAGAGAGATTTTTATTTTTTTGTTTTTCTATTTAAAAAGAGAATTTCCACTTAATGAGTTCGTGAATGTATATAACTATGAGCATCCCTGGCTGAGATATATTCTGGATATGATAGGCAAGTTTCAAAAAAAAAAATATTTTCCCCCAAGCAAAAAGGTATTCTTTGAAGTTACTCTTTGAGGGTTTGAGGTCTATCTACTAGCGAAAGGATGGAAATGGATTTTTATTTCAAGGGAAACTCAGCTGTAAGTACTGTCAATCTCCGGTGGATTTAAAGGTTAAATTCACCAGCTTTTCCAGAGGTCAAATGTAACGCTTTTATAAATATTTCGGTTGGTTGCTTGTGGTTTTAATATTAATTAGAACGTGCTTGCATTGTTTTCTATTTGTTTGCATCCAGGTCACTCTAAAAACGTGGGCAGTTTTTAAACCTAATTTTTTTTTTTTTTAATTTTTATAAATATTCGAACGTGAGAGAATTCCTAGCTTTCAAACGGTCCATTTTAGGTTCCTCCTATAGTGGAATCTGCCCAGTAAAACAAACTTACTCGAAGCAACGGAAAATATTGCGATATTACATATTCAATGTACCCGTAAGTTGTAGATCTTGAGTACATTCTTCGTATTTTAGCCATACGGGTATATTAGAATGAATCAAATATTGAATTCCACCTAATAACTTTTCTAACCCTTTTTCGGATGCACTATTTAAGGTCTTGAGTGTGTACATATACTACACACATACCACCTTGATCAAAAATTTTCCGGAATTTATTCAGAAAATTAAAAATACAAATTTATCCATCTAAATCTACATATATTGTCACCTTCAAAGTAATCCCTATCGACTGCAACACACTTATGGCAAGCGCTTGATCCAATCCTCGAAACATTTTTTATATTCGCTTTTCGGTATGTCCATCAGTGATTCCTGCGATTTTTCCAGTACTTCCTCTTTGCCGCTGAAACGCGTTCCCCGTAGTAGTTTTTTAACTCGATTGAGCAGAAAGAAGTCACAGGGAGCCAGACCAGCTGCATTCGGTGGCTGTTGGATGGTATTTGTTGAATTTTTGGTCAAAAAATTACGAATAATGATGGCACTGTGCGACGGTGCGTTATCATGGTGCAAAATCCACGGGTTTCTGCCCACAATTCTGGTCTCTTTCGGCGAATTGCTTCACGCAAACGTCTCACAACGCCCAAATAATACTCTTTGTTTACTGCCTGGCCTTCTGGCAAAAATTCATGATGCATTACACATTTGTAATCCATGAAACCGTGAGCATTGCCTTCTTTTTTGACTGAAAACGACGTGGTTTTTTTGGTCTCGGCTCATTTGGGAACGCCATTCACTTGCCTGATGTCTGGATTGCATGTCGTACTCATAAACCCACGTCTCGTCAGCAGTAATGATCCTTTTGATGAATGTAAGATCGGATTCAGCCTCGCAAGTCATCTCTTTTGCGACGTCAACACGGTCTCTTTTTTGCATGAAATTGAGGTCCTTTGGCACCAACTTTGCAGTTACACGATGGAAACTCAAATAATTAAGCAAAATGTCTTGGACGGATCTATAGGCAACGTTCAAGTCCTCCGCTATCTCTCTGATGGTTAATTTGCGATTATTGACCAACATTTCTATTACTTCATCAATGTTTTCGTCGGTTTTCGATGCCGATGATCTGCCACTGAATTCATCATCTTCGATTGACTCACAACCACCTTTGAACCGCTCGTGCCACTGGTAAACGACCGATTTTTTTTAGACAATCGTTGCCGAAACACTTTTGCAACATTTCCAACGGTCGCGCACCATTAAATCCATTTTTTACGCAAAATTTAATAAAGTTCGTTGTTGCAAATTTAAATCCATTTCTAAAATTGTAAAAAATCGCCAACACACACATTGATAGCTCTTTCGCTAAGGGGGAATGTCAACAACAGATTTATCATCTTAACAAAAAAACAGAACTCAAATCGGAGCAATGGGAGCGCCACATTGTGGTGTGGTGCGGGAACTTTTTTATCGAGGTGGTATACCAGGTGTCCATTGCCTGAAACTGTACCTATGTTATATTTGATTGATTTAGTTGCATTTAAGGGATTATTATTGCATTATATGAGACACGTCTTCCAGCAATCTGTATTTAATGAAAACCACCCGTCCTGGATGGTGAACATAGTGTTTTCAGGACCTTAACTGAAGCGCTCTCTGAATAATGTTGGTGGTTGCAGATGAAAGATCGTGTCGATATTTTGAGCAGAAATCAGTGAAGTATCCACGAAATAAATCTTCAGAATAGATATATAACCACTTATGGGTCAACAACAGGGTAATGAGGGAGAACGATCATTATAACCAAAAAGTGCTTTCGTTCAGTCAACTTCCTTATCACCGCAGATAAATGTCGATATGAAAAGTACATCAAAAGGTTCGCATACCATATTTTTGTAGATACTATTGCGTTTTATCTGTACAGCAACCAGGTAAATAAAAGGACATCGAATAGAATATGTATATGTTCAACTGAAGAAGTACCACTTACGTGTCAGCACAGACCTTCCTGATAAACGTTATATTCAAGTTCTTCGTTGGATTGAATACAGTCCAAGTCATTGAATTCAGACGTTTCCAGACGCCTCTGAAAAAGCCTATGCAGTAACATTTTACCTGTGCATTCAACATATTGGCCCCAATTGGTTTTGTCACTTATTATGTGCCAAAAATAAAGCTGCCATGGTAAAACAGCTTGCCTTACCGCGACTTGAGCTCTGTGGCGCTGTTTTGCTTTCTTCTTTGTACCAACATATTATGACTCAGCTTAAGTATCCTAACCATGCATTTTTTTTGAACAGATAACTCCATCGTCTTGACATGGCTGAGTAAACCACCCTGTACTTGGAAAACTTTTTTAGGCAATCGTGGGAACTTAGTACTGCGAGTGTTGTTGACAAAACGCGCCACATGGGCATAGTACCCCTGCGTTAAATCCCGGACCCTACAAATTAATTTGTATCGTTCCCTTAATAGTAATAATAATAATAATAATCATAATAATAATAAATCCAAACCAATGTATCAAACGCAAAATGGAGCCACGTTCGCTAACCCGATAAAGAAGGCGGCGCAAGAATTGTTTCCCGATGTTCCTTGGCTGTAATTTTTTTTATAAATGAAAAACTTTACTTCTGCTTTTGGATTTTATTTATTTGATACCTTAAATTTTTTTTCATTGAGTCGAGAAAATGATATCGGCCAAGTCGCCGCTGCCAGAATTGATAAGCATTCGGGCTCGTTTGTGGAATTTTCCATCATTCTTGCCAAAACTTCCGGCGATAGGTCCTCGCATTCTTGACAGATATTCTCTTTGAGGGCTTCAAGACTCTGAGGCTTGTTGATATAGGCCCGTGAATTCAAAAAACCTCACAAAAAGAAGTCTGGAATGGTTAAATCAGGCGATCTTGCCGGCCAGTGCAAATCGCCAAAACGAGAGATCAGGCGACCCGGAAATGCAGCCCTCAAAATTTCGGCTGTGGATCGTGCACTATGCGCCCTTGCTCCATCCTGTTGGAACAGTTTACAGACTTTCACCAAAATTCCCTGTAAAGACAGCCGATTGATACCCAATTGCGTGGCACGTCATCTGGTCGATATGCCGGGGTCCTCTGTGACATCGCCAAGCACAGCCGCGATATTCTCAGCAGAACAGCCGCATTTCGTGTTGTCTAATACTCTTCTAGGCGAGCGGCTAAAAGTCGTAGTGTTTGCCCAGTTGGTGTCAGACAACGGGCAAATCTGCACCGTAAATCACGCTGCGCCAACACCACTGACGAATTATTCTGCAAAAAAATCGTAGCAATTATTCCGCGTTCTTTAGGAGTATAGCATTTTGTATGTGTTGACTTCACAAATGTCAAAGTAAAATTATTATTTACCGCCAAAATTATAGCATCTTCCCATAGGGTGATGCATTTTGCGTCACTTAGTATCATACCTTTATCTTTAGCCAAGGGCTGGACATTTGGTTCAGCGATATTGATTTCCACGTCGCTCACATCTCTTACTGGATTCATTCGCTTTGACGGATGTCTTGTTGGCTGTCTTAAAATTGTTTTTTTTCCTTCATACTGCTGTTGCTTGTTGCAGTTTTTTGCCTTTTATTAGTGCTGCTAATATTCTTTTGAATATGATTGATGTTTCTTCCCGAACTGATTCCGACTGTTGACTTCTTCTGTGACTGCGACTGACTTAAAACATATGATTTTGAACGCTTTTGAGCTGTTTCCAGCGCAAGATCATTTATATCGACTAGTAAACGTCTTAATTTGTCATCATTGAAACCAATTACGAAAACATCGCGAATCATTCCATCTTGATGTGAACCACACTCATGGATTTGAACTAGTTTTTTGAAGAGTGTGAGGAAGTTATCAATTGTTTTGTCTAACTGATAGGAACTTCTATTGCTCAAACACAGTGATGGTCCGTGGCCCATAGTACCTGCTAAATTTCTGGATTATTTCTTCAAAATTAAGGTTTTTGGAAAAGGTGTTAACAATTCGTAGGCCATCATCTATAATATACTCGTAGCAAAGAATAGCATTAACCTTCCGTGCGTCTTCTGCGGCTGATTACAATCCCTTTCATTGGAAGACTTCCATCATATGATTGTTAATAAGCAAATCGTGTGCGATTACTTGTGAATTATCTTAAAGATTGTCCAAATTCTGCAGTGCTTATTCAAAACTTCCCAACCAATCGTAGTTTACAGAATTCACTAAACAGGTTATGAAAATAAATATGGTCAGCATAGAAAGGTAGGCGATGTACCACCTTGATCAAAAAGTTCCCAAGTTACACCACCGTGTGGCGCTCCTTTGTTCCGATTTGAGTTCTGTATTTTTTGTTAAGTTGGTAAATCTGTTGTTGACATTCCCTGTAAGTTTTAGCATCATAGCTTGATATTTGCAAAAGTTACGTAGCCAGGAGTACATCTAAATCTGTGTGTGTGTTGGCGATTTTTTATAGTTTTGGAAATGGATTTAAATTTGCAACAACGAACTTGGAAATGTGGCAAAAGTGTTTCGGCAACGATTCTCTGAAGAAAACGTTCGTTTACCAGTGGCACGAGCGGTTCAAAAGTGGTCATGACTGAATCGAAGATGATGAACTCAGTGGCAGACCATCGGCATCGAAAACCGGAGAAAACATTGATGAAATGTTGGTCAATAACCGCAAATTAACCATCAGAGAGATAGCGGAGGACTTGAACATTGCCTATGGATCCGTCAAAGACATTTTGGTTAATGATTTGGGTTTCCGTCGTGTAGCAGTGAAGTTGGTGCCAAAAGACCTCAGTTTCATGCAAAAAAGAGACCGTGTTGACGTCGCAAAAGAGATGATTTGCGAGACTGAATCCGATCTTACATTCATCAAAAGGATTATTACTGGAGACGAGAAGTGAAAAAAACCACGTCGTTTTCAGTCGAAAAAGAAGGCAATGCTCACGGTTTTCATGGATTACAACGGTGTAGTGCATCATGAATTTTTGCCAGAAAGCCAGACAGTAAACAAAGAGTATTATTTGGTCGTTATGAGACGTTTGCGTGAAGCAATTCGCCGAAAGAGACCAGAATTGTGGAAAGAAAACTCGTTGATTTTGCACCATGATAATGCACACTCGCACAGTGCCTTCATTATTTGTAATTTAATTTTTTGACGAAAAATGCAACAAATACCATCCATTCACCTGATTTGGCTCCCTGTGACTTCTTTCTGTTCAATCGAGTTAAAAAACCACTACGGGAAACGCGTTTACTCTGAAGGGGACAATATAGATTTAGATGGATAAACTTGTATTTAAAATTTTCTGAATACATTCCGAGAACTTTTTGATTAAGGTAGGCGATATATAGTAAGTGAAACTTAACGAAGCTCATTAAATGGTTAAAATGAAGATGCTCATCTTAGAACACAAGTATTTAAAAAAAAAAAACCTTTTCTTTGATAAATGAAGCCATGTTTCATTATTGCGCAATTTTTTTGGGGTTAGTTAGGTTAATGGAAAAGCACGTTTGATGTTTTGCTTGTGTTTATAAAATATTTGTCCATTAATTTCCATATTTTCGGGTTCAAGAAAAGATACAGTGAGCTTGTGGTATGAGAAATACGAGATGAAAATCCTTGATTGAGTATTTAGGATTATTATTCATTCCTAAATTCAATTCACTCTCCAAAAATTCTACAAGCGGATGAGCTTCTTCCGATGCAAAATTTACATTGAAATCATCGCTTAAAACTGATGCCAAAAATGTTTAGATACTTTTATAGATATTTTTAGATATACATACAATAATTTAAATATCAATTTTTTGACACACTGCACATACGCTATGTTTTGTAAAACCTTAATGACCAAATATACATAATTAACTAAAAAAAAATCTTCTAGTAGTCCTGCTGGACCGGTGCGGCCGGAGTAGGTATACCATATACCAATAATGCTCGATGGATGAATTTTATTATATCGTAGATCCTTTGGTTCGGCAAGTTTTCCTAACTTTAATTTCTTCTCTACTCATTTATGGTTCAGTTGTGCCTAAAATCTCGCAATGTTGTGTTTTTTCAAATCCTCTTGAAACCACTTTTTTTAAAAAAATAATTTAATACTCAAGTGGGTATGAATACACTTATAATGCCTCAGCATGTGTTAAGTTTTTTTTTAAAATAGAATAGAGAGAGAAAGAAAGACGTTTGAGCTCAGTGGTTATTTCGCTCCATATGGGTGACATCCAACACTTAATGGGGAGACTATATTTTTAGTGCAGCTTGGCTTGTTGTTGGTTTCTAGTCAACTACTCATATTACTTGATTTTTGTTAACTGAAAAAATGAATGCCTTTCTGGCGCGGTTGGGATTCGAACACCAAACCTTCCGATTTGGAAGCCAGTCCGCTACCACTTGAATTACGGCCACCCACAATCGGTCACAAATAAAGCAAGGAATGACTTATTCTTGAATTTTTTGCCGAAGTCTTTATAAATATTCTTAAATCGGATGAAGCCTTTGTAGGTTAATTGTAATATCTCTCAAGTCATTCCTCCTTACTGAGGAGGCGAGGATTCATATCATGGAAAGTTGTATTTTGATTATCCAGTGTCTCTGAAGGCACATCACAATCACTCAAATTATCGTTGTGTTCGATTTCCTCTGCCAGTGAAGGGTACAGAGGTGGTTTCAAGTTGACAGGTCTCTTCCTTGCCTTGTGTGTCTAGAAAACGTTCGGTACTAGTTTTTGGTTTTTTTTTGTCACTTCGCTAAGTGGATTTTTTGCATGCAGTCGATCTCTGTATTCTTAAATCGACTGAGCATTTGGTTTAGGTATGATTTACGCTTCCAGATAATCTTTGCACTATCTAACAGTATTCCTCAGTTCTTTTTAACCTCAACCACTTCGACACATAGGTCGCTACTTAATTTTTTAGAGAAACGAGTTAAAGAACCAAGTTTCACGTCATGTCGCCTTTTTCGTATCATCGGAGTTGGGAATTACTTTCCAACGAGCCATAAGAAGTTTCGCTTCAAGGAAATATGTTTAATGATGATGAAGCTGTCGGTTCTGATGGCTTATCCGCAGAACTCTACGAAAACGTAAAACAATATGTACTCGGGACCCAAAATCACCCGATGAATTTTTCTCGCAAGGCAACCAAGAGCACGCTCATCCATTTTTGATGGTAAGGTTCATGCCTCTGCGCCATAGATCAGGACTGGGATTACTAGGCCTTATATAGGGTTACTTTTGCTGTTTGGACGACGGTTCTGTTGTCAGTTGGCTTCTTAGCCCAAAGAAGCAGCTATTGGCAAAAGTTATTCTGCATTTGATCAAAGCGTTGGTGTCATTGTATAGATTGAAAGCGGAGTCTAGGTAGACAAGGTCCTTTACTACCTCAAAGTTATATCTGTCGATGGTGACATTCTGTCCATGACGTGCGTCGGATTTGAGTGTTATTTCTTGACGACAATATATACTTGGTCTTGCCCGCCACTGACATCACGCTGCATTCTTCCGATTAATTGGCGGACTTTTGAAAGATTGTGTCTTTTGTGTTCGCGCGTGAGTTTCTTTGAAGAATATTGTTAAAAAGATTTCATGACAGCACCTTGTCTAAATCTTTTTTTGACATCAAAGTTTTCGATGAGTTCTTTACCGACCTTGATGAAGCAGCATGCGTTCTCCATCGTCATCCTGCAGAAACGGACGAATTTGGCAGTGATGCCAAAGCTAGACATTATTCTGTATAGTTTGTGTTTATAGATGCTGTCATACGCGGCCTTAAAATCAATGGATAAATGCTGTGTATTGATTTGAAGCTCATGGATTTTTTCAAAGATCTGTCGTTGTGTGAATATTTGGGGGATGGTTGACTTTTCTGGCCTGAAGGCATATTGATATGGACCAATCAGGTTGTTTACGGACGGCTGCAAGCGTTCACACAATACAACTGATAAGATCATGTAAGCGATGTTAAGAAGACTGATGCCTCTGTAGTTGGCGCAGTTCAGACTGTCTTTCAGGATGGGCCCCCGCCCAGTTATCAAGGCTTTGCCCATCAATGACGTTGTCTAATAAAAAGCAGGGGTAGAGCATATTACTGGTCTTATCGTAAACATCTTCAGATGACGCCTCTGAAGGTTGCTGCGATCTGACCAGTTACAAGTTGCCGGTCATAGGTCTTGTTGGCGGCTAGACCACCGGTAGTCCATACCAGGACTTAAATCACGGTACCATGGGAGTCAGGAGCCCCCCGGATTTTGGTCCGGGCCTGACTTGATGAGGTAGGCCCCCTTTTCGGAGCGTCATGGTGGCTGTGGTTTAAACCCAAATCGCGGGAACGGGTCTAACCCATTGTAGAGTTGCAAATAAGTACTGAGTGCTGTGACCCCAAGAACAGTAAGAGGTTTTAGGTCGGCTTCGACTCATACCAAGGGTGGAACTAGTGCCTCCAACACAGTTCCGAATTGGTATCAAAGGATTGACGGAGAGCGATGGCAAGGCGTATCCTTGCTCCCTATGGATGTATAGGCATCCCGTAAACATGAGGTCTACATGACAGGTGGTTTACGTTAAAAATCAAGAGACGTTCTGTCTTTCAGGATAGGACAAACAATGCTGAGGTTCCAATTATCGGGCATACTTTCCTCCGATCATATTTTATAGATGAGTTGATGTATGCTCTTACGAAGTCATCGCCTGCCGCTTTGAAGAGCTCGGCAGTTAGGCCGTGTGCTCCATCAGCTTTGTTAGGCTTAATCTTAGACATGGCTATCTTTACTTCAACCGGTTCGGGTGGGTGGAATTGTTGGTCCACATCGTCGAGATTAAGAGATTCATTCTGCCTGATTGCGATATTTGGTTCGTTATCGCCGTTATACAGTCTACGGAAATGCTCTTTCCAAATCCTCAGCATCGATTGCGAATTTAGCACGATGTTCCCTTGTTCTGCACCTCAAGCTTCGGTTCGGTGTTTGTATCGGTGACAAGTTTTTTTTACCTTTTGGTAAAACTTCCGAATCTTATTCCTGGAGTAGCATCTCGTAATTTTCTCGACCCCATGGTTCTCGTGCTCTTTCTTTTTCCTCCTCTGCTCATAGGGCACTTGAACCTGATCCTTCTATGCAGCGCCGTTTTATATGCCTCTGGCTTAGTTACATGTGCTTGCTGGCACTCATCGTCAAACCAGGAGTGCAACCAGTGGTAGCCGAGTGAAACCCAGTATATCAGAGGCGGTATTTCTGATGGTATTTTGACAATGTTGCCGCTGGTCTTCGATATTTGATGCTGGTGGCAGACACTTGATCGGAAAAGGATTTGGCGATGTCTTGCGATTGTAGCTGTCAGACGTCGACCTTCTTCACAGTATTAGCTTGCCTTTGTGATGTTCTGGATATCCGCCACTGTATCTTGGCTAAAACAAGGTAGTGGTCCGAGTCGATGTTGGAGGAGTGCCTTGGGTCGGTCTCAATTGTTGTTAAAAACGGTTGATTGATCAGGAGTTCTCCAAGTCCCCTTGTGAATATCGATATGTGGAACCGCGTACTAGCTGTGGCAATATTTTTCCCAACCACGGAGGTTGTGTCGTTGAGGCTATACCTTCCTACAGAACTATCAAAGATGCACTCTCTCCCTAGCTTTGCATTAAAATCACCGAGGGCAATTTTAGTGTCATAGCTAGGGCACTGCTCGTAGGTCTTATTCAAGAGTCCGTAGAAGTCATCTTTGTTGTCGCCATCTTTTTCCTCTATGGCGGCGTGCGCGCATATAAGGCTAATATTGCCAAATTCAGCCTTAATATGGATTGTTATGAGGCGCATGTTAACATGTCGGGAACACAAGACTTCTTACCTAAGTCTGTCTTTAAGAACAACGCTTACAAATAGGCGCTACTTTTGCTGTCGATAAAAATTGCCGTGGTAGATGTCCGGCCCTTATCGTCGCATTTCTTGGATGGCGCTAACATATGCTTTGCAGCAATCCTGGCGCTCGGCTAGCGGTTCGCCTGCTCGTGGCCTACTAAGGGATCTAACATTCCACGTGTCGATCCGAAGTTCGTTGTCCTTGTTTCATTTGCAGGGGTTGTCAACAATAGATCTCTCCATATCCGAGGCTTGTTGTTGCTTCGTAACTTAACTTTCTTTTCCATATCCGGATTACCCCTGCGGCATAATCCCCAACGTAGAGCGCCAGTTCCATTGTGGGTACCCCTAGGTTGAGGGTTCAGTTAGGGCGAAACCAATAATCCGTTTAGGGATGTGAATACTCTCACTGGTCCATTAAGGGCTCATCCGCCAGCATCTCTTTTCCAAGATCCAGACTTAGTCCTAATAATCTTTACCGGCCTGAGTTCCAAATATGTCGGAGTAGCCCGGATAAGGTTTGATATGTTTTACTCCGGAATTTAACTTCACCATTGATTCCATCTGGGTAATTCATCCGCTGTCCCGTCTATAATGCTGCTATTTTTTGTCCGCTGGCCAGCACTTGTGCTTATAACTTTGGCAAGTGGAATCCGAATGGGCATCGACCAGTACCCGATGGTTAGCACTTGGAGATGATGGTTAGCACAATTGGTGTGTAGAAATAGTTATAGTGGTCGATATCGCCAGATTGACACCTCTCAGTGCCAACTCTATTTCTACAGGTTCACCTAGTCCTACTACGACTACGTAGCATGGATTCAAGAAAGTACAAATAAGTTCTTTCTCGAACGATACTCTGTACTGTACGGAGTTCAATGATAGATGATAAATAGGCAAATAGGACTGATGCTGAAATCTTTCTAGAGGAAGCTTCTACGTGGAGGGATCTTAACATTCTGAAAAGATCTTAATTCAACTGAATGTCAGTGGTTTTGTTCTGTTATTTTATATTACAGGCGACGTAGTAGCAATGCACATGCTTGAGGAAGGTTTCATATTCTTTGTCGCGTTTCAAAGTTTCGCGTATATTTTCTGGAAATCTGATTTCTGTCACTACCTTTTGGATTTACGGAGAGTAAAGACACCTTCCAGTTGCTGGACTCAATAGAAATGTAGTGAAAACAACGATGGCACAATTGACAAAGAATAAAAAATATTGAGGATTTGAAGCATCCCGATTGTCAAACATATATCAGTTAATATCTCAGATTATAACCATAGGTGGCGGAAATATACAGAGGGGACCTCAAAGGATAAAACAAGGTAAGGAAGAGACTGAAGAAAATATCCTAATAAAGCTCAGCTATAAGAAAGACTGGAGTTACGAATGAACAGTCTATGAACTGGGCAACCTCACTACAAAGTGCTGCACAGATAGATTGAGAACCGATGGCAGATCTGTTGCAGAAGTGATTGAGCTTATAGCTGGCAATAAGAATCCATGCGCAAATGTACCAGCATTTTCCAGTTTGAAATACTTATGCGCCGTAAGAAGATGAGTTAAGATCCATCCGTCCTAAATTACAGTAATTGCGATAATGTCAGGCAGTCAAGCATGATGTGCAGAATGATGTTCAGAAAATGGCAGGAATGGCAACACAGTCTTAAAAATTTAGGCATCAATGACAAAATAGCCGTTTATTGGATACTTGTCAATCTAGGCATTATGGCTAATGAGGCAGCGGACTCTATATTAGACAAGTAGTAGTGGAACCGCTTGTAGGACTTGAACAATTCTGTGGGTAAGATAATGCTACATGCTGAGGAGGTGAGGAAATTGCGGAAAGAAACAAACCGTAGAACCTTTCAAAACCTTCAATATTTAGCACAGTCTGAGAAGCTTTAAGGAAACTCTTATCTAACAAGATTAAAGGTATTCATAGGTCTAAGTAAGAATAACCTATAAAACCCAACCAATTTTCAATAGTGCATTGCAGACTCAGTATGCTGGAACTGTGTCGGCACTGACCACCGAGAGTGTTAAATATTTGGAAAAGTTGCAAATATTTGATAAGGCTATACTAACCATGGACCTACTACTTATAGTTTGATTTCATTCCAAGGCTACTTCGCTGAATAGACTCTCAGGACTCTGGAGGAGAAAATAAATATAAGTTATACGCCCCAGTAGACTATAAGTTGGCAGTGCATTACACACTATCTACTATCTATCTTCCCTTAAGTGAATACCAACTTAAAATTCCTTTGAATTTTATGATGGATAACGATTTGGCCTTAATTTGACTTGCCGAGCCAACAGCTCAAGAGATAGTTGGTTATTGTACGATTAGGGTAGATGCTAAACGCCGTCAGTCTGAGGATGACCAGTGCTGTATCTGGACCATATGTCAATTGTGTTTGCTTTACACTCTCTTCTTAGCAACTAGATACTAGTCACGCATAGCAGGATATGACTTGATAAACTTGCATATAAATGTGAGGGCTAAGTAGAAGAAAACTGCAACACTATCACACCTTGTGAGAAAAATTCGTTTGGCAACGATGCACTACAGAACACATTGGCTTACGATTGGCGTGCATGCTTCCGAAATGGTCGTAAAGCCGTACATGATGCGGCCGTTCAGGCAGACCATTGATATCAACAGGAGGAACACGAAGATTAAATCAAATATTAACTAGTTGTTAACCGCAAATTGACTATCAGGAATTTAGTAGAGATGACCAACATCTCAGTTGGATCTATTCACGAAATTTTAACTATAATACAATAATATATTGGACTTGAGACGTGCCGTTATAAGGCTGGTACCGAAGGACTTGAGTTTGCAGAAAAAAGTTGGTTGTGGACATTGCAAAACACATGCAATCCGAAGTTGCTTCCAACCAAACTTCATCACATCTATGTACAATACTCGTATTATTACTTATGACGGGATGTGAATTTTGAGTACCAAATGAGCCAACACCGAAGAAACCTCATCATGTCCAGTAAAAAAAGAAAGTGATTCTTACTGTTTGCATTGATCACAGTGATGTTGTGTGTTACGAATTTAATCTTACAGGCTAGACTATAAATAAGAACTATTATTTGGGACGTTTGCGTTAAGAAATTCGCAAGAAAAGCGCACTGTACCAGCTGGACCAAACGCTGTCATAAGTACGTTGCAGTCAACGGCGTTCGATATCGATTTAAATGAATTAATTTCTATTTATCATCTTAAAAATAAACTCCAGGAACTGAATAAGATGGAAATATTCATTCGTAAATGACTAATTTCCAGAAGGAACACGCCGGGTGAATTTTGTGATCTGAATCAATCATGGGATCAACCGTCCCCAAGCCAGATTCCTTATATGAGCTGCTTTAACGTATTTGAAGCTCAAATCAATAAGGGTTTTGCTGGAAGTACTTGAACCAATAGAGATGAGGCTGATAAACTCGAATCGGATCAACGTCAGCTCTCATATCCCCGAAAGGGATTAGTGGCTCCGAAATATTTCGGTCTTTTTGGCCAAAGTTCTCAGATTGAGGATTAATTAAAGTTAATTACCCACATAAAGCCCTACAGTCGCGCAAAAACTGTCTCAGTGACGGTTAAAGGATAAAAACATTCAAATTTGCACTTCGAAAGGTCAAACCCTGTACAGGTCACCTGCGGGAGATTAGATGCGGATTTGCTGCAAGTGGGAGACAAAAGAAAGAAGACCCAAACCATCGAAAAGCAAGGGAAAGTATTGTTACAATCCGGAAAGTGGGTGATTCGCCGCTATCAGCTTAATATGCGCTCACGTTCAATGGAATTCGGTGCTACCACCGAATGTTCTTACGAGCTGCTAAACAAAATCTACGAATAATCCTAAGTATATTGGTAAAACCGTTTAAGAACATCTTTGATAGCACAACTAGCACAACTACATGACAATACGTCTGGGAAGGGACTTAGGTTATTTGACTTTGAAGTGGTGCAGAATACCACTACGGTTGCACACATCTTTGTTACTTTATACATGAAATACGAAGGTAAGCTGAATACTAAAGAGGTAACCAAATTGACCGCAATCGACGCAGGGCGTTCCTCTGTGATAATAGATGTCCGAACATTCCGAGCTGATTGGCCCCAATTGCAGTCAAGATATGTCTTAGTTGAACGTTGAATGGTGAATGGTGAATGGTGAATGGTGAATGGTGAATGGTGAATGGTGAAGATTAGCGGAATCGATCCCGAGAAGCCGTCAGCAATGTTATAAGTCATACGCTGAGTCTCGCCTATCATATGCGTTGAACCCAAGATTGCAGAAAGCAATATGTAGCAAAGCAATTCACATATGAAGCAACGACGCTGGAAAGAAGAATGCTGGATAGTCGTTGGCTCTATGAGCAAAGGAGACAGTAAGAACAAGAGCATTCGAAGCGAGCGATCGAGGAAACGCAAAAAACAAAAGGCAAAAATCAATAAGACCCGAACGGAGACTTGTAGAGAGGGGGACGGATATTTAGTAATAAATTAGGTATTATTACTGAGGTCATGAGAAAATCAGGGCGGGGACGACACGAATTTCGCTGCCGTCCAGAACGAACCATTCATATTTAAGGCATTAGAAGATGGCTTGGTTCAGAGCATGTACACAACCACTTATTCCCATGATTTGGTCACGTGAAAGTATGCCTGATAAACTGAACCTCAGCATGGTTTGTTCGATCCACAAAAGGCAGACTCTGTTATAGAGAGCAGCAGTCTTCTTAGATCATGTCTGCTGAATAACGTGAATGCCTGAGATTATTGCCAACGATCTGACTGGGATCTATTAATACGTTTTTAAGCTTCTAGTTGACTAAAAATTCACACTACCCTAGGTCCTAAACAAGACCCAAGAGGTTCAGATCGATACTCACCATCTCTTTGTTGCTTTTAAGGCTGCATATAACATGAACTTGCCACTCGCTGCTTTCCTGGCCTGCGAAGGCAATTGAGTAATAAGGCCTTGTCAGGGACTCGTAAGCAAGATACTTCGGGTGATCTGTGGTACTACAATATTTGCCTTGACGCGCATTTGAGGTTTCACGCACTCTGCAAGCTGTAAATTGATTTCAATCTTGTCGGGATGACGCCTTCGATAACTGAGACATTTAGTCCGGAGCAACAGTGGGATGCAAGAAGACCTCAATTTGAACTTAGAGTGCGCAAGAGGGGGCAGTTACTTAAAGACCGTGCCCCATGGAGAGATGTTTTGGTTAATGACTATAACGCAATTTGTGTAAGTAAATCATCTATTAAGTGCAGTAATGCTCTAAGCAAGTGTTGATATTTGTCCATTTGCAAGCGTATCTAAGCACTCTGATTTATCGACAAAATAAATTCAGATAACATAAGCAACTTTCATTACTATCTTGCAGACTTCGCAAAGAAGATTATGAACCACATTCAAGGACGAATATCAATTTGTATTCCTCCTATGACAATGCCTCAATGATTTTGACCCCAGCAATCAAGTCTGTCAATCACCACCCTTTAAAAACACACATCTACAAGGACATCGTCTTTTTTATCAATTGCTCTGCGGCAATATAAGAGATTCTCTACCAACACTAGCCCCTACACCCACCCACACGATGCATCGATTAAGCTGCAGGCAAGACAAAAAAAAAAGAGAAAATCAGAAAAGATTCAAAGAATACAGCGATTTTGACCGTGGCATAAAAAAAGAGAAGAAGCCAAGGCTTCAGAGCTTACAGAGTTTTTGCATCTTAACTCAAGTGGCGTACATCGATTTCTAAAGCAAGACTAGCCCCCAATACCTATCATCCGTAGAACGATTCAACCCTGATCCATTGCCCTTTTTTTCGATATCAATACCAATCCTTGCGTTGGCAGGCAGCAACAGTATGAAGGACACGATAAAAGAATGACTAAGCCGTAACCAAATAAAAAAAGAGGATCGACAGCAAAACAAAAAAAAAAAAAGAAAAACAGAAAAAAGTGAAAACAGCGCCATAGCATCTGTAATCTGTGTTCAATGGGCTCCACTTGTTTTCAACTTCCGCTTACTTGCACACCTACACCGACACACGGATTAATTACTCGACAGTCGACAGTAGCTGCATGGAAAACATGCACACAAAATCAATTCCACTCCAAAGTGTGATAAGACGATTTTGTTTTTTTTTGTTTTTTTTTTTTCGTATCTATTCCGGTTCACATGCGATTGTATGTATAGAGTGTATGGGTGTCTATTGGGTAGACGGGATACCTCGAACCGATTTACAACCCTGACCCTTATCCTTTTTCACACCCTTTAATACCCACTTGGAGCAAAGTGAAAATCTACACTTAAAACCAAGAAATTACCAAAGGATCTGGAAGACACACAAGCATAGACATATATAGTACACAGAACACGCAAAGCTATAGGCTAATATGAGCGAGGTGAATATTATGTCAAGTGGCTGGGTACCGTCGTCGTCGCCGTTCTGGTTGATGTACGAGTATCTTCTTTTTTTTCTGGCAACCGCCCGAGCAAATGTGGACATAAAAATTGTGTCTTTTTTCCCTTTTTATATGATTGAGTAGTCCTTGCACTTTGCAGAGTCCCTCTCAGTTCCTTTTGTCACCGTTCTGCGTCGTTTTTCTTAATCTTTTTTTTTTTTAGTTCATACATTGGCCTTCCCTGAACTCTGGGAATGAGTTGAATTCACAAATCCTTCTTAGCACACACATAGTCGTAACGATTCTTACATGTACACGAGTACATGGTTGTACGTCAAGGGGGTGGAAGGATGCGAACAGAGGATATAAATTGCCAAAGATTTCCCTCCTATCGTGAAAGCTATTAAATAAAAACCTTCTCCATCGCCTAGGTTGATTTATCGATTTGTATCTTTTTCCTATCTGGGTATCCATCTTAAGGTCCAACTTAGCACACATTCAAATGGTGGTGGGGGAAGGTAAAGTCAGTTTTTTGTTTCTTGTTTTTTGTTTTTTGCTTTTTTTTCTTTATCCTTGTACTCGCATAACGAAAAAGATGGCCATCTGACACAGGACATCGATGTCTTTCGAAAACTCATTAAAAGATAATGCGATCAACTTGATAGATGCAGTCTCCACCCTTGAGTTTAAGACAAATATATGTAGGATGCCGTATTGACGGGATTCAGGGACATTTTGGGGGATGGAATGAGGGAAATAATGTCAACTTGATGGGAAAATAAATTGATTGGCGGATGGTTAGATTCGTTATGATGCTGTGACAATCATTTAAAACCAATTCAAGAGGAAAGCATGTACGAGCACCTCTTGATTTTTGGGTTATAGATATTACAAGGTAGTCAGTCAACTGGTTAGATTTCAATATGTGAGTAACGAGGGGGAGTTGGGAATGAATTTGCAAAGGTATTATAAGGATTAAAGATCAAGGGTTAGGCAGAGATTGGAATAGAATCCAGATAAACGGCATGGTTTCAATATCAGATGCAATAACATTGTTCCAACTTACCCTCAGGAGTTTTTCGAAATTATTTTTATGGGAAAGATAGTTTTAAACGAGTTATGAAATGAAAATAGTTTTGTGCACTCCGGGCTATCAGACATCATATCTATTACATAATTTATTTAAGTTAACATATCTCTCATTCGATTGGATTATTTTCATCTCATTGTTTAACATAGCAGGATAGCTCGTTGTTCTTCGATAAAATTTTATTTTGAGCTCGGAACGTCTATGAGCGTCTCCCTTAATTTTGCAGAAAGTTACTTTGGTTCGATTTTTGAAGTTCTTGTGTTCTTGTTCCGGTTCCTGTAAAGTCAGCTGCTCGTATGCCGATGTTGTCGTTGCCTCACTATACATACGCGTATTCTGATAGATGCTCAGTTTATATTTTGTCTTTGTTTTCTCAGATATCACATAAATCGATAGGCGATACTGACGTTCTTAATCTGTTTAAGATCTGATCATCAATCCACGTAGGCTAAAAGGTTTCCAACACGTAAACCATCGTTGCGCTTTTGGCTTTATCAACGCTTGCTTCGCTTTAATTTATATGGAAATAAATGCCTCTCCAGGCTCCAGTTACACACACTAAGTTGGTTGAGATCCTCTTCCAACTTCATGCGCTCCGATTAGGTGCCCATTCACTACGTCGTTGTACAGCCGATTTCATTTTTCGTCATAGCTTTTCCTCCAGACTCAGTTAACGCAGATGGGGCTAAGTAAAAGAGGGGAATGTGCCCTTAGTCTATAGTAACAGCGATTGGCTTATGTCATTATTGAGTGTTTCCTGGAGAGATTGGGATCCATCTCTGCTTCTTCGGCGTTTATGCTCATAAAAGCCAAACCGTCATCCCGCTGATTTCTCCCGATTTTGGAGAATGTAATCTATATACGTAAGAAGTTGGACAGGTTTTTGAAATATTGTGCCTCTGCGATGTCAAGAATGTCGCACGTTAGCCCGTTGCACTGTCTAAGGCTCTTTTTAACATCAAAATATTCACTGACGTATATTTCGACATTGAGTTCTCCTTCGACATCCTGCATAGTTTAACTAGTTTGGCACGGATTCCAATGCCAGATATGGCTCTGTATAGTTCATCTTTATGACAACCTATGTAATCAGTGAAGAGACGCTTTGGTATCCTTGGTTATTCTCCAAGATTTGCAGCCGGGTGGAAATTTGGTCGATGGTAGTTTTACCAGGTTTAAAACCGCTCTGATACCAACCTATCAGGTTGTTTACGATCGGACGATGCGTCCTTCAGTTGACGCAGTTCCGTGGGTCTCATTTCTGCAGACCCGGAGAGGCTATGTTCAACCTCTATTCATTGGACATGCTTTCCTCTGACCAAATTATATATGTATATGAACTGGTGCACGCTTTTTACAAGATAATTGCGTACAGCTTTAAAGAGATCCGTGGCTAGGACGGTCGAATCCAGAAGACTTTAGTTTGGGTAAAGCTCTCTTCACTTCGTTTTTGTCTGGCGGAGGAACGGTTTCGTGATGCATATTCAGTTAGAACGTGATATTTTCGTCATCTTCACTGTTTAAAAATCCGCAGAAGCAGTTCTAGCACAGAGTGCGTCTCAACTAAGATGTTCCCTTTGTTGTCTTGGCAGGCTTCAGTTTGGATCTTCTTGCTTTAATGCGCTCTTTTTACCTTCTGTTAAAATTTCCGAAAATCACTCGTACAGTAGAGTTTTTTGAATTGCTGCTTTTCCCTTCGAGAAGTTGGTGTTCGGTTTCTCTTCTCTTGCTGGTACGTGCAGACAGCATTCTTCAATTCGTATTTCGTCTTTGCGTGCATTTTTGCACGGTGCAGCTACTTGTGAAACATCAGATGTGGCATTTTTGACAGCCTCCTTGCAGGATTACCACAGGTCCTTCGCACTTTATGTTGCGTTATTATGAGAAAGGTTGAGGGAGGAGCGATAGATACAATCTCCGGTAATCTCTTGCGATTGTAACCGCCACATGTTAAACCTCTTCGTTGTATTTTAAAGGCGCCGCTGCCTTTGATATATGCTTTCGTATAGGGTCATCCAACAAGAGGTGTCATTTTAAATCAATAGAATAAACAACATTTTTATGAAAAAGGGTGATATTTTTACTTTAATCTGAAGTATAGGTGGGGCGTTGGCGTAGACTTTATCTTTAACATATATACATAGTTCTAAAGTAAAAAGTCTAATAGTGTTAAACTGCACGATCTCGGCGTCTATTGAAGTCCCGTTTTCAAGAAATCACATGTCCAGGAAATTTGCCACGCATTGAGCTATTGTTTTACCAGCTGTGTGGCATGTAGCGCGGTCTTGTTGAAAATCAACATAATCTACATCCATAGCATCAGTTTCAGGCAAAACAAAAGTCAGTCTACATCATTCGATAACGCAATCCATTCACTGAAACTGTCGTACCTGCATTTTAATTTTTCTGATTATCTCAAAATGGACACACCTGGGCTTACAGTCACATTCTCAGCTACGGCGACAATATTTTCAGGTAACCTTGCCGGACGAACATGAGTTGGAGTCTTTACATCACTAACCCGTCCAAGACGTTCAAATTAATCAATTAGATTCTCTACACCTGTGCGAAAAGGCACTTGATGATGACCAAAAGCAGCACTAGCTTTATGAAACGTTTCCACGATATTTTCACAGTTTTTGTAGTGAATTTCCACTATATCATTGCGTTGTGCGAGTATTTTTCGATCTATATTTAATAATCTCTTAGTTTTTAATTATCAAAAGTTCTTGCAATCATAGCTGAATGTTGACGATTCAACAATGGCGCGAAATTTAAAATGCCATATCTTGTTGGATGATTCTCTACTTTGGCTACCACTGCGTAGTGGTTCGAATTAACGTTGGCCTCGAAATGTGCGCAAATTTAGGATACTGGTTGCTTTCTTCTGCCCACCAGTACATGATCAATCTGATGTACTCGTATTTTAACCACATTAAATTACGAAGATCTTTGCTGCACTTGCAAAGTCTATCAGCCTTAGACCGTTTCCGGATGTGATGTCGTGCAGGATGTGCATGCCTATGGTGATACCAAAGGAGCCGTCCTTTTGGCACTGAGGTCACTGTTTCCTCAACATAATGGACTTCTGAGAGTCGGTCTTCAAATTTCAGTCGTCGGAATATTAATTACTCTTATCGAAGTCAGTTGCACGAATATGTTAATAACCTCAACCTTTGGGATTGATCGATTCGTATGCGTGCAGTTTGCGGATGTTAAATGGGATCGGCGAATTAAATTCACCTTAATGTTTTACGCCCATATTTTTCATGATAACCTGTCTACTGTTAAGCGTATTAAAAAGGATGCATATCCATGGTTTATTTACGTCCTGCCTGTTCAGCTTGAAGAAGAGTCCCGTCAACCGTAAAGTACCGAAGTTCATCTGCAAGTATGTACACAATTCATTGTGTCTCACATCTCCTCTATTGGATATCAGGTACCAGCTCCGACGGGGTATGTTAGATATCATGTTCATCTTTTAAACCGAATTGATTACGAGTATCAAGCACTATATTTTTGCCCACAGCCCACAAAGTCAGGATTCTATTGATCACCTCTTTGAATACCTTACAGATATTTGGGAGAGAAGTTATCGACCGAAGATTCGTCGCATGGTATGTGTCTTTATCCCCTTTTGGGAATTGGATGCACCACCGCTGTCTTCCAATGTGATGGATAATGGGCATTATTCAAAGCATTGTTAAACACGGTGGTGTAAATGTCCACCGCTTCTAGTGGGAGATGTCGAGGCTCTATGTTCGGTATGCCATCAGTTCTCACTAATTTCTTACTTCTCAGTGATACGAAGATTGCCTGGAGCTCTTTTTTTTATACAACTAGGTGATTTGATTTTTCCATTTAAGAAAGCATTAAAGAAAGCAATATGAATTTAAACGGGTTTGGATAACCTACAAGGCCATCTTAATGATCTATGAATTGGAAATAAAGAACCTCATGTCGTAGATTCTGTGGAAGGTATGCACCCTACTCTCCAATAGACAAACTTCTAAAACGGCGTTCTTTGTAGCGGATAGCAGTCTTGATAAGGGCACTTCTCACTAGTCCATCTGCTCTCTTCCTCACTTCACCGACTCTCCCTTTGGGCCAGCAGTTCTTCGGGCTATGTTCACGATGTCATCAATTTCAATTAGCTTCACATCGCCAAATCATTTGCAGCGCCTAGTGATTACTGGCAGGTATTCGCGAACCCATCTTCTCCAGAAGGCGTCTGCAAACTGCTGAGCCATTTGCCAGTTCATCATTCGATTGCATTCATTAAGTTCAGACGTGCTTAAATTTCGCTCCATTAATTTATTTCCATTTAATTTTGTCCTGCCTAATTTGTAATAATTCGCTCAAGCTATTTCTCGGTTATCGCCTTTTATTGTGTTTTGTTGACTCGTTTGTTTGTCGATTAAAAGTGCATAATAATCTTAAAGTAAAATTAACAACTAATCCAATTCTCATTCACAGCCTTTTGTGTTTTTCTTCATTCAGCGTTTTAAATTTTCAAATGACCTACCCAAACTTATTCATCGTCATCATGTCAGAATTATGTGGGAATGGAAATTGTTCCCTAATAAATGATCCAAATGCTGTTATGGTGTTCAATGCAAGTCGTTCTATGCTCTTTGCATTGGCTTAAGTAAGAGATCCATCGTGTACCTAACAGATTTTAAAAACAACTCTTTGGTTTATTGTGATGAGTGGAAGGACATCACTCCGTCCCACATTTTAGTTGCAATTAAGTGTCTAAGTGATTCGGTCAATAACTTTGCGGCAGAAAACAACCATGCCTTGAAATCTATGATGAAAAATATGATGACATTTTAAAATCGATTTCCCTCGAACAATCAAATAAGAGTCAACTCAGAAACTTATCTATGTACTCGTATATAGTTGACTCAAGATAGTGATTTAATAAAACGAAATGACAAACACGACATTAGTAAAGATTTAACAAATTTTCTATCCCATAGTCTTGAATCAATAATAAAATCGTACATCCCCACAATAACAGACTCTTTAAGCTCTCTAGGGACTTCCCTCGATTTTCATCTTCAAAGTACATACCGAAGCAGCTTTCCCTCTCCGCCAAGTAATGATCAGTTGCTCATAAACAACGTGTGCCAAATGAGTGATTGAATCAACGAGATAACTGATTCATTCGCGCTGTTAAACGAAATTGCTGATCACATCCGGCCCCTACCGACTGCATCATACAATAATTTGATTTTTACTGAGATGCTTGAATCTGCAATTATGGAACCACCAATAACTACTGGGTCATCTTCTCCTCCACAACAACATTCTCTGGAAATTGATGCTACTACACCAACTCCTGAACCCACAATCTCACGATTCGGAATTTCATGGACACTATCGGAGTGGAACATGAGAATTAAAAATTTGAACAATTTCAACAAACCTGAATCGGTTGCCTTTTTAATAAGATGTACACATGTCGATCGAACCAGGCTAACTAGTCTCTTCAAATCAAAATTCAAAATTGTTGTCAGCAACTGCCGTAAGATCTCCAACTTAGCAACAACACCCTCAAGGTAAGCATCTCGTTAAAATATGAATGGATGTTTATTAACCCTGCTTCCGACGTCATAAATCTGGGTGGAATAACCATGTCCCTTGAAGTCCAGTAATTCAAATTCCACTAAACCTAGAAAACAGAGTCATATTAATTTTAAGTTTAACCCTAACTCTTACAAAAAAAAACCCACGGCCTAACAAACAAGTTCTTGATCCAAAGTGGGGTTTTAAAGTTGGGACATTTCCTTTCTTCACTCTTTCTTCACTTCATACCGCCATTCGTGTATATACAAAACATTCTTCCACCCTGTCCAACCCAATTCCCAAACGTATATCTTTTAATCTTGATCCTCCTTTCAGTCATTTAAAAAACCCAACAACATCTCCTCATTTCACTCAAACAAAAACGACATACCCTAACTTTATTCGCTCCAATATTTTAAATCCCACCCCATCTTCTAAGCTAGACTCCCACTAGCTAATACCACAGCACCTTCTTTTGGGGTCTAAATACTTCCTCCAAAGGCAAAGCTAAACAAGTACCTTATCGATTCAGGGGGAAATGCCCGGTATGTTCTCTCTCGATTAAGAGACCGCAGTTTATACGACAATGTTCATTTATATCTCACATACCTACATGATAAGCCAGACTCTGTATCGACGGTATAACGAAAACCAATACAATGGTTTCCATTCTGCAAGAAGGCCTTCCCACCAATCACAATGATCCGCGGCAACTTTTTATACGTTTTCATGAGCAATTAGATATGACTCCTGATGATGTGGCTAATGATCTCTCTTCTTTTGCGTCTCACGTAAGTTCCAAACGCATACTACACCTCCAGCGAACACGGTCTAGTTTCAAAAAACTACCATCGCTCCTAACCCACCACTCAATTCTTTGCCAAAGCCTCCCAAATATCTGTCCCTGTATTATCAAAATGTAAGAGGGTTACGAACTAAGATTTCTGCTATATATCTTAATTCGCAGATTTTGCCTTACGACATTTTTGCCCTCACTGAAACCAATCTCACCCCAAATATTAAGAACAATAAATTATTTTCTCAAGACTTCAATCTACACCGTGACGATGGTCTAGATAAAGAGGAAAATTTATATGGCCGTGGTGTACTTCTTGCTATAAACGCTGGTCTCAAGTCTAAGCCCTTTAAAAAATCGTCCACTGCATACTTTGAATTCGTTTGTGCTAGAATTCCTATTCGCAAGCGCAACCTGTACATTTGTTACTGCTATATTAGCCCCTCTCAATCAATTTAAGGTTACCAGCAAGCTGTGGATGCAATTGACAGCATTTTTGATTCTGCTGATCGACGTTGTTGGTCTGGTCTGTATCAATTAAACGTGTCACCAATAACATTGGCAGACAACTCTACCTAGTCTTCGCCACCGATACAGATAACTGCGTCGTTTTAGAAAGTAGATATCTTCTCCCTAAGTTGGATAGTTACCACCCTCCCCTTTCTGTTACATTGACAAGTGACTATGGTCTTAATCCCGTTTCCTATGAGTATTCTTACAGTTTTCATAGGGCTAACTACGCCAAACTGAGCAACCTCCTCAGTATGGCCAGTTTTAACTTCCTCTACGATAATCCCAACGTTACAGTTAACGATCCTCTCACATCCTTTTATACCGAAATTTTCAAATGTCTCTCCCAATCTATACCTCATCGTCACCAAAGTGGTATAATAAAGAGATGCGATCTCTTCGTAACAAGAGATATAATCTCTATATAAACAAGAGATATAATCTCTTGTATACTGACTTAAAAGCGCGTTGCGACACCGATTTTTTCTACTACCAGTCTGCCCAAATAAATTCCTCTGTACTTTGCCAAACTCTCTAAAACAACTATTTAAACCAAATGGACCACACACTCATTTCCGACTCCAAACGATTCTTTCAGTTCATCAAAACCAAAACTAAATCGGTTAACTATTTATCATCTCTGAATTTTCTTGATAAGTCCTCGGGCGATCCCAAAATTATTGCAAATCTCTTCGCAATTTTTTGTTAGCCAAGCGTTCTCCATCCATTCCCAAGAGCCAGACCACTCTTACTTTTCCTACTTAAATAGCTGCCCACAAACAACTTTGGAATCTGTGTCTATAACTTTAGAGCAGGTCAAAGATAAAATAATAAACCTCAAAGATGATTATTCGGCTGGCTCTGATGATCTTCCCCCCATATTTTTAAAGAAATGCCGAAAATACGATATTTCCAACTAACTACCAATTGCTAAGCTGTCCTGCATCCCTAAGCTTTTTGAGAGTATTATCTGTGACATAATGCTTTTCCATTGTAAATCAAGCACTCTATGTGCATTGAAATCTGGAAATGAAGTTGATGTGAATGCCACCGATTTCAGCCAAGCCTTTGATAAGATTTCTCATGATATAATCCTTCTGAAATTCAATGATATTTAAATGAACGACATACTACATATGTTCTATTTCGGTCTATGGTTTCCTACCCAACTAAAGCCTCCTCTGGTGTCCCTCAAGGCAGCCACCTTGGTCCCTGACTATTTATTCTGGCCATTAATGATGTTAATTGCATCAGTAAAAATTCATACATATCTGTCTACGCAGATGAAATGAAAATCTTTAGATATACCCATATACCACCTTTCTCAGACAGCCTTCCACTGCAGGAAGATCTAGACAGATTTTGTACTTGGTGTCAGAAGAATTTTCTTGCGCTTAACGTCAATAAGTGTCTAACTAATAATAACTAATCTTTAATCTGCCTGTTCCCTTAGTGAATGAGTTGCGTAATTTAGAGGTTATGTGTGATAAGAAACTCAGTTTCCGTTCTCATATATATAAAAAAAAGAAGCCAACTCTGCCCTTGGCTTCATCAAGCGCTGGTCTAAGGAGTTTTCCAACACTTATGTTACCAAATCTCTTTACATAGCCTTTGCTAGGCTTCAAGTCAAGTTTGGTTACCTTACTACAGAACTCTCATCCTCCGGATAGAAGCTATTCAACGCAGGATTTTACGGTTTCCTTCACGTGGTCTTCCCTGGAATGATAGCCAAAACTTACCACCTTATACTGACCGGCTGAAACTTATAAATTTACAACCTCTTTTTATACGCTGAAATGTTCAACCTCTCCCTCAAGAACATTCTTATTTCCACCTATAACTCACATCCTAACTTTTTTGACCGCTCCCACCCTTTAGTTGTCTTAATAAATCTGTCCGGAGTTGACCCGGGCCGCAAATCAAATCAAATCAAAATCCACAAGAGGCTTCGCGCCATTAGGGCTACCCAGCAGGAAATGGTTTGGTAGAGCTTCCTCCTCGTCGTCGCTGATCGGTATATTCGTATCTGTAAGTGGTCGAGTGCTTACGACCATTTGCACTTCCATTTTAATGTCGCCCGTAGAAATTCATCAGTACGATTGGGCGAGGGTAACATCTTATAGACCGTAGATTTATTTAGATATATTATAAAAAAAAAATCTTTTATTGATCATAGCAGCCGCTGCCAAACCCCTCGCATGTGAGGTGAAGCCGGCGGTGTATATTGTCACTTCACCGAAATTGCCACTTATCATCTTGTTTCGTTTCACCGAAAAGAAGGCTTCTCTTAGTTCGCTCTCTGCACCCTTACAATTGGTTCCATTCTCGCTCCAGAGCTTAATCAGAGACCCTCGTCGCGCTATGAAATTTCGGATAGCGATGATGTAGAAATGAATCTCTATATAACGAGTGTGCCACTTCCAAGTGGGACGCTTCGGTGGTTAAACATGTCAGCAGCACGCCATATCTTTTTTCACTGCTTCGTCGAACGGCCACACACATTGGCTCGAAGTAGTCCACGCTAACATTTGTAAATGGCCTGCAAAATGACGCGAATACCGCTCTTAATCTCGATATCCAAAATTGTTGGCGTTAGCTATAGTTTTACGGTTGACGTGGAAATGTCTGTAATGATAATCGAGAACAATTAAGTTTGTTGTATACTGACCGGCGAACCACAGGTTCCCCTTTGATTCCAATCGCCATTCTTCCCATTAAAATGGTAATAAATGGGGCTTGATTTTCTAACGGGAAATCCTTTCGACTATATTCGTTTGCCTGCGCCTCCCTCCAACGCATAATCTCGGCCAGTTGGATTTCATCTTGTGATGGTGATTTAATTTCCAGGGGGTATTTACGGGCCTTATCTCTCCAGACAAGTGCATTTGCAGAAACTTTTTTCAAGTAGAGAAGCGTTCGGGGCCAGTGGCCATAAAAAGTTTGTATGGTGGATGGTCATGGGTGTGGTGGTCTAGATACTGGGCTCGCAGTTCTTCATCCGTCTCTTCAGTCTAATCATCTTCGTACAACTTTAAAAACGTTCGACGGTATTAAGGTGTGCTCTTTCTGTGGTTTTTTCCATCTACGATGGACTACCACATGTCAAACACTCTTTCTGTGATCATTTCGGTTTCCACATCAAAATTCAACAAATTGGGCATTTAGAGCTTTGGAATTTGATACCCAATTGTGCCCATAGAATGTGCGAGATGAACTTCGCCCGCCAACTGTATGACCTACTCTTAGGTGTCCACGCTGTTTAACATGCCATCTTTGTAATGGTTTTCAAGAATACACTGCGCCGCTCTGATTACGGAATTTCTTAGCGTTTTCGTTTTTCACATACTCCGCACAATTTGGCAAGCATATATCGCCGAATGTCGTTACTCTCATGACATAATATATCAATTCCGAAGAGCCTTCTTCAATCCAGAGAAAGCGTTGGTAGTCTTGGTCCTTTTGGATCATCATTACCTGATGATACCGGTACATTTCAGCGATGTCTTCGCCAATTGCCACACATCGTTGTCGAAAGTTCCACTGTGTTGATACCAGCGATGTTTACTTGGTTCAGCTCTTTAAGAAGCATGCTGTTCAGGGAAGTGTCATCAACTTTAGCAGCCGCGTCCCATATGAGACGTAACTATTCCAGCTTATTTAGGTTCTTAAAAAAAGACATTGGTAGATACATACCATCGCCTCTTTACATCGATTTCTTCTGGCCTCAACTTCGTCGCGTATCTCTTAGTAACATAGTCTTCCAGCTTAGATTGCAACGTGTGAGCTAGAACGGGATCTCTGTACGTCTTTAAAAACAGGCATTTACTCTTAGCTCTAGCCATGAGAAAACTGTCCGGGAGATAAGCTCTCACCTTGAACGTCGTCCTTTGACATCGTTGTCTCCCTTTCCGTTTCGGTTTCTATATCCACACTGATGTAGTTCTTAACTCACCTAACTAGTTCAGCATTTGCGGAATGGGTGCAGTCGCATACGTGAACGACGTGGTGGTTAATTGGAGTTCTGCAGCAATGGTGTTCAGTGGACCGACCTATTATGATCCAACTCAAAGGAGTTTTCTCCGCAATTGGTTCTGAGTCTGCGCCTTCCCTAAATTTTAAGCCCAACCCAAACTGACAGTTGAGGGGTCCTAAAAGCAGCTTCGGTATCGTATTGGTGTATAATTTTAGGGGAAGCCCTTAGACACATCTAGTGATTGCCCTGGGAGGTCCAGTCTCTTTACGGTTTGAACGTCCTACCGCTGATATCTCAAGGTCTACAATCACCGAATCGTCTTCATAGCGATGAGTATTGGAAGTCCATCTTACTCATAATGACTGCGAGTTTCCCTTTAGTTTCGATGCCGTCATCAAATCTTCGCCTATTAGCGTAGGGAACCACACGTCATCAAGGTTGATAGCCGCAGACTTCTTCGGTACAACGTAACTGGAATTACTCGAAACGGGGCTAAGCTAGAGTTTTGAAAATGGGTACTATAATTCATGCTAGTGCTTGGAGTCGTGCCTATAACGGCATTTATCGACTCCGCAGACGGTTGCAGAAGAACATGTGTCCGGATAATGTTGCTCAAGATATCTTCGGGAAAGGTGGTTGGTTTTCCCTACTCTCCGCTTCTCAGTCTACTTAGCTTGTGGAAGATATCACAATTTTCCAAGCTGGGGCAGGTACTTTGGCATATGACACAGTTAATCACGCCGATGTGCGGGAGCGCCTCAATATGAGTGATAAGCTGTCGACGAATTTTAAGCGAAATATCGGGACATAAAATGTTATTTGCTCCCTCGACTAATTGAAGCAGCCACTAACGAAAATCTTCCATTATGGGTGTTGTCAGGCTGATTTTATACATTCCCCAGAATGAACCTAAGAGGCCATGAATCTTGTTAACTAGCTGTTGCTTGAGTTCCAGATTGTTTGGGTGGTTAAGCACTCCCTATGCTTACATGGTCGCATATATGTATGTTATGCACCTAGGTGGCAAATTCAACGATGGTTTCAGGACGACTTTCTTTGCGTCTATGATGAGTTCCGGCCGGTCAAATTTCATGCGTAAAGTTGATATTATTTATGGGACGTAGAAGGCGTGTAGCAATCGATTTATTACGGCATTTCTTACTGGACTATTAATAGTCTGGCTAAAACGTATTAGGTTTTCGAATTCGGAGAGCCCACAAGGTGTAGAAGTCCGTTCGTAACTGACGGCGAATAAAGGCCACTCTGCCGGATTGCCAATAAATTTGGGAAGTTCCTTGAATATACCACTGCAAATCTGCTCTTGGTGGCCAGTTGGAAATATGTTCGGCAGCCATTCCGATGAAGATATATTGTCAAACTTCGGTTTTCACTTCAACACAAACGCCTGCAGTTTCTCCATAATTTGCCGAAGAAGCGGTTTTAGTCCAGAGTCGCAGCATGAATAGCGTTCGTTGCCCAGTCTTCCTTTAATCAGCTCTCTACCTTGACACGGCTTCCATCGTCATCATCACATCCTGAGACGCTGTCCATCTCCCTTTTCGTAACAATGAGCCCTTCTGCAGCACTAGATCGTCCTTTTGTTGCACAATTAGTTGTTGTTCACCGATAAACTGCGGTAAGCTTCAGAGCCCTGTGCGCATACGGACCTTGCAGCACCTCTGGAGGCTCGGTTAGCTGAAGATGTTGAATGGCCAGTGGGAAGAGCGGGTTCGCTTAAAACCGTATTGATAGACACAGAGCATTCTTTCATAATGAGGGCAGAGTGTAGAGCTGGACTTTGGAAGTCATATGGACTTGCAGCATACGCAACTGCAGACTAGGGGTTTTTGCCGGTTCATCAAGCCCCATATCACTTGGAGCCAAGTTCTTGTAAACGTTCGGAAGCTGTAATTGTGGCGCAGCATTTGAAGTTTGTTAAGAATTGACTTAAGTAGTCCGGAGCACGATTTTTAGCGCCAGTCTCGATAAGCTACTGCGGACGTTACCCCGACGCACAAGTAGTGGTTATCCTACTTGTTATGTTACATGCGAAGCAACTGTATGTCTTCCAATATCGATTGCTTTGCGAATTTTTGGAGGCAAGTTTACCATAAGGAATTTTTGAGAATCTTGAGAGAAGAAATTTGGAATTTTCAAATTTTGAAGCGGCAAAGATGCGTCTGGATGTGAACGAGAGTAAATCGAAGTCCCATTTGTTGTTCAGAAGGGACACACAATATCTACTACGTCAGAATAGACAGGTAGTCAAGGCCATTATCTACCTCAGCTTCGCAGTTAATATAAGCAACGACAGCACTTCAGAGGTCATTCGAAGAGTAACTCTTGCCAATTGCTGATTTTTGCTGCAACTTAGTAGCAAAGTCCACTCTTCACAACCAAATTAGCGTTCTATACAATGTTGACTGTCCTAATCTTCCTATATGAGGAAAGGCATGGATTTGATTAAAAAAGGATGGGAAGACGCTTGGCCATTTCGAGAGCGAATTGCTTCGAGTGATCTACGGCCCAGTCTGCATTGACGGAGAGTGAAAAAAGAGATTGGACAGACACAAGTACTCCAGCTGGAAATGTCTTCGAATTCATTAGTAATAGAAAACGGTAGCAGAAGAATATCACACCTCAGGTGGAGGCCGGAAGTGGAGGCGTTGATTGAGGCCAAGGTCCATTCTGTACTGTAGCGGCACATTTTTAAGTATGTAAGTTTACTACAAAATGAAATGGAAGCTGAACTGCAGTGAAAAGAATAAAATGTTGGACATTTACTTTATATCGCGGTTTTATCAAATCAACTGGCTTTTAACTTCCTGAAATTTCCTTCGGCATAAACTACTCGTAAAATAATGACCTTCAAGTTTGTTGTACTCTCGCTTCGCTTCGCTTAATTGAAGCAATCTTCCCTGTAGTCCTGAAGGTTATCAACTTTTGGGTGAAATAGAATTCAATTCCAGTTAAATGGCACCTGGACCCATTGTATGTAATGGCCATGAGCCAAATTATTAAGTCGAACCTGAGATCTAATTAAAAGAAAATAAGAGAAAAAAATCAAAAGCAAAATAGTTGTAAATAGGAATAAGAAACTTTTCCATTTCTAATTGCCACCTGATCCCTCATGCTCTCGTTTCTTGGATTCGGAGTTGCGTAAAACTTTCACTGAAACCGTTAACGAATTTGAAACCCTACCTTTGTTTACTTTATTATACCATGGAGCACACAGGTAACAACCATCACACTCATTAGCATAATCACATCAGCCTAACCAAAGAGAAACGTCGTCGTTGTCGTCCTGAATAATTTGCTTTGCCAGAGTTTGCGAAAACTTAAGTTTCCATTTATTTAAACGTTCAAACAAGAAAAAGGATCTCCAGACCGAACTTTACCGAACCAAACCGAACCAAACCGAACCAAACCCCGAACTGAAGTGAACCTAAAATGAATTTTATGCGCCAAACTATTGCTTTATTTTGTGCTTTTTTTTTCTTATTTCTCTTATTTAGAGGAGAAAATTGAATCCTTTGAACAGGATAAATGTCAAATATATGTACACAAACACAACAACAGTAAATACTAAAATGGCTTAACTCTTTATGGCTGGGCAGAGATGAGGAAAGGATGTTTTCTTTTTTTCTGTATTCACCTCGTACGGATATATGGAAAGGGCGGGATATTGAAACGTGATGTGACGGAAGAAAATTTTGCAAATTTCCCTTACGTTTGCTCCGTTTTAAAATGAATAAAAAGGATCCAGACATGCTAAACAGGAAAATTACGTTTCATTCATTGCGAGTATGCTCGTACGTAGGAATACGTTTTTAAGAAAATGCTGAAGGAAGGAGCAATTTTCCTAATGCAGCAGCTGAAAAGCCAATACAACTTGGTTGAAGCTTTTAAAATTGACAACCTTTGATGATGGAACTGAATCAGGAAAGCATAATGCGTGTCACTTGATTAAGTCGAATTAAGTTATTTCCCTTCAATTGCTGTGCGGCGCTCAAATGAAGACGAATGTGGGAATTTGCACGAAATAAAATTTTTATTTTTTTTAATTTAAAACATGAAAAAATACATTAAATTAAGTGAAGATGTTAAGACACAGGTAGATTCAAGTCATGACAAATATTATGATCATAAATTTCAAAACTTTAGAGGTAATGTAAAAAATAAGCGGTGATTGGTTAACAAAAGAGAAAATTCTTAAAATTAAAACTCAAATTATGTATACAGGGTGTCCCAAAAATCAACGTCAAGCTGGAAACGGGTGGTAGGTCAAGTGGTGTCGGTTATCACAAAATTATAAAAATAAATCTAAGTCATGTACTTTTAAAATTATTGGCACTCAATAAAAAATCGAGAAATCTGAAACATTGTGATGATCTTTCAAGCACTGTGACCGCAAACCTTTAATTTTCTTCGATTTTTTTGGTCATGTAACTCTGAATAGCTGTTCTGTAAATTACAGCCCAAAATTGAAATATAATTAATCGGTTTTGACTAAAATATTGCTTTTTTGTCCATCCATGTATCTGAAAATCATTAATCACCCAACTTGAACTGACTGTACTGACAAAAACATGTACTATGCCATTTTGACATGTAACTTTAAAAGATGGCGTATTTAGTCCGGATTCCAAAATGGTATGGCACTTGTTAGACTAACGCTTAGTTAGGGACAAAAAAAATATTTTGTTAAGGAAACCTGATCCATAGTTAATTCTTTTTAATAAGTTAAAATGAGTACGAAGTGTGAGCGAGACAGACAGTGAAACCGTGGATGAGACGGATAAACACGCCATTTCGATTAGTGTGAGTGAAACAGATAGAGATGCCACCCTTGTCAAGCAGTGACGCATAGGCACATCATGCAATACTGCATTCTGTATACTGTTTTCGTGTTGATTTCGTGCTTACAACTTTGGCTTTCTTTATTGGACTTTATTGCATTGCGACTTTGATTTGCTATTTGAATATTCCTGTCGAACCTGGATTTCTTCTGGACTAGTGTCCACTACACAATCACCTGATTAACGAAATCCCGTGATTGTGTAGTGTAGTGTAGCCATCATGCCATCTCGATACACTGCTCAATAATATGCTAACATGCATCTCATTTATGGGGAATGCAGGTGTAATGCTAGTGCTGCAGCCAGAATTAATCATGAGAGATACCCAAATGCTCAGCGTCATCCGGACCATCGAGTGTTTGTATATGTGCACCGGTCATTCTCAGAGAGTCGATTTCCAAATCTAATGTTTAGTGAGGGAAGACCCGTAATGCCCGTAATGTCCTCGTAGAGTCGCACAAGACCCTAGTACCTCAGTACGTGCAATTGAAGAAAGCATAGGAGTGGCCAAAAGTACAGCACACCGAAGTCTAAGGAAAAACCAGCTCCATCCGAACCATGTACAACGAGTCCAAAGTCTGCTACCCCGAGATTATCCAGACAGAGTACAATTTTTTCAAACGATGTTGCAGCGATTCAGAGAGGATTCGAGATTCTTCGAAAAAATTCTATGGTCGGACGTATGAACTTTTAAAAGGGAAGGTTACATGAACCTCCCCAATTTGCACGAGCGGCACCTGGAAAATCCACGTTTGTTGCGGGAAGATAAATCACAGTACCGTTTTAAAGTAAACTGTATGCTCTGTTATGGAAAAAAATTAAATGAAATGACAAGGGTGGCATCTCTAACTGTTTCACTCACACTAGTCGAAAACCCGTGTTTATCCGACTGAATCACGGCGTCAAAGTCTGTCTCGCTCACACTTGGTACTCATTTTAACTTATTAAAAAAATTAACTATGAATCGGGTATCTTTAACAAAATATTTTTTTTGTCCCTAACTAAGCGTTAGTCTAACAAGTGCCATACCATTTTGGAATCCAGACTAAATACGCCATCTTTTAAAGTTACTTGTCAAAATGGCATAGTACATGTTTTTGTCAGTACAGTCAGTTCAAGTTGGGTGATTAATGATTTTCAGATACATGGATGGACAAAAAAGCAATATTTTAGTCAAAACCGATTAATTATATTTCAATTTTGGGCTGTAATTTACAGAAGAGCTATTGCAGGTTTGCGGTTGCAGTACTTGAAAGATCGCCAAAGGGTGTCAGATTTCTCGATTCTTTGTGAGTGCCAATAATTTTAAAAGTTCATGACTTAGATTTTTTGTATAATTTTGTGATAAGCGACACCGCTTGACCTATCACCCGTCTCCGGCTTGACGTTGGTTTTTGGGACACCCTGTATATCGGACCCAGTTGAAATTGCCAACCAGTTTTTGAAATGTTTTGCTACTATCGCGATGGAATCGAAACCCTACCCTCCTCAATGTACGAGTAATTGCAATTGTAAAATAATATATATGCAGAACTGTTTTATGTTTTTAGCCTTTCACACTAATGGAAATCCATAAATGTGTAGTGTCTCTTGACAACAAGAACTCATGCACGTCTGATGGCATAATTGTCTTTTAAAACGTATATCTTTTTGTACTGTTGATGTGGTTAATTGTTACAGTTGCAGGTAACACTTCCACAAAAAGGAAATCAGAGAATATAATATAAAAGCAAAATTGTAATGCAAAGGCGACCGTCCTACTTCCCACCAAAACGAGCGACACACGATACCCGCGTGATCATTGAATCACAATAAAAATGATGACACAATGTCTACAAAGTATCCGCTCGTGTCAGTTCTAGGAACCACCGGACGATCACGTATGCAGCCACTGCAACTTATGTTTAGTGCATATGTTACATAAAGGTAACAAAGCAAACAGCAATTCAGTCTAAAGATAGATTCCAGAGAATAATGTTTAATTAAATGAAAAAAATAAAAAAAAAAGTCTTTTATTTTTTTTTCTTTAATAAAGTGCTAATTGTCTTTTTAAAGTGCATAAGTTTTCAGCCTGCAGTTCAAGTTAAATTGTAGGACATTACAGGTCTATATCTACATACACTCCTGTCGTTTCGTAAACTGTTGGACAAACTGATGATGGTACACATTGTATTCCATAAGTGGACAAACTGGACTTCAAATTCCTTCCTGCAGGGTTCAGTGGGGCATATGTCAACAATTGTCAGGCAGGCGCCTATGTCTTACAGGTACCTACATACCTGATAAAACGCGGAAAAATAACGAAAGCCGCTTCATGGAAGCGCTAAACATAGAAGTGTAAAAAAAGAAATGCGAGTTAATCTTACGGCGAGGTGATTGCAAGATGAAGTGACAAATTGCTACATGACTTCTGCGAAATAGAGGAAATACAATTCAATAGTCGCGAGATCATAGTTTGCAAAATGAAAACAGGGAATAAGCGGCCACGCCATGGATACACACACCGGTAAAGAAAAGTTTTTCGGTATCGATGATGCAAGTGGCATTCATAGATAATAGCTGGATATTTAAATTTCGCTTTAACGAAAGCACGTAGCACGATGTTTTGGAAGGATTAAATTCTACTCTGTTGGAGGTTCCCCATTTAGTGTCGCTATTCATTTCGGAATTTAATGAGCTTAGCATACGCTGCCGTTCCCGTCCTACAGCCGAAGAACAGGGACGTGAGTCCGAGAGCAAATATGAAATGCAGAGGGATATACTCGTATCAAGAGATCCTTGATAAAGATTAAAAAAAAGTATCGGAGACAGAACGGAGCCCTGGGGTACACCAGCATTTATTTTGAGAATACCAGATTTGAAACCATCCAAGACAACTTGAATTGAACGTTCCGAAAGGTAATTTTCAATCTATTGAAGAAGAGATTCGTCTATCCAAAATGGATGCATTTTCGGCAAAAGAGCCTGATGCCAAAATCTGTCATATGCCTTACAAATCTCAATATTTTGCCAGATCAATGTAGGTTTTGGTTCCAAGACATGCCATCAAATCACCAATGAATCTGTTGCTATGAAAATCATACTGCCGGTCATTGAGAAGCTTTAATGTTTCGAGATATCTCATAAGCTGATGGTTTATCTTTCCTTGGAAATAAGGGACGTAAGTGCAATGGCTCTGTAGGAAGACAGAGAAGACGGTTCGCCTTTTTCAGGGACGGGCTGGAGAAATGCTGTTTTCCATCTGCTCGAAAAGATCCTAAGGAGTAGGATTGATGGAAAAGCTTACGCAGTGGTTTTGCTCGCGTGGAAGAACACCTCTTCAGAAGAAGGGAAGCTATACCATCTGGATCAGTGGGTTTATGTATGTTAAGATCTTCAAGTACTCTTGCTACTAAACGAGTGCGAAGTGGATTCTTGCCATTAAAAATTCCAGCTGACAGCTGGAATGTCATATAAATAAGCGTAGCGATGGAGGATGTAGCAGAATTTCTGATGGTTTTAATGGACGACCAAAAGTTGCTACTATTTTTCGTACATCGTAGTATTTTTGATCTTATTGAAATTTCAGACGCTTAACCCGCCACTGGTGACGTCAATTTGATGTGAGATCATTGGTGATGCCTGTCTCACGCACAGCGGTTTTTAACGGAAAATTTTTCAAATTATTTTATTAACAGTCCATTTATTTTTTTAACTGTATGTTCTTCGACAGTAAAACAAAGATATTTTATCAATTTAAGCTCGTTTATTTCACTATTAATAAAACCATAGTATTGACCATTCCCTGAAGGACCAGGCATTCCAGGTACCGCATCTATCTTCAAAATCTCTGACAGTCTTTGTCTCAACGACCGTGGCAAGTTCAACTTCATAGCGAAATTCTCAATGAAGTGACGGCGTTGAAGTCTTGTGTTTTGATTGTTAGCTGTATGTATAAGCTGACCATTTATGGTACTGACATTAGGCATAGCATAAACGACTACCATAGGCCAGTGCCTTGTTGCTCGAGCATAATTGTAATTCGCACATAAATGATCTACGACATCGATGCCGTCCTTGGTGTCATTGTTTGAGTTTCAGCATCGACTTTAGTATCATTGTGCATTGTGCTAATCAGTAGAAAGTTTTTTTCTGTCTTTAGAACATGTGAAACCAAAACCATGTTGTCGGGAAAACCAAACATATTTGATTTCACTTTTCGACCACGTAATATATTGAAATCAGAAGGAAGTCCCTTCTTGTTCTTCTCAATTGTTTAGACTGTTGTTAGACCTTTCTAAGGGTACACTGGTGTACCAATTGTCTGTTGTGATATTGCGACCACTATTGAAAGACGTTTCGCATAATCTTTGAATAACAGCGAAGCTAGAATTGTCAAGATACGACTGCGTGTGGCAGTTTTCCGGGATAAATTTCCAGCTTGAATGTACATATGTATTTGTTTGCAATACTTGACAATGATCTGAATTATAGTGTCTTCAAAGAAGTGTCTACAAGTTTCAAAAGGGTCCTTTTCATTTGAGAAAACTCTTTTAGGTCCTGGTAATTGTGTTATTATATTGAAACTTCTAATACGGACAGATTTTACTCCATTTCGTAGATTGGTCCTTTCCGGTATAAAATGAGGAGTTGTTGTTACCTGAAGATTCTCGGTCACTCAACTCCTATTTCAAATTTTGTATTTTCTCTGGTTCGTAATCACTTTCAGTTTCACTATCTGATGATGTTCGTGGTCTGTCCTCTTCAAGTCTTATTGCTTCTTGTAGAAGAGATTTGAGATGACGCTGTTCACTTTCGTAAGACGTGCTGTAACCAGGTTTTTTTTTTGTGAAATATTAATACAATCATGTAGTTAGCTTGCTAGTCATAGGATAATACAATAAAACAATAGAAAAGTAGCTAAAAAAATGTATACTACCTTGATCAAAAAGTTCTCGGAGTGTATTCCGAAAATTGGAAATACAAGTTTATTCATCTAAATCTATATTATTCCCTTCAGAGTAATCCCCATCGACAGCAACACACTTATGCCAACGCTTGATCCAATCCTCGAAACATTTTTTATGTTTGCAGTGCTTCCTGCGATTTTTCCATTACTTCCTCGTGGCTGCTGAAACGCGTTCCCCGTAGTAGTTTTTTAACTCGATTGAACAGAAAGAAGTCACAGGGAGCCAAACCAGGTGAATTCGGTGGCTGTTGGATAGAATTTGTTGCATTTTTCGTCAAAAAATTACGAATAATGATGGCACTGTGCGACGGTGCGTTATCATGGTGCAAAATCTACGAGTTTTCTGCCCACAATTCTGGTCTCTTTCGGCGAATTGCTTCACGCAAACGTCTTATAACGCCCAAATAATACGGGTACTCATTGTTTACTGTCTGGCCTTCTACAAAAATTCATGATGCACTACACCGTTGTAATCTATGAAAACCGTGAGCATTGCCTTCTTTTTTGACTGAAAACGACGTGGTTTTTCTGGTCTCGGCTCATTTGGTGAACGCCATTCACTTGCCTGATGTCTGTATTGCGTCTCATCTCGTCTCCAGTAATGATCCTTTTGATGAATGTGGGATCGGATTCAGCCTCGCAAATCATCTCTTTTGCGACATCAATACGGTCTCTTTTCTGCATGAAATTGAGGTCTTTTGGCACCAACTTCACTGCTACATGCCGGAAACCCAAATCATTAACCAAAATGTCTTGGACGGATCCATAGGCGATGTTCAAGTCCTCCGCTATCTCTCTGATGGTTAATTTGCGGTTATTGACCAACATTTCTTTTACTTCATAAATGTTTTCGTCGGTTTACGATGTTGATGGTCTGCCACTGCGTTCATCATCTTCGATTGACTCACGACCACTTTTGAACCGCTCTTGCCACTGGTAAACGACCATTTTCTTTAGGGAATCGTTGCCGAAACACTTTTAAAACATTTCCAACGTTTGCGCACCATTTTTTACTCAAAATTTAATACAAGTTCGTTGTTGCAAAATTTAAATCCATTCCTAAAATTGGATACAGAAATGGATGGACACACAGAGATAGATGTACTCTTGGCTACGTAACTTTTGCAAATGTCAAGCTATGAGGTTAAGATTTAGAGGGAATGTCAACAACAGATTTACAACCTAACAAAGAAAACAGAACTCAAATCGGAACAATGAGAGCGCCACACGATGGTGTCCCCCGGGAACTTTTTGATCAAGGTGGTATAGCACTGATAAAATGCGAATAATCTATAATTCAACTATGACTACTTGACTTACAAAATCAGTGAAACCGGCCTCACGCACCGGGTTGGTACCAAAATTACACAGCGTGTGCTTGCGTTGTGGTGTGATCTAGCGATCGGGGACGACGGAGACGTATGGGGACGTACGTAAAGGAGGTAGCCGTAGCTACCTGAAATCACGACAAAAATCGATAACGGAGAAAACAATTATTTGAATTTTTAAATTGACGTCACTGGTGGCAGGTAAAAAAAGTCGTTGCAGTAATTCCTGGCTCGTTCGAACTTTTTTCGGTTTTCCTCTGACGGGTTGGTTTTGAAGGACCCAAAAAACAATTTTCTAACCCTAGCAGCTTCTTTACAAACCAAGTCGTGCCATGCCTTTTCTTTTGGTTCATTACTCTTCATCCGATGAGGAATTAAGGATCTCATTTCAAAGAGAATAGTTTAGGTGATCTTATCAGCAGCGGCATCCACGACATTATCGAGGAAACATAACGAGCAGTTCCCTAAAGAAGCTTCAATTGGTTTTCTCCTATTGAGATACATTTCTTTTAGGAATTTTTTCTCTAACTGTGTGTCGGTGTACGCGAAATTAGCTGATATGACACAGTGGTCCGGCGAGCCCGGAGGGGATAGCATATCGACATTTTATTTGTCAAGTTGAGAAGTTAAAAACAAGTCCAGGGTGTTGAAGGTATCATTATAACGTTGAACCGTGCGAAAGCTGTCCACAACACGACAAATAGTACATTCAAATCGGCTGTAATTTGGTCCATAAATCGATAATGTGTTCGTAATATTGGCGCAATGGCGGCACATAATTTGAAATTAGAAAATGTATTACGGCGTAACGTATTGAACGTGAACTGGTGCATGAAACAAAACTTTTTTCTTCGCCAAATATGGCCGTTTTTTCTTGATTTTGTAGCAGTTTCTAAAAAACTGACGCAATGACCTTGCAGGCAGATGGAACTGTCTTCGCGTTCTCTGGAGCTGATTCTCCCCTTTGAGTTCATTGTTTTGACTGTCCCTTCGTCTCCGGTGTGAGCTGATAAACCCATGTTTCATCCATGGTTATGAATCGACGCAAAATCTGCTGTATTGTTGTGAAACTTCGTCAAACACTCTATTGAAACATCCTCATTACTCTGTTTTTGTTCCACGCGGCAATAATCTTGCGTACAGTCAACATGCATTTATGCAGTCAACATGCGATATATAGCGCTTTTTGAAATGCCTACCTGCCTATCTATTAGTTTACGCACTTTCAAGCGACAGTCATCCAATACCATTTTGGGGATTTTTTTCAACATTTCTGGTGAACTCACCTCAATTGGTCGACCACTGCGATGTTTGTCTGGGCAACTCGTACGACTTCGCTTAAACTCTGACACCCAATATTGTATTTTGTGAACGAAGGAGCAGAAGCCCCAAGAATAGAAACCAGTTCCGTTTTGATGTTGATTGGATTGAGGTCTTTCAAATGAAAGTGTTGCATCACAAAACGACGACCCATTTTTTCCATATTAAAAAATTCATTGAGGGCGTTCACTATTATTGGTTGCCGAACAAAGACTAAACAACATAGCCTCGTCAAACCTCAAATTTAACTTTTATAAGGTCGGTACTTTCTTCAATGGTTATTCTTTTTAAACAAGAACTGTCATCTATACGTCAAGTCCGGTACTTCTGGGACTACCCTCATATGTAAAAAATAGTGATGCGCGATTTGCGGAGTTAAAGTTGGTTTACAACAAGGCAGTCTGGTTTCTTTTTAATGCAGTGAAAGATTTTCTATTGAAGCAGCCCCATCAACGAGTCTAGAACAACTTCTTTTCGCTGATAGTAGCGCTATTACAGACGAGGGCGCGGCATGATAGCCGCTCAAGTATCTCTTAACAACCAAATAATGGAGCTAGAACATCAGGCTTTGCGATATCAGTTATACTAAGACCGAATACGGAAGTTTACGATCTCAACGTGAAGATGGCAGGGCTCACCAAAATTTCAACCATTTTGAATGCACGGCTATTATTTGACAATCGGTTGAGTGAATCGACGGGAGTGTTTTGGTGAAAATGGAAAAAATCGTGTTTCGGGCTGTCACTAAATATTTTTTTAGAAAGGCAATACGCCTACGGAAATTATAATCCAGTTGGACGCTAAGTACGAGGACTCAGCACTTGCATTTACCAGCGTGAAATTTTGGGCAACTGAATTCATTAAATAATTATGTACAAAATTAGACCAATAGCAGAGGTTTTGAATATGTTCAAAGAACGTGTTTGTCAGATAGTGAATCGAGATTTAGACTGACCGCACATTGCGTTCCGCGTTTGCTCATTCCGGAGCAAAAACATGTTCGGAAGAAAATTTCCATTGAATCAAAGTATTGGCGCCGATGAAACTTGTATACACCAGTACACTCCCGAAACAAAAGTAAATCGAGACTCCGAATGAGGAATTGGCTCCGAAAAGGGCAAAGGCTGTTCCTTCAGCTGGAAAATTGATGGCGATTGTTTTCTGCGGTAATCATGCAGCAGTCTTAATCGAATATCTTTAAAGAGAAAAAAATTTAACGAGAACACACTACGCATCGTTACTTGATAAACTCAAGAGAGAAATCTCGAAAAAATGGCCACATTTGAACAAAAATACATATTTTTTTGTTTCCCCAAGACAGGGCGTCATCTTATACCGGAGACGGCGAGGATCCATGGATTAGGGTTTGAACTGCTAGACAACCTTCCTTACTCACCAGATCTAGCGGAAAGCGTTTCCTGGGCTAAAATTTGCCCTCGTAGGACAAAGATTTTCTCCGGGTAAAAAAGCCAGTACCTTTGTAAACAACTACGAGGGTTGTCTGAAAAGTTTCCGACCGCAACATAAAGATAGCGGCACTCGTCAATAAAAGCTAGTGAATGCTAGTTGTGCATCTTTGGACAGTTACTTATCGAAGTTTCTGTCGTTTTGGACGAGTGTGTTTTGTGAAAATAGAAAAAACTGAGTATCGAGCTGTTATTAAATTCTTGTTTTTGAAAGGCACTACGCCTAGGCAAATCAAAAATGAGTTGGACTCTATGTATGGGGACTCTGCACCATCATTTACCACAGTGAAATTTTGGGCAGCTAATTTTAAACGTGACCGTCAGAGCTTGGGAGATGATGAACGTTCGGGACGTCCAAAAACTGCAACCAGTGACGATAACATTGCTAAAGTTCACCAAATGGTGTTAGACCACCGCCGAATTAAAGTGAGAGAGATAGTAGAGGTTATGAAAATGTCCAAAGAACGTTTTTGTTACATATTAAATTACGATTTAGGCACAAGAAAGCTGTCCGCGCGTTGGGTGCCGCGTTTGCTTACGTTAGACCAGAAACGTGTTCGAATGAACATTTCCAACGCTCTGTTGGCGCAGTTTGGGCGCAATAAATCCGAGTTTTGGCGCCGATTAATTACTTTAGATGAAACTTGGATACACTTTTATAAGCCCGAAACAAAAATTCAGTCAAAACAGTGGACTGCAAAGGGCGAGCCGGCTCCAAAAAAAGCAAAAACTGTTTTTTTCGGCTGGGAAAGTGTTGGCGACTGTTTTTTGGGATAGTAAAGAAGTTATCTTAATCGATTATCTTCAAAAAGGAAAAACCATTTCAGGAGCATACTACGCATCATTACTTGCCCAGCTGAAGGCAGAAATTGCGGAAAAACGGCCACATTTGCAGAAAAGGAAAATCCTGATTCACCAAGACAACGCGCCGTCTCACACCTCAGCGGTTGCCATGGCGAAAATCCATAAATTACGGTTTGAGCTGCTTGACCATTCGCCTTATTCACCAGATCTAGCCCTCCAAGCGACTTCTTTTTGTTCCCTCATCTAAAAACTGCGCTAGGAGGACAGAGATTTTCGTCATATGAAGAGGCAGTCACCTTCGTGAACAATTATTTTGCGGAGAGAAATGCCAAGTACTATTTGGACGGGTTAGAGAGATGGAAGCATCGCTGGGAGAAGTGTGTACAGTTACTAGGAGAATATGTAGAAAAATTTTGAGAAAAAATGTCTTGTATCGGTCTTGTTCGGTCGGAAACTTTTCAGCCAACCCTCGTATTTTACAAAGGAAAGCGTCAATTACCATTTGGACTGGCTGATTTGATGGGATCATCACTGGGAGAAGTGCGTAGACTTACGTATACAAGAAGACTAGGTAGAAAAATAAAAGTAAATAAAAAGAAAAGATGTCTCGTCTCATTTCTTTGTTAGGCCGGGAAATTTTTAGGTTACCCTTGTATTTGTATCTTCTTAAATAAACACCCATTATATTATGGAGTTCAGATGGGCTTAAGGCTCACTGCTCTTTTTCATCAACTCTAAACTATTTATGTAGTTCGAGAATGCAAGGGTTCTTTGAAAGCAAGTGAATACTAAATTCACGGAATCTTCTTCGCATCCTAGGTTGAAATTGGCACATATTCTCAGTGCCATCGACGGTTACTTATTAGTAGGTTTCAGAAAAGTATTTTTGCATTGATGGAAGCAGGTCAAAGAATAAGAGCTTTCTTGCTCATTAGCGGTAACGATGAATAACACTTTAGCTAATGACCAAAATGTCTTTAGCTTAAGCGAAACTGGAGAGAGTAATGACAAAACCCCGAATCACTTCTGTGAATGTCCGGAATACGGTGCGTACTGGCTATAAGAAAACATTAAAAGGATTATACGAGTTATAGTATGAATACTTTTTTTTTGTCTAAGTGCTCCGTTTTGACAGAAAAAACGCAAGCAGCACGTGGGCTGATAATATTTAAAAGAAATGAATGTCGTCGGGAATCAAGGTAGTGAAAAATTAACAAATAGATACCAATATTTTTATTTAAAATTTTTTACTTCAAATCTTATTGAAAACAAGAACGTCTATTCTCAAATATAGGTATATGTATTAACAACAAACTCTTCACAAATACAAATCTTTCCAATCTTCTTTATGCTGCTGACAAAGGTCCTGTTGCTCCTTTTATCGAAAGTATTTTGCAATTTCGTGTTAAATCTATTATGTACCCCTCGCAACACGATGAATTTAGATTGGCTTTGTTGATTTCATTGTGAAAATTCCCTCATCTACCTCCGAGATTTTATGCAAAGTACATGTCGACCCGTAGGTGTTGAAAATTTGAACAGGAATTAATAGAGAAAGGTGTAAACGAAAAAGTTCTATCTTCAGTTGTTATCTACCCTCGGGGGTGTATCATTTTCTATCAAATCACCACTAAAATTTCGTCCTACACTAGTGACATGTAAAAGGGTCATCTCGAACTTTTACAACTTTTGTCATAATTTTTCTCCAAAACGTTCACTCCTTTTGGGATCTCTCCGAGCCCTTCATACGCATAAAAGTAAAGCGAAGTGGAGTAAATTTCCCTGAACTGTGTTTACACTGTGCCGCACAGAATACACCATATTCGTTAATCGTAATACTCGCGCACCGTTTTAATTAGAATTTTCCAAGTTTGCCTATATGCCGTGAAATCATATTAAATTTCGTTCCGCGGATACACACAGATTACAGATTAAGGTTTCTGCCTTACAGAACACGAATGGTTAGAAGGTAGTAGAGATGTTGGTTTAAAAACCTCTAATGGTGTATTTTAATTTCAATATCTCTCATAAACTGCTTTTTAACACACAAATCCGTCTGCCACACAGATATCTCCCTCATAAAACCAGACAAAGGGGATATGACTCCACCTGTACATACCTGGGCATACGCATATACCATGTTGTACATACGATTTTGTTAAATTATAATTTCTGTACAATTCAGAGGAAAGGAATATCCTTTTGCTTCCAACTTGTGTATACTATATTATCCTTTAGGACATCCTTCAGCGTACCGGATGTACGACATGGATTACATTTTATCCCTCTTAAATATGCTGTAGACTGAGTTGAGAATAGAGCGACGATACCGAACTTAGCTGGCGGTAAGCGTACACCTTGATATGAATATGGCTGGAATAAATTTCTCTCATCTCTTGCCATGTTTCAGGACGACGAAAAGAAGGATGTCCTTTTTTCCTTTCAAGGAGTGTGTAATCGTATTGTGTTTACGGATGCTGCACATTGCTACCGGCCATAATACGTAATAAGAATACCATATACAACATTTCGATGATGTTACACAAAAAAAAGAAAAATATTTTGTACAGCCGAGGACATGAAACCTTGGCAGGCTTTAACCGCGCCTCCGTAGGCTTAGATTGTTCTTACCCATGACCATATTGTGTAGTAATCATTCACTCGAATGTCAATGGATTACTTATATCCTATTCAATTCACCAACTGTTTGTGTACATGTGTTCCTTGGTGTGTACTCTAAAGTCCATTAAATATTTAATCCTTAAAACGATTGTCAATAGAGAGGCGTTACGGTGTTAAATTCATATGGATAGCGGACCTAATATCTACCTGGCTACTAAGCCTTACATGACAATAGGTCGCTTTGTTTGTCTGTACCTTTATCTTTTGGATGAAATCTCTCAATTTAGCCCCACTCGTTCCAACAGGGCGTTCCTTTTTGTCTGCGTAAGAGTACTCGTACAAGTGCAGAGAACAGCTCAAGAATACTTTGCATAAATGCATCTAGGGCTGAGAAGATTGTTTTCTATTTTTTTCTTTTTTTTTTTTCATTTCTGGATGGAATTTGCACAGTTGATTGACAGGATGGGTGAGTGTAGTGTAAACAAAGTTAAAGATAAACAACACAGGAAACTGCATTTGCATTTGAGATTGCACAGTAGACTACCTCAAAATTGTATTATCTTGCGAGCACGCATTCTATGAGTACATAAGATACGGCCAGAGATACGAGCACATACCATATATGCAACGCCATCTTGCTGAAAAAGTTTGCCAGTAAATGCTTATAGCACTACGTACTCGTAGTGTCATCTTTGCGGAGTCCTTTGCCATACACACACAAAAGATAATGTCGGTTATGAACTCCTTGTATTATATTTTCTTTAGTCCTCATTGTGGTAGTATTACCTGAAGGCTTCGTCATACTAACATACATACTCGTATACGCTCGAATGAGCCCTTTTCCATCATCGTCATCGTCATCGTCATCCTTCGCCCCTATTCGATTGCCGTTTATTATTTTGCTAAAATAAATGTCGCTTAGCAGACTTTCTTTTTTATTTTTTTTTTCGAAATCTATTTGTCAAATATTCTCTCTCGTTATTTATGCTGGGCTATGCCTTCGTTTATAAAAATGATGTTACGTGTAAATGTACGAGAATTGGAGTATATCGCAGATGGCGATATTCGAAGTAATGTAATTGAATTTGCTGTAGCCTGCGGTAACTTACATAAGTGAATTTCCATGCGAAGGAGCAATTTAAAGGATTTCTAGGTTTTCTTTTTTAACTCCATTTCCGAGGGGGAGATATTCTGCTATTGAAGATATGGCAGATGAAGGCCGATTTGGTGAGTTTTTCGCTTTTGGGTTAGACACTTCTGGAGTTACAAATTCATGTAAGAATATTTTTAGTTCAAATCGAAACTGTACGCATGTTTGGGATATTCATGGGCCACTATAAGCTACTGATTGAAACGAATACGAGAATATGTAGATATGTATTTTGAATTTCAAATAAAAATCAAAAACTTACGACAATCTAAGACTTTTACTTCATGGTGAAGACCCGAAATGCGATAAATTTGCGCTAAATTTTCTCGGAACACTCCTTGTATATACCTTTTATCAGCCCTTCGGAGAAAGATGAGAAGCGCTTCAGTGATAATACCTGCACCCACCACATCAGCAAGGGGTAACTGCAGCCTTATGCGAGCGTAGGACGGACAATTAAAGAGGTCGTAATCACTCTTACAGCAAGCGTACCAGGATTTTGATGCAATTACACTTAGCATAAGTGAAACTACTGGTGTGGTGCCCCGTTACGAAACCAGTAATCGGTTTACAGCCTTTCTCCTACTGCGGGACAGCTGGAAAGCCGTTAACCTGTTCGAGATACCGGGAGACATTTCTTTGGTCTGTAGACAACCTGAAGAGCCATAACATCTGCGGTTATGCTCAAATTAGACCCAACAGTCAATGAAAACTCTAACCGAGGCCACAGATAGTTCCAACATTGACGTACTTATATATAGCATAGACTTGTTTTGACCTCATGTACAGCTACACCATTTTGCTTGCTCAAATCAATGTCAATACTGTCAATTCAGCTACAGCTCGCAGCGTTCTATCAATTAATCAATATGATAAGCGTTTGGAAGTTGTTGCGCAGACATCAGCTTGCTTTACTCTTTTTGGTATGAAAAGTCTGGGTGAGATTTCTTTCGGCATCAATGTGAAAATTAAACATGGCGCGGTATAGCTCGTCACTATGCACGCTGTCATGTGGGGCTGTAAAGTCGACCTAAAGCTCCCGGGCGTTTTCCAAGATACGGCGTAGTGTGATCAATTGCCTGAATCCTTACTGATATGGACCAGATTATTCATGAATGATTTTAGACGTTCACATAATATAGTACAATAGAAGAGATTTTGTAGGCGATGGTTAGACGCTTTCTATAGTTGGCGCAGTTAGTCCCTTAATAGGCCACATGCAGCCGAACCACTAGTGGAGGCACAGGACGGCTACAAAGTAACTGCAATGGGATGGGCCGGGCAAAAATAACATGAAAAACTGCGACATCTACTGCGGTGGTTATTATCGACGCCAAAAGCAGCGAATATTTGGAAGGGGAATAGTTGTTAGAGGCAGATATAGGCAAAAAGTCTTGAGTTTTCGCCATCAACTTCCTGTTTCTTATTTTAACCTGTTTCTTAGGTTCGGACAAACAATGCTTGAATTCCATTTATAGGGTTTGCTTTCCTCCCCCCATATCTTACAGTTAAGCTGGTGGATATTATCAACCAGCTGATCTCCGACTGAGCCACCAAGTTTCACAGACTTGAGGTTCGATATTGCTAGGCTAATTTCGTTTAGGTCAGGAGTACTGAATTCTCTGGCATTTTCGTCCATGTTGAATGGTATATTCTTCCTGACAGTGGTATTTTCTCCATCAACGTGGAAGTTGTCTTTCCATATTCTCAGGACCGACTGCGTTTCTACTACTAGTTGTCCATGTTCGTCTTTGCAGGCTTTCCTTCTGGCTTTGTAATATAGCCCTGCCCTATTCAATTTATGTAGGTTGCTACTTACATTTTCAGAAAAACAAGTAAATACAAATATTTATCATCTTTATTGTTTTTCAAAATACTGTGCATACGTGCGAATCAATTTTCGAAGCAGTTTTTCTGCTCTGAATGAGGTAACTCCAATTTGAATCGCATAAACCGGTCCTTTAGACGTCGAAAAACGTTGACCTCGCAATTTATTTTTGATATATGGGAATTGGAAATAAGTTATTGGGTGCCAAATCAGGGTTGTACGGCGGATGGCCCATCAATTTGATGTTTTGAGTGCTCAGAAAGTCACTTGTTTGAGCCGACCTATGAGAGCTTGCATTGTCGTGGTGGAGAATGATCCTTGCGGGGCCGTTGCTTTCCTTGTTTCTCCAAAGACTTTTGGCAAACAAATTTTAGTGTACTATTGCGAATTGTCCGTTATACAATACATTGCTCTAATGTTACGGTGGCGATATGTCCGGTTTTTCCGAAGAAACTGGCGACCGTTTGCATCAAAGTTCTTCGTGCGCGAACAAGTTTTGCTGGATTTGGCTCGTCTTAAAAGACCCCTCCAGTCGATTGTTGCTTAGTTACGGGCTCATATGCATAAATACATGATTCTCGCGATCTTATAGGCGTCTTTTGAAGCACCGCGATCGAATTTTTTGAACACTTCTTTGGACCAATCCACACGAGCCTTTTTTTTTTTTGATCAATTTCACGATAAGTTCGCGCACAGCATCGATGTTTCCAGGCACAGCAACTGATTTTGGACGACCTTCACGAAATTCGTCCTGGATGGAACTTCCACGATTGAATTCGGAAAACTAGCAATCACGTTGGCCCGTAAAGGTGCTCCATCACCAAAAGTCGGAGCTAGGTATCGGCACACTGTTGTTGAATTAATCCACGTCGGAAATCATCAAAAATCATCGCACGAAAATATTCAGGATTTAATTCCAATTTTAGGCTGAGATGCATTTTCCACTCCTCTGTTAAAAACGCAAATGAAACGTGCACCGGTATTACCATAACTCAACACCCTCAAAAGTCGTAATACTAGTTTTCCATAATAATTTTTGCAGGCACCTAATCTGGCTTTGTAACACAGGTCTGGCATATTCTGTTTATTTTCTGATTAAAAATTCGAACATTCTGGCTGTAATCGATCTCGCGCAAAGTCTTCTGCAGCACATTTATCGGCTCGTTCCGGCCCTGCTTCTGACCGAGTAGATCGACAGTCAACCAGGTTTTCAAATTCAAACCTATTCATTGATTTTAAAGCAGCATCTGATGGTATTCGTCGTCGAAGCTCCACAAAACGATGGCCGGTTGTGGGATCCCATCCGAAAAGTTCCAAGGAGGTCGGGTGACGCTTGGAAACGAGTGATGCCTTATACGAATTGGAACCAGTTCATCCCAATTTTTTTTAACTTGTACCGGATTAAGGCAAGAAAATATGCTACGAGTGTAATGTAGCTCTTTTAATATAGTGCTGCGACGAATTTATGCCTAGGGCGATTATGGGATATTGGACTGAATACACTCAAGGACGACATTTACGTGATTGTTTGCCCTTACAGAGCTGCTTTGGTTTGACAATACAAATGGGTTCACAGCTCCTATACCAAGAGAAGGGGTCGTTACCGCGATAAACTCGTATATTGTAATACTCGTAGATCGGAGTCGCTGATGAGAAGCTAAATTTTCTTGAGAGAAGTATTTTTCACCGAATATTTGGCCTGTGTGTGAGTACGTTGAATGGAGATGAGCATACAATCGCGAACTGTATGACTTGTGCCGGGAGCCTGCTACGCAACTAAGTATAACATACTTTGCAACTCATCTCCTGCCAAAAACACACATTGTATTCGAAACCGTTAACTTTACACAAGGAAAATTAAAAACAGAACTCTCCATTCCTCTCAAGCTTTTTTCGGAATTTTATTAAAAAAAAAAGAAATTCCCCACTTTACTTACAACAATTACAATCCCAGCTCTATTGTAAGAAAAATTCAAATTCAAATTCAAATTTATCTTCTATAGCTTGAGCTGAGGGGAGATCCTCGTTATCCTCTCAGCTTTGTGTATTTCATTCAGCTTCGGAACAGCTCCGGAATACAAAATGTTCAAATTTACATTTCACTTTCTTAACAAAAAAAAAAAGTGAAAATCATTATTTACACATAGAAGAGCAGGGATATTGAAAAAGGATATCACACTTTACATACACACCCAATCGAAAGGTACGGGTTTGAGTCCACACTCGGAGTAAAAAGTTCATCTAAAACTATCAACTCAGTCGGTAGATACTCACCCTAAGCACACCATATAAACGCCAAAATCATTGGGGGGGCAGGAACTTTGTCTCTGGTTAAGTAGGAGTAAATCCCTACATATGTACATATGGAGTGGTTTTAATTTATTACTTTCTAGCCGGGAAGATCACTAAATTATTGAATGGCAGCAGCCGGAGAAACAGTCAATGTGTATGCATCCGTTAATAAGGATACCCTGGCGTATATCGATGTCCTCTGAAGCCCACAGATGAGGGGTAGCGAATGAGAATAGTTGAATAGGGTGCGGCAAAGTTTTTCTTTTTCATTTTGGTCTCTTTAGAAGAAGTTTTTGTTTTATTTTTTTTGTACTTGAATTTATGGTGCTGTGCACAAAAAGCAAAGTGGCGATAAAATTTAATGAACGCTTTGGCTGTTTTTCTATTTTTTTTCTACTCACACGTTCTCTGTTTCAACAGATTTTTAATGGATGAGAGAATTCTATTCACAAGAGGATTAGAGGTGGTTTTTTTAAACTATCAGAGCCTTCTAAAAGCGCGCTTAAATTGAAGGATGTACCGAATGGATAGTGCAATATTTAGTGCAAAAGTTTTTTCTGATTATAAATTGAGAATTGACCGTATAAGAGGCTGACGAAAGTTTTTAATGAAAAAAGTTATTTACAGTTTAGAGAAGGGAAGATGCAGTCATTAATTAAACTCTATCCACTTATTTAATAAATTGACATGTTCTTGGTGACCAAATGGTCTGAAAGATGTTTTTCCATAGTTGGGAAAAAGTTTTCATAAGAAGGTAAAATTTCACCCGTCATAGTCGGTGTAATGGGCATTTTGTTCAGTGCTGTGGTCTATAATAAGGGATGGTGGCAAACGAGCTTTTTATGGACCAAAGGACAGTGCTCAACCCAAATACTAGGCACCAGCTATCACCGGCTACCTTAGAAGGTAGAGTTTGATCCCACTCTCCCCGAGGTGGCAGAAAATGTGAGCCCTAACCAGAAGATTCCATTATGTGCTAGAAGAAAAGTTTGTCCTGACCATTTGTTAGGTTTTTAACGCACAATATTTAATATTGGATGAGTGTAGGACGTACACAAAGGTCGGTAAAATTTGGCACCCATCAAAGAATACCTGAAATCATCTTTGTAAGGCGATTTCATATAACCTGCTGTGTGTTTACAATTATTCTACTTCAGATTTTCTTCGCCAAGATGTTGTTATTGTCAACATGTATATCTCAACTGACAATTGTCAATCATCACTATCGCAGCGCTGAAAATTCACAACAGCGCAAGCGCAGAGAGATGAACTGCAGCTCGTGTATGTCAGACGAGGCACCTCTTGTTGACCTGATGGACGAGTACAATCAGATGTCCTTCGATGGAATCAGCGTTGACGTGCACAGCCAGACTAGCGAAAGCCTTATTTGAGCTACATCAGCTTATTCGAAACTCAGGTTAATAAGGAAGAACTCTTGATAGGCCAATGGCAGCGCCCTGATATCCGAAGTTGGGTACTGGAATCGGAGCAACCGGCCCATGTTCAAGGGGTGAAACTGAGGACCTCCAGGTTGGTGGTCGTGCTTTTCGACCACGAAAAGCCAAAAAGTTCTGAAACAACAATAAGCCTCCGTTACGGATAATGATAATCCTAGCAAATGAAACAAGGCCAACGATGTTTATATCTGCAGGTGGAATTTTCGGACTTTTAACAGGCACCGCGAAATTCAAAAATTAGCAGAGGCCTTTGACTGCTATCATGCAGATATCACGGTTATTCAGGAAGTGCGACGGGATGGCCCAAACAAAAGAAGGATTAAAAACTGTGGCATCTACTGTAATAATTCCTAGAGAACAGAAACGAAATTGAGCTTCCGACATATGGGCATAAATGCTAAATTCGCTAACATACGCCTAATATGCGCCTATGCCCCTATGAAAAATAAAGACGACGCTATCAAATAATGTTTTTACGAGATCCTCGACAAGGCATATGAGCAATATCCGAAGTATGACGTTAAAGTGCCACATATGGCAAGGGGATGACTATGCGGAGGGGGAAAATGTCACTATAGCGAGAACGCCATTTCTCCACATCAATATACACAAAGGGACATGGCAGATCATGAAACGCTAAACCAAATCGATCATTTTGCGATCGCCGTAAGGCATGACTTTAGTATCTTGGCTTTCCGAACATTCCGGACAGTCAATATTGACTCGAATCACTTCCATATTGCAGCCGAGGTACGAAAGCGGATTTCCCAAGCGCCAAGACAAAGAGAAACTACTATAAGAAGATATAAGAAGATGTTGCCAAAGACATCATGTACTGAAGACCAGTGGCAACGCTGCCAACCTGCCATGAGAGACGCCGCAGCAGATGTGGTGGGTTTTACCTAACCACCACCACGAAACTCATAGTTTGATGAAGAATTCGGACAAGCACATGTAGAGAAACAGCTGACATATGAAGTGGCGTTGGACAGAAGGACGAGATCGGTCCGTGAGCTATACGAGCAGCATTTGGCTTCTTGGAAGAGTAAAGCAAGGGCATGAGAAGCGCGCGATCTAGGAAATATGTAGAGGGGTTCTGCTTTAGGAACAATGTTCGGGTGTTTTAGAAAAAAGTAAAAAACACGTATCAAGGCAGCAAGACCCGGACAGAAGTCCGAAGAGTCACATTCGGTACTAAAGAAGTAATTTTGTGTCGAGCATACAGCAATTCAGTTGTTAGATCTGGTCATAAGAGTTTATGCCTGATAAATGGAGCTTCAGCATTGATTGGCCGATCCACAATACTGCGCCAAATATAGAGCTATAAAAGATCAAATTCAATAAGTCCAAATCGTCACCCACCACTTTTTCATCGCTGTTAAAGTCGCATATGATATCATTTATAGAGACGAGCTATATAGAGAAATATCTAGTTTTGGCATCCCTGTTAAGGTCATCCGTCTGTGCATACTTACGATTGAGAGTGCTCGCTGTTCCGTCAAGGTCGGTAACGACTTAAACGGGGTTTTACACAAGGTGACGCGCTGTCATGTGACTTCTTTAACATCGTACTTGACAGAACTGCGCGGATCTCACAAGTGAACACTGGAGACACTGGAGACGCTTTCAAAAGTCTGTGGAACTATTAGCGATTGTGCCTATGATATTGACATGATTGAGAGAACACAGCGGACTGATACCGGTATGTTTGCTAGTATTGAAACGGAAGCTGCTGAAATGGGTTTAGTGTAAAATGAGAACAAAACCTAATACCGCCTTGATCAAAAATTTCCGGAATTTATTCGGAAACTTTAAAATACAAGTTTATTCATCTAAATCTATATTGTCCCCTTCAAAGTAATCCCCATCGACAGCAACACACTTATGCCAGCGCTTGATCCAATCCTCGAAACATTTTTTATATTCGCAGTGCTTCCTGGAAAAATCCCATTACTTCCTCTTGGCTGCTGAAACGCGTTCCCCGTACTGGTTTTTTAACTCGATTGAACAGAAAGAAGTCACAGGGAGCCAAACCAGGTGAATTCGGTGGCTGTTGGATAGAATTTGTTGCATTTTCCGTCAAAAAATTACGAATAATGATAATATCATGGTGCAAAATCCACGAGTTTTCTGCCCACAATTCTGGTCTCTTTCGGCGAATTGCTTCACGCAAACGTCTTATAACGCCCAAATAATACGGGTACTCATTGTTTCTGTCTGGCCTTTTGCAAAAATTCATGATGCACTACACCGTTGTAATCTATGAAAACCGTGAGCATTGCCTTCTTTTTTGACTGAAAACGACGTGGTTTTTTTGGTCTCGGCTCACTTGGTGAACGCCATTCACTTGCCTGATGTCTGGATTGCATGTCGTACTCATAAACCCACGTCCTTTTGATGAACGTGGGATCGGTCTGCCACTGCGTTCATCATCTTCAATTGACTCACGACCACTTTTCAACCATTTTTTTTAGAGATTCGTTGCCGAAACACTTTTGCAACATTTCCAACGTTCGTGCAAGATTAAATCCGTTTTTACGCAAAATTTAATACAAGTTCGTTGTTGCAAATTGAAATCCATTTCTAAAATTGTAAAAAATAGCCAACACACACAGAGATAGATGTACTCTTGGCTACGTAACTTTTGCAAATGTCAAACTATGACGCTAAGATTTAGAGGAAATGTCAACAGCAGATTTACCAACTTACGGAATCAAACGGAACTCAAATCGGAACAATGGGAGCGCCACACGGTGGTGTCCCGCGGTAACTTTTTGATCAAGGTGATATATGCTGTCAACAAAAAGGGGCACACAGAATCGCCGTCGACAGCTACAATCACAAAGTAGAAATGGACTTTGTCTACCTTGGCTCTGCTGTAAATTCTTCCAGTAACACCTCAGCAGAAATAAAATGAATAATCACTCAAACCAATCGCTGTTTCTTTGTGCTAAAAGGGCCATTGTGTAGTAAGGAGCGAGCGTGGAGTGAGGAGAAAAACTAAGGTGACTCTATATAACACCTTGATTATACTAACCCTGCTACTTCAAAAGAGAAAAATTCTTCATAATATATTCACTCCCGTTTGTGTAGATGGCCTCTGGTGGAGCACAGTCTTCGAACCTAACCCGAAGGGTCAACGCAGTAGATGACCTCGGTGTAGGTGGCGCGCACAAGGGGACTTCAGCGGGCTTGAAGTGGGCAACCGGAAGCAGTAAGCTGAGGACCGAGTAAATGCGAGAGGCTTGTTTGTTGAGGCCCAAGTTCACAAATAACTGTAGCGCAAGTAATTGACTGTTAAAACTATTTATTACAATTTCTATTCGTGACGCGTGAGTTCGTAACCCAGATATGATATTTGCTTATATAACATCCGTGTATATCACTTGAAATGTAACACATGTGATGTGTTACTCTCTAAAATGGCAATAAAACCGTCCGTTGGTATTAAAGCGGAAAACGAACCCTCTTCAACTTTCTCTAACAAATTCGAAGAAGCCTTCTTAAGCCCGATAGAAAGCAATTAATTTGCTCTATAATGGCACTGTCAATCTTACCGCGTTATTTCTCATTTTTGGGAGGATTAAGCACACGGCTAATATCTTGAAGTACTTCATTCGTGGATGGCCATAGCTCAAGTGGTAGTGTATTGGCTTCCCAATTGGACGCTTGGGGTTTCAATACCAGCCGTGCCCTAAAGACATTTTTCAGACGACTAAAAACCCGGTCCCTAAATACCACTTCAAGCCAATTTACATTAATAATTTAGTCTCCCCAGTAAGTGTTCGATGACACTCATGGAGGGATATAAGCACTGAGCCCAAATATGAATATGTTTCTCAATCTCTATCCAATTTTCCAAAAAACTTTAACACGTGCTCCGGCATTTCCTCGCAATATATTGTAATTTCTTGCTATTTGAATTGCGTATATCTCCTATTAGAAGGCAGGCAGAAGTTTGCCCAATGAGTCCTGAATCTGTTTTTGAGCCATCCGAGAAGACCTCACTAAATTCCTATCCTGGACACAGCGAAAGTCGATTTGTAAGACGGCATGTCCTTAAAATAAAAGTCAAGAAACCACCAGTGAGTATCGTACCAAAGACCTCTTATCTTTAAAGGATGGCTTTGAGGGTGTAGCCAATGATATGAATATCAAGCGGATGGAGATCCATCAGTACGTGAGCGTGCTAGGGAAAGACCACATGTTGTTTTGAGCCTGACTTGTGTTGCCGAAAACTCCTTCACACTGACGTGAAATATTTAGTCCAAAAAAATGTATTATCCAGGATGACACCCAAATACATGGCTTCATTGGAGGATCAGATGCTGGTGCTTTTAGTCACTACAGCCCGATCAGTCAGCTTCCTATTTCTCGTAAAGAGAACAACCTCAATTTTGAAAGGAGCGGCTGCAAAGTTCTGGTATACCAACCGTCTATCCAACGTGGAGTACAGCTACATCATCTGAATATAGTTCAGCATAAACGTTTGAACTATTGAAAGCGTTGAGGAGTGATTCTATCAACATTCACTGTGTTCGACAGGCCGCCGCCTTGCGAGCAACCCGTTTACCATCATCTTCACATATTGGCCGCAGCTAGCATCCGCAATCAGGATGGTATTCACCAGCATTGGTTTTATCCACAAAACTTGTGATACATCTATGCCTTGTAGTCGGCTCGAGTTACACATGTCGTGAAAAGTTGATGGCAGAACATGGCCAGAAATTTTTTTTTCCAGTTTTGTTAAATATGTTGGTAAAGAAGTCATATGATGGCGTATCAATTGTTCTACACCGTTTTTTCAAATCAAAGGCCTAGATTGACTTGCTTCCGACCGTAACGAAACAGCGAACTTACTATATTCTTTCATTGTTTTGTGCAATAGGGCCTGATAGCCATTACTGTTTTGACTAGACTGTATGTCTCGTCTCTATAGACATCTGGACCTAAAAGCGGAATTGTTTCGTTTTCAAATGATTTCAGGTGTCAACACAATTGTTTAGACAAGATCTTATACCCGTGGTTAAGGAGACACATGGCTCTATTTATGCCAAGCCTTCTTCTGTTGCCCTAAATAGTTCGGGTGGAATATTGATATCATTATTTCATTTTGGTCAGGTGTATGGAAATGAAAGTTCACATCATCCAACTTGAATGGTTCATCTTACCTGTCAGCCGAATTTGGATCATCCTTGCTACTAAACACTCTCCGGAAGCGTTTTTTTTTTAATATCATCAGCACCGCCTTTGACTCTGCTACTAAAGGTGCTTGCTTTTCTCTGCAGGTCTCTGTTCGGGTCCTGTTAGTTTGATACGTTCTTCATACCGCACCTCTCCGTTTCAACGGTCGCGCTTTCTTTTTCTCCTCAGTAGCCGATGTTCTTTTCTCCTCATTTGCTCGAAGACATCACGACCCGCTCTCGTTCTGTATATCCTGCGCGCCTTTATAGGCGAGCTATTTACTGCATTCTCTTTTCCCCAAATCTCTGACTTGGTGGTAGGGGTGGCCAGCTACAACCCAGCACATCAGTTGGGGCATTTCTGTAGGTTTCTTGCCATCGATGCCATTAATTTACAACGTGTGGCGGAGGTTTTGAGGACGTTGACAAGAAATTAAGGAATGACAAGAGTTTTAGTGATTTTTTGTGATTACAGCCATTTTCAGTTGTTTTGGGACCTAAGATATCCGTAGATGCACATCGATAACTTAGATGCATTTTCATTAAATTGTTGATATGTGGTGACCGCAATGTTCCTTTGTGAACATTTAGTGAGGAAACCATATATGTACGAGCTATAGTGATATTCTGTCGTGTAGCAAAGTCTGTTTCCTGTTAATAGTCGTACCATGGAAGCCCTCCCTTCCTTTCTTGGCCGTAAACTTTGAGCATAACTCGTAAGAATATTCTTTGGTAGAATCGAATGTTTCTGCTGTGGGGGCGAGAGCACATATCGGGGCGATGTTCTCGAATTTGCTCATAAAATTGCACCTCTGCTAGCTGTTCGGTAGTAGACGGCGTGATCTGGACCGTAAAATTCCATGTACCGATCCGAAAGTCATTGTCCTTTCTATATTTTGCAGTGTGGTGGACGCGGTGTAGTGATACTAGCAATCGCTTCTCACTCGGAGAGTCAAGGTTCGAATCCTTGCCACGCAAGTTTTCATTTGTGTAATTGGAACTCAGTCAGAAAAATCTGCGTGTGAAGGCATAACACTGATATGTAGATTTGGCTGTTGTAGAGTTTTCAAGCACAAAAACAACCGTTAAAATTCACAACCTGAAGCATTTTGAGTGAAGAAAAATCTCTCCGTCCTATTCGGACTCCCACCCCTGGAGGGGCAATATCGAAACCAAACACACCTGAGTTTCAAACTACTACATCACAACAATGCTTTCCTTTCTCCTCCTTCTATCTTTCCGCCTGCGCCCAGGCAACAGTTAAAGGGTATCATAGCCCCCTAGACGCGCGTAAATTATACAAAAAAAAAAAAAAAGTGTCGTGAATAGTAAAGGCTATTGATTACTTCACAACAATAGGGTTTTCAACGTATATCCTTCTACCTATGTGGGACCCTTTACGAAAAATACGCCGATTATTCCAGAGCGAATAGGCCGGTTCGGGAATATGATATCAACCGTTGACTTACTTATTTAGGGTTCGAACGCCACAATTGCTATTTCAACTCTCTTTCTATTCTTGAAAAATTCTTGTTGAATTCAAGTCCAAGTTTGGCAAGTTAAGCCTAGTTGGACAAGACCAGTCAGTACCTGGTGTCTACCACGAGCAATTGGCTATAATGTGTTGTCATAGTTTCAGCACTGGACATCACCAGGTTGACCTCACATATAGTGCCCAACCTAATCGTACAACCAAAACTCTGCCTTTGCATGTATGTTTATGTACATATACATGTAGGTATATCTACATATATTTCTATAATATGTTTCACAGATCTCCAATGGTCCACACTCATATCTGCTGTCTCTTTCCATTCCTATGTCGAGATGATATCTGAATTATTGAGCACCGCTATAGTATATCTCGTGATCTTTTGGTGCTGTTTCTGGCAACACTTACTAGGGTTTCCGACCGCAACGTAAAGATAGCGGCACTCGTCAATAAAAGATAGTGAATGCTAGTTGTGCATCTTTTGACTGTTACTTACCGGAGTTTCAGTCATTCGGAGTCGATGTGAGTGGTTTTTGTGAAAATGGAAAAAATTGAGTATCGAGCTGTTATTAAATTCTTGTTTTTGAAAGGCAATACGCCTACGCAAATCAAAAATGAGTTGGACTCTATGTATGGGGACTCTGCACCATCATTTACCACAGTGAAATTTTGGGCAGCTGAATTTAAACGTGGCCGTAAGAGCTTGGGAGATAATGAACGTTCGGGAAGTCCAAAAACTGCAACCACTGACGATAACATTGCTAAAGTTCACCAAATGGTGAGAAGATAGTAGAGGATAAGATAATGTCCAAAGAACGTGTTTGTTACACATTAAATCAAGATTTAGACATGAGAAAGCTGTCCGCGCGTCGGATGCCGCGTTTGCTTACGTTACACCAAAAACGTGTTCGAATGAATATTTCTAACGCTCTGTTTGCATAGTTTAGGCGCAATAAATCCGAGTTTTGGCGCCGATTAATTACTGTAGATGGAACTTGGATACACCATTATAAGTCCGAAACAAAAATCCAGTCAAAACAGTGGACTGCAAAGGGCGAGCCGGCTCCAAAAAAAAAAAGCAAAAACTGCGACTGTTTTTTGGGATAGTAAAGGAGTTATCTTAATGGATTATCTTCAAAGAGGAAAAACCATTACCGGTGCATAGAAGCTAAAGGCAGAAATTGCTGAAAAACGGCCACATTTGCAGAAAAAGAAAATCCTGTTTTACCAAGACACACCTCAGCGGTTGCCATGGCGAAAATCCATGAATTACGGTTTGAACTGCTTGACCATCCGCCTTATTCACCAGATCTTGCCCCAAGCGACTTCTTTTTGTTCCCTCATCTAAAAACTGCGCTCGGAGGAGGCAATCACCTTCGTAAATAATTATTTTGCAGAGAGAAATGCCAAGTACTATTTGGACGGGTTAGAGAGATGGGAGCATCGCTGGGAGAAGTTTGTAGAGTTACAAGAAGATTATGTAAAAAAATAAAAAAAAAAAATTGAGAAAAAATATCTTGTACGTATCATTGTTCGGAATCTTTTCAGACAACTCTCGTATTATACATATCAGCACGGGTGTAATTAGTGCATTTATTAAAAATTCTAACTTGATGTACTTTAAGCTTATGATCTAATTCTATTCCGTTACCGGCTCCCCTCTTGTTTCGGACATTGGAAGGACAACTTGTTTTCTAATACCTATGCTCACTAAAATCCGTTGTATACCAGCTTTTATGCATTTCCAGTGATAGGAACGGGCCGTTACCCGGTTACAATCTAGTTTCCTAAGAAATGGATTTGTAGGATGAGACCAAGATAAACTCTCGTTGCTGAGACTATTCGATTTTATCAGTATTTCCAGCCTGGCCTTTTGTTTTAATCTCTTGAGATTCCACTCTATTTGAAGTGTTAAGTAACCTGCAGATCTGCACTTTATTATGGAACGGTCAGCTGGAAACATTTGTTGACGTTATTGTTCAGTTCCGTAACAGCTTTGTATGGCGTCTGCTCTGAACTTGGACAGGTTTTGTCTGATTTGCGGGGCTCCGCATTGAAGCGTTAGTTGTTCCCATACGAGAACAACATAGAATTTTGTAGGTCGCTTGCCTGTTGGTTTCATCCATCATGTCATGTGCTTTAGTTGTTTTACTAGTAAAGGGTTCATAGTGGTAACGATGAAAATATCTGATTTGCAGAACTGTTTCCTCATCAGTATTTTTTCAAATACTTTGGCTCTCAGTCTTATGTACTTTTACTAGATGTCACAATCGAGGTTAACATGAATCAACGGGTTAGTATTCTCGTTCTGTATTTTTTAACTAAACGTCTTTAACATTCGAACCTATGGTATACTATGGAAAATTGTTAAGTTGCAGTAACTCGGATGCTGACACTTAAGACGATCAGCGACAGATATGGAGATTTCTCTATCTTTCCTAGAACCGTTTTTGTGCTGATTAGCTAATATAGATTTATATCACTGAGTAGAAGGTGCCTAGTTGTTGCCATTTGCTATGAAATTAGAAAACATCCCAATGTTCTATGGTTTCCACATAACGTGGCTCATAGACCATTTACACGTTAATTTCACCAACCGCAATTTATTGATTTCACTTTAATTATTGTAGTTTCGAAAATGGCATGAATAAATACATAGAAAGATACTAATAGACTCGCCAACTCAATAGGTAATTTAAACTATCTCCCTTATTCGAAAACAATCCACTGCATCATTTGTTTTATTTTCAAGTACCAACTCGAGTTCCAGGACGATATAATAGGGATGGAGAAAAAAACTAACATTGAATGCTAATGCTACCACAAAACTGTTAAACCGCCACAACAGGATTTCTACGGTTACAATAAAATCGGCCATTGTATGCTAGGAAATTAAAACTCAATACCACATGCACGTACTCGTACTCGTACATGTGGAGGAGCTTTACTTATATTCGCGGTCCAAACTTTTTGATTATGTTTATATTTTAAAGTAATGCATATACATATGTATATATGGTATGTAGGTATACCTATCAAATAAAAAAATAAACAAATGAACACGAACACGCTTGCATGTATCTCTTATAAATGCTACGTACAGATGCATTGAAACAATTTCATCGTTGTGCCGAGATGTTTATCACTTGAGAATATTCTGCGAACAGTGTTTTATGCTCCATCAATGAACAGTTTTTTTTTTCTTTTTAATTATAGGGTGGAACTTAAATAAGACAAAAGTCGTTAATGGAATTACATAATTGATGTGAAGCCTGGGTAGGCTCGGAGTAGAAGTATAATACTTCGTACTCATGTATCACTATGCCACTTAGATTTAAATTTAAATTTCAGCATTCGGTTTTCGAATTGTGTAAGGTTATATCACAACAGTTGAATTTTAAGGGAATTTCTTCTCTTTAAGTGTAGTCAAAGCAACTTATATACGAGTATATGGGTGAAGATCAAAATGTTTAAATAAAAACTTATTTAACACTCGACTTACATCCGACTCCCATTCCATAATTTTATAAAGGGTGTTGTTTTAAGAGTCTGGCTTTTTTGTTTAAGTAAAATACAAAGAAATTAATGCGACGACGATTTATTAAAATGATTTGAAGGATTATTTCATGCTACTTAATATTTGAAAATCTCACAAATCGCATTCTAGAGCTCCAATTTTCCACAATTTTTTCAAGAAATTGGGTGCGTAGGTAAATTGCGTATTACTCGAAAAATATTTTGCTTCAAATCGTCAATCGTTGGTGGTTTGTCGGCGTAAACTAATGTATTGCCGCAGTGCCGTAGAAATTAATCCAATGTCGTCAAATTTTGGTGGCCAATTTCTTGAAATTACTGTTCACTTACGTAGTCATTTAATCAGAAATGAGCCTCACCACTGAACTGAATTGTACAGAACGTACCTGGATTTTTAACGTAAACCTCCTGTCATGTAGACTTAATGTTTACGAGGTGCCCATACACCCATAGGGAGCAAGGATACGCCTTGCCATCGCTAATCTTTCGGGATTTGAATTATACCAAATCGGAACTGTGTTGGAGGCACAAGTCCCACCCTTGGTATGAGTCGAGGCCGACCTAAAACCTCTTGCTGCTCTTAGGGTCGCAGCACCCAGTACTTTATTTGCAACTCTACAATGGGTAAACAGAAAAGAAAACCCGTACCCGCGATTTGGGTTTAAACCACAGCCACCATGACGCTCCCACAAGGGGGCCTACCTCTAACAAGTCAGGCCCGGACCGAAGTCCGGGGGGCTCCTGACTCCCATGGTACCGTGTTTTAAGTCCTGGTATGGACTACCGGTGGTCAAGCCTACCAACAAGACCTATGACCGGCAACTTGTAACTGGTCAAATCGTAGCAACCATTCAGAGGCTGTAATCTGAAGATGTTTACGATAAGACCAGTTATAGAATAATCTACCCCCGCTTTTTATTAGACAACGCCATTGATGGGCGAAGCCTTGATAATTGGGCGGGGGCCCACTGAATTGTACAGTAAAAATTGGTCAAAAATCACTGAACACACAACACAATAAATGGCCACGCGGCCTTCGCTCTTGCAACAACTGGATCTTGTAAGCCCTGAGACCAAAACCTTTACGCAGAATTTTCCAGATATTGCATGGACAAAGGAGGATTTTTGAGACGTTGTCTGCGTCTTAGAAAAGAGATGGTGGGGATGAGCCCTTAATGGAGCAGCGGCAGCGCTCAAATTCCCGAACGGGTTACTGGCTTCGGTTTAACCGACCTCTTTTCCTCGGGGTATCTATAATGGAACTGGGCATCCAGGTTAAGGGTTGTACCACAGGTATAACTGCCATGAAAAAAACCTCTGTTGACAACTCCTCCAAACCCAACAAGGACAACGAATGAAATGAGATGGGATGGGCGTTACAAAAAGAGGAACGACAGTGACACCTACTACGGCGGTTGTTATCGACGATAAAAGCAGCGCCTATGTATTTGGATGCGGATTTGTTGATAGTGGCAAATCTAGGCAAAAAGTCTTGTGTTTCCGGCATGTTAACGAGCCCCCCGTAACAACACATGTTACAGCTAAATTTGTCAATATTAAATTTACATGCACGCACATTCCCACAGACGAGAGAGATGATGGTAGATATGATAGCTTCTACGAGCTCTTAGACAAGACTTACCAGCAGTGCTCTAGCTATGACATTAAAATTACCGTGGCTCAAGTGGTAGTGTATTGGCTTCCTAGTCGGATGGTGCGGAGTTCAATACCAGCCGCGCCCGAAAAATATTCTTTTTTTCAAGAAACCAAAATCACATAAGATGAGTAATTGCCTAGAATCCCCCCATTAAATTTTGGATGCTACCCATGTAGCGAAATAACCACTGAGCCTAAAAATCTTTTTTTCTATCTCTGTCCCATTTTGCAAAAAAAATTTACACCTGCTCAGGCACTTTAAGTGCAGTCATACCCACTTGAGCGTTAAATTATTATTAAAAAAACAAAAAAAAAAAAAAAAAAAAAAAAAAAAAGGAAGAGAGGCCATTTAGACATAGAGATTTCGTAGCCCCAGAGAAAATAATCGAGTGGTGTTAACTCCCAGCATCGCGGTGGCCAACTGATGAACGCTCGCCGTGAGATGACCCAGTCGCTAAATTTCTCCTACGCAACTTGGAACCATAGCTCGGATATATACATGCTGTCGAACTCTGACCACAGAAAGTCGGTTAACATCGCTCTCTTCCTGCGACCACCGACGGTAACGGTGTCTCCTTCCGCATTTCGAAAGGAATAAGGTCCAATGATGCCGCCATGCCATAAACCGCACCAAACAGTCCATCTTTGTGGATGCAATGATGCTTGGTCGGACACTTATGGATTGTGTTCACTACAATAATGGCAATGTTTCTCGTTGACATAGCTGCTGAGCCAAAAATAGGCCTCGTCGGGGATGATGATTTTTTGGCCAAAATTCGGATCTGCGGCCAACATTTAGCGAATTTACGGCGTTGTGTATACATACGGATGTAGTCCCAAATCCAAACGCAAAATAAGCCGGGTTGACTCTCTGGATCCACAATTTAGCTGATCGGTGCCAAATCGACATTTCTGAGTCTTCTTCGATACTGGCCGCTACGGCGCCTACGTTTTCTTCATCTCACAATAATCTCTATTTGGTTGGTGGCTTAAGATCCAAAAGAGTTTACTCACGCTTAAATTTTTCCACGGTGCGACGAATTGCCTGCACACTGGCAACCCACCTCATGACGAAATTCACGTTGCGTATTTACAACTGAGTCGGAATTTCGATAATATTTTTTATTAATTTCCGCACGTTCGGCAAACGTAAAACGAAGCATGATGAAATGGCAAACCTTACAGCGTATTTTGATAGCAGGATGTTATTGGTAACTTTGACAAGTGCTGAAACATATCAATTGAAAAACTATCAATGCTATCTGGTCACCTATTATAATGGTTTGGAATATGTTTAGCATGGGAATCAGCTCAATCTTTGCCACGTTCATAGTATCACGCTGTCTGTCTTTTCCTAGTAGCCCTCAAGCTGATTTATCAGTCAGTAGTTCTTCATCAAAGTGTAGAGTCAATGAGTAATTTGAAGTTCTAGTCCACATTTTTTTCGTTTTTGCATGAGAAACGGACTTGAATTCATATCCTGAGGGAAATGGGATCCCATCAATAGGAAAAATGACATGCTAATATATAGTAGATGCTGTCTGATCCTAGAAAGTTTATTGGATCAAAGCCGTTTGTAGCAAAATTAATTTTTGTTCTGATAACCAGATGGTTTACACTCAAGTGTAATAGTTTTCTAAAAGTAGCGATGAAGGACTTAACAAAATCTTCTTCTATTTTCATACAAGATAAGCGAAAAATTCTTTCGAACTTATTTTAGAATAGTTTTCTGAGGATCTCTTTATAGGTTCACCAAGTTATTGACTTTCTCTTCTCAAATATTAAATCATGACATCAAGGTGGGTTTGACTTTTCCCTAAGATCGCTAACAGAACAGCGGTCTGGAAAACCTCATTTTATACTCATGTATAGGTAGTGCTCGACTTGCCAGGATCTTTCACAAATGATGTAGCATTCTGAGGTACTGATCGGTACTCTAGAAATTTCATTCCGAGGATTTCGATGTTCATGTCGGAAGGTCACCGTGTAATGTGTAGTCAATTTTGAAGAACTGGTCGATATACGATCGTAGTCCCAGAAGTACCCGACTTGACTTATATCCGCGAAACGCGCATCACTACTTTTTACATATGAGGGTAGTCCCAGAAGTACCGGACTTGACGTATAGATGACAGTTGTTGTTTAATAAGAATAACTATTATAGAAAGTACCGACCTTATAAAAGTTAAATTTGAAGATTGACGAGGCTATGTTGTTTAGTATTTGTTCGGCAGCCTGTAATAGTGAACGCTCTCAATGAATTTTTAAATATGGAAAAAATGGGTCATCGTTTTGTGATGCAACACTTTCATTTGAAAGACCTCAATCCAATCAACATCAAAACGGAACTGGTTTCTATTCTTGGGGCTTCTGCTCCTTCGTTCACAAAATACAATATTGTTGGGTTCACCAGAAATGTTGAAAAAATTCCACAAAATGGTATTGGGTGACCGTCATTTGAGAGTGCGTAAACTAACAGATGCCTACCATAGGCATTTCAAAAAGTGCTGTACATAGCATCTTGACTGAATAATTAGACATGAGAAAGCTGTGCGCAAGATTATTGCCGCGTTTACACACAATGGAACAAAAACAGCGTCGTCAGGATGTTTCAATCGAGTGTTTGGTGAAGTTTCACAACAATAAAGCCAAGTTTTTGCGTCGATTCATAACCATGAATGAAATATGGCGAAGGGACAGTCAAAACAATGGACTCAAAGGGGACAATCGGCTCCAGAGAACGTGAGGATATTTCCATCTGCAGGCGAGGTCATGGCGTCAGTTTTTCGGAAAGCGCGTGGGATAATTTTCATTGATCATCTTCAGAAAGGAAAAACAATGTACGGCGTGAATTATGCGAACTTATTGCAGCGTTTGAAAGATGAAATCCAGAAAAAAGGCTCCATTTTGCAAAGAAAAAAGTTTTGTTTCATCAAGACAATGCACCAGTTCACTCACATCCGTCATCGTGATGGCCAAAATCAATGAGTTAAAGTTCGAATTGCTTCCTCATGCACCCTATTCGCCAGATTTAGCCTCCCGGATTATTTTCTATTTCCGAATTTTTAAATGTTGGAAAAATAAAGCGGCATCACTTATTCAACGTTCATGTTCTTACAATATCCTTTTTTCATTCTGTTTCTTTGCTTCCCTTCATTGGCATAATAAACAATGAACACGCTGCATTGTTTAACTTCAATAGGTTATGGGCCCAGCCACACCAAGTTTTCAATAGTTTGAGCATAAAATTGAAATTGAAATAGTAAATTAAATTAATAAGCATGACATCGTTATACGCAATCGATAAACCCTTTGAGCTCAACTACGAGACGTGGTCAGCACAAATGCGAAGTGTCTTGGCGCATGGTGGTGTCTGGGAAGTGGTGAGTGAGCAGCAAGAAGTAAAAGCAGAAGATGTTGCGACTTGGACTACGAGCGATGAGAAGGCTTTGGCCACGATATTGCTCAGCGTGAAATCAACACAACTCACCTGCATCAAGCACTGCAAAATATCTGCGGAAGCATGGCGGAAGTTAATATTGTACAAGCCAAAGGGTCCGGTATTAAAAGTTATTTTTGCAATCAGCTACTGAACATGCGAATGCAAGACCATGAAAGTATAGCAGAGTTCGTTAGTTCATTCACAGGAATGTCGGAAAGGTGAGCGGATATTGGAATCACAATACAAGAGGAGTTGATAAGTTTAATTTTTTTATCAAGTCTAACTAAATATTTTGAAAATTGTGTTATCGCCAAGGAGACGCTAGATAAATTGCCAACATAGAAGCATTAAAATTGATGCTTCTAATAGAAGGCGAAGGGCGCAAACAACATAAGGATCCGTTAGATGAAGATAACGTACAGCAAGCCTTTAATGTTCATTCAACAAACAAGCAAATGAACAAAAAGGAACGGCAAATGCTATGAATGTGGCAAACGAGGACATTTTGCAAACAAATGTAAAGAAAAATAAAAATACAAAGAGTCAGCAATGGGCATTGTAGCAATTGGTACATCGACAGTCGCGCGACATCACATACATAAATATGTATGCGTAATGAGAAACACATATGTTACTATATGCGTGCGGTATGAAAAGTCTCAAGAGAACACTTGGCTGGCAGCAAACGTATCAGCTATGGCAGTAGGCAAAGGCGACGTGGTATTGCGTACAAATGAGAGAAATATTCGTTTGAGAAAAGTTTTGTATTATTCAGAACTAAAAGCTAATTTCATTCCCATAAGCAAGTGGCGTAAATTATTTAATACCGTAAATGGATATTTTATTGATTACATCTTAATTTAAATGAAAATTGATGAACCACAAGAACACAAATGATCAATTAGCAAAATAAACAACAGAGGACATTATCGTCCTTTTCCGATGGTAGCACAAACCGAACTGCCGTTCTCCGATTTGTTGAGCCATCATCCTTGGTCAGCTCCCCCCTCCTATGAGTGTGCAAGCCTTTAGCACATCTGGTTCGCACGTGTGGTGAGATCGCTGTCCTGCCAGGCTCGATAAGACGCCCTGCCCGTTCGTTGTGTTTCGAAAAAATATGTTTATCACAGTCTGCCTCCCTGACATCTGAGTCGTCCTCGCCTCGGTCATTCATCCCCACGTTGTTACTAACTTGCGAACCTAGAGTATACAGAAAACAATTACAAATTAGTTGCCTAGTCAGACATTAAGCTGAGCAACTAGTGATGCCTCCACTGTTTTGCGGAGTGATCAGTTACGCCCATACCACGACTTGTTGGAAAAATCACTAGGTTGGCGCCAGGAAGCGGAGTATTCAGGTAAAGAAAAAGAATAAAAAGTAACACTCGAGAAGCCAGTCCTGGCAGGAACTTAGGTACCATGTCAACCGCACCCCTTTGCGGGGTACTTGCCTACAGGTACGCTGGACTCGAGATGCCAGTCCTGGCAAGTATCCAGGGTGCTGACTTGTCTGCACCCTTTCCGGGACTTCCTGCCTACAAGTACGTTAGCCATCTCGGTGATTTAGCTCACTAGGGGTAGGCATCAAAACCTCTGCCCCGTCCTGAGCTACCCACCAGGCGGTTTGAAATATTTGCCAAGCAATTCAAAACCAGCTACGCCATTTGAACACCGTCCGAGACGTACGACCATTCGCCATCGCGTTGCAAATTGACATTGACTGTATTTGGGAGAACACGCTCGCGCCCCGGAGGCCCATTCACCTATCCACTTCTGCATCCGAGTGGTATTATTTCCCTCCCTTAGGTAGGTCCATGCCCTGGCTTAACCTGGAAAGAGGCGTTACAAAAGTAGAGTTATTAGCTTACCTAGCGTTTACTCCAAAGCATCGAAGGAAACCCAATTCCTCATGCTGTCGACGGCGACAACGCCTCGTTTGCCCCGCTGTTTCTGGAGGTCTCGCATATCCTCCACTTCGTAACTGTCGTGTGGCAGGACGGTGATTACCCTGAAAGGACCCTTGGCCTTCGCTGTCAGCTTCCGGCTGGTTGCAGTGGCTGATGCCAGTGGCTCGTGGTTCGGTAGCTACCATGACGATGTCGCCAATAGCATACTGGGGGGGTTTGGCACATTTGGAATTAAACCTTCTACCGCTTCTGTTCCTGGTCGGTAGCATCTTTATCTGTTCGTCGGGCTTCAGCTAAATCAATAGAGTCCAGAGTATCCTGGGTGGTAGTCAACAGTGCGGAGCTAGCTATACTTTTCGGCTTGTATCCATACAGAAGTCGTGATGGGCACTGACGAGTCGTTCTATTTGTTGTAGTGTTTATGGCGCTTTACACCTTTTTCACATACAAGTCCCAATTGTCTTCATCGTCGCCAGCACTAGTTTTTGATAGTGCCCTGGCGACCGTTCAACCTGTCCGTTGGCGTGGCAGTAACATTAAGGATATGCTTGCAGCGCATCGTTGCGAAATGAAACATGATCCACGATCGCTGATTACCCAAGTTGGCACTCCAAATAGTGTAAAAAGCTGATCTAGTGCTTTTGTGACCCACTTGGTCTTTGTGTCTTTGACCGGCTCGAGTACGCAAAACTTCGTGAATCCGTCGACTATGTTTAAGATGTGGGTGCTTTTCTGTCGACTCTTTACGAACGGCCTCACGTGGTCGATGTGAATGGTATGAAAAGGGATGGCGACCTTTTCTATCCTGGCCTGGTTTTCTACCTGATGTCTTCTTATAGTACAGGCAATTCAAGCAAGCGTTGACATACATTTTTACAAACCCTTCTCATTCCCTTGAACCAGTAGTTTTCCTTTGCTTTCTCCAGTGTTTTATCGTCTCAAAAATGCCCTTGCTCATCGTGGCATAATCTAACTACTTTGAAACGAGAACTCAGGTAGTCGACGTGCGTGCTTTGGCCTACCGGCCGGTAAACAATGTTAAAATTGTAAACTTGCATTTACTTAAACCCACCATCTGACTACCCGTGGCTGTATATCTTTCTTCGTCGCTGTAGCGCGTACAGTCTGTCGCTATGGTGAATTTAATCCAAAGCAAATATACCCGGTATGCTCGTAATACCTCATACACGGCTAAGGTCTCTAAATCGTACGGGTGGTAGTGTCTCTCTTGCACCGTCGTTTTTCTACTGTTGTAAACAACCACGTTTTCAATTTCATCTTTTGTTTGTATGAGGATTGCTCCTAGATCGATTGAACCAGCGTCCGTATGTACATCCGTTTCAGGGTTTGGATCATAAATACTACTTGTCAGAATTCTTTTTATTTCACGTACCGCGCTAATTTGTGGCGGACCGCATTCCCATTTAGCATCTTTGCGAAGTAAATCAGTTAAAGGTGCCACTGGAATCGCTTCACTTTTTACAAATTTTCGAAAGTAACCGGCGAGTCCTAGAAATGAGCTCACCTCTTTTACGTTAGTCGGGTATTTCGCTTGTTTGACGGCGGCGATTTTATATTTTCCCGGCCTGACTCTTTCTTTGGATATTTCTCGGCCTAATCGATGCTAGTCTGGAGAAACTTGCATTTATTTAAATTCAAAGCAAAGTTGTGTGCCTTTAACTCTTCTAACACTAATTTCAAATCTTCGAGGGCGTCGTCGGGGGTTGGCGCAGGTATAAGGATATCGTCCATACTAATGCGATGGTAAATCTTAACTTACCGATAGCACGGTTTATGGCTCTCTGAAATACCGCCGGGTCGTTTTTCAACGCGAAGGGCATTCTTAAAAATTCCCAGTGACCATCTGGCGTTACAAACGCGGTTGCTGCGATGGAATTATTGTCCATCGGGATTGGTATAACCCAGCTTTAAGATCTAAGCTAGTAAAATATATCTTTTTTCCTAGGCGGTCAATATGGTCCTCAATATTCGGTAACGGATACGGGTCAGTTTTTGTTTTTGCATTGGTCCAGTAATCAACACACATACGTGTTTCACCATTTTTCTTGGACGTTAGTGTGATCGAACTCGCGTAGTGTTACTATCACGCACGATTCCGCTCTGCTCTAAATCTTCGATTATTTCTTTCGTTTTTTTTCGCTGCGAATATGAAACCCGTCAAGGGTGGCGATGTACCGGTTTATGATCTGGGAGCTCTATGGTCATTGTTGAGCTATTTGCCCGGCCCAACTCCCGCATATTCAGAGCTATGCTATTCCGATACTCGTTTAGAAGCGTAATCAATTTTGCTACAGTCTCGTTATCAACGCCAGGGCAAAGAACATCATTGTTATCGGCTTCTTACTATTTCGGCTGTTTACACTTCGCGGTATTTTGAAAGCGTAGCCTCGTCACTCGCGGCGATAAGTTTCGTTTCAGTTTCGTTTACTATGCCTACTATTCCGGAACTTTTTTAGGATATTACGGCCGATGAGAGCTTCGTGACCTAGCTGGTCATCAGGGACAACATACGCGTCTATATTGACGGGTATGCCGTTGATAATTACGCGAAGAGCGGCCCGAGCTATTAGGGTAGTGATAGTGATGAAATCGAGTGCGCATTTAATTTTAAGATCATTGATGCAGCATATTTTTACCGGATTTTTACGTTGTTCTTCCTCTACCTGACATGCTGCTAGTTTATGGCCTTTGCCCAGTCATTCTGTCCCATTGCCACCCGTCTCTCTATCTTTTTTATAATACGAGTATGTTTTCTCGGAATGGTTCTTTTTCCCGCAATTAAGTACATGTTAATGCATATACCTGGGCCTGACTCATTCGCAGAGTTTCTATTTTCAGGCAATTACGCTTAAAATGACCTGGCTGATGACATGTGTGGCAGATACTGGAACCCTTATCGTCCAGACCCTTTACTTTGCCGATTGTTCCTTCGCTCTGTGTCGATTTTCTGTTTGTTGTCTGGACAATAAAGAGAATTAAAACACATGTTTAGCTCGTGCAGATTCTTCCATACATCTGGCGACCGACATAGTCGTTCCAATACTATCTTGGTGCGGTGAGTTCGGATCAGGAAAAGTGGGACAGATCTTAGATTACGGGTATTGGGAGTGAATGAAATATTTTGCGCTATTCTCGGGCAGTCGATGTTTCCAGTCAATAACAGCGACTTCACGACGTTTTTTTAGGGTGTGCATGGTAATTAGTTTTAACCTATTTTCAAAGGGGGGTAATCCATATGGGTCGGCCAGGGTAGACCACGAAGTGCGAAACGGACAAACCTGCGTTGGACTGCTTCTATTCTTTGAATGTGGATTAGTTTATAGGGTGACCAAACTTGGCTGCAATATTCGAGAAGAGGCCTTACAAACGTAATGTACAGGGACTTTGTAACGTAAAGGTTGGAAAATTCTTTCGACCAGCGTTTGATAAAACCAAGTGCAGAGTTAGCTTTATTTATAATGCTGTCAATATGTGAGTCGAAATTCAATTCTCTGTCACAAATTATTCCTAGATCCCGTACTTGGGTAGGAGAAGGAATAGGTTCATCGCAGATGATGTAGTTTCTTGGAGGGGGAGGTAGACGTTTGCGGGAATAGGTTATCGCTTGGAATTTGCTGACATTAAGCTCCAAAAAGTTTTGCTTGCACCATACCGAAAACTTATTTAAGTCATCTTGCAGGCAATGGGAGTCAGAAGGCAATGAAATGACTTTGGAAATTCTCATGTCATCAGCGAAAATAGAAAGATTACAATTCGTTAAAATGAGATTTATGTCGTTAATCGTTAGGATAAAGATGATTGGTCCAAGGTGACTACCCTGAGGGACACCAGATGTTGCTTTAATGGGGTCGGATATTGCAGATCTGAAGATGACCCTGTATTCTCGGCTTTCTAAATAGGATTTGGTCCATGCCACAAAATGAAGGGACAAGCCAAGTTTTTTAAGTTTAAAAATGATAAGTTGGTAAGAAATTTTATCGAATGCCTTGCTGAAATCAGTGGAAATTGAATCGACTTCATCACCGTCTTCTAAAGCATGAAGAGTCCTAGAGACGAACTCTGTTAGGTTAGTTGTCGTTGACTTACCTTTAATGAAACCGTGCTGATTTGTAGAGATAGTTGGCCTACAGTACGGAAGCAGTTGTTGATAGATTATGCTTTCAAAAAGTTTGGGTATGCAAGAGAGTTTTGCTATGGGCCTATAATTATCGACTTCGGCCTTACTTCCTTTTTTATGAATAGGGATGATGTATGATTCCTTCCATAGTAAAGGGAAAGTACCTGTTGAGACAGACAAGTTAAATAGGGCAGCAAGGGGAGGACCGAGATGGTTAACACACTCTTTTATTACAATAGTCGGAAGGATATCAGAGCCGGACGAAAAATCATCTTTAAGTTTGGTAATGTTTTCAGATACCAAAGATGTTGTTATATTTAGCGAAATAGGTGATGTCTCAGGATAGTTTCTCATATAGCTAAAGTACTCGTAACTAGGATCGGGTTCAGCAGTTTTCTTAGAAAAGGCAACGAAATTTGCAATGGTTTTCGGGTCGGCAGATGATTCACTAAGAAATTTGAGAGTAGATGGGTAGCCGTCTGATTTTCTTTTGGTATTAACAAACTGGTAGTAGCGTTTAGGGTCCGAGAGTAAGTTAAATTGCATGCGATAGAGGTACTCAAGGTAAAGAGACTCACAAAGTTCAGAAAAATGATTGTATACCAATCTATAATTACTGTAGTCGGAATCAGATCGAGTTCTTAAGAATTTGTACCACAACTTCTTTCTGTTATTATGGAGACAGCGCAACTCCTTGTTGTACCAGGGAGGAGCTGACATGCAGTCCTTTCGGAAGGTATATGGAGCCGATTGGGCAAAGCAGGAGAAAATTAACGAATAGAACGTTGATAGGGCAAGATCAATGTTAGTTGTCTCAGCAATAAAGTTAAAGTTAATGTTGCTGATGAGGTTTTTAAGTTTGTTAAAGTCGGTTCTTCGTTGGCTAAATGAAAATGAATTTTCCGAATCGACACTTGTGTTGCCATTTTTATATGAGTATATAATTGATAGGGGGGATGAAGGCGGTCTAGGGTAGAAAGAAGATGATCACTCCTGTAAACGACACAGTTATCTGAATCGGATGTGAAGACAAGGTCGAGTTGTCTGTTCATTGTGTTAGGTATTCCACTAATCTGATATAGACTTGAGTTGGTTAGGCAGTCCACCATCAATATTTCTATTTCTGAGGACGAATTAAGAGAGATGAAATGAGACGAATCGTCGGAAGGCCCCCATTTAAGTTGAGGGAGGTTGAAATTCCCTACTAGAATAATACAATCTTCAGGTTGTGAATTATCAGTCAACAGGAGTTGCGTGAAAAAAGTTCCGGATTGCTAGTAAAACACCTCGGCCATAGGGATTATCAGCTCTTTCAAATCCATCTTTTCGAAAAACGTTGAAATTTGGAGGAAACAGCTCAAGGTTATTCATGTCCGGAATTAGATTTGTTTCAGTAAGAGCAATTAGGTCATAGGGTAACTTTTGAGAATTGAGATATACGACGGAGATTTTAGAGCGTGAACCTCTTACATTTTGGAAGTAAATGGACAGGCATTGTGGACTGGAGGATACAGGATTTAGTTTGTTAGGAACTATAATAGTTTTTAAAATTTGAACGAGTTCTTTGCAAGTGGGAGAGATTTTTAGCGTTGACATGCGAAGGCAGCGTAGAAAGATCATTATGAACTTCATCGGAAGAGATGTCGAAACTCTCATGGTAGCGAACGAAAATTTGCATCAATTCCACTGGCTTAAAGGAAGACCTTCTCGTTGAATCTAAACCATAATGTTGGTTTTGGTTATGCCATCAATGTAAACGGAGTTGGGTTTGTCGTGCAAGTAGGCAAGGTAGAGCCGAACATTTTCATAAATGCGGCGGTCTCTCAAACGAGATACTACGTAACGACTGTCATCATTCATATCAGAAAATTGTTTAGTGAGTTTGACAGTTGGTGGAAGGAGTGGGTCAAAGTATTTCGGGCAAGAATCGAAGGCAGGCGAATAAAGAGAACGAGCGGATGAGGAAGGGACAGGTTGTTCAAGCACCCCGGAACTAGAATCTTGACTAGTGAGGGGAGTTGGATCAGGGGGATTGGTAGATGAAGATGAGGAAGGGGTGGTTGGGTTACACTTGATGTCTTGTATTGTACTATATACCAAATTTCTTCCTAAAAAGGTCTTTGATGCAGGACGGGCTTGCGTGAGGTGGGGCACCTTGGAGAAAGAAAGTAGACAGCTCCAGTTTTTTGGTGGGTTCAAGATTCCTTTTATTTAATTTCTGAGCTCTGTTGGTCCATTCAGGGAGAGTCCAGGAATTCCCAAAAGCCCTAATTCTTGGCAATGGTCTTGGGACGGGATTGGTGATCGAAGTTGCATTTATCGTAGTGGGTTGAACGGGGATTCGGTGGTAATGGTTATTGAATGAGTTGGGGCTGAAGTGGTTGAGGGTGATGTATATAGCTCGTTGTGTAAGGATCTGTTACACGGGCTTGCAGCAAATGGAAGTGCATCCGACTTACTAGAGATGTGCTTTAATTCCTCCAATATCTGCATTGTGGTTGATCTAGTGGATGCAGCTTCCTCACTTAGAAAATTGAGATCATGTTGGATGGATCCGATGTTTTTTTTGAAATGTAGAAGAGTGGATTCGTCAGCCAACGTTGACATAATTTTTCCCAACTGAATTGAAGTTGACTGAATCGCTGGTAACGTGTTTGAGCAGTGAGACTTATCGGAATCTGCTAATTTAGGGACTTTAGAGTGCAGGGATTAAACAGCTGATTTTATGATCGAACAGTTTAGGTTACCATGGCTCTCGGAAATGAGTTTGGTTATATTTTTACCACTGAATTTAACTTCGCATTTCAGCTCTGCAATCGTGTCTGCAAGCCCAATTAGTTGTGGTTATTACATTTTATAGCCAGCATTACTATATGGAGTGAAAAGTGACCTCCTTGACCGCCAAAATGCGCTGCTACTGCAAAAAAGGTTATGGCGCCTTAAAGTCCCTTCATATTTAGGCAGACATGATAAATTTCAGTGCATCTGTCAGCATCTATGCCCAAGCCCGTTCGTTGTGTTTCGAAGAAATATGTTTATCACACAAGGCAGCTGAAAATGGCATGACAGATAACTTCAAAGACATGCGTGCTTGGATGAGAGACCAACAAGGCGACGTTATTCTAAAAGCAGTGAAGAAACACAATTTGTTTATGGTGGAATTGCAGCCAGAGAGCTTGTTTGGGGTGAGTAATAATGAAATTTGTCATTGCAGATACGGTCACCTACAATAAATTACCAAAATCTTCGTGAGTTGGAAGAGCATGGTGTGGTGCGTTGTATGAAATTGGAGAGGAACGTTGATCAGCAGCGTTGCAATACTTCTATGTTAGGCAAAATACATGCATTGCCTTTTCCTCAAAAGATTGTCCGAACGCAGATCAGCGAAATTATTGGAGTTGATGCACATGGATGTGTGTGGACCTGTGAACATAATTTCGATTGGTGGTGTTCGATACTTTTTAACATTTATAGATGATAGATCCAGATTTATTTTTATTTTTACTTTAAATGCTAAAGATGAAGTACTAGATAAATTTAAAGTTTTTAAGATGTATGTTGAACGACAGACGGGTTTCAAGATTAAAGCGCTACGCAGCGATAATGGCAAGGAATATGTCAATGACGAATTTAATGTATTTTTGAACCAGATAGATATACGAAGTGGATTAATAGCGCCACGCACACCACAGCAGAACACTGTCTGCCGGCATGCTGTTACACGCAGGTTTACATCAAAATTGTGGGCAGAAGCAATATCAACGGCACCATATATAAGAAATAGGTGCCCTACGAAGCTGTTTATAAACAAAACACCATACGAAGTGTGGTACGACAAAAAACCTGGGGCAAGTCATTTAAAAGTGTTTGGCGCAGTTGCAGTTGGCTTAAATAAAACCCATCGCGTTAAATTTGAAGCAAAAGGCAAACAAGTACATATTGGTTGGATATTCATCGGAATCCAAGGCATATTGCCTATATGATGAAGAGACGAAGAAGGTAGTTATGAACAGGAACGTACTCTTCAAAGAGCATCTTATGAACAATGATGACATATGAGACACGGAAAGTGTTGATAGGATGCAGTTTTTCTTCGATGAAGCGTATGGACAGCAAGAGGTTTGGTTCCATATATGTATGTGTGTCCGAAAATGGAACCTACCATGGGATTGACAGCAAAGTGTAGCGACGTGTAGATAATTCAACTTCGGCGGCGTACAAGTTAGGTCCGTGTAGACCAAAAATATTTCGCGGCGGAATGCATGTACGTTCATTTAAGAAGCAATATAACGTAATAAATAACGTAGTAAATGAAAATGTACCAGAAGACGTCAACGAAGCACTTTCAAGCACGCGATCACTGAAAGGAAGCGATGAGTGTTGACTTTTCAGTACTAAAGAAAAATAGGACTTGGAAATTATGAGTAGTTGACTTTCCACCAAATTGGTTTTTTCATTAAAACGAAATAAGGGTGGTGAAGTAGAGCGTTACAAGGCAAGGCTCGTGGGAAAAGGGTGTGAACCACGATTTGGTGTACATAGACTATACAGAGACCTACTCTCCAGTTGTACGCTATGCTACTAACCATAAGAATGCTATTAACGATTGCTGTTGAAGAGAAAATACATCTTCATAAAATGGATGTCAGTACAGCATATTTAAATAGTGACTCGAAAGATGACATTTATATGCAGCAGCCAGAATGTTTTAACGACTAGAAACATCCAAGAAAAGTTTTGAAATTATAGAAGGGAATTTACGGCTTGAAGCAGTCCGGAAGACAGTGAAATCGTAAACTCGATGAAGTGCTGAAGCAGATTAGATTTATGGCATGCGAGATTGAACCATACTTGCACAACATGAAATCAGACAAATCTAAATTGCTTAAGCTGAAAAAATGAATTTTATAAGAATTCGATGTGGTTGATAAAGGCGTATTACAATACTTTCTTGGGATCGAGATCGAGCGAGAAGTTGAAGTTGACTCTATTACTTTGAGTCAAATACAATACATCAAAGACGTGCTAAAATACTATGGCATGAATAGCTGCAAGACCATGTCGGTTCCTCCTGAACCTGATTACCAAGTTGCATGCAATGAACAGTGCCGTAAAGTAGATATAACGAAGTACCAATCGCTTATTGGAGCACTTATGCATCTTGGTATAACGACGAGACCGGATATAATGCATTCAGTCTCCAAGCTTGCGCAGAGGAACAAAGATCCACATGTTGAGCATTTGACTGCAGCAAGGCACATCTTTCGATATTTTGTCAGTAGTATTAATGCCAAACTTACTTTTCGTGCAGGCGGTAAGGACGTAGAAGGTCTTGCTAACGCTAATTGGGGTAGCGTCGCTCAAGATCGGAAATCTTATACCAGGTTTGTTTTCTTTGCATGGGAAAATGCGCAATCTTTTGGGAATCGATAAAACAAAATACGATAGCATTGAGCAGCACAGAAGCTGAATACATGGCAGCGTCAAACGCAACCAAAAGGGCAATTTATTTGCGGCGACTATTGAAAGAAATTGGTTTTTGGAAAAATGATCCAATTGTTCTCAAAGTGCATAACCAAGTTGCGCAAAAGCTGGCAGCGAATCCAATGTATGACAACTGTACGAAGCACATTTACGTACGATACCATCACACACGAGAGGCTGTAAAGAACAGCGAAATACAATTGAAGTAGTTATTGTCCAACCGATAAGATGACGGCCGATGTATTTACTGAAAATTTATCAAAAATTAAACACACAAGTTTTGTTAGTCAAATGAACATGTTATAATATTGATTTGTAAGGGTACATCCACGTTGTGGTGGAGTGTTGAAAAAATAAAATGGCATCTCTTATTTAACGCGCATGTTCTCACATTATCCTTTTTCATTCAGCTTCTTTGTTTCACTTTATCCGCATAATAAACGGCTCTTTGTGAATACGTCGCATCGTTTAACTTCAATGGAAAAAATGTCTCGATGGTAAGAGATTTGCCAACAGTAAAGAGGTGGGGTCTGGGGTTGATGCCTATTTTAAGGAGCTCGACGATTCTCACTATAAACAGGCTATCGAAGCTATTGAACTAAAAGGAGACTACGTAGAGAAATAAACATATTTTCCCAAATTTTTTTGTGTTGTTGTGTTGTTAGGTCGGGTACTTCTGGGACTACCCTTGTAGCCGGTCGCAATCCGCTTTTTAAAAAGAATGTTTTAGAATATCCATTCCTTGGTCCTTTGATGACGGACTTGGCTCTTGAGTGATTTGAGCGCTTCCGTACCAAAGTCAGTGTTAAGTTCTGTTGCGGTATAGGCTTGAATAATTATTATAATGCGCAGATTGATGCGAATTTGGGTCAAGATTAATCCATTATTGATGGGCGTAAATTTCATCAGGGCTTTTGCTGCCCTAGCAGATAATAGAGCTCCAACCTTTCTCGTTTGTATAGCTGTGTTCCTGTCGCTGGGTTTCTGTGAATGCCCCTATTGCGTCTTATCGTTGCTTTTCCACGTGGCTTGATCTTCTATATGCATGAGCTATTTATAGGCCACTCAGTAGCAGCTTAAATTCCTAATCAAGTGCATTCACACACAATAGACGAATGTATTGCTAAGTTTGTCAGTGGAATCAAGTGACTTCGGACCATTTTGAATAAAAATAAGACATATGCGTTGTCAAACTGAAAACCATTTATTTAGCCAGCTTATGATCAGCATAGTTCCCTGTGGCGTACCAGAGTATGATTCTGTGTTTTTTACCTATCTTGTCAAAAAATACGCGACAGCATTTAGCTATCCTAGATTTTATGGTGTTTGAAGTTGAGGATTTAATTGCTACAATATTTGACTTTATGTATACTTTGTCATATACGGCGAACATACTGATTCAGGCTGAGTAAAGCAGTCGTTTGACTTTTCGGTTCAGAATATTCTGTTTGTTAGCCTAGCATGTTCCGTGTATTTTCTAATAAAACTTAGGAAAGTCATTCTATTTTCTTCTTGTGCTCTTTCCTTTCCGAGTATTGTGTCCTCTTCCTTTCTTTTCTACTTTTAGATGTCATGAACAGCTTTTCGACGAAAGGTAGCTGTATATGTGTCTTTTTTGGCAGCGAATACTTGCCTACATTCGTCGCCAAGCCATAAGTTTATTTTTGGCTGCGACACATCAAGGTCAGCTTCTCTGATGGCTCGTTAGCAACAATTATAAATGAATTTATGGTTTATGAATGGGATGAACGTGTGCGGCAAAGATTCTAGCAGCCTCTTGCGAACGTCAAACTTTGGTCCCTTTATTCGGCTTGTTTTTGGCTGTTTTATCCGCATTCGTACCCTGTAATGAGTAGAGCCGATATTAGCTGGCCGGAAAGTTCGGACATCCAGAATGCTGCATTTGTGTCAGACTGTCATCCGAATGTGATCAATTGAGTTGACGGGAAAGCCAAGTCCTTTTATGGCTTTTGAAACGTGGGGACCTCGTGATGGGTATTAAGAGGTTACGCCCCATTAAAATCTTTAAAAATCTGAAACCACTGTCGGACATTGCGTTAGGCTGGGTTTGTTTTTTTTTTGAAGATTTTCTTACCCAGCCTTCCGTTAAGCTCCCCTAGAAGGATTTTGGAGGCGCACTGCTTATGTATTCGGTCTAGAATTCGTCTTTGATGCTCGCATCCCTTTCTTCTGTGGGAACATGAATGCAAATCAGGCTAATATTATCGAACTTCGCCTTGAAGCGGATTGTTATGAGGCCGAAACGCCGCAAAGCAACCCAAACCCAAATATGTGTCATCTGCCTTCTTTATAGCAATCGCCGCCGTAGATATTGTGGTTTTTCACCTACTTTTTCCCTGGAAAATCTCACCGCAGTTCTTGCATTACTGTGATATCTACCTACCTTTATCTACGGCAAAGTATTGTAGAAATTCGTTGTTATACACGTTTGCTGAAGTCGTCCACATCCGTCTATCAGTACGTATCCAACGCTGTTGGTTGTCTTTGATGTGGGATTTGTCGTGACTTGAGAGGCCAGATTCTTAATAAGATCCCTGAGAAAAGAAAGGGTCCGACTAAATAGTCCGGGGTGAGGTAACGTCGTTGTCCTATTCAAAACTCTCGTGCCGCCATATCGACTCCAAGGTCCCGACAAGATCATGTAGAAGTAGCTCTAAAAAGAGATATGCACCTGGTACAATATGGTATATCAAACCAATAAAAGCTGTGGACGCCGCCGGTGATCCATATATAAGATTCCCCCGTATGTCCTGGTATGAATACGTGATTCTACAAGAGGGAAGAGAGTACAGCTCCTTGGGATGTTCTGCAGCGCGATCTTCGTCTTGTGGAGCTGCAACCAAAAGTTGAATTTGAAGATAACCAAGCTGCAGACAGAATCATTTATATCTCTTACTTGAGAGAAGCTCCGTCGATGTCAAAGAAACACACAATTGTGTACTTCTTGTAAGAGAATCGTCTCAGTAGGGAGTATAGTGCATTCTCCATTGATTGGTAGGCATTTCGGCAATTCTGCGATTGAGACTGCTTTTGATGTGAAAATTGGCAAAATCTGTATTTTTTATGAGCGATGGTGTAATGGAATTTCACATCATAAAAATAGTGGTCGCTCGGTCTTCATGTCTGGGGAACTCACGTGGAAATATGTCTCAAAAATACTTCAGGCTTTCCTTCTCACTACTGACAGTTTATCCAATTTCCGATTTCAAAGTTGGAATTCAAGACATAAAAGTGACTGGTTCAATGTGTGCATGACACTCTTTTCTGTTTGCTCTAACACATTCATAATCTTAAATACGAGTATCTTCCACCTATGAGAGCAGAATTCTAGTTTTCCATCTAATAGACATTAAAATTATCTCTAAACAAGTATCAGATACAAATTTAAACACGTGTAAGTACATACGAGTACATGTTGCGCTACTATTCGTAACTAACTATACCACGGTAGTGGAAAATTTACGGCGTGTGAAGTGTGACAAGTATCCGCATGTCGCGCATTTGGGTGTTCACAATAGCCCCCACATACATTTCATGAAATCACATTTCAAATCCATTAACCCAGTTTTCGTAAAACGGCTGCTGGAAAGGGTATGGCGTATACGTAATTATTTGCTGTTGAATATTGACAAAAATACGAGAACGGTGGGCTGGAATATACACCCAGAAACAGTTATGTATTTGTACATCCCGATGCATGATATACCCGGGGGGAATTCTGTTTTGCTTAGAAGATTGTAAACTCTCTACTCGACGATGGGTCTGGTCTATAATGTTAATGAGTGTTTTAGGCGGAGCGGAATGTGTTTTATGACACTGACTGTGGCATAGCAAAAATAAAAAACGTACTCCTTTTTTGGTAATAGTAACCGTAATTGGTGTTGGCAGATATTTTACACATGTACATAAATAAAACTCGGTTCCTTGCGGTAGTGATTAATTGCAATTTATATACTAAATTGCGCATTGCAAACGACTGCGTGGGGTAATAAATTGCACAAAAGTGCCACTTGGATCATACAACATGGTTACCACAATTTGGTTTTTGTAGCATTTTATTTGATTTCATTAATTGTATGGTTGATGGAGATTAACATATTTCTGTTAAGCGTGCCGAATGGAAGATTAGTTTCGATATCATGTCTCTTATAAAGAGAATTTTCGATAGCGTTTTTGATGACAGTTTTATCTGCTTTCGGTGAATTTTCCAGAAGATTATTTTATATCTGCCACATACATACATATGTAGGTTGAGTTTCCCTTCCACCTGTGTATGTCATCTATGGTAAGGTCTTCTTCTACTGTGTTGTACATTCGGAAAGAAATCAAAACTTCTTCGGGCAGGAGCGTTAGTACCCTAGCCATCTAAGGCGACTGATCCACTGATCGGTCGATCTCGCTGTTATATCTTCTCCTCCACTGCCCGTCAACGTAAATGAAAACAAAAATCAATAGAATAATCTTCCACCACAGCCGACCAAGGGTTTCTTCATTTACCCTTCCTAACGTTCATGCTTATGCACAATTGAGTGGTACTGAGATGATAATGGTGTTATTTGGAGTTTTCTTAGTGCTTCTCGACAAGTACCCAATTGGCATTGTATGGCCATATACCATACATATGTATGCAAGTACATAGCTGCCTATCTGTTGGGGTGTTCTGTTCTGTCCAATCGTCGATGTTGAGCGCCCATTCTTGTGGACGGTCTTTCGTTGATTTTTCGATCATTCAATACTTGGCAACTCACCAATGATCTATTGGGTCTACAAGTAAGTTTCCAGCGTTTGTCAGAGATTCCGCCACCAGTGGATCCCGGGCAGAAATGTCAGACCCCATGTGTTTTATTTGTAGGTTTTGTATCTGTCAACAACTTTGCAGCGTTATATTTGAGCAGTTCTATCGGTGTCGTAGATTTTATCGAGCAAAATCATGGCAAGTTTTCAGCCAAATAAACGTCATTTGCGGGAAGCGCTGCTTTTATTCTTTAATATGAAGAAAAGTACGGCTGAGGCCTATCGTTTGCTTTCGGAACTTATGGGACGGAATGTATTGGTGAATCGACATGCCGCGAGTTGTTCAAACGGTTCAAAAGTGGTGATTTTGGAGTTGAAGACAAAGATCGCCCCGGAAAACCGAAAAGTTTTGAAGACGAGGAATTGGACGCTTTACTGGATGAGGATCCGTGTCAGATTCAAGAAGAATTTGTTGCATCATTGGGCGTCACGCAACAAGCCGTTTCCCTGCGCCTAAAAGCACTGGGATTCATTCAAAAGGTTGGAAACTGAGTGCCGTACAAATTGAAGCCAAGAGACGTCGAACGGCGATTTTGCATGTCCGAAATGTTACTGCAGCGGTATAAAAATAAATCATTTTTGCATCGTATTGTCACTGGTGATGAGAAATGGATTTATTATGATAATCCTAAACGCAGAAAATCGTATACAAAGCCCTGCGAGCCCGCCTAATCGACGCCGAAACGAAATATTCACGTGAATAAGGTCATGCTCTGCATATGGTGGAATCAAAAGGGTGTCGTATACTACGAACTGCTTCCGAGTGGTGAAACCATCAAAGGACCATTATATCGAACCCAACTAGTTCGTTTGAAGTGGGCATTAAAAGAAAAACGGCCAGAATATGAGACCAGGCATGAGGCCGTCATTTTTCATCACGACAACGCTCGGCCACATGTTGCGGTTTCGGTGAAAAACTATTTGGAAAATAGTGGATGGGAAATTCTGCCTCACCCGCCTTACAGTCCAGACTTGACACCATCTGAATATCACTTGTTTCGTTCGATGCAGAACGCTCTTACGGGAATACGCTTCAGCTCAGTAGAGGAAATCAAAAATTGGCTCGATACGTTCTTGGGCTCGAAAGACGAGAAATTTTTGTGGTCCGGAATTCATAAATTGCCAGAAAGATGGGGGAAAGTTGTAGCTTCCGATGGACGATACTTTGAATAAAGCATTGTAACTATGTTTTCACAATAAAACTTCAAATTTTGGAAAAAAACGCTGGAAACTTACTTGTAGACAAAATATGTTCTGCCGATGATATCAATCTCATCAGCGTATGAGCATAATTACACAGACTTTTGATGCCTCGGATGTTGGGTTGGGAGATTCGGACTATTATCTTTTAGACATAGAAATTGTTGCCGAGTTCGCCTTCGACATATACGGTTAAGCTGGCAGGTTGTGTTTTTTGTGTTTGTTTGTGTAATCACAGATAGGTCTCCGCCCATACCTCTCAGACCACTTTGATCTGAAGCTACCTGGCGACGAACTAATACCATTATTCTTCCCTCACCGTGGTCTCGCTATTTACGTGCGTAGTGATGTAGCTCACCAAACTCCACCACAATGTAGTCCCTGTTCCAATCCGGAATTCAAATTCATGTGGTTAAAATTCCATCTCCATGAGCAAATTATCCACAGCTGCTTTATTTACAGAAGCCCCAAACTGGACAGCAATTCGACTTTTAACGATTTTGATGCGCTGTCTGAATCCATTCAAAGAATTGTATCCCTATATCCTCATACTGAAATCGTTATTACGGGCGATTTCAACTTACACAATTCTGCGTGGATTCAACATTCTGGACAGACAACACCCGAAGGATGGTTGAGACATTCGCTGCGAAAAATACATTGACGCAGCTTGTAAATGAGCCCACGCGAATATCGGACGCTTTGTTCTTGCCTACACTTGAGTGCCTTGAATCTTCAATCGGACGAATCCACTTTCGCACTCTTGTAGTAGCAAGAGTACTTAGAGATCTTAAGAACTGAAACGAATAAAATTTGGAAACTTCAAAGTAAAAAAAAAAATATTTTCATAATTCATGGAAATTTTTTTTATTTGCTTTAAAACTCTGTTTTTATTAAATTCATTCACAATTACAAAAAATAAAAAAAATTATTTGGGTTCCCATTCTTTCCTCACTTCTTTCGAATGTCCTTCATAAGGTTGGTGACCGTTACATCCGTGGTCTTTTTGGACGCTGTTTTCCATTTAGCACTAAAATCTTTTACGTCCTTTGCACACAGCTCACTTTTCCTCAATTTAGCTTTGACCAAAGCCCAATACCTTTCAATGGGACGGCACTGTGGAACATTGGGTGGATTCATGTCTTTTGGGACAAAGTCGACATTTTTAGCAACAAGAAAGCTCAACGTCGCATGAGCATAGTGAGCTGAAGCTAAATCTGGCCAAAATAATGTTGAACCCTCGTGTTTGTTTAAGAAAGGAATTAACTTCTCCGTTAATTGTTCCCGTTGTAATAAACGATGAGCTTCTGTGTCCCCATTGGCAAATGGCCTGCCAAACGAGATATTTTGACCCGAATTTTTCCATCCCAATTGATGTTGTTGATTGCGGAAGAATCTCAGCTTCAAACGAGTTGTAAAACTGCGCACCTGGAAGAGTAGTAAAGTCGGCTTTGACATAAGTTTCGTCAACCAAAACCAAGCACGCTTTCTTGTTGCCAATCAACTCGTATAGCTTTCGGGCTCGTGTTTTTATGATTTTTTTTGCTTTTCAGTAACTTTTGGTATTTTTTGTTTTTTTTCGTGTTTTTAGACCGTTACGTTTTTTAGATCTTTGTACCATTGCTTGGTTGGTATTACATTTCCGAGCAACATCTCTGGATGACATAGTCCGGTTTTTTTACGATGGTACCCACTATTTTCCTGTCCAAATTTGTATCATGTGCTCCACTTTTAGCTCCACTTTTCTGTTTTCGCTTAACTGTCAAAGACTCCAAACATCGTTTAATAACAAAATCACTGTACTGTGTGCTATGTTTAAATTTTTTGCGATGAAATGGTTTGGACGCGAAGTATTTTCGAGCCATTTGTCGATGATCTTTTTACGGCGTTCCTCTTGACTCATATTTTTTAAATAATTTAAACCGCACCGAACTAAATTCAATAAAACACTGAGACTAGAGAATATACAGGCTAATTTGGGTACAAAATGGGATTGCAACTTTTACTCATTGGAAGTATAGCCCGTGTTAAAATTTATACAGATTTTATTCGTTTCAGTCCCTAATACCCAAAAATCCGCTGCTCCAGATGGTAGATCTCCCCTTCTTCTGAAGAGGTGTTCTTCCACGCTGGCAAAACCATTGCGTTAGCTTTTTCATCAATCCTACTCTCTAGGATTCTTTCCGAGCAAATGGAAAATAGCATTTGTCAAGCCCGTCCCTAAAAAACGCGAATCTTCTTCTCTCTCCTCCGATAGACCCATTGCACCTACATCCCTTCTTTCCAAGGTCATGGAAACGCTGATAAACCATCATCTCATGAAACATCTCGAAACACGAAAACTTCTCAACGGCCGTGTGATTTGATGATATGTCTCACCGAAAAGTGGAACCAAAGCGCACCTCAATATGGCGAAAGCAAAATACATAGAACGGCAGCGTATGCTAAGATCATTAAATTACCATTACCAAATAGGGAACCACCAATAGAGTGGAATTGATTGCTTCCAAAACACAATGCTGTCTGTTGTCGTTAAGGTGAAATCCAAACACCCAGCCATTATCCATGGATGGCACTTGCATCGTTGAAACCGAAAAACTTTCCATTTTCGGTATGTGTGTCAATGACAACTTACGTTTGGAACGACCATATATTCGATGTCGCCAAAAATGTCGCGCAATGTCTAGGTTTAATCAAGCGATGTAAGAAATACTTTCTCCCATCTGATCAGGCCTCAATATACATATAAGGCAATTACTTATTTACAAGGTGGCGCTACAGTCCGGGTTGGAGCTGATCCTCAACCAACATGAGTTTCCACCCAGCTCGATCTTTAGCTAGCTTCCGACATCGACTTAGACTTTCACTCTTCTGTCTATGTCACTGTCGCCGCACAGGCTGCACAGTTCGTCAATGTATCGCCTCCTCTTCCCACAGTCTATGCAGACGGAACTGAAAATCACCCGATTAATTTTCCTCACAAAGCAGCCAAGAGTACCCTCATCACTCAGTTTCACTAAGTGAGTCATAGTGTAAAGACGTGTTCTCAAAGTTGTCCTAAATTTAGTTTTTTTTCATTGAATTTAAACAGTAATTCCAATACAACAAAGAATATAAAACACACAGTGAACATTAATTTTTTTTTATTGAAGTGCATTCTTTTAAATACATTAAATACTTTCTTCCTTTTTTATTTATTTGTTGTCTACTGGAAGTGTTCGTCTGTGCTTCTTGCGGTGATGCTCTCCCAGCTGGAGGCGATTTCGTTGACTGTTCCTTCTGCAAACGAAAGCTACATTTCCAATGCACTACGGTCACGGAAAGAACCTGGAGAACTATGGGCGTAATTAAAGGATGCTGGAGATGTCAGCTCCATCATGGAGATACAAAAGATTATAGAATCACTTGGAGAAGATAAGTCGCCTGGAGTCGATGGCATCAGAGCAATTGATATCAAAAGCCATTCTGACATTTTTGCTCCAATCCTATGCAAGTTAATAAATTTGAGTATTACTCAATCAGTCATTCCGGAAAATCTAAAAACAGCAGTAGTAAGACCAATATACAAAGGTGGGGAAAAAAGTACATTTAACAACTACAGACCAATATCGATTCTCCCAGTAGTTGAAAAGTGCTTGGAAGGTGTATTAGCGAACCGGTTGCAAAGTTTTATCAAAAAACGTTCTCTGATACACAAGAGCCAATATGTTTTTCAGAAAAACAAGAATACCGTAAAGTTACTGAGTGAATTCGCAAATTGTGTAAATGAGAGTCTTGATAAAGGTTACCATGTGTTAGTGCTTTACATGGATTTCAGTTGAATCACTCTAATCTTATACAAGCACTAAAAAGGATTGGGATACGTGGTAAAATTGGTGATTGGATCACTGACTACCTTCAGAACAGAACTTTTGGTGTTAAGATCAAAGATGCTTTCAGCGAGAAAAAGATAATGAAATTCGGAGTTCCACAGGGGTCAAAGTTAGGGCCGATTCTCTTCGTAATATATACAAATGAGTTACTACGAATTTTTAAACAAAGTATACCATTCATCTTTGCCGATGATACTGCCATTGTAGTACGTCATAGATCTCTGGATACAGCAATAAGGGTGATGCAAGAAGAACTTAACTTGGCTGTGAGATGGTGTCATGATAACGGGTTAATTATTAACGCTTCTAAAACAAAAATGATGCACATTAGAAGTCCTCACTTCAAGTCAACAGAACAGGGGATTTATCTGGACAATTACGATTGCCCCGACAGTACAAAGGAAGGCATTGTGTTAGTTGACAAATATAAATATTTGGGGGTCGTAATAGACTGTCATTTTCTCTGGGATAGGCACATTGACAAACTAAGAATAGATCTCAAGAGAGCTTTATTTGCCATTTCGCATTTGAAGTACCATGCTTCCAAAGAGGTCTTAAAATAGGTGTATTATGCTCTTATAGAGTCGAAGATACGATATGGAATAATGGCTTGGGGTAGTGCAGCTAAAACACACATTTTCAAAATACAAAAACTACAAACCGCATCTATTAAACACATAAATAGTATAACACAACGAGGAAATGGAGAAAAATTCAAAATTCTTCGAGTAGAGGATATATTTAAGATGACCACCGCTATTGAATACTTTGGTGACAACCGATTTACACAACCGATACAGCATCAAGTCAACACCAGAAGACGTGCCCAAGGAATGCTACAAACTCCCAGAAACTATAGTAAATACGGTAGATGCAAACTTCAATATACCACAATAATCAACGAATTACCTCACCAAATTTTAAATATTGTTAACTTTAGAAAAAGAAAAAAAAAATGTTAAAACTTTCTTATTAAGCTTGAACGCAAGCAACTAGGTGTAACTTCAAAATTAACTTTGAACTAAATTTTAATACTAATCACAGTTATAACTTTGCTTACTTTATTATGCAATTTGCATTGAAACATAATTTTCTGCAGACAAGCTACGGCTTTGCAGATACTTATATAATTGTAAATAAATAAAAATAAATAAATCTGTTACAAAAAAAAAAAAAAATCTATTTCTGTTAAAGTTCATGCCTCTGTGCCATCGGACAGGACTAGGATCACATTTGTTGTTCGAGGGAGGACTTTACTAGTGAATTGACTTCTTGCGCCTCTTATGTTAGCGCGTGAGTTTTGCACTACTATATATTTTCGAGGGAATGATGATGATGTTACACAAATCGCATGACAGCTCATTGCCTTGTCTAAATCCCTTTTGGACATTATGGGTCTCGGTGAGTTCATTACCTACCTTCCATCCATCATCATCAAAGCAGACGAGTTTGGCAGGTATACCAAAACTGGACATTGCTCTGTATAGCTCCGCTCTTTAGATGCTGTCATACGCGGCCTTAAAATTGATGAGTAGGTGGTGTGTATCGATGTGAAGCTCATGGGTTGTTCACAAGATCTGCCGTAGTGTAAATATTTGGTCGATGTTGAACTTTCCTGGCTTATGAACCATGAACGGCTTCATGCGTTTACAAAATTCGGCAGATCTTGTAGGCGATTTTAAAAAGACTAATGCTCCTATAGTTGGCTCAGGTGAGGGGGTCTCCTTTTTTGTGGATCTGACAAACAATCCATTCACAGGGCATATTTGCGTATTTTACAGATGAGTTGGTGTATGGGCCTTACCAGGTCATGGCCTGTCGCTTAGAAGAGCACGGCAGTCAGGGCGTCCGCTCGAGCAGGTTTGTTGGCTTAGTTATGGATATCTTCATTTCATCCAGGCCGTTGATCTACATTGTCCAGGTTGGAAGGTTCATACTACCTGACAGCGGTATTTAGTTCGTAATCGCCGCTATATAGTCTACAGAAATGCTCAGCATCGACTGCAACTCTACTACGATGTTCCCTTGTTTATCTTTACAGGCTTCGGTTCTGGGATTTTGTGACATGTTTTTTCTTTTATTTTTTGGTAAAACTTCCGAATCTCATTCTCATGCTCCTTCTTTCTCCTCCTGATAAGCTGGTGTTTATCTCCCTTCTTCTGCTCGCAGAGCTCGTGAGCAGCTTTAGTCCTTCTATGCATAGCCGCTTTGTATGCCTCTTGCTTAGTTGCATGTGCTTGCCGGCACTCGTCGTCAAATCTGGGGTTTCGCTGTGGTGCCCGAGTGAAACCCAGTACATCAGAGGCGGCATTCTGATGGGATTTTGACAATGTTCCCGCTGGTCTTCGATACTTTATGCTGGTGGTAGAGACTCGATCGGAAAAGGATTTGGCGATCTCTTGTGATTGGAACCGTCCGACGTCAAACTTCCTCACAGTATTTGGCAAAACAAGGTAATGGTCCGAGCCGATATTGGCCCCTCGGAACGTTCGGACATCCATAATACTGTAGGAGTGCCTTGCAATGTGGTCAATCTCGTTGACGGTTGATTGACCAGGAGTTCTTCAAGTCCCCTTGTGAGTATCGAGATGTGGGGAGCGCTACGACAATGTTTCACCCTGCGGCAAAGTCAATTAGCCTGAATCCGTTATCGGAGGTGTTATCGTGCAGGCTATACGTTTCGACCGTGCTGCCAAAGATGCCCTCTCTTCCAATCTTTGCATTAAAATTCTCCTCGACGATCATAGCTAGGGGCACTGCTCGTAGGTCTTATCCAAGAGCTCGTAGAAGCCATCTTTGGTCGTTTTTTCTCCTGTATTGGGGCATGCGTGCATATAAGTCTAATGCTGGCAAATTTATCCTTAATACGGATTGTAACCTGCAAACATTCAAAACAAACGTACATCGGTATCTCTCTTTCTTTCCGTTTTAAGGGTATGCTATATCCCTTGATAAAAAAATTATTAAAAAAAACTGAAATTTGGAACAAATCGACCATTATGTTGTTGTTCATCTAACAAGTAACTTTTTTTGACATATCGGTCATAAAATTGTATAAAAATCATTTTCAGATTTATTTTTGTGTTGAAATCTCCACAAAAAAAAAATGCAATGTCAGTTGAAAACTAATTTTGTATCTTTTTGCTTTTCATTTATTCTCTTGTCTATCTCGGCAGTGGCGTCCAATTACGACGCCACAAAACTAAAGGACGGACCAAATGTTGACCCGAATCTTTGGATGCCAGTGGTTGAATATGTGGAACCCCTGCCGAGACCAGTAAAGCTTCCAAGTAGGTTATCATAACATGCGTAGTTTTGTTTTGTGGAATTACATACATACATTCATACTCGTACTCGTAGTTACTATATTCGTATGTGACACCAGTTTACTCTTTACTCCTAACACCTTTTCAATCAAGGACACGTAAATGATTTCACTTCACTTCTAATGTTTGGATTGAATTGCATTGTCATGCGAATGAGTTTGCTTAATCTTAAAATCCTTTAGTTGGTGTTGTAGTGCTACTGTTATTGCTCTGTTAGAATGTAGATATTGGATATTTGATATAAATACTTTCAACTTGTTATGTAAACAAAATTGTGTATCCTTTTTCTGTTTTCAGAATGCGATCAAACATTCGTGTCACGTGTTGGCGGTCCACAGAATGGCACATTCTCAGCGCCCCTCATTCATAATCCGAAAAATCATTCCCGTCAGTGTTTGTACATCTTCCTAGCAGGCCCCGGGCAACGAGTTGAAGTAGTCTTTACGACATTTAATCTAAGAGGCAGTCCACCAGAGTAAGTATTATATATTGTTATTTTCTTGCGACAACCTCCTCCTTTGAGGGTGCAATTTCCAGCACTTTTCTTTGGGTTAAGGATGGTTTATGTTTATCTAAGGCCTTGTTAATATTGACTAATTAATTTTTTTTTCTTTACTTCTTTATTAAAAATAGTGGATCTGCTGTGGGTGAATTACCAACGTAAGTAAAAATTTTGAGATTGCTTAGTTTTTGTTTTTATTTCTGTTTCCAAATTATTTTTTAAAGATAGCAATTAGGATTTGTTGACTTTTAAGATTAACCAAGTCAAATGGATGACCGAAAAAGTCTTGTGATCCCAAAATGCTTTTGCTTGGGTATCAACAAATATACGTACATATCAAAAATACAGACTCTTCTCTAGACGAGTCTTCAAGAATGAATATGAATTAAATGAGGGTACTGCTTCCATATTAGATATGGAAGGAGTATTTTTATACTTTATTTTTAAGAAACACCTGATTCTGCAGGATAACTCTTAATACAACCTTTTATTTTAAAAGTGGTTTTTTAGAAAGGTTTACCTCTATTTTCTCCTAAAACTTCCGCTAGGAAACACATAAAGCCTATTGGTATCAATAGTTTATACCTCACCTTTTACTTTACTTTTAAATTCATTTTTATTATTTCTGTCATTATTACTTACATTCTAGACAAAAATGATTAAATCTAATTTAACAATTTTAGTTACTTATTCTAGCTTACTGGCTCTTACCGAGCGCTCTAAACTTAACAATCTCTTTCAAAGTTTGCCTTTCGGCCTTAAAAACTATCTAACGATTAATCTTATCTATCAGTTACAAATATGTGAAATTTCTAGTTTTAGAAAAACTTAGATATCATATCTTTTAAATTTTGTATGAAACTTGAAACTATGTCCCTATTCTACTTAACCTACCTAAGCTACTTAACCTATCTTGGCTATAATCGGGGTGGTGAGCACTCGTAGCCTCTCGCATCGAGTGGTCACCATACCAATTGCGATTTCGGGCGCCTAGCATTCGTCAACATCGTGTACAAGCATCCGCGAGATTTAACCAATGCCATAAAGCATCGGTCACTTCTCAGCGGCGCCGCCTTATGTTAACGAACGTAGTCCCTCCACGAGATCCCCCTAACTATCCTTAATCTAATTTACAACTAAGAGGAGTGTGTTACCTTAGTAACGTACCGACCTAGGAAAGCGAGCCCACCCTCTCCCCTTCTAGAAGTCACCAGAATTTGGTGTACTGTTTCTCGGCGTCGATCCGATCCCTGTCCGCAATCGTGGGACTAAAACGGAGGAGCTCCTGACCATTGGCGACATACCCGTCGTAGATGAGCCGCTTGTACCTTGCACCACGGCGGCGGTGGTATATTACCGAGACACCATCCCTGCTTTGCATTAACCCTTTAGCGTCAATTTGGAGAAACGCCTCTGGCGGGATAAAGCCTGATAGCAGCGTGCTCTCGTGGTACATTCCATTGGGGTAATAAGCCCCAAAGATCAGGCTATTATCGTTGGTTATTGTTAGTGCAACGTGTCTTCGCATCACCTTAATCAGGAAATTGTCAATCCTATTCAGATTAGCCCCATCGTAAAGGACTTTGTTGGGATAATATTTTTTGTACTCCGATTCTGGTATTCTGTACAAGCCGAGACAGGTCCTAAGACACTGCCTTTCAAACACCCGAATCCTTTCCATCTAATACGGCGCTACATTGAACCACAATGGACAAATATACGCGATGACTGGCCTGATTAGGGCCACGTAGCATATGACCTTCACCCTGGAGATAAGTTGACTGCTGTGAAATAGCCTTCTTGTCAGGGCTAAAGCCTTCTTGTCCCAGCAAGATAAGCATCTATATGACAGTCCGTGCTGTCCAATGATGGCCAAATGTCGCCATTTAACCTGGTATCCCTAGAAGCCCATCTCAATGGAGTTCTAAACTGACCGAAGATTATCAGGGTTAGTTCTAACTTGATCCCTTTTCGGGATTGGGTGCACCACAGCTGTTCTCCAATGGGTCGGATAATATGCATTATTCAGCGCATTGTTGAATAGCGTAGTAAATATATCCATTGCTTCCAAGGGCAGGTGTCTTAATACGACGTTTGGAATACCTTCTACTCCCGTCGACTTTTTGTTTTTCAGAGACTCAAAGATGCGCAGGAGTTCATCCGTATGCACGGTTTCGGAAAAAGCTCCCAGCAAATCTACTTTCTCCTGAGGGTCTTCGACCACGAAAAGACCGTCGCCTAAGTCGGCACTCTCTGGACTTATGCCAACGGTCAGTAGTGTCTGTCTGTTTTCTGTTGTTTGTGGAATTCGGACACACTGAATGTCATTGTGATCTTTCCTCCTGAACAATTTATTCATTTGCGGGAACAGATTCGGACTATTGAATTTTATAGCCCGAATCTTATTGCCCCAGTACAGACTTACAGACTTACTGTAATTTTCTTTAATTAATTGTTTTAGGTTTTTGATCAGTGACTTTAGTGTTCTTATTTCCGGGTCGTTTCTGTCAGTGAACTGTCTGTACTGCTGCTTAAGCCTCGAGAGTAGTCTACTTTTGTGTGCGTACAATGCGTTGATTGTTGGAGCTCTGTACTTTTCTATCCGAGGGATAGTCTGCTGCATAGTCCGTGTAACAATATCTTGCATCGTCAGTAAATTACGGTCGATTTCTTCGTTTATCAAGTTTCTGTTAGGCGGGGAATTTATTCCACTCAAACATAGATTACTCTTTTAGATTTTGGAGAAGCACGACCACCGTACTCTACGGTAGTCGTATGAGTACACTTGATCATACTCCTCCAGTTGCGTTTGCTCGTTTAGGATCCGTATTGTGGCGGCAAGTTCGTAGTGATCACTATCGTACTCGAACGCTCGTTCTAGTCAGTTCTAGTCTATTGTTTGTTAATGCCAAGTCCAGGAAAGAGCCGGCTGATGAGAAGGATGGGATATTCGTCGCGTACGGTTCAAGTCTGTACTCAATCATATGTTGACCCCACCAGTAGTATAACTGGTTACCCCTGGTGTTTGTCGGATTATTTCCCCATGCCGCATGTCTAGCGTTAGGGTCTCCGGCCAAAAAATAATAATTTTACTCCGATTGAAGCTGAATTCAGCGAAAAAGTATTTCGAGCGCAGTTATAAATTGAATGGGATTAGGTACTTCAGGTGCTTAAAGCGACAACTCATACACTCGCCTTCGACTATGAAGAGGAATGCATACGATGCAGGCTTCCAACACCCGGAACCTCATTAAATCCCCGCTATATATGACCCTACCTCACCACTAAGAGAATAGTGGTCATGGGCTACATGATTACTAAAGGTTGATAGTACAGTCCATCCTTTTTTCACACAAATGGATAGGATCTACTATTGTTTGGTGCACCTGACTGATGACGCTAGGAGAGTAGTGCTCTATAAGGTACATTTAAACTACAACGGATTCTTTGAGCTACTATTGGGAAAACCTAGATGAGTCACATTGCCCACTCCTAGAACTAAATATTTGTTAAATCATATATATCTGCTATGGAAACGTAGCTAAGATCTGACTGTACTAACATAGTGTAGCCTTCTTAATGAAACATGCAAAGGTAGGGTAAGTTTTCTAACGCGAGTAATATCCAGTATCTTTATACGTATTTAATATCCTTCATTAAATCAATGTAGGTCTTCCTTTTATATGTAGCGCGTTTTAATGCATATATACTGGTACCTACCAAAAATCCGTATTGGTATTGTGCTAATTATGGGGTTGACTAAATTCGTGGACGTTAGTTCCATTCTACAAGTCGATATATTTTGGATCGCCTCGATAGAGAGGAGGTGTTCGCATTTGAGTGATTCAATTATTTTTCTTTCGACCTCTTTTTTAAACTTTTTTGGACCACATTTTCTGCCGAACTTTAATTAACTTTGCAAGACCAGCAGACTTGGTCAGCCTTAAGTCTGTCAACTATTGGGTTATCAGTGTGGAAACCTCCTGCAACTACGCGCACTTCTTTTTAGAATACGTTTTACCACAGCCGCTGGCATTCGTTACATTTTCATTTCCTTCGCTGTCATTGTTCATTTATACTTGTTATTCGTCGCCCAACATTGCGATGCGTATTGCCCGTCTTAAAAAACAAACTTCAGTTTTTTGAGCCGTTTAAGCCACGCCACACAGACCCTACGTGCAGCATCGTCATCGCAATATCCTTGGCGGTTAACGTCGAAATATTTATATTTTTCACACTCTAGCAAGATTCTGAAATGATGTCAGGCGTTAGGTTGCTGGTTTTGAAAAAGTGTATATATTCGGTTTCAGCCCGATTGATTCGGGACCCAATATCTTTTAGCACCTTTATCTAATTAAAAGTTGCCTGAAAGACTGACACGTCATTCTTGAATAGAATACGAGTATCTTGCACGGAGAAACGCACTTTGCATACGCTCGCGACATTTTTTCATCACTATCCGTGAACTTTGGATCTTGTTATATGTTGACCTGCTTCCAACTAAGTCGATTTGAACTGCATAGATATTAAAAATATTAAGGTGTTGACAATCTAAAAATTTATCATAAATTTTCAGAGTATGTAGCATTAGCTTCAGTGAGCGACAATTGTTACAATTTTTCGTGTCGCTTTTGTGTTTATGCATTAGAAAGAGAAATCTCTCCCTCATTTTATTGGCATTTTATCGCCTATTACGGTTTTATGAACAAAATCGCTAGTCACTCTAATCTTAAATTTCCAAATGTTACCCATACTTCCGGCATATTTCCGGATCATTATTTTTAGTGCTTCGTTAACTTCGGGGGAATGGCACTACCAGGGATTTCTTTATTTAGTAACATGTTAAAGTACTCTTACCATCTTTTGCAAATTTCGTTATTTTCCGTTATAAGGCGCTCCAATACATACAAGGTGGCGCAAAATTTGTCACCCGATGTACTTTGGCTGTAATTTTTTTTATGAAGAAAAAACGGATTATATTTATTTGATGTCTGAAATTTTTTTCCATTAAGTCGAGAAAATGATATCGGCTAAGTGGCCGCCGCCTGAATTGATGACCATTCGTGCCCTATTTGTGGCATTTTCCAAAACCCTTGCCAGAACTTCCGGCGATAGGTCCTCGCATTCTTGACGGATGTTCTTATTGAGTGCTTCAAGAGTCTGAGGCTTGAAAAAACCCCACAAAAAAACGTCTGTAACGGTTGAATCAGGAGATTAGACGACCCGGAAATGCAGCCCTCAGAATTTCGGTTGTGGCTCTTGCAGTATGCGCCGTTTCTCCATTCTATTGGAGCCACATATTCTCCAGTCCCAATTCATCCAATTGAAGAAGAAGAAAGTCGTTGAGTATGATGTTGAACAGGATGGCTTGAGCGTAGGTTACACACGCTTGGCGGTCAACAGCTAACTACTGATGCACGGTCTGTAAGGGAACATTTTACGGTCTTTTACCAAAATTCCTTCTAAAGACCGCCGATTGAAGCCCAATTTCGTAGCACGTTGTCTGGTCGATACTTCGGTGTCCTCTGCGACATTTTCAACCACAGCTGCAATATTTTCAGCAGAACGGCTGCTCCGGGGCCGCCCACACATGGCAGTTCTAGGCGATCGGCTAAACGTCGCGTCGTAGTGTTTGCCCTGTTGATGTCGGACGATCGGGAAATCTGTGCCGAAATTCACGCTGCGCCAACACCACCAACGAACTATTCCGCTAGAAAATTGTAACAATTACTCTGCGTTCTTTAGGAGTATAGCGATCCATGCCTCATTGACGTGTATTTTGTATCCCTAAATTATAATATCTTCCGGTAAGTTGGTTACTTTTGCGCCACCTAGTATACATACCTATATCGGCTATTCAGTCACTTCCGAGATGTTGCTTCATTGTGTCCTAGAAATATTAGCTCATGCTCCCGTCCTTTTAAAGTGGCACTTCTTCTACCGTTTGCCATCTGATTATTGGTAATCGGGCAACCTCTTCTTATTCTCGATTTACTGGCCCCACTGCAACCTCATATGCTCTACTACCGCTTTGCATCGTTCGTAGTCTCTATCAAGGCTAACATTTTGCTATTTCCGATGTATTTAACTCAGGCTTGAAACTGAAAGGCTGGCCTTTTGTTCCTTACTGTCTTTTTAGTCACTTCACGTTTCTTTATATGTATGAGCAGTCGGCATTTTGAAGTATCGACTTGGGTTTATGTAATTCTTATTTTCCATGAAAACATTGCAGTCTGTCCAAGATCACCTTTCAACCTTTCACACTTACCGTTCGACCTTCTTGAAAGCATATTATACCGATTTTACTACGTCGCCGTAGTAGGTTTTGTAAATTGAAACCAGTTTAGCCACCTACGAGTAGACTGCGATACCATAATCTTTCTGGCTTTCAAAACCAGTCGAGATCTATTACGAATACTTTAATTCGATCTGGGATCACGAAATTACCTTTCGAAATGGTCAATTCAAGTGCTTTTGGACGGCTTTAAAGCTGACACCAACGTATTAAATGATACTAAGCACCAGAGCTACGTGCGTAAGTCAAAATCGATTTATAATATCAGCAGCATAACTATTACACCGGTCAACAGAACTTTTTAAGCATAGGTTTTGCTTGTCTGATTTTTATTTCTCTCTCACTCTACTAATTAAAAAAAAAAAAAAACAAAGGCTTACATAAAAGTGTTTGGTTATGTGGCTGTCAGAATGAAAATACGGATTTTGAGAAAAGTTCCTTTTTTATCTGTTTATTGTTCAAGGTGGGCCATAATGTATGACTCTATCGCAAATTGTCATAGATTTTATATTGTACTCGTAAATGTCATCAAATGTAAATTCGGTTTTTATATATGGTATGTGAAGCAAACAGAATTAGAATTTGTTCGAACTAGCAATATGTGTACTCCTGAAGAATGACGATAATTTCTCACGCACTTTTTGATGAACAATTCGTCAGCGATTTTGGCGCAATATTCATTTCGTGCCCGTTGAATGCGGTATTTAGCCGCACGACTCTTAGAGACTGGAACATCACGGGACCAGCCCTGGATGGCTTCGTGCCTCTCGTTCGGCCAAGAAGTTGTAGAGGCCCGACTATAAGACGTGCCATACAATTGGTAATTTCACGCAAGTCCCTACTGCGCATTTTGGGTGCAGTCGGCCCATCAGCTGATGGGTGTTGACCGTGCATCACATCTAACCTACGCTCAAGTCCTGCTGAACCTCAACAATGGAATGGGCGATATGTGCCAAGATTTTGAATAAACAATATTACCTACTCAATTTAAAAACACGCACAATTTAAATAATTTTGTGCGCTCATTAAAGAGCCACCTTCAAAACCCAGACACTAGGCCTTACGCTTTCACTCCACTTTTATCAATTAGGCTATTTCATTTTGAACACTTTTCTGTTGGATTTCATATATACTTACCGCAAAATTTGTGTTAATATTACATAAATTTTGTTAATTTTATAAGCCAGAAGGGTTTGGATCCATAATAAATAAAATGAAAAATGGAATCAGCTCTTTGTAGTTCTCAGCTCTTTGTGGTTCTCAGCTCTTATGATTCCGAAAAAAACCATGGACCATTATTTTAAGGCTGTCCCATGCTCGGCTTTCATGAGTATTGAGTAGCTGTAAAAATTCGTTGCTGGCTATTATTTTCTTTATTTGTGGTCCGACGAAAATACTGCCTTTTACTTTGGCTGCGGACGACTTAGGAAACAATTTTTTTTTGATATTGATAAGCTTCAGATCTTGACGAAGAGAATTTACGAATTGCTTCATAAGGCCCAATTTTACGTATATGTATAAACACATCAATTCGTGTTTAGGCTCGAAAATTAGGTCACATTTAACATTATGTTTTCCTACCTTGAACTCGGTTCACTTAGGCCATGTGTGCAATGGCAATGCGAATTGCCTGATCTGCTGTCCCATAATTTTTATTTTTTATTTTTATTTATTGAGTCTACTAATTCAACTTCAACAGATTTCGAAATATGTATTCATAAATTAAGTAAATAAAATAAAATAATACCGTTTATTGCTTATTTAGTAATATTAACAAATTTTTAAAAATGTTTCTTGGCAAAGACAAATCTTATTCTGAGCTGCATAAGTTAAAAATTCTACGACTCAAAGAAATAGGCTCCCTGACCATATAATGTACTATGAGTACCTGGTTTGGGCCTTAGGACCCTTAAACTATTGGGTGACAGGTAAGAACGATAGGAAAAAAACTTTAAATAAAACAAAAACGGTGTGAGATATAAAATTGATTCTGGCTTTATTTTGAAGCTACGTTCAGGCCAATATGTGTGGAATAGCACATCATTCAAATGGCCTCCTCCGCTTCGCTGGCAGTGCTTCAAGCGGTCGGTTAATTTTTTTTATAACTTTGTCCAATATGTGCGGCGTTATTCGGTCAACACCGTGTCGAATGTAAGCCTCGAGCTCGTACAAAGTGGTTGGCCTGTTAGCATAGATTGACGCAGCCCCAGAGAAAATAATCGAGTGGGGTGAAATCGCAGCATCGCAGCAACGCTCGCCGTGAGATGACCCCGTCGCCAAATTTCTCTTTCATAACTTCGAGCGTTGCGTTGCTTTTATGGCATGTAGCGCCGTCTTGTTGGAACCACAGCTGGAATATATAGTATGTTGTCGAGCTCTGACCACAGAAAATCGGTTAACATTGCTCTATACCTAAGTCCATTAACGATAACTGTGTCTCCTTCCTCATTTTGCTAGAAATAAGGTCCGATGATGCCGCCGTGCCATAAACCGCGCCAAACAGTGAATCTGTATGGATGCATTGATGCTTGGTCGAACACTTACGGACACAGTCGATTTTTTGACCAAAATTCGGATCTCCGGGGAGCATTTCCAGCGCCCAATTAGCTAACTTACGTCGTTATCTGTGGTCGTCCGGCTTCAATTCTTGCCTCAGTACAATAATACATACGGATGTAGTCGCAAATCCAACCGCAAAATAAGCCGGCTTGCCTCTCTGGCGGTGCTCTATTTAGCTGATCGCCGCCGAATGGACATTTCTGGGTCTTCTCCGATACTGGCCACTACGGCGCCTATGTTTTCTTCACCAATCTCTGCCTGATTGTGGCTTAGGATCCAAAGGAGTGTACTCAAGTTCAAACTTTTCCACGGTGCGACGAATTGCCTACACACTCACGACGAAATTCATATTTCGTATTTCGGAAGTTCGACAATATTTTTTAATAGTTTCCGCACGTTCGGCAAGCGTAGAACGATGCATGATGAAATGGAAAACCTTACTGCATATTTTGACAGTTGGATGTCATTGGTAGCTTTGACAGCTTTGATAGCTGCTGAAACATAACAATTGAAAAAACTATCATTGCTGTCTGGTCTCCCTTTAGCATATAAATTCAAACAACCAAGCAAACTTTCACTGTCGTTGCTGCACATAAAATATCTCCTATTAACATGACGTTGTACATTTTTCTTCGCGTTTCAGGAGACAACATTTCAAGTAAAAGATATAAAATTTGGGACGATAAGAATGATGAGAAATTCAGAGAAATTTAGGCACAGGCATCACGAATAGCTTCGATTACAGTGTCCTTGTCTTTAAATTGTCTGCCGCCTTCATACACTTTATGAGATAACTATGCCCAAACATTTTTGATTATGTTTAAGTCCGGTGAATAGGGCGGACATGGCAAAAGTTCCACGTCTTTTGATTGAATCCAACTTCTAACAAACCTGGAAGTGTGGATGGGGACATTGACTTGTTGGAAATATCCAAGGCAGGGGTCCGAAAATGTTTTTCACTTTTGGAAATGATGGTTCCAGCAAACATTTGTAGTTGTTTCCGTTTGTTGTTGGGGGCAAAACTCCAACTCGATTGTGCCATAGTAGGTAATAGCTCCTCACAACATTGCAACTGATGTACGGCTGTGGCGTCTTTGAGAAATAAGCTCCTCCTTTCTTAGATCATGGAATTAAAAGTTGTAAGCATTAGGGCCGTCAAGGTTAAACTTTTTTTTCATCCGAAAAGACAACGCGTTTCCATTCACTGCTCCATGCGACATGTTCTCTTGCAAAATTCATTCGATGCTCCTTGTGTTCTTGCCTCAAAACAGGATTCTTTTTAAGTTTTTTCTCTGTATAGTACCACTTTTTCGTATTAAGGACTGAAACGAATAAAATTTGGAAACTTCAAATGTAAATTTTTTTTATTTGCTTTAAAACTCTGTTTTTATTAAATTCATTCACAATTACAAAAAATAAAAAAAATTATTTGGGTTCCCATTCTTTCCTCAACTTCTTTCGAATGTCCTTCATAAGGTTGGTGACAGTTACATCCGTGATCTTTTTAGACGCTCTTTTACATTTAGCACTAAAATCTTTTACGTCCTTTGCACACTGCTCACTTTTCCTCAATTTACTCGTAGCTTTGACCAAAGCCCAATACCTTTCAGTGGGACAGCAGTGTGGAAAATTGGGTGGATTCATGTCTTTTGGGACAAAGTCGACATTTTTAGCAGCAAGAAAGCTCAACGTCGCATGAGCATAGTGAGCTGAAGCTAAATCTGGCCAAAATAAAACCAAGCACGCTTTCTTGTTGCCGATCAACTCGTATAGCTTTCGGGCTCGTGTTTTTATGATTTTTTTTGCTTTTCAGTAACTTTTGGTATTTTTTGTTTTTTTCGTGTTTTTAGACCGTTACGTTTTTTAGATCTTTTTACCATTGTTTGGTTGGTATTACATTTCCGAGTAACATCTCTGGATGAAATAGTCCGGTACCGACTATTTTCCTGTCCAAATTTGTATCATGTGCTCCACTTTTAGCTGCACTTTTTTGTTTTCACTTAACTGTCAACGTCTCCAAATATCGTTTAGTAACAGAATCCACTGTACTGCGTGCTATGTTTAAATTTTTTGCGATGAAATGGTTTGGACGCGAAGTATTTTCGAGCCATTTGTCGATGATCTTTTTACGGCGTTCCTCTTGACTCATATTTTATAAATATTTTAAACCGCACCGAACTAAAATCAATAATAAATTGAAACTAGAGAATATACAGGCTAATTTGGGTACAAAATGGAATTGCAATTTTTCACGCATTGGAAGTATAGCCCGTATTAAAATTTACAGATTTTATTCGTTTCAGTCTTTATCCTTCGGACCGTTGCTATGCTGGCTGATACTCCGCTGTTGGCCCTTATTTTAGTCGTTGGTAGAGTAAAATTTGAGGCACGCAGTAGAATGAACCGCTTTTGTCGCAATATTGTTGCTTCTGTCGAACCTCAGATGTTAGTAAATTTGATTAAATTAGAAACAGTTGATTTACCCTTCCAGGAGCCATGTTGGTACTTGCTGATATGATATTTGATAGAAAATTTTTCTTCGACAAGGCTATCTAAAAATTGTTGGAGTGACCAAAAATTTAGTAACTGGTCTGTAGTTAGGAACATGATGTCTGGAATCAGATTTGAAGACTGGATCTATCGTGGAGATCTTACGATCAGAAAGTCAATGACTAGAGAGAACAAATTGAACTAGAACTGTATTTTAAAACGATAGGAAAGGATCCCAGGATGCCTGGCTTTTCTATAGGTTTCAAATTACTTAAGGTTGTTTTAATTTCGATATCATCTAACGAATAACAGCAACAGTCAACAAATGATGGAAGGGTATGGACATAATTATGACCGATGAGAGCTGAGCATTAAGAATTATAAATCCTTTGAAAGTATTCAATAAACATATATGCAAGACACATAGGGTCACTGTACTGTAAGTCATTAATATGCATTGTTGTCGGAATCCCAGGGCGATTTTGGGCGCTTTTTAAGACTACGAGTACTTTCGAATGAATATAATTACCGTGAAGAAATTTAGAAAGAAAACTAAATTGTTTTCTAAGATTTCGTAACTTTCTCTCAGCATTACAGAATGATCCAAATGTGTAGATGAGAATTTAGTTCCATTGCGGACAAGGGCGGCTTTTAAACATTTTGTGGAAGTATCTATGAAAATTCAGAATGGAGGCATGAAATTTCGATTTCTTCAAATAAGCCCTTCGCATAATTACAATGGCAAAGTCCGTCTTCGAATATTTCTTTGATCTTTTATTCTAACATTTGTTTCAAACTAATTCCAACCGAGAAACTAGAATTTCTGCTTTACTCTTGGGCAGGCTCAGATCTGTAACTAAGTCATTTAATTTGTTGATATTAATAAGGTGTGGTTTGGGACTTACTGATTTAAATATTAAGTCTTCGCTCTCATAGCTGGTACTAGTAGCTAGGGATTGAGATAATACGATATCTTTTAACTCTTGAGGTATCTGTACACAAAATACGTTATATTGATGCAAGGTGCATTCGCACACTACTCGTAACTAATGAACTACTTGAGTAAAATGTCAAAGTTTCTTCCACTTGATAAAAGACGGTTCTCTTTATATACTCATACAAAAGCTTAAATATTTGTTTGCCATTGTAACGGGTACAAAAGCAAAGTTTTCCAAAAATAATCGATGGGTTTCATGTCGCCAAAAATGCTGCGTCTGATCTGGCCTCAATGGATGAAGAGATTTATGAGTCCAAAATTGGAGTACAATGCCTGCATCTGGTCAGGTGCTCGTTTAATCTCTGGCGCTTGCTAGGATTCAAGACCGATAAATTCTATATGTGACGCCAATATTACCTAGTAAACAGACAACCTTCAGAACCGACGCGGTGCCAATGCAGTGTGTATGTGTGCAACTCCAACTACAAGCACCAGCTACAAGCTACTGTCTCCGAGGGCCGACTAGATGGATTTGTCAATTTAAAATAACCGCACTTAAGCCTAGAGCAGAGAGAGCTCCAACGAGTTTTTTTTTTTTTTTTGTTATAATACGAGGAGTGCGGTCAACTGTTTTCCATTTTCGTTTTTGAGTTTTTGCCATTTGATTGCGTTTGACGGTGCTTGGGTGTGGTTTAGTTTGTTCAACATCGAGATTCTGAATTCTTGGAACTTTCGTTTAAAATCGGTCCAAAACCGATAATCTCCAATAACCTCGAAGCAGATCCCTAATTGTATACCATAGAGGCAAACATGATATCAAGTGACATCAAAATCAGTCCATTTACTACCCGTCCATCCAGTTGTATTCTAAAGACACCAGGTGGTGTTCATACGAGTCTTTTCGGTGAAGTCGATGTGAAAATCAATGTAAAGAGGGTTTTTTTTAGAGGTTCGGTTTTTAAACTGGCAACACTGTTTCTACAGATTTTCAATATGACAGCTAAAGTTGATTTGTGGTTAGAACTTTTTGCCATTTTACCATGAATAGATTAACTCTAGAAAAACGCGTTTAAATTGTGCAAACTTGTTTTGAAAACCATGATTCGTTTCACCAAACTTATCTTGCGCTACGTCCATTTTACGGTCGACATAATTGTCCATCTGAGCAAGTTATTCGAAACAGGATGAATCGTTTGCGCACTACGTACACTCTAGTGGATAATACGCATCCCCAAAGACGACAAACAGTGCGAATAGAAGAAGTTATTGCCGTTGTGGAGCGCAGTGTTGAGGAAAATCCGAACGAGCCGATTCGGCATCGTTCACAGCTATTGAAGCTATGCCCATCCGCTTTGTGGAAGATTTTACAGAAAGGTCTTGGTTTAAAAGCGTATAAGATCCAGCTTCTGCGAAAGTTGAAACTGAGTGATCATTATACCTGTCGAAGGTTCGGTGAATGGATCGAAAACATGATTCAGCGTGATCCTCATTTCCAACGCAAAATTTTGTTCTCCGATGAGGCCCAATTTTGGTTAAATGGATATGTAAACAAGCAAAATTACCGAATTTACAGTGGAGAAAACACAGAAGCCTTTGTCGAGACGCTCTTACAACCATTCAAACTCACTGTTTGGTGTAGTTTATGAGCTGGTGGAATAGGGATATCGGGATCTACATTCACGATCAGGCTACTCTCAGGTAACTTCAATCCTGAAACATGAATTCTGATAAAGTCAATAGCTGTCACGCAATGCTCAAGGCACTAGCAGACAGAATCAATTGAGAGTATACCAGTATTGAGTACCAAGAAACTTCGGAAATGAGCTTTAAGGTACACTAGGGAGAAGCATACATGTGCATTAGCAATCCAAATTTATAAATAAGCCCGGGCGGACATTGGCAAGTCCAATTGGCACAAGGTAGTTATGCTATTATCTCCATTTTATGATTAAAATAGTAAACATAGAGAGATTTGCAAACTTAACAGGCGGCAGCTCTGGACTTTGGTGGCTGTCGTATCAGAATATTGCTTCTAAGGAAATATGTTAAAAAAGTCAAACTGCACAAACTGAGTTATGCAGATTCAGTTGTGTCCTGCAAGACAAGAGGGATGTAAAATAATTATTGCTCGACTGTGCAACTGTAGCGCGACATCGAAAAAAATCTCTAGAAGAATATTTCGTTGACCAACAGACTTCGGGAACTGTTTATAAAAGCTTGCTCAGTCTCTGCAGGAAAATTGGGGGTTTACTTTTAATCTCGGAGCCCTTATGATGCATAATATTGTCAGAGGATCCAGGCTTCACACCTCTTTTTGATTAAACTTTTTTCTTTCGCTATCGGAGTGAAGCACTCAGACTAAGAACTAGTTTCTTTTAATGGAATTTCTCAGTTTTTCAAATAAAAGCCAGTAAGCGGATCTTGTGTTGGAGGCACAAATTTCACCCTTGCTATGTCAATTTTATTAGACAATCTCATTCATGGAAGAAGCCTCGATAATTGGGCGAGGGTCCCCGTCACGAAAACTGTAAGCAGCCTGCAGCCTTTCTTACTGAGGGACAGCAGGAAGGCCGCAGACCTCTTCGAAACATCGTCGGAAAGCATTCGTTTGGTGTGCCAGCAACCACAAGAGTCATGTCATCTGCTGCTATGCTCATGTGGAACCTAACTATCAATGGAAGTTCTAATCGAGGACGCAGACAGACCCAACGTAGGTTTGGATCCTAAAAGAATTCTCCTCTGAGCATTGCCTAGCAAGTTCATGGCCGATTTGCGTGAATTTCCGACTGCGTTCGGTAAAGTCTTGCATTCTCGCACTAGCTTGTAAGTTGTATGAGGGTTCAACATACTCTCAGCAGAGTGTAGCCGCCGCTAGTAATGAAAATGCTTCGCCCCCTCCATCAATTCTTTACATAGTTCGTTGCCATCAGCATTGTGTATATCTCCGCCTGAAAGGCAGACAACGAGGAGTGAAATTTAATCTTATCCTCCTCCAATAAGCCACCAGAGCGGCATTCTAGATCTGTCTTGGAGCCATCCATGAATACCCGATTACTTTTCTTTTCTGGCTCAAATTCTGGCCCAAACCAGTCTCGGGCACAGGGAAAATTGGTTTCGTGTTTTTTTCTGTAGCAAGAATTCTGATGCAAGGTCATCAAAGCTCCAGTGCTTGATGTACCAACGACAGCTTCTTTTTAAACGGAATATGGCTTTGAAAGTGCAGGCCAAATGCAGCTGAGACATAATGTTCTTTGTAATCAGATGAAAGCAGTAGTGACATAATTTCGTGAAAGCTTTTTCCATCAGACAACATATCTAGGATATAGTTAGTCTTATCATAGCCGTACATATCCAAAGGATCCTTCCCCCAAGTCATGTTGACAGCTCCTTTGCACTGCCCGAACACAGATAGCGCCTTAGAGTTTTTTACCGTAATATGTTTAGTCCTGAGAAATTTGTTATCCAGTGTGCCGCCCAAATACTTGTGTACTTTGGAGAATCGGATGGTGATACCTTCAAGCACTAGATGAGTGAGATCAGTCAAATTTATCCTTCTCGTAAGGAGAACAACCTTAGTTTTGGGAGGATTGACTGAAAGCTCAATTCTAGTCCACTTATCCTCGACTTATTGCTTCCAACATTTCTTGCACTTTAGCGCAGACCGTCGCTAGACTTGATCCGGCAAATAGTATAGCCATATCATCTGCATATATTTGAGTATAGACCTCATACACCTTAGCAGTAGGAACAGGACGCTGCTGTGCAAGCAACCCCTGTTTACCTCCGCCATCACATATGGCTGCACATACTCAATGTGGGCGAAAATGCCCAGCGCATATTCTTTCTTGCCTAGCGCACCATCAATTTTGCTTAGCAGATTTCGAAACACACACTTGCAGGAATTTCCGCGCTGGTAGGCATGTTGCATCTTAAACAGAGGACGCATTCGAAAAGCAGTTTTGCACTCATGGAGGTCGACCATACGCTCCGTACTCTTCAGACTTATATGAAGGTCTGAAACTCTTAGCGAGCGTGTAGTGCGATTTTCGATATAAAGTTTATTCTCACTATGCGCCAGTGCTTCGGTATGTATGCCAGTGTCGGGCTAGTAGTGCTAGTAGTGTAGATTCGCTTCAGAGTTAGCGGCAGCTGGTCTACATCTCTAGGTATCGGTGGCAGACGTCTTAAAGCCATCAAAAGAAGCACCATCATGTTTATTGACCTCATCCGTTACCACGACTGATGAAATAATACATACTCGTATATACCTACCAGCTACGGCGTGTTGTGTTTTATCCCCCTGGCAGATAGCTGGTTACCTGGGAAGTACGCCTCAAGCATGAGACGGAGAATCTCTGCTTTCGACTCAGTGTAGGTCCCATCAGATTTTCTGAGTGATTCCGTTCTGGTTGATTTTCTTCCTTTGAGGTCTTTAACCAAATGGTTTGACCCATAGTTTCGATCTTTGCCGAAAAGTCTTTATAAGAGGCACTCTTCCAAGTTTTCCAGTTTCTTTACGAAGTCGCTGCAGATCTGCGTTCCACCAAGGGGATGGCGATCTGCAGAATTGCTTTCTAACTAGGCTTGACAGTTCAAAACACTTGGTTTCGTAGGTTATGTCTGCAGCAATTTACTTGGTTGGAAAAATTGGCAAGTTTAGATGGTGAGAGTGAGGTGGGCACATAAAGACATGTTCTAAGTCTATCCAGTCGCTTGTCATATTGTGATGTGAAACCCCTTAAATATCCGAAACCACTGTTGCGTCTATCCCACACCCATGGTTCCTGTATTAACATTGTGTGAAATTTTGTATTCACCACGGAAAGTCTCTGCAGTAGTAGATTTGGAAGCAGACAAAATGAGTACTGGGGTGGTCGTCTCTTATCTTCACTTGATTAGAAACAACGTGGGAATTTACTCTTCGAATGTGCAGATAGGGACGTGAGTTTACCCTAGGCTTAACGGTGTCGACAGAAGCTTCTTCTAAACCCAGAGTAGATTTTCCAATTTTCAGTGTGGAGTCCAGGGTTGTGGATATGAATACTTATCAGCACATTCCTCATTTCCCTGAGCTGCCCCGAATCCCAGAAGATGGCATGCGTCAGCTTGGGTTGTCTGAAAGTCTTCGTCTTGTTTAACCATTCAAGGTTTCGCTCTAAAAGTTCCGTTTTCTATATTGTAGCCCTCTGCTTGAATGGAAACATTCTCTGCTTTGGCTAGATCTTACAGTTGAACGACACAATGTTTTTACTTCTTATATTGTCAGAGGATCCAAGCCTCATACTTCTTTTTGATTTAATTTTACTTGGGATCTGCAGTTTATGTCACAAGTATGTCATAAATTTGAAGGAATCTGAAATTCCATAAGCCAATGGCTACAATTCGTCAAAGTGTAATCAGTCATTACCTGAGGCAGTTAGCTACTGTGATAACCATTGGTATTAAGAAATGTATAGTTCTTGTAATCTGAACAGAGTTACTAAGTAAATAAGAACTTTTTCCATTGGAGTAAAGCAATCACTTGGCTATGAACTTCAATTTTGCCCTACTGATCCAATCTTTGTATTGAGTAGACAGTAGTTCTCCGCCCAATCGATATCCAGATCCCAACTTTACCACCATAAAATCCTTTTACATCGAAAAGTAGGTTTTTCTATTGTGTTTTCGTTTTGACCAGCCTGTGGTCATTGAAGTATTATCCCAAACCCATCAAACTAAGTGATAAATATTTGGGTAGAACTCAATTTTCAAAACACCCTCATTGCTTCTGTTTTGGCATCCTTATGCACCCTTAAGTAATCACATAATATCATGTCCAGAGAAGTTTTCCTTCGAAAATTCCTTCTTGAAGAGACTATCTCCGAAAGGGTATAAGTGAAAACAAAAAGTTAAAAGAATATTCAATCAATAATTAATTTGCATTGTTGTCGCTGAGCTTTTAATTTATCCTTAATTCAATTTCTAAAGAAATCTGCCATTAAATTTAAATTCTCCGACTCTGTCTTGTCCCATTCATGTATACTTCATCGCTTTCTTAATAAGTTTCTCTAATCCGCCCCCTACCTAGTAAATTGGTCGAAGTATCTCATTAATATTTTATATGACGAACAGAAAAGATACTCGTATTTGCTGGATTTACTCAGAAATTAATTATATTACAATTAATCGGATAATGAGTTCTTGAACTTAAAGAGAAATTCGACCTTAATTCGTTGAAAATTCTTAATGGGGGGTTGAAACTCTGTCAAATCTAATTTTGTTTTAAATACTTTTGAAAAGACCCTCTTTTGTTAATTGAATTTGTAGCGCCAACAGGAAGATCATTTTTAATTATACATATTATTTTTTTTTATATATTTCATCGCATGAAATTGTTTACATATACTTAGGAGGATGGATAGCTGCGTAATAAATGTTTTGAATAGATTTAAAATTTTTTCTGTAGCCCTTCAAGGATAAGTCATGTGTTTTATCCAAAATCATACAACATAAATAGATGGCGTAGGGCTCCAACTTTTAAGAAATCAATGTTTCATTAGTTAAGATTCCGGGGCATATGGGTTGTGCCTTAGAGTTGATAGGTTAAATGTGCGTGCACAAGTGCCTAGGTGATAAAAAAATGCTAAAATAGGTTGCTGTATTGTTCAATCTTATTAGATATTGTATTTGTAAAATCGTTCATATGAATAGAAATGAAGCTACTTTGGTCAAGAAGATATTTAAAATGAGAATAAGATGATCGAATTTTCTTTAGACAGCAAGATAACAACTACACGTACGTACCTAACGTATGGATAGACCATCTGGTAGTCGACAACTAACATCCACATCCACAGTAATGACATTCTAACGTCACTGAAACACTTACGTTTTTTACTTACATAGATCGTCTGACCACTTGTGTGGTTTAGGGTGCCAATAACGCCTGCCCTCTATCATGTTCGAAGATTGCCCTTGTGCTCCATCCAAATCATCCCCACAGTTTCCTTCTCAACTGCGCTTTTCCATATCTAATTAGAGCGCCCACCTGATTGCGAAAGTGGTTTCCATTGTCCCCGTTATCACGCCAGAAGATGTGACCCATCCACTTCCACTTGCACAGAACGTTCTAATAATAGTACATAGTTAACACTCATTCTGTATCTAGATTTGAATGTGTGTATCTATATTCATCGTCGAACCAGAAGTTGCTTTGTGATGTCGTTTTTTAACCTATCACACCAGAAGCTGTTTCTCTAATAACTCGTTGATAACATTCTCATTGGTGTTCTATGATTTGTGTACGAGGGCTAGAATTTTGAGAGAGCTTGAAGTTAACGCGATTCTAGACACTTTCCAACTTTAAACTTTGTACCTGTGATGTTCACATTTCTTACCCCGGCAGCAACAAGCTAATGATCCAAGTCGATCATCCAACACTCTGTGTGGTGTTGATCGCAGTATGATCAATAGAGTAGGCAGTAGAGTGATCATGGTACAGCTAAATGCCTTTATGGATGGTGAAATGTTTGTACCGCGTGATGGCTACTAAAAGTTTACTCCACGTTTCAGCTTCTAAAAACCTAAATCCTAAATTATTGTAAACGGTTTCAGTGCATGTTATTTCCGGCGATATGCTTCTCTTCTCTGTTGAGTGAGTCGTCGTGATTTTGACAGCACTTGTTGTCTCTCTGCGACATGCGTATATTACTCCGTTGTTTCCTTTTTCAATCTTTTCTTATTGCATATACGGATAAGATAGTTGGATTCCATTCAAAGACCGATATCAAGACTAAATATTATTCAACTCGAGACGGCATCTCGAATAATTTCCTGCCCCGATTGATTCCAATATTCCCGTTTGAGTATCACAATAGGTAAAAATAAACCTAAGTGAAATGATGCGTAATAAAGGCCACAAACCTAGTCTGAGTTGTATACTACCATTTTAAGGACATCAGCCTCATTTACTTGGTATAAAAAAGCTACACACTTTATCTCCGGACTCGATACGGGTACCTACGGACAATTTTATCTCTCGTTATGGCATTCACTTTAGTTCTCTTCCTAACAGCATAAGCTCCATAAGTTTCGACACTCATGCAATAAGAAAACACTGAGGATTCGTGTCCTATCATAAAAGTATTGAAATAATTCGAACGGTGCACACTTCGACAACCTTTGCGTTTTGTTGAGTATACTTACTCAAGTCAAGAGTCAACCCGGCTTACATTGCGGTTGAATTTGGGCCTACATCGTATAAGATGGTGCTAATGCAAGAATTGAAGCCGGACGACCATACACAACATACATAAGTTCGCTAATTTGGCGCTGCAAATTTTGGCCGGACATACGGATTTTGGCCAAAAATTAACTTCTCGAACGAGGCTCATTTTTGGCTTAGCGGCTATGTCAACAAGCAAAATTGCCATTATTGGAGCGAACATAATCCACAAGTGTTCGGCCGAGTATCAATGCATCCACAAAGATTGACTGTTTGGTGCGGTTTATGGCATGGCGGCATCATCGGACCTTATTTCTTTCGAAATGAGGTGTGTCCTCCGTTATCGTCAATGGACTTAGGTATAGAGCGATGTTATCCGACTTTCTGAGGTCAGAGCTCGACAACATCGATATATCCTAGCTGTGATTCAAATAAGACGGCTCTAGATGCCATCTCACGGCGAGCGTTCATAAATCGACCGCCGCGATCATGCGATTTGATGCCGTTTGATTATTTTCTCTGGGGCTGCATCGAGTTCTTAGTCTATCCTAACAAGCTCAAGGCCGATATTCGACACGTTGTTGCCCAAATAACACCGCACATATTGGACCGAATCATGAAAAATTGAACCGACCGTTTGAAGTACTGCCAGCGAAGCGGAGGCGGCCATTTGAATGATCTGCTATTCCACACATAATGACATGAACGTATCTTCAAAATAAAGCCAGAATCAATTTTAAATCTCACACTGTCGTTGTTTTATTTAATTTCCAGACTTTCGGGTATATTCCAGTATTAATACCTTCTATTTGCTTATCCCAAGTCGATACCATTATCGAGAAAACGAAAGTTGTTAGGCACCCCTATCTATGTATGCACAGTAAATCTACCTTCCGACCCAGTAATGATAAATAGGACCAGCTTATATATTGGCTGGAATTCGTTTAGCAAAGGATTTTCACATGATGCCGCCCTTTAAACCAGATTAAGCAAGATGGATAATACCCGAGTTAGACCTACATATCTCTTCTCGCCAATTGTGTTTCTTTCAATTCATCCTGACCACAAATCATAGACATGTTAAATTTACTTAAACAACCAAAGTCTTCAATATTGCTTCCGCCACCCTTTTCAAAGTCTCCGGCATGAAAGTACAATTATTTTGTTACCTTTTACATATTGTTCTTTTGTAATGATTTTTTATTTTTGTTTATCCCTTTTCATCACTTTTATGTACAATATTAAACCGAAAAACAGAAAAAAAAGAAAACAAAGGGAGAAAGAAATGAAAACGTTATTCTTGCCACATCAACCACAAAAAGCATTTTGACATGCTGATGGCTTGATTGGTTAAAGTTATTAATTTAACCCCCATCACAGAGGTTTTCAGTGTTTATCCCCGTTTTTGGTTTCATTTAATTTTTTTTTGTTTATATCTTTAGCTGACATTACCGTTACATTTTAAGTGAAAATGATTTTTTATTTTTGTTTTAATAATTCACAGTTGTGTTCACGAATATATGGATATATACTCAGAGGTGCAATCATCGGATCCAGCTGATTTAATTAATTCACCATTCGGCGGACGATTCTGTGGCACAATACCTCCACGCCGGCGAATATCCATGCACCGGGCAATAGCAATATCATTTTTTACCAATAAAAATGTAACAGAGCCTGATTTATTCGAAGGACACTATAGATTTTTAAGTGCATGTAAGTGTTGTTCTCCAATCGATTTAAAAAAAGGACATTGCCTTCTGCCTACTCTTGTATCAAATTTGACTATCAACGTTGGGAAAAGTTTTCATTTTATCTTTAATTAAAATTGATGATGGAATATTTTGTTGTGTTTATTTTTGCAGCGGAATATGAAATTGGTATACCAATAGCTGGATCACCATGTTCCTATACCATCACTCCTAGTATGAGTATCAATAAAACGGGTGCTTTAATATCGCCAACTTATCCAGGTGCCTATCCAAAGGATATGTCGTGTACATATCAATTTCTCGGTGAAACAAATCAAAGAGTTAGATTAGAATTTCGTGATTTTGATCTATTTTTTGGCGGACCACAGTAAGTACAACCAAATCCTTAAAGTTCACAAAATTAAACAAAATTGGTTTCCTTTTCTTTCGTTTTATTATTATTATTATTTTTTTTTTTTAATTTTTCTTATAGCTGCCCATTTGACTATGTCAAGGTGTATGACGGTCCCGATAATTCGTCAGCATTAATCGGAACATATTGCGGACAACAGAGAAATTTAGTTTTATATTCAAGCGAATCGAGCCTTTTTGTTCATTTTTATACGCTGCCAAGAACCGCAAATACCCAAAATCGTGGCTTTAAAGGAATTTATGAATTTAGCGAAAGTTTTGTTAAATTAGATTTTATACGTAAGTACATGCTATAAGTTGCCACATATTCGTGCTACTGATTTAAGATGGTAAAGCCTAGTTAGGTAACTATTTATTTTGCCCCGCTGGCTCAGAATGTGTATTCTAGTAATATGCAGTTTTTTTTTTTTTAAGAACTTAACGCTCAAGAGGGTATTACTACTCTTAAAACGCCGGATCACGTGTTAAGTTTTTGGGAAAATTAGACAGAGAAAGAGAGAAAGAAGTTTGGGCTCAGTGGGTATTTCGTTCCATGGGTGGCATCCAACATTTTAACGAGGAGATTAAATTATTAGTGTAAATTGACTTAATGTTGTATTTAGGCAACCATTCATCTGACGATATTTTGGTTGTCTGAGAAAAAAAGTCTTTCGAGCGCGGCTGGTATTGAACCAACCATTCGATTGGGAAGCCAATACGCAACCAATTGAGTCACGGCTACTTATTTCGATGGCGCTACAGTTCGGGCTATACCTAGACTTTATGGGCTTCAACCAATAAACCTCTCCAATTGGCGCAATCTATGGCTAACTAGTAAGGTCCTCTTTCAGCTTTACGAGCAAGATAATGTGAGATCTTCCATTATTCGATTCGATGTCGTCCGCCCCGTCAACCCAACGAGATCAAAAATCGTCCAAAGATTCTTGCATTTAAAACGAACATGAACATCTTCATCCACGTTATAATAATAATTATAATCATCTTAATGTAACTCTTGTTCGACGTTGGGCTTCCATTTTTGTTAAGGTTTTCTCCATATTCGCAGGAAAGACCATATTTGCCCGTTTTAATCAATACTTGTAAGCATCAAGCTTGCAGTTTGATGAAAATATTAATGTTACATGTATGCAGCATACACTACAAGTAGTGACACAGACTTTTGGAAGACAATTTTCTCAAGTATGACGTTCAGGGTAGCGCATAACCTTGTCTTAAATCTCTTTTGACATCAAATTGTTAGATTGCTTCTGAGCTTCACAAAGCACTGAGACTTCTCCATAGATGGTAACGCACCGATTATTGGCATCTGTGACCTGAGTAGTATGCCACGTAGCGCCATCCTGCTAGAATTATAGATCGCCGTCCGTGTTTTCAAAAAAATGCATGCCCTCTGATCATTTTCCTGTAAAGTTGACAACGGACTGTAACGCTAGCTTAAGCCCCATTTTCGAAAAACTTAGGACAGTGCCGAGTTAACAACCGTCGAGTGCAGAGAGTAAAACTCACGAAATTCTGTGCTAACAAACAAGAAAAAAAAAAAAACAAGAACCCACCAACTACCCCATCCATCTCCCAACTATCCCCCTCGCGATTACACTTAAAGATAAAAACAATTTATTCAGTGACACAACCAAAAAAATCAGTGCCGTTAAGTGCAAAAAAATAAATAGAAATCACAGTGTGGGCATCCTCCATCTCCTGCTCCTGGTCATAGTTCAGTTGCTTGCACACGGTCACTGATGTAATACTGAATGCATGTAACCGATGGATAGCGGGCTGTGAGTAAAAATTTCGTTTGGAGCATTGTTTTTTTATCGATATAAGGGAATAACACCTATAAAAATTTCCTATATTTACAGAAGCCCCCAACTGGACAGCAATTCGAAGCCTTTAACGAGTTTGATACGCTGTCTGACTCCTCATAGTGAAATCCTTATTACGGGCTATTTCAATATACACAATTTTGGGTGGCTAGACATTCTGGAGAGACCCACCGGAAGGACGATGTGTTGAGATTTTCGCTACGGAAAGAACTTAACCCAGCCTGTAAATGAGCCCACGCGAATAATGTACGTTGGTAGTCATACTGCCAACGCCCTGAACTTATTTTTAACTTCTCATCCTGATCACCGTTGATGTAGTCTGCCCTCTAGGGTCGGCGGACCATGGCGTCGTATCAGCTAATTTCTCGTATACTAACATAGTTAAAGAAAAGATTCCAAACAGAACCCTATGGCAACACAAGAAATCCAATTGAAGCGGACTTAACAGTTTCTTTAGCAATTTTAACTGGTCATTACGTCTCCTCAATAACGACATAGATGCCGCTGCTAATATGAACACAGACACTATTCTCTTTGAAATGAACCAAAAGAAATGGCATGGTACGACTCGAGCTCTAAAGAGCCTGTCAGGGATTCCTTCCAGCCAAGAATGACTGCAATGTCTTTCTTAAGCATGTAAAATTTCAATCCAACCAAAAACTGAGGCAAAAAATACTGCAATGTCCCAAAGGCAGTACAAATTGTTTGTCGTTCGTAGTCCTCCATCCCAGAGCTTATTTATAATGACATTCTAGTTGCCAGTTATTTAGGCAACGTCAATATGCTTCCTCAGCTCAACCTCCGACCAACTCAAGACTTTCAGATTGTGCTTTGTCTAAGGTAGACTTGAGTCCGTCGAATCTTCAATGAAAGAATCTACTTTTGCACTCATTTAGTAGCAAGGGTACTTTAAGATGTTACTGTTCACAAATCCGTTGGTCCAGACGGTATATCTCCTCTTCTTTTGAAGAAGTGTTCTTTCATGCTAGCAAAACCATTGCGTTAAATTTTTCATCATTCCTAATCTTTAGCGTTCTTTCCTAGAAGATGGAAAACAGCATTTGTCCAGCCCGTTCTTAAAAAAAGGTGAATCTTCTTCTCTCTCCTCCTACAAACCCATTGCACTTACGTCCCTTCTTTCCAAGTTCATGGAAATATCACAAAACACGACAATTTCTCAATTGTTGAAACAAAACGTACATCAATCTGGCGAAAGTAAGATAGTTGCATTTGATATTTTCTAAGGCATTTGACAGAATATGGCATCAGGCTCTTTTGTCGAAAATACGTGCATTTTCGGTCGATGAAAATCGCTTTCAATTTACTAGAAACTACCTTTCGGAAAGTAAATGCTGGTGTGCCCCAGGCATCTGTTCTGTCTTCGAAACTATTTTTCAATAATCCAATATACCACCTTGATCGGAATTTATTCAGAAAATTAAAAATACAAGTTTATTCATCTAAATCTATATTGTCTCATTCAAAGCAATCCCCATCGACTGCAACACACGTATGCCAGCGCTTGATACAATTCTCGAAATATTTTTTATATTCGGTTTTCGGTAAGTCCATCAGTGCTACCTGCGATTTTTACATTACTTCCTCTCGGCTGCTGAAACGCATTCCCCGTACTGGTTTTTTAACTCGATTGAACAGAAAGAAGTCACAGGGAGCCAAATCAGGTGAATTCGGTGGCTATTGGCTGGTATTTGTTGCATTTTTCCTCAAAAAATTACGAATAATGATGGTACTGTGCGGCGGTGCGTTATCGTGGTTCAAAATCCACAAGTTTTCTGCCCACAATTCTGGTCTCTTTCGGCGAATTGCTTCACGCAAACGTCTCATAACGCCCAAATACTCGTAATACTCTTTTTTTACTGTCTGGCCTTCTGGCAAAAATTCATGAACCACTACACCGTAATCCAAGAAAACCGTGAGCATTGCCTTCTTTTTTGACTGAAAACGACGTGGTTTTATTGGTCACGGCTCATTTGGTGAACGCCAATCACTTGCCTGATGTCTGGATTGCGTGTCGTATTCATAAACCCACGTCTCGTCTCCAGTAATGATCCTTTTCAGGAATGTGGGATCGGATTTAGCCTCGCAAATCATCATCTACGCGGTCTCTTTTTTGCATGAAATTGATGTCTTTTGCTGCTACACGACGGAAACCCAAATCATTAACCAAAATATTTTGGACTGATCCATAGGCAATGTTCAAGTTCTCCGCTATCTCTCTGATGGTTAATTTGCGGTTATTGACCAACATTTCTTTGTTCAATGTTTTCGTCGGTTTTCGATGTCGATGGTCTGCCCCTGCGTTCATCATCTTCGATTGACTCACGACTACTTTTGAACCGCTCGCGCACGTGCCTCTGGTAAACAACCGTTTTCTTTAGAGAATCGTTGCTGAAACACTTTTTCAATATTTTCCAACGTTCGTGCATCATTAAATCCGTTTTTTACGCAAAATTTAATACAAGTTCGTTGTTGCAAATTGAAATCCATTTCTAAAATTGTAAAAAATAGCCAACACACACAGAGATAGATGTACTATTGGCTACGTAACTTTTGCAAGTGTCAAGCTATGACGCTAAGATTTAGAGGGAATGTCAACAACAGCTTTACCAACTTAACAAAAAAACAGAACTCAAATCGGAACAATGCGAGCGCCACACGGTGATGTCCTCCAGGAACTTTTTGTTCAAGGTTCTATGCCTTTGCTGACACCAGTACTCTCTGCTTTTCGTATTCGTTCCCAGACTCACGCTATTGAACGGGAACGACAGCTTGTGCTAAGCTCATTAAATTCCGATATTAGCAGCACTACTAAATGGGGAACCACCAAGAGAGCGGAATTTAGTGCTTCCAAAACACAAAGCTGTCTTCTGTTGTTAAAGCGAAATCTAAACACATAACTTGCATCGTTGAAACCGGAAAACTTTCAATTCTCGAAATGTCATCTTCTTCTTGTGGCGTTACATCTTTGTGCAGCTTTTAGCCCTCTGCATGATGTGTCTCCATTCTTTTCTATCGAGTGCTGTATTTCTTCAATGTGTAAGGTCACACCATCTATCCATCTAATCCCTGGACTACTCCTTGCTCTCACGTTTTCAGGTTTGGCGTTGAATGTTTTTTTTTTTTTTCTTGAGTCATCCATTCTCATCAAATGTCTAATCAATCTGATTCTTTGCAGTTTGACGAATCGCACTGTCTCCTTCTTCCAGTATTGCCTTCATTTGTTTTTTCGTACGCCCTGTTTGGTTTTACAATCTTGCACCGCATATTTTTCTAATTACTTTTTTTTTCAAAGATTCTTAGATTCCTTTCGTCAGCTGCACTTAATGACCAAACTTCGCATCCGTACCTTGCTACGTTTTCAGTTTTCGAGACAGAAATTTGATTGCAGGAGCTTTCTATGTGTAAAATAACAGGCGTTGCCGACTCGTATTCTATCTTGAACACAGTAATGCATACTATTATCGTTTCTTAATACAATAGTATCCCAAGGTATATATGTAAAATGTTCAAGTTCCTTCGAAGTTGTAGTCAGCGATGGTTATACATATTTTGACGGCTCCTTATACTGGTGTTCATAGAAATTCTCAAATATTTTGCTTTATTTTCATGCACTTTGAGTCCTCGAGGATGGCAAGGGGAGGGGTATTATGAGACTCGCTCTCTTGACATCCTCGGGCGCTTTCCTGTTATAGGAAAGTTTTAATAAGTTGAAAATAATTTTAATATTTTTCGACGATGGAATTAAGAGAAAATTGGTAGAATTTTCTTTATATACAGTTTCACAGGTACGTAGGAAACATCTATTCATACCGGCAGTAGTATCTGCCGGATAACTTGCTGGTGTACCTCCTGGAATGATTGTGGCATAGTGATGAATGTATCTGCTCCAACAATCTGTTTGATTGAGAAGCTAGTTTGCGTTTACGATTTTCTCCAGGTCTGTTTTAGGTGATCTGTAATGAGTTACATCTGTATTGGGACATATGGAAATAGCTTTCGCTTTAAGATCAGCTGATTCATTTCTTTGAATATTTGTGTGTCCTGGGATCCAGATGAGTTTTAACTTTTCACTCTGCGATATAATGTTATCATGAATGTTATTTAATAAAGGTATTCGGCATTTTATACCATATTTCTTATAGCTTGGAGAGTAGAGAGACTACCTGTGAGAATGATTGTTTCCGGCTTTGATGATATTGCAAAGTTTGTGGCTTCCAATATAGTTAGAGCTTCTGTGGAGAAGATAGAAAAATATGTTGGAACCTTCACAGCGGATTGTACTTCCTCATGTTTATCGACAATAGCAAATTCGGTGCCCTCGCAACTTTTAGAACCGTCTGTTATTACGATAGTTGGGCATGAGCTGCAAGAGGAGCTGATTATATCTTTCTTTGGGAGTAGTATTTTTCGGATATTTTGCCAAACTGATGTCGATCGGATTTGCTGGGTACACTTTTTACATTGCGTTCAATCTCAGTTGCTCTTGCAAATCATAAAGCACTATATAGTGTTGAAGGTTGAGTATTTTTTTGCCTTTCAGAATTTTGGCTGCGTCTGTGTGAGTTGTTGAGCTATATGCTTCGCAGATTTTTGGGAGGAGACGAGGTGTTAGTATGTCCCTTCTGTCTTCGATTGTGTAAAAACCTCCTTCTGTCAGAATATTTTTGATTGGAGTAGTTCGAAACGATCTAAGACTTGTTCTTATTGCAGAGTGGTAGGAAGGATATAATACATTTACGCTTGATGCAGCAAACTTGCTATATATTCGATACAATTGAAAACGAATGAACAGTAAAAACTTAAATTAAAGAATAATTCTACATGCTCCAGATCGCCAGCCGCACCGTGTTGTGGTTTGTATAAGACTCCCAATTTTTCCATATCTTTTCTTCATTGTCCGCACGCTCGTTGAACTCCCATGGTGCGTTATCCTAGCCAGTCCCACAAATGCACCGAACTTAATACTTTGTACCAAGTTCACCATTTAAATGCACACGTCCATATAAACCAGCCGCCGCACACGCCAAGTACTATCAACATTAGCTTGCCTGAAGTCACCATGTTGCTGCGATAACGACACCCACGATTTTGAAACTTGAAAATGTATTTACTCCTAACCTATTTTATGAAACATCTTGGCGTAAAAACATATATGTTAATTTTGTGTGCTGGATTTTAGCGGCACTAGATTTTCTAAGAAACATTATTATTTTAGTTGATTTTTGGACATAGGATTATTGTGCATATATATTTTGCTTGTAGAACAAGCCTATCTCAGTAAAGTGGACATAGGATTAACTATTTCAGCATTTTTTCTTATGGACGATGGACATAGGATTTTGGATAAAATATACAAAAAAGTTGAATACAGTAAATAAGTACAAAATCTTTACTATTTTATTTTTAATAAATCAATTATGTAGGTAGCGATTAATTGTTGTACATACATATTATGTGGGTATGTTCAGTCTAACCAATTAATGTTTTGAAGATGAAAAAAATTAACACAGTCAACATTCTTAAAAAAAAAAAATTAACAAAAATGCTAGATGCATTCCATTATTAGGAGTAACTTTAACTTTTAAGTAGCTATTATTTTAAAAATTATCAGGTCATAATGTTCATCATCAGGTCATAATGATATTTGTTTAAAAAATGCAAAAAATTAAAATCTTTTCATAAAAAAATAATAAAAACATCCAGTCACATTTTCCTTAAAAAAAAAGTTAAAAAATATATATTTGACTAGCGGACCCGACAGACGTTGTCCTGCATGATATTTCAAGCGATTTGGGTAGATTAAACAAAGTATGAAATGAAAGACAAATAATATAATAATTTCATTATTTTTTATTTTGAAATAACATCAATTTTTCTAAAAACAATTCGTTATAATCAATAATGTTTGTTTAATTTTATCTTAATGCGAGTTGATGAACAATATTTTTAGTCAATTTCTGAGGAGTATAAATGAATAAACTTGACGGTTTTCCAACGCGAGAACACGCCACATATAATTGGCCATGTGAAAAGACCCTATTTTGTAGATCCAACCCAGAAATCGACATTGTTTAACCTTGTGACTTATTAATAGTCATGACAAATGCCAAGCGAATTGGTAATTGCAGACGTCTGAATGGAATGGGTGAGTCTGAAGGGATCATTGGGATTCGTGGCAGGAGAACAACTTTACCTTCAAATTTGCAGACAGAAGCGCTGCTTTTATTCTTTAATATGAAGAAAAGTGCGGCTGAGGCCTATCGTTTGCTTTCGGAAACTTATGGGACAGAATGTATTGGTGAATCGACGTGCCGCGAGTTGTTCAAACGGTTCAAAAGTGGTGATTTTGGAGTTGAACACAAAGATCGCCCCGGAAAGCCGAAAAGTTTTGAAGACGAGGAATTGGACGCTTTACTGAATGAGGATCCGTATCAGATTCAAGAAGAACTTGCTGCATCATTGGGAGTCACGTAACAAGGTGTTTCCCTGCGCCTAAAAGCACTGGGATTCATTCAAAAGGTTGGACACTGGGTGCCGTACGAATTGAAGCCAAGAGACGTCGAACGGCGATTTTGCATGTCCGAAATGTTACTGCACCGCTGCAGTAAAAATAAATCATTTTTGCATCGTATTGTCACTGGTGGTGAGAAATGGATTTATTATGATAATCCTAAAGGCAGAAAATCGTATACAAAGCCCGGCGAGCCCGCCCAATCGACGCCGAAACGAAATATTCACGTGAATAAGGTCATGCTCTGCATATGGTGGGATCAAAAGGGTGTCGTATACTACGAACTGCTTCCGAGTGGTGAAACCATCAAAGGACCATTATATCGAACCCAACTAATTCGTTTGAAGCGGGCATTAAAAGAAAAACGGCCAGAATATGAGACCAGGCATGAGTCCGTCATTTTTCATCACGACAACGCTCGGCCACATGTTGCGGATTCGGTGAAAAACTATTTGGAAAATAGTGGATGGGAAATTCTGCCTCACCCGCCTTACAGTCCAGACTTGGCACCATCTGACTACCACTTGTTTCGTTCGATGCAGAACGCTCTATTTTTGTTCCCTCATCTAAAAACCTGGTTCGGAGGACAGAGATTTTCGTCAAATGAGGAGGCGGGTTAGAGAGATGGGGAGCATCGCTGGGAGAAGTGTATAGAGTTAAAAGGAGACTATGTAGAAAAAAAAAGCAATTGAGAAGAAATGTTTTGTACAATCGGCGGTCAACAATCCAAAGGCAATCTGAGATGAAACATAATTTGAATTGAAAAGGAAAAAATAAATGAATTATATGAGACTAAAACTACTACTGATACTCAGCATTTCCTTTTCTACATATATGATTTCAATTTTAGATGCGATAATAATTTTGGTTGTGTTGATAAGGATGTTACTCGTAGTATGAATACCATATAACTATTGCGTGATGCCAGATATTTTAAGATATTCAGTCTCGGAGCTATTTTTTTTCTTAATTCTGTAAAATGAGTTTTCAAATTAAATTTATTATCCAACAATTATCAAGATATTGTATTCAAATAGCTAACATTTTCTATTTGTACGAGGGCGGGTCAATAAGCCCGTGACTTTTTGAATTTCTGACGTCTTTACTGAAACAGCAACACTGCTCCTGTCAACAGGCATCTGTCAGTTGACTCCTGTCAAAATTTAAACTTGCTGCGTCAGTTAGTTTGTGTTTGACAGCTATTTTTATCAGACTACTCACTAATTTGAGGAGAAAATGGAAAAAAGTGAATTTCGTGTGCTTATTAAGCATTATTTCTTGCGAAAAAAAACCATTACCGAGACCAAGGCTAAGCTTGATAAATACTATGGGGACTCTGCACCATCGATTTCAATGGTAAAAAAGTGGTTTACTGAATTTCGTTGTGGCCGTACAAGCACTGAAGATGCCGAACCTCCTGGACGCCCAGTTGAGGTCTCTACACCCGAAACAATCGAAAAAATTCACGATATGGTGTTGGCCGACCGAAGATTGAAAGTGCGAGAGATTGTGGAAGCCGTAGGGATCTCGCATGGCTCAGTGGTTTCAATTTTGAATGATCACTTGGGCATGAGAAAGCTTTCCGCAAGATGGGTGCCGCGTTTGCTCACAGTCGACCACAAACGCAATCGTGTAACAACTTCACAGGAAGGTTTGGCGTTGTTTAATCGCAATATGGAGGAGTTTTTGCGCCGTTTTGTAACCGTGTAACCGTGGACGAAACATGGATCCATCACAACACACCAGAGAACAAACAACAGTCAAAACAGTGGGTTTCTAAGGGTGAATCGGCGCCAAAGAAGGCCAAGGTGGGTTTGTCAGCCAATAAAGTTATGGCGACTGTTTTTTGGGATGCACGCGGGATAATCCACATTGACTACCTTCAAAAGGGAAGAACAATCAATGGGGAATATTATGCCAACTTATTGGACCGATTCAATGACGATTTGAAAAAAAAACGACCTCATTTGGCCAAGAAAAAAGTTCTTTTCCACCAAGACAATGCAAGGGTGCACACATGTGCAGTTGCCATGGCAAAAATCCATGAATTGGGCTATGAATTGCTCCCTCATCCACCCTATTCTCCAGATTTGGCTCCGAGCGACTACTTCTTGTTCCCAAACCTGGAGAAATTACTTGGTGGAAAAAGATTTGACCCCAATGATGAAGTCATCTCGCAAACAAAGGCCTATTTTGAGGACATCGACAAATCATTTTTTTTGGAAGGGATAAAAAAATTGGAGAAGCGTTGGACAAAGTGTATAGAGCTCAAGGGAGACTACGTTGAAAAATAAAATTATTTTTTTATCAAAAAATCTGTGTTTTAATCCAAAAGTCACTGACTTATTGAACCGCCCTCGTATATTTCGCACTTCAACATCAAAACTTGAACAATTCAGTCTGTTCAGATTTTGGTTTTTATTTAAAGATATTTTTCCTCCAGACTGGATACTCCAATTACAAATTTCATTAAGAACTGCTTTAAATAAATTAATTGTATGGTTTACCTCAGTATTTTTGGACATTAAATACAAATGTTTTTACAATTTTAAAATTATATCACTAATGTCATTATATGCAATTATAAAAAGGATAACCGACTGCGGAGGTTCTTGTGGTATTAATGCTATAATCATGTTATGCGATTTTGAGAATATTTTCTGGAATATTTTTAGACCAATATTCCAATTGATTAATTTGTGTAAGATAACATGGATTCCTATACGTTCAAATGCTTTCTCGAAGTCAATTGAAACGATTGAGGCATGGTTTTTACATTAGAGAGCTGTAATGACAGAGCTATAAATTCGTCAATATGGAGGAGGGAATCAACTGTACCACGACCATAATTGAAGGCCAAACCAGGTTTATTTATAAATTTGTTCTTTTCTAAAAGTTTACTTGTGCAGGACAGGAGTCTATTTCACGGTCTGTAACTATGTATTTGTGTCAGTTGGGTGTTTATTAGGTTTTAGAATGGGAACTGGGGTAGCAGTTTATGTGGTAATAAAAATATCGTTAAATAATAACAACATACCACCTTGATCAAAAAGTTCCCGGGGGACATCAAGGTGTGGCGCTCCTATTGTTCCCATTTGAGTACTACTTTTTTGTTAGATTGGTAAATCTGTTGTTAACATTTCCTCTAAATCCTAGCGTCATAGCTTGACATTTGCAAAAGTTACATAGCCAAGAGTATATCTATCTCTGTGTGTGTTAGCGATTTTTTTTTTGCATAAAAAACGTCGTTTACCAGTGGCACGAGCGGTTCAAAAGTGGTCGTGAGTCAACCGAAGATAATGAACACAGTGGCAGATCATCGACATCGAAGACCGACGAAAACATTAATGAAGTAAAAGAAATGTTGGCCAATAACCGCAAATTAACCATCAGAGAGATAGGACTTGAACATTGCCTATGAATCCGTCCAAGACATTTTGGTTAATGATTTGGGTTTCCGTCGTGTAGCAGCAAAGTTGGTGCCAAAAGACCTCAATTTCATGCAGAAAAGAGACCGTGTTGACGTCGCAAAAGAGATGATTTGCGAGGCTGAATCCGATCCCACATTCATCAAAAGAATCATTATTGGAGACGAGACGTGGGTTTATGAGTACGACACGCAATCCAGACATCAGGCAAGTGAATGGCGTTCACCAAATGAGCCGATACCAAAAAAACCACGTCATTTTCAGTCAAAAAAGAAGGCAATGCTCACGGTTTCATGGATTACAATGGTGTAGTGCATCATGAATTTTTGCCAGAAGGCCAGGCAGTAAACAAAGAGTATTATTTAGGCGTTGTGAGACGTTTGCGTGAAGCAATTCGTCGAAAGAGACCCGAATTGTGGGCAGAAACTCGTGGATTTTGCACCATGATAACGCACCGTCGCACAGTGCCATAATTATTCGTAATTTTTTGTCCAAAAATGCAACAAATACCATCCAACAGCCACCGAATGCAGCTGGTTTGGCTCCCTGTGACTTCTTTCTGTTCAATCGAGTTAAAAAACCACTACGGGGAACGCGTTTCAGCAGCCGAGAGGAAGTAATGGACATGCCGAAAACCGAATATAAAAAATGTTTCGATGATTGAATCAAGCGCTGGCATAATTGTGTTGCAGTCGATGGGGATTACTCTAAAGGGGACAATATGGACTTAGTTGAATAAACTTATATACACCCTGAATGACTCGAACTGCAACCAACTTTAGATCAAACGTGATAGTGTGATTGCTTTTTATTTGGCTGGAAAACCACAAGTAGCTATCGTTAGAGCCCTCCAGCACCTCAACCTGAATAAATCATTTGTGTTTCGAACCATAGCTAGTTACAGTGATACTGGCAGCGTTGAAAAACGCTATGGAGGTAGTCATAAAACAATAGCAATTGAAGTTCCAAAAAGCACACGATCTTACACCGCAACAGAAAAAAGTTAGAGTCGAAAGAGCGAAGGAGTTGCTATGCTTGCCCGAAAGTGGTGAGTTGCCGAATTCGGTTTTTTCCGATAAGTCGCCATTTGTTATCGAGCAATATGTCAACAAACAAAATTACCGAGTTCACTTGCCAGAGAGGTCCTTCGAAAATTTATACCTTCGGAACCGATGGTGATGTTTTGGGCCGCCATAACCGCCGTTGGTCGCTCTCCGCTCGTATTTTTGGACCGTGGCATCAAAATAAATGCGATCGTATACCGTGAAACTGTCTTAGAGGCAGTATTGAAGCCTTGGGCAAACAATCATTTCGGTCGGAGACCGTGGACATTTCAACCAGACTCGGCACCGTCTCACAAAGCGCGCGTCTACAAAGATTGGTTAAAAAACAATGTTCCACACTTCATTTCTTCGACACAATGGATTGCAAATTCTCCGGATGCAAATCCGTTGGATTTCTCTGTCTACCAAAGTTTGGGCCACCTCAAACAAGCACTTAGCCGGGAATTTGCCAAAATACCGCAGAGCCACTTGCGTGCAGCGTGCGATGCTTTCTTCGGCCGTCTCAAAGCCATTATTCGCGCCAAAGGTGGTAATATTGAAAGCTAGTCATTCACCCTGTAGTATTTCCAATTTTCTGAATACATTCCGGGACTTTTTGACCAAGGTAGTATGTGTCTTAATTTGGCGTGTTTTTAATCATCGGGTACGATATTCGATACCCGGATGCTTTCCCTTTGACTGATTGTAATCAGCTTTTGAATTCGAGTAACTTGAATTGATTTCCAGACAAAGATAGGTTACAAGGGATTATGTTATGGTTCAATGCTGCAACTTTATTTTAAATCGCTACAATAAGCGGACAAGTGTTTGACAAAATGTTCAGCGATCGAGTTTGAATCCATTCGGAGTCAGTGTGATAATTTTTATGTAGTGAGGTGTATAGTTGCTAGTAAGGATTCTTATATCTGCCCATATTTTTTTACTTGTCGCTTTAGGATTTAGTTTTGAGGTGATTTTTTGGAAACTGGATTTGGAAGCCTTGGCTTTTTTACGAAATAATACATTCGCTTTCCGATAATTGATAATTTTTTCTCATTAGGATACTTTCTAAGGATTTTCCATAAATGTTGTTTCTCTTTCCGCAGAGCTGCGGAAATTACTTAATAATGCTGTTGTTGTTTGTGGATTGTGGTTTGTTGCTAAAAAATTGTATTGTCTTTGCTTGGAAAAGGTTCTAGTCAGCGCGGTCCTTTGAAAATTTAGGAATTTTCTTGTTGCTTTTGAGATTAATATTGATTATTATTGGGAACTGGTCGCTGCCGTGGAGAAAATCCCATCTGTCCCGTGAGTTGTTAGGTAAAATATGAGGAGATACAAACGTCAGGTCTACGTGCGTAAGAGTGCTATGAGTAGAGAAGTGTGTCGGACTTCCGTCGTTAAGAACGGATCGATTTGAATTTATTAAGAACTTCTCAACTATTTTACCCCTTGAATTTGAAGTTAGGGAACCTCAGAGAGGGTTCCAAGCATTGAAATGGCCAGTGAGGATTAGTCCTGAGTTCACTAATCTTAAGATATCTTCTAAGTTTGAAGAAGAGAAAGGTTGGATTGGGCAAATGTAAAGAGATAAGATAGTTATTTTAATGTTAAGATCAGTTTTTTACTGCTATTGTTGAGATATTTGAGCTAATTGGTTGGACTGTGTTTGGGATCGAAGAAAACTCCTTTTTTGCGATTGTGTTTGAACTTAAATTATGAAAATATTCTGAGTATTGTGTTGGAACTTTAACCAGTGTGTTATCGTAAATGTGAGTTGCTTTTATTAACAGCTCAAGTTCATGATAATTATTAAGATATCCGTTAAGATTCCACTGAAGAATCTTGAGGATTGTTTGAGTTGTCGTAGAACACTTTTGTGCAGTATAAGAAGCGTTACACTGTAAAAAGTTCTTAGGGTCTATAACTGGTTGGTAACGTGAATGATTCAACCTTTGAACGACAGAGTCGGTATTCGGAGAACCAATTAAATAATTAGATGTCTTTGTTGAGGTTAGAACTCTTTTGCTGATTATACCAATCAGGCTGCATGTACCTTGATCGTGTAGTGGGTATATTCGGTGCTTGTACCAATACAGGGAGAGTTTTTTAACTTGAGACATCCAAATTACTCGAAAAATACGCGATATCGCGGAAAATTTTTCAAACAAAAGTCACAAGGTTCTGAAGGGGACATAAGATGGTGACCACGAGTTTGACCTTGAGCCCCATTTTCAAGGTCAAACGAAGATCTATTTCTTTGACAGATTTGTAATCTGCGTGAAAAATTACAATTCTTTTACATGAAACACTTTTTTCAAAAATGCGTTCTTTTCCCGTCAGAGGGCGCCATAAAACTTAAGACATCAAAATTACTCAAAAAGTACGAAATATCGCGGAAAATGTTTCAGACAAAAGTCACAAGGTTCTGAAGAGGACATAAGATGGTGACCACGAGTTTGACCTTGCGCCCCATTTTCAAGGTCACACGAAGGTCGCTTTTGATTTTTCAAATGATAATTCCTGATTTTCATTGCTCAGTCGTATTGCTCGTAGGCTAGTCATTTGTTTTTACATACTGCGTTTAGCATAACCCAGAAACAACGACATGGACGTAGCAGTATTTTGTTTCCTTCGGGGTGATTAATTAGTGTGGGTCCCCTTGCCTCCTACTGTTGAATCATTGAATTCTTCCCATTTCGACGTTTATTTCCCGAGACTATTTCAACAAATGCTCGAAAACGTGACCATTCACTTCAATACACTTGTCTATCCGCGCTCTAAATGAACCAACTGAACTGAGAAGTATTTCTGGCGTAATCTTCCGGCAAGCTTCAGTTATTCGTCTTTTCATGACCTCACGTGTTGTTGACTTTTTTCTGTAAACCTCACTTTTTAAGTAGCCAGACAGGCAGAAATCAAGTAACGTAACAACAGGTGATCTAGCAGGCCATTGCCTCGGACCCCCTCGTCCGATCTATCGTTGATGGTAAACATTGTTTAGTACGCCCCGGGCTACTTGGGAATAATGGGCTTTACAACCATCACGTTGAAACCACATTGTTTGTCGCAACTCCAATGGCAGTTCTTCTAGTAATACTGGAAGATGGTCCCGCCAGAATTTTGAAGACTTTTCGCCATTCAAGTTGCCTTCAATAAAATATGGACCTATTCATTTATCCCCAATAATCCCGCCCAAACATTAACATTCCAAGGGTGCTGGCTTTCAACTTGTCGCAACCAAAAAGGGTTTTCGGTAGCCCAGTAATTCATATTATGTCGATTGACCGTACCGTGATTAGTGAAAGTCGACTCATCAGAAAATAACACCTTGGCGAAGAAAAGGGGGTCTCGTTCAATTTGCTGAAGTGCCCATTGACAAAAGGAAACCCGGTTGCGAAAATTCTCACTAGAAATTTCTTGATGCATTGAAACATGATAAGGATGGTATTTATGCCGATGTAATATCTTACAGACAGTCGTTTGAGAAATTCCTGATTCACGACTTATTTGGCGAGTGCTAATGTGAGGATCGTGTGCAACGGCAGCTAACACTGCTATTTCATTGTCCCCAACAGCCACCCTACCTGACCGATTCCTTTTCTTTGGCTGCACACTTCCTTCACCAGTGAATTGTTGGATGACCCGATAAAAGTAACCGCGCGATCGTATCTGGTCTGGGAAATGTTTTGATGTTCAATGTTCCTTCCACTTTCTCCATAAATCAATATCATTTCAATTTCCTCTTGAATTGAAATAGCCTGCATTATTAATCTAGAAAACGTTACTAATAATAATCAGTTCCTCAAAACAAATATCGAACTTCTAAATGAAGTACACTTCCGTTCAAGTAGAAAAAAAGGGCAGAGTGCACATCATACACTCTCAGATAAGTTTAGGACAATTTGTCTCTATCTGAAATTTCTTTGAGTTTTAACTTCACTCGAGGCAATAATGACTTCCTCAAAACAAATCTCGACCTTCTAACACCCTAAGAACGTTGTAAACCGATTAATGATTTAGGCGTGTCAGTGCAGTGGTATCTAGAACTGAATGAATAAGACCTTTGAGACAAAGTCGTGTGCCCCACTGAGGAATACGACTGAGCAATGGAATTATGAATTATCATTTGAAAAATCAAAAGTGACCTTCATTTGACCTTGAAAATGGGGCTCAAGGTCAAACTCGTGGTCACCATCTTATGTTCCCTTCAGAACCTTGTGACTTTTGTTTGACACATTTTTCGCGATATCGCGTATTTTTCGAGTTATTTGGATGTCTCAAGTTAAAAAACTCACCCGTATATTTATGAATGATATTTACTTATCTTGTCTCGGGTGGGGGGAATAACTAAATACGACTTCTTCTTCTTAGTGTTTAAAAATCAGTGCCTTATTGCTTCAAACTTAGTCCTATTCATACAAATTTATTGCTTACTTAGCATAACTGAAATTACAACTAACAGTTATCATACATCTTGCTTATTTGACGATAAATCAAGTCTCATAAAATTTGCTTATTTGACAACAATTTTAATATCGTACAATTTTGTTTATTGAGCAAAAATTAAGTGTAACAAAAAAATTATCTAATTCTTCACGACTGCAGTGAATACACCTCTTATTTGTTTTGCGTCTGTGGGTTCAAGGTGAATTGTTTCGACGACATTGTTCGTGACGTACTCTTTATGTTCTAAACATCCTCCCTCCGTTAAATGATAACATTCAACAGGTTTCCATAGAGAGTAAGCTTAAGCTCATGTGTCTTCTTGGTACAGGTTCTGGTGGATGGGAACCATCAAGGTTCGTTTGTGTCTTTGATGATTTTCGTCTATATGCCCACATACAAATGGAGGATATGGCCAGGGCCAGGTATGCAACAGAATACGAGTATTGATGAACGTTGTTATTGTTAATTTTGTTTGGGAGCTCTGCTTGAACTAGATCCTTGGATTGTTTTCTTAGCCTTTGGAGTTCTTTTGATGGAGGTAGATTTATCGTTGAGGCCTGGATACTTGAAATCTGCTTGGTTGGGGTTGATATATCCGTCAGATTGCCTAGTTTGGTGTATGAAGCCCTTGTGTTGCTTTGGTAACTCTGATGTCCTCGCAGCGTCAATTGATCTTGTTTGATCACACAGTTAGGCTCAATTTTTAAGCGTCCTGAACCTTCAAGCTTCATTGATGAAATGTAACTGTCACATACCGCGTTGATGGTGGTCTTAGTTTTAACTGCGTAAATCCATTCGTTGGGGTTTGTGAGCCAAATCCAAGTTTGAATTTCATCCAGGGTATCTGTCTTGAATTGCTTGCTCTAAGTTTTTCCATAACGGCCAACTGATCTTTATTTATTATGTTTAAAGTTGAGTGAACTGTTTGGTTCTTCAACAGTCACAGCAAATGCTCTTCATTTTCTTTGATACTTCCAATAGCGTCAGACATTTTGATGGCATAGTCATCATCTAGAATTCCAAACTTGGAATTAGCCACAGTTCCAATAATGCCGAGAACCAGCAGCGTTGATTTCAAAATATTCAATTCCCTTTCTCAGGCCTTCTTCCAAGTGCATGAGCTGACTAAGTACGAGTATAGATTGACAGGATTTCTTGTAAGTTATCTTCTCACATAATAGTTTTAATGATCTTATTCCCTTGACGATTTTTGTATACTCAGTCCAATATGCCTTTAAGTCGTAGTATACCAGCAGGTTCCAGTCGTTGAAAATGAAGACCGCGTTTAGATGGAAAAGGGCTGATTTCTACTGGGTGACTGTTTGTAAAGGGTAGACACAAACATACTAAGAGGAACGACACTATTGCTGATCCATATGTTCTTCGAAATTTCTTTGGCGGTGATTGATTGTGTTTGAATGTTGTTCATTATATTGACGTACCTCCTGTGTTCTGTTTTGTGCAGATTCGCCTAAGTCCTCGATTGGTAGAGGAGCCAGCCTTTGTATAGCTCTGCGAAATATACCGGTGGCTGTTTTTGCATCTGCTACTCGAACCCGACCGTCTTCTCCGATATGAGTTTTAATTATGCGTCCTAGCGGCCATTTCATCGGCGGTGTGTTATCTTCTTTCATGATCACAATGGGTGTTGGTTGCTTCTATTTCGTACGCTGTTGTAGTTCATTGAGGTATTCTCTTGACCACCTCTGCCAGATCTCATTTTTGAGATGCGTGGTAAATTTCCAGCGAGTGAGTAATTCAACCTTTGTAGGTTCAGCTATTGGGTCCACAGATGCTGTCAAAGCTTCACCGATTAAAAAGTGTCCAGGGGTTAGTTCCATAAGATCGTTTGGGTCAAATGATCAATCCAGACCTGTCAATGGTCTGGAAATGAGTATTGCCTCTATCTCAATCATTAACGTTTCGAATTCTTCATAAGTAAGGGCTGCCGATACAATGCTATGCCGTGCCGTAATAAGTGTTTTGCTGACACACAATCCGCCGAAATGTGGTAATCTGGGAGATATGAAGTGGAAATAGATATCTTTTCCATTGCACATTGAGAAGATGGAGTCCCTTCCTTGAGTGTTATATATTGTGTTCGTCAATTCCTAAAATTGATTCTTGGCTTCTACGAAATTAGTTGCATTATCGCAATACAGGTTTTGAACATGATGTCGCCGTCCCATAAATCATTTTAAAGCACCGATTAAGCCTCTGTTGATAAAGCGCTTACCACTTCCAGGTGGACCGCCCTGGTAGCAAAACAACAAAATATTGCCAGGTACCCTTTCTGCGTTCGGCTTCCTCTACCTCGGTATTGTATCCAAATTGGTCCGCAGAAATCCACTCCTGATTTAATAAATGGCCGAGCTGGTTGTACCCTTGTATTTGGTATTTGCAGGTTTCCCATTAATTGGGTAGCCAATTTTGGCTTGGCTCTTGCACATCTGATGCACTGCTGAACTGTAGATCTTGCAATTGTTTTTCCCTTTATTGGCCAAAAACACTGTCTTGTTATGGCTAAAAGTGTTTGTGGCTCAATATGTTTGTTCTCGTTGTGAATGTTTGTCATGATCATCTTAGTGAAGGGATGCACGTAAAGGAGAATTTTAGGATGTTTTGCGTCGTATGTAAGAGACGATGATTCATGTCTCCCTCCCACGTCCATGAAGGGAGTCAAACTTCCTATAGTGCTGTTATTGCTGCATTCTCCACGTTGTTATACGTGAGAAATGTCGTTTTTGAGTGATTCTGCTTGCATATGACTGACGATTATTTGCATGGCGTTTGTCAGCTCTTGACTAGAGAGAGGTCCATCATCAAATTGTTTGGTGTTTCGTTTGCGACTGACGTTAATGAACCGAATAATGTAAGCAGTAATTCGTTGTAGTTTTTTTATTAAATGGGTTCTTGTATCCAATTACATCAATGAAATGGGTGGGCTCCTTGCCTTTGGTAGCGGTAACTACTGCGGTCTGGTCCTTTTCCTTCTCTTCTGCTATTTGTCTTAGGTAGGGTAGTGGCCAATTTGATTGTTGCTATTGCAGGAACAAAGGGCCGTAGAACCAGAGGGTTGATTCCTTTCTGGAGGAACTCCTCTCGTGATCAAGTCGGCCGGGTTCTCCTTGGACTTAACGTGCCGTCATTGTCTCGGTTCTGTGGTAGCTTGGATGGCTGATACTTTGTTAGCGATGAATGGGGGAAAGGACTTTGCAACTGAGTTATTCCAGGCAAAGGCTATTTCTGAATCGCTCCAAAAGTATGATGGAACATCGCCATATTCGATATTCTCCTTTATTCTTTTTGCGAAGTCTGCCGCTAGTTTGGCGGCGCACAATTCCAGTCGTGGGATAGTTGGTTTTTTTGACTTCTCCTTGTCGAGTGGTGCTACCTGGGACTTAGCACACAATAGACGCTCTATAATGGTTCCCTCACTAGTTCTGCATCGAACATACATGGCGGCTCCGTAGGCTCTTTCAGAGGAATCAGTAAATACATGAAGTTGGGTAGTCTTTGCACATTCTCTTTGCACATGTGCCTTGGAATTGAAATATGATTTAATATACTTAGATCTTGGCAGAATTTCAAACATCTGTAATGTACTCGTAATTCCTGTGGTAATGCTGCGTCCCAATCCGTTTTGAGTTGCCATAATTGTTGATGAAATATTTTTGCTGTAATAAGAACTGGCGCCACAATCCCAAGTGGATGAAATAATTAGGCTATTTCTGAAGAGACTATAATTTTCGTCACCTTGTCTTCATCATTTAGGTCCACTTTGATTCGAAACTCGTCCGTCTTCGGTAACCAAATTAGGCCTAGTGTCCTATCTCCTCTTCTGCAGCTGCCTTGAAGTCCAATTGCACCTCGTTCTCTTCGGGTGTGAATCTTTGGAGCTGTTGTGGATGGTAGGGGCACCATTTTCGAAGTTTAAATCCAGTTTTATTTAGGACGTCAATCAGCTAGCTTTGCATCTCTACGAGTAATGCCGTGGTTAAACTATTAGAACCTGTGATTACGTCATCCACATAAAAATTTCGCTGTAAAACCTTACTGCCTAGGGGATGGGTCGTTGCAGATAACTGTGCTAGCGTTTGAAGGCACTTTATAGCAAGGTACGGAGCAGATGATGTGCCATTGGTTATTGATACTGCTTTATGGGTCCTGAAGACTCACGTCTCCATAAAATAAGTTGACTTCAGGTACTAGTACCTGCCTGTATGTTTGTTGAATATCGGCTGTGAGCACGAATCTTGACAAGCGAAAACGAAGAAGCAAAATACTAAACAGATCGTCTAGGATAGTCAGGTCTGTATGCAATATATCATTCAATGATAAGTTTGTTGAGGTTTTGCATGATGCGTGGAACACTACCCGTAACTTGGTGGTACTGCTATCAGGTTTTTGAATGCAATGATGGGGTAGAAAATAATGGTTTTGCGGAATGGATGATTGCTCTAATTCTGCCATGTGCCTTAATTTTATGTACACGTCCATTAATTCCTGGTATTGTTGTTGGAATTCGTGATTTTTAGCCAACCTTCTTTCTATAGAGTAAAGTCCTCACAATGCAATGCTTCTTGAGTCGCCTAGTTGAGCAGGATTCTCGGTGAATGGAAGTCTCACTACGAATCGTCCGCTGCTGTTATGACGTACTGTTGTATTGAAGTGCTCCTCACATTTCTTCTCGACCGCCGTAATTTGCCTTTTTTGACTCTCAGTGAAAGTGACAGCGTGAATAATTGTCCCATCCGTCCTGTGACTATCCACCCGAAAATGGTGTTTTGAAGAACAGGCATGTTCTCATAATTATCTTCGGAAATTTTTACGGTATCGATGATCATGGTTGATTCGGTTGTGTGTGCTAAGTCAGTTTTAGACTATGGGTTTAAAGTGTTATATGTGTGTGTAGAGTTGAGAGTCATATTATAATTAAATGAAGAGTTTGAAAATTGGGATTCATTGTTTATAGGAGAAGTACAATGTGTGATTGTTGAGAGAGTGCTTTTGTTTGACAGTGAGTTGGATGTTGTTGGTATTATGCAAGGTAAAACTGAAATCTAAAGTTTGATGTATGTATTTTGGTTTAAATTAATCAGGGGAGATATTGAACGAGTAGAGTTATTTATTGTTTTTATTATTGGTTTGTTTTTAATAGTAGATTCTGTTAATATGGTAGGTGTGCGATTTTTTTCTCTGGCAGAGGGAGTAGCTGTGACATGAGACTGGGCTGCGGAATTGAGCAAAACCGATTCTGCTCCATTCTTCACAACGGACGAAAATAAGAAAGATGGGCTAAATGGATTTTGTTTGTCGATTTTTTTTAGCTTCTCCCATGCTTACTGTCTTTATTTTTAAAATCTCTTTTGCTTGCATATAGCGTTTGCATAGCTTTGACTAAGCTAGATGGTTTCCTGCACGATTAGCACAATATGTTCGAGTAAAAATTTCAGGAGAGTATAGTGAGGGAGATTGCTTGTTACGCAAGTTTGAGAAACAGTGCATCTTTTTATGGTGTGACCGAGGCGTTGGCATTTTTTGCAACGCATAGGATTAGGGAAGAAGGTGAAGAGCATTAGGCCTATGACCCTTTGAACACCATCTTTTGATTTCTTAAACTTAAATACACCGGTAACACCTTGGTCTTTCATCTCCTCAATAATTTCTTTTTCAGGGACATTTACGAGGGGCGTTCAACACATTCTCGGTATCGGGGTGAAGCCGTGGTTGTATATATAAATTGACTTATTTGTGAAGTAATACTATTATTTTAGTGCATTCATGTAAATTTCATATAAATGTGATTATTAATTCGCGTTTTATCTCTAGTTAAACAAGATCATAATGGCAACTGAGACGATGATGGTGAAAATTGAGTATCGCGCTGTAATTAAATTTCTCACTAAGCAAGGAAAAAGTCAAAAAACTATTCATGAAGAGATGGTGGCTGTTTACCAGGGTTCCGCACCTTCATTATCAACTGTGCAAAAGTGGTCAAGTGAGTTCAAGAGAGGCAGCGAGAGCATTGAAGACGAAAAACTTGTTCTTGAGGATGCCCGAATAAAGGTGAAAATGATGGCAGAGATCACCAAGCTTTCAATTGGTACCATTCTTCATGACCATCTTAACCTTTCAAAGGTCAGTGCAAGGTGGGTGCCACGAATGCTCACAGCGCCTCAGAAAAAAGTGAGAATCGCATGCTGTAGAGAGCTTTTGGAGATGTGTAGTGAGAACGCGGACGGTGTTATGGATCGAATTGTTACTGGGGACGAAACATGGGTCCACCACTATGACCCTGAAAGCAAACAAGAGTCTATTCAGTGGCATAAAAAAGGAACAGACCCCCCGAAGAAGTTCAAAGTCACTCCGTCTGCCCGAAAGCTCATGGCCACAGTTTTTTGGGACTCAAAGGGAATCTTGCTCATTGAGTACAAAAAAAAGGTGAAACTATCAACGCCACATCCTACGCTTCCACTTTGCATAATTTGCGGGAGGAAATTAAAAAGAAAAGACGGGGTAAACTCGCAGCGGGTGTGTTGCTTCTTCATGACAACGCTCCTGTTCACACGGCGCGAGTTTCCAAGGCTGCTGCGCGAGATTGTGGTTTCGAAGAAATCCAACACCCACCCTATAGTCCAGACCTTGCCCCTAGTGATTATTTCCTGTTTCCGGATTTGAAAAAATGTCTTTGTGGAAAAAGACTTTCGGATGATGAAGAACTCAAGTCGGCAATAAATGGGTATTTTGCAGAGAAAGAGGAAATTAATTTTTTTGAGGGTTTAAAAAAGCTTATCTCAAGATGTAACAAATGCATTGATGTTAGGGGAGATTATATTGAAAAATAGAAACAATTTAAATTGAATTCGCATTTGCCTTCATATTGATACCGAGAATATATTGAACGCCCCTCGTATTAGGCATGGTGCATATGGAGTGCCTTTCGAGGCATTAAGCTGGTTATATAATGAAACTGAGATAGGGCAGAGGTTACCAACTTTGGGAGAGCAGAGGGACACAATTAAAAACGACGTTGACGGCTAGAGGTACAATCGGTGGCTGTAACCAGTATCACTACATCATCTCTTGGAATGACTCAAAAACCATACTGTTACTTCGCTTTAATACTTCCTCAGCAATTGGTCTTATTATTTCTTGTATTATATTGGATAGTATTTTATATGTAATGTTTAGGAGCGTTATACCTCTATAATTTCTACATAGTGTTTTTTCTCCCTTTTTATGAATGGGACAAATAAGTCTTAAGGTCCATCCACAGATCATGTACTTCTTTAATTAATGCCTCTGATCCATTTTTTAGAAGCTCCTCGATAATTTTGTCATTCCCCGCTGCTTTTACGTTTTTCATTTTACTTATTACGGTTTCGATCTCATCGGTTGTTGGGGCTTCCACCATAGGCTCTACTGTAATGAAGTCTTCTTCAATTTGTTCTTGTTCATTATCTTGGATATTTAGTAACTCTTCAATTCACCATATGTGTCTCAATGAAAACTTTGGTCAAAATGACCCCAAAAACGCCGCGAAATATCTAGGTTTCCTTAAGCGATGTAATAAATAGTTCATCCCCTCTGATCAGGCCTCAATATAAACGGCATTTTCCACCTAATATTGATGTACAATGTCTACATCCGGTCAGGTGCTCCTAAAACCCCTCTGTACCTGCTAGTTAGGATTCAGAAGCGTGCGATAAGACTGATAGGTGATGCTAATATAACTCAGCCAATTGTGAACCGACGAAATGTCTCCTGTCCTACCTCGTTATACCGCTATTTTCACCACCAATGTTCCATTGAAATTGACAGTGGCATTCCGCCTCTTCAAATCTTTAACCGTAACACTCGTTTCGTTATTAGTGCTCGTTAGTGTACCCTCAAACTCACTTTCAAACGTAAATTGAAATATCATTATTTTTTCATAAGCCATACAACTCGCCTAAATCGTTATTTCCTAGTCACCATAAATTGCAAACATTCAAAACCAACGTATGTTCATCGGTATCTCACTTTCTTTCGCCCACATTGCGTGCAGAGCTTTTAAGGGCACGCAAAATCCCTTGAACGCCTGCAAAGGGTAAAGTTTTGCTTATTGACAAGTCAATTGAGCGAAAAACTAACCACATCACGGTTTCGAGGCTTTAGCAACTCCACCAGCTGAATCTTGTACAGGTGGAAGCTTAGATCTTGTCTCAAAAATTTCTTTAAACGACGAACAAAAGCCAAACTGTTGCGATAGACGTCGAAATCCGGACACTTTCATTCACAGCGGCTATAGTTTCATCTGCGCGTACATTACATTGACCTTTTGTTATTTTCGCGTTTGTTCGTTTGTAGCCCTAAATATCGCTTAGGACTTAAGTTTTTCGGCAAAAAAAAAACAAAAGCTTTTCAACTTTCAGCTTTCTTCAATTTTCTTTCTTTTTAATTTTTGCTATACCGGTCCAATTAGTTGGCATAATATTCGCCGTTGATTGTTTTTCGCTTTTATAGGTAATCGCTGTGGATTCTTCTCTGCGCCTCTGAAAAAACTCTCGCCATGTTTTCCGACAGACCCACCTTGGTCTTCTTAGGCGTCGATTCCCCAGGGCAAGCCCACTATTTCGACTGCTGCTTGATCTCCGGTGTACACTTTTTGTCTATGGTTATGAAACGTTGCAAGCAAAAACCCATTCTGATTGCGGTTGAACAACGCCAAGCGCTCCTTAGACGTTGCTTTTACTGACTTAGATTCTGCTCATCCTCCAAATTTGTTTCCAGTTTCCAGAAGTCTTGACGAAATTACTGTTGCTCTTCAATTCACTATTGAACTAGATTTTTAAGATATTTTTTTTAATTCGAGACTCCGATGGATTCCAACAAACTGTCGTTGTATAGCCCATATGGTTCGTTGTCATAATTTCAAAATTCATTTTTACAGACGGGACCAGAAATTACTTGAAGCAACCAAAAGCATTTTTGTGGATGGTTTCCCGTCATGCAACTGTGATGATAAGAATTTTATAAAGTATGTAGTTTGTTGATTGTGAGATGAACTTATTTCTCACTTACCGTCTTAGTCATAAGAAACAGCGATTTGGAAGAGTTATTCTTCGCTTAATCTATACAGGGCTGTCATTATATGAATTTATATCAGTACCTACGTTAACAAAATCTTATGCCACCTCAAAATTATGCAAATAGTTCATTGAAGGGCATACTGGCTAGCCCTTGGTTTTCCATGCTATTTCTTGACGGTAGCTTATCAGTGTTCCAGTGAGAGGTGGTATCATTCAATAATGTCTACTAGCAATTGTATTGACTTTAGAATATTGTGCCTCTGGGCTGTGACTTTTGTACAATTCTTTCAAGTAGTATGTTGAACAGATCTCGTGACAGCACGTGACTTAGTCCAAATCCTTTCCTGGCATCAAATGACGTGCTGGTGTAATTATCGACCAACGTGCATTTTCCAGTGTCATCCACGTTTGGCAAAAATGCCAAAGCTAGACCTGGCTCTTTAAATGCAAACATATGCGGCCTGAAAATCAATAAGCAGATGGTGGATACCGGCTTGAAGTTCCTAAGTTGTTTTCCTTCATTTTCCGTAAGGTGAATATCTTTTCGATGGTGGACTTACCAGGCTGAAACCTACATCGGCATCTCGTCTTTCTTTACGGTACGGAGTCTTGTATACCTCTTGTTTCTCGCGGTGTGCTTGCCAACACTCTTTAATAAACCGGATGCTTGGTTGTGGTTGCGGGATACCTGGCACATCAAATGCGGTGTCTGGATAATATTTTGCTGAAAATTTCGTCTCTCGTCTCTGCGCTTGATGTTGGTAGTGTGATTCAATGTCGGCTTCTTGAAACGTTTGGATGTCCAGAATACAAAGATGCATCTTCTGTTGATAGCAATGTGATCAGTCTGGTTGACGGTTTTTTAAGTAGGACTCCTTTCTGGATGTTAATGTCTGGAAAACGTGTTTAAGCTGCGATAATTTTTGACCAGTCGCCTAATCGATCTGCCTGGTATCGTGTGGGCCATGTTTTCAAACTGTACCACCAAAGATGCTTGGGAGTTTGAGCTCATATCAAAATCAATGAATCTTTGATAGAGATTGTCATGAGGCGTTCGCTCAAATATCTGAAGCGTACATTTATTTGTCCAAGTCTGCCTTTGATGTCAAATCAATATTAAGCGCTGTCTTTGTTCCATCATATAAGATGTTAAAATTTTCCATTCTTCTTTTGCCTGATCTATCCGATCGCACTTCTGGCATGGCAGTGATATTCTATTTGTAGCTAGTTGTTCAGCTGCATGTTGGCTGTTAAGACCCCGAATATTCTACTTGCATAGCCGAACGTTTTTGTCTCTTTTCGCTATTTAGACTACTTGTGACACCTAGATTCCATTTCTCCGCCAAAACTTCCGCATTTTTCTTTAATTGGAATATGTGTATACACTGAAGTTCACAAGCTAAATAGTTCATGTGTTTGAGCAGGTCCGAGTTTCCAGTTACATTTGCTTAGACAGAATTTTCATGGATTCCATTCCGCTTGATACAATCCTCGAAACATTTTTTATATTCGGTGTTCGGTATGTCCATCAGTGCTTCCTGCGATTTTTCCATTACTTCCTCTCGGCTGCTGAAACGCGTTCCCCGTAGTGGTTTTTTTAACTCGATTGAACAGACAGAAGTCACAGGGATCCCAATCAGGTGAATTCGGTGGCTGTTGGATGGTATTTGTTGCATTTTTCGTCAAAAAATTACGAATAATGATGGCACTGTGCGGCGGTGCGTTATCATGGTGCAAAATCCATGAGTTTTCAGCCCACATTTCTGGTCTCTTTCGGCGAATTGCTTCACGCAAACGTCTCATAACGCCCAAATACTCGTAATACTCTTTGTTTACTGTCTGGTCTTCTGGCAAAAATTTATGATGCGCTACACGGTTTTAATCCATAAAAACCGTGAGCATTGCCATCTTTTTTGACTGAAAACCACGTGGTTTTTTTGATTGCGGGTCATTTGGTGAACGCCATTCACTTGCCTGATGTCTGGATTGCGTGTCGTCTCCAGTAATGATCCTTTTGAGGAATGTGGGATCGGATTCAGCATCTCTTTTGCGACGTCAACACGGTCTCTTTTTTGCATGAAATTGAGGTCTTTTGCTGCTACACGACGGAAACCCAAATCATTAACTAAAATGTCTTGGACGGATCCATAGGCAATGTTCAAGTCCTCCACTATCTCTCTGTTCTTTAATTTGCGTTTCTTGACCAACATTTCTTTTACATCATCAATGTTTTGAACCGCTCGTGCCACTGGTAAACGACCGTTTTCTTTAGAGAATCGTTGCCGAAACACTTTTCCAACATTTCCAACGTTCGCGCACCATTAAATCCGTTTTTTACGCTTTGGTTGTTGCAAATTTAAATCCATTTCTAAAATTGTAAAAAATCACCAACACACATTCTGTACTTTCTTCACAATCTGTTAACTTAAAAAGGGAAGTCTTCTTCCGCCAGCAAACAAATCATACGAGGAACGCATAGGGCAACATCTTCTTCGTCGCATCCGCGGTCAATGCGCATCAGTACCCTTAATTTTACTACTACGAGTATACATGTTGTTTCTGAACACCAAAAAGCGGGCGAAGCTTGAGTTTTTAAGAACCCAATCGGGCCATTGCTTGATTTCAATTTGTCTGGTCTTGGGCATGTGCACTACAAAAAGTATCTAACGGGCTTATCATCTAATTATTGATCATTTTGAAGATTTTTTAAATTTAACAAAATTCTAACTAAAACAGGTGAAAACGATGGCATTCACATACGTGGCTCAGAGTGCGATCAAAAAATTTTATCAAAAAAGGAGTCAACAGGATTTGTGTTGTCACCAAACTATCCCTATCCTTATATTCCGAAGACGGTTTGTAGGTAAGTTAACATACGAGTACACAGCCCAGCATTTTCTAATTCAAACAACTTATCTAACACATTTTTTCTTACTCTACAGATACTTTATATATGGAATGCAAGATGCCCAACATCTAGAACGAGTTCGCTTAGAGTTCTCAGCGTTTAATATACCCAAAGTAGAACACAAGGACAAGAGCGAGTAAGTTCTATGGGTGCACATATTTTTCATTCAATTTGACTAATAAAATTCTCTTTCAGATCAAACTGTACAGATGGGTATCTGAAAATCTATCTGAAAGGACAAGAAACAGCCGACGCCTATGATAAATTCGACTATGAACTATGTGGCAATGAGACTCAGAGAGTAGTTAGCGATGGTCCACGACTCGCAATGGTCTTTAGCTCGGGTGAATTACAAGGTCGAGGCTTTAAAGGTAAATACATCTTCGAAACGGAATACAAGATTCCTGGGACAGCAGCACCCGATGGCACATGCAGTTTCACCTACATGAGTAATTCCAAGAAGCGAGGTGAACTAAACAGTCCACGTTATCCTTCCAATTATCCATCCGAAACGAACTGCACGTATCTATTTCTGGCCGAGCCAAACGAACAGGTAACCATCGTCTTCGATCATTTTAAAGTTAAGGCGGACAATGCTAACTCAACAGCCGGTGCTTATGGGTAAGATATCTTTCGATTTTCCAATCGAACCAACAATCAGATACGAGCACAATTGCAAATTTATTATCATCTCGTTTTTGTGTGTATGTTTGTTATATATTTGTGAATTTATAGAGCATCGGCTTGCTTTGAAGACTGGCTGGAGATGTATGTCATATACAGAGATAACAATGACCGCTTTCTTGGTCGATATTGTGGTCTAACAGCGCCCGGCCCCGTCGAGAGCCCAAGGGGTGCGGTTGGTCTGAGAATCACTTTGCATACCGATCAAGAAAATGTGGCCAGCGGTTTCAAAGCTCGCTACTACTTCGAAACGACTAAATCAGATGTTGGCGATTGTGGTGGTAATTTCTCGAACGAGGACTCCGGCATAATCACATCACCACACTATCCCAGTAATTATAAAAGTCCGGCCAAGGGTATGGCGTCGATGGCATGCAACTGGTACATGACGGCACGTCCTGGCTATAAGCTGTCGATTAATTTCGAACATTTCTCAGTGGAAGGTGATCCAATGGGTGAGTGTCCACTTGTTGTGTGGTATTTGTGGTTATTGAAAGTGTATTGTTGTTTATTGTCTTTTTCTGTATCTATTTATCCTTTAGCTCGTGGATGTCCTGCGGCGGTACTGAGAATGTGGACTAACGTCGATTCAGAGGCACCACCCATTGAACTGTGCGGTGAGAAACCCCCAACCGAGCACTGGCATTATATAACGACAGGTCAATCGGCAAGAATAAGTTTCACAACCACAGACAAAACTATCGGTGCACAGGTGAGTGTAGTTCAGTGTGATCAACTAAGCGGTAATAATGTTTCAAAAAAAAAAAAAGATGAAAATCAATTTATTCGTTGGATGGGTTCCAATATATTTACAAGTACAATATCTACCGAACGATAGGGAGGTTTGCTTGTTTAATACATATGGTATGTGGCAATATCTACAGTGTAAGAGGGGGCAAAACCGTGAAAAATGTTATTGGAAAAGTTGCAATGTTGTCCAGAAACTGTCAGGAGCATAAGTGTCTGTAATTAATGGTGTTGTTTAGGATTTTCACAGCTTTTTTTCGAATTTTGCATGCATCATTAATTAGAAATCGCGTACATCTTCCTAATGGAGCTATGCACGTGCTACTTTCTCCGGAATGGGGTATAAAGCAGGGTACACTAAGTATACTGTATTCTATAATCTGAGTAGTTTTTCTTTCCTGTGAAAGACATTTGTTTTGACAGTTGAGGGAGAGTTGTCAGTTCTCTTTTGCCTTAGCTTAGACACGGGATATCAGCATTGAGTAATTTTTCTATTTGTATGGGAAGAACTTTGACCAGATGATGGAATTGGAAATCATTAAAAAAAAAAGTGATTGATTTATAAACTCCTCCGTTCATCCTTGTTGTGGAAGACATATTTGTGTAGTACTTCAAAAGGACATTACTCTTCTTATTACGAGCGCAGGTTGCGGATATAGTCTTCGGGTGAGGTACTTTCATGGAAGTAGCCCCGTAATCACTTTGAGTGTTCCATATCATAAATTCGACCTAAATGACCTTTTGGTAAACGACAGCATAAAAACCAGTCTCGTAAGATAAAATACACATTCTTTATTTATTGACTGTGCAATCGACGGCGATTTCTCGGTTTAACTGTCATTTAGAGCGATTCGTTGAGTTGTAAATTAAAATTGTTGGAAATGGAATGATCCTTTATTTTTATGGTTGCGGTAAAAATTAAATTCAATGCCTTTATTGATGAGACGTTGTCTTTCTTTGAATGACTAATTTATGACATCTGCGCTTACACAGTGCAGTTGATTTGTTGCTGGTGTTTTGAAGGAGGAATATGTTTGAAGCATATGGTAATAATATTCTACGAGAACTGCTATTTTGGAAACACGAACATTTCTGAAGAATAGAGCCGTGAATACGAAAACGGAAATGAGAAAGCAAAATCTTCAAGTAACGATTGAATGGTGTCTCGGATAAGAAGTCTAACAAGGACTATGTAGTGAAGTTTATGAGATAAATAAACACCATCACAGTATTTAGCGCCTTAACCATTTTTAAGCTCCCTTTCTCCTTTTGTCTTCGACTTATTCTATCCTTTTTAGAATAGAAGGTATGTACATCGAAAAATTACTTTAACCCTTTAAATAAGGATTTTTTTTACAGATACAAAATCTTTCGTGATGTATGGTATGTATGTACATATATTGGTTGCTTATCCTGCACTTTTTTGTTTATGTATGTCCTGTTTCCCCTATGGGTCCTAGGGCCTCAACTACGCCTACGTGTCATTGGGCACTGTTCCTGGCAATGAGCTTTAGCTTCATCCAACTTCTTCTGCAATTTCCGTAACACCTCCTCAACTGTTTTACACCATGTATTTCTCAGCTGACCCGTTCTTCTACCGTCTGCTGATAGCAAATCCCATTGCATCGCCTAGTTCACTATGGAATTATACCCTCTTCGAAGTCTACGACCAATCCTCTGCCACTTCCACCGTTGGATAGTTGCGCCTATTGGCTCCTGACCCGTTCTCTGGTAAAGATATTCGTTAGAAATGCGGTTAGGGCAGAAAACTCTTAAGATGTTCCATAGGCAAGGATTAACGAACGTTTGTAGTTTTTTGTGATAGTAGCGGTCACCTTCCAAGTGCTGCATCCATACAATAGCACGGATTCAACATTTGAACGGAACAGTCGTAGCTTAGTGTTTAAGCAGAATGCATTGCTTCACCATTTATTATGGGCATCATTCCAAACGCAGACTTTCGTTTGTCGATTCGATTGACAATACCCTGATTGGTTCCACCTTCGGTAGAGACAATACTCCCAAGATATTTGAAGCTCTCTACTCTTTCTACCGGTTGTCCAGCAACGCTAACTTGAGTTGATGAGTTAGTACCGAGGTTGATGATGTCTGAATTGAGAAGTAAGGGTCCAACGAATTCCTCTTTAAAAGAGCTTGACAATCATTCCCTTCTCAACAAGTGAATACAAAAGCTCTGTTGATGTTTTTGGAGCGGCTTGAAGAAGTTCTAGGGGAATACTATCTAGTCCTACCGCCTTGTTGTTATTTATAGCGCGTTGATCGGGCTAGCGATCTCACCTTTACTAGGAGTGGAGGTGCGAATTCGGGAGATTGTTGCTTCGGGTAGCTCAGTTTTATTTGGGTGTACATCTCTAGCGAATACCCGGTTAAGGACCGTAGCAAAATGCTCCTTCCATCGCTTGAGCTGATCTTCAACCGAAATTAGTATGGAACTATCTAAGCCTTTCACCGGATGCTGGCTTGAGTGATAACCACCTTTCACCTCTTTGGTGATTCTTGAAACGATTCTGCTATCACACCTGCGCGCTGCTTCTTCTGCTCCTGTGACCAGGCGTTGATATAGTTCCGTTTTTCCGGCTGTCCGCTACGCTGCACTTTTCTCAATTTGTTTGATACACGGACTCTAGCTCGTTCTACAATATGAGCTTCAAGTAGCTTAGGTTCTTTAATTCGTATTTAGGTATCCTCGGTAAGCCACGTGCTATATTTTGCCTGACATCCACCAACAATTCTTCCCGCCCCAGACGTCAAAACATTTCTTAGATGGTTGTCGGCAGTGAGCTGCTTATTGTTTCCAATCCTAGCGAAAAGTTATCCCTTAGTTGTTGTCGTACTAAGGGATCTTTACCCGGACGATGTTATACCTAGGCATTCTGGTGATATTGCGGAATCTTTGAGCAGATAGAGTACACGTAACAGTAGCTACCATTAGGTGATGATTTTGTTGCTCACCTTTTAATTTAGGTCGCCCATCACGAAGACGATATCTCCGTTCTGCGTTGCGTTGAATACGGCGCTAAGCTGATTATAAAAGTTATCTGTCTCATCTTCAGTCGAGGTATTCGTAGTCCGAAATCTGGCCGATAAGATCCTATCACCATATGTGTGCCAGGAAATTAAGCCTATGCATCCTGTTGATGCAGAGTAGAGTAGTACAGTGTTACACGTTGGGGATTGGTACTCTCCCCCGTCTGACCATCTTACTTCACTTACTCCCAATATGTCCAAGTTATGTCGAAGGAACTCTCGTTCCAATTGGAGGAATTTGGAATTTTGAAGTCCTTTGCTCCCGGAGTCGAGGAGCGCCCTCGGGCGACATTTTAAGTCGAGTACAATAGCCAAAAGTCGTCATCATTCGGTCATTCCTTATCCGAGGCGTAATGTCGATTTCCGTAGCGGGAATTTTTCGGTAACTCAGGTTGCTAACCCATGTTACATAGACTAGACCTAGGACATGGAACTTCCATGGCGTCTTATGTTTTACTGATTCTTTGTACACATGCTACGATGTCAGTTCGTCAATTGCCGATCCATACAACTTCTTTGGTATCTTGTCATTTACAAATCAAACATCAGTTGTTGTTGAAGCCGTAATTACCCTTTCCAACTTTGAGCCATCAGGATTTGGTAATAATATTCAATTTATCATAACTGTGCCCACTAAATCAAACTTTTCAGTTTGCGCCAAGGCTACGGAAGTGAAAAACCGATCGCAACGCTTAATGCCCGCAGGATTCAGGATTGCTAAACCCAATTTCCTCACAAGCCGTTCTCCAAGAGTAGCTTCGGGCTGATGTATTTCTTTTGCAGAGTAAATGTCAAAAGCATAGCTGTATCCAGTTGTGGAATCACATGGTTGCCAAATCTTGATGCTTCTTTTGATGGGTTTCATTGGGTTGTATTGCTTCCAAGAAGACCTGCCTTTGAATTTTGCAATGGCTTCATCAATCGATTGGAGCAATTCTTCAGACACGAAACCATTTCATCAACGTAGTTTGTTTTTGCAGCGTCTGATTGCTTTTCTGGGTTTTCATGAAAGAAGTAGAAACCTCTCAGCTTATACAATTTTTTATAGGTTTATTGCCCAAAGACAAGTTTTGTGACCAATACACTCACATGTGTGATAGTCGGATGTAAGACTTGACCAAGTATACACCGACAACAACCATAATTTAATTTTTTTTCATCTACAAGTACTTAAGGCCAACAGATGTAGGAATATTAAAAATATAAATTAAAGAAGAAAAAAAATTAATCTTTTGATTTAATGATAAAATTAAAAAACAATTATAAAAGTTAATTTCTTTTTAAAACTCTCTCTAGATAGAGACAAGTCGATGAGTGAATATACATACTTCATTGAAAGCTAGTATGGCTCTTGAAAGAGGTCCATTTTGGACATAGTTAGTTCTGTGGTTAATTTCTAATAGAAGGTGCCTAGTTCTTAAAGCTCTATTTGGTGCATAAATAGGACCATTGAGAGAAGAGTAGGACATCTAATGTGGTAAGAAAGTATATCTCTCATAAACATTACATCATGAAAATACCGCCGTGATTTTAAGGATATTATTCCGAGTAAAAGACATCTGGCCCTATACGTCGGTGAAAAGCTCGAATTCATTTTGTAAAAGATGTGTTTTGTAAATCCGATGTTTGAATTTGCTTTGGAGACAACGTAATCATTGTGAGATCTAAACGAAAATTTCTTATCAAAATTACACCCAAATCCTTAATTTCAAAAATACGTTTTAAGGAAGTCGGATTAATAGAGTAATTAAATTTTGTTGTTAACGAACATCTGGAGTAGGACATTACGTAACACTTTTTTATATTCAAATCAAGACGATTTGTCTTACACCAGTAAACAATATTATCAAGATCCGATTGAATCAAAAAACAATCTTCTATACTCTTAATTCTTTTAAATATCTTAAGATCATCTGCGTAAAGGAGACAATCACAATCTTTAATAACTGAAATAAGGGCCTAGATGGCTTCCTTGAGGTGATTGATTTTGAAATGTTTATCCCAATTTTAACTCGTTGAGTGCGACCAATAAGAAAAGATGATAACCAGCGAAGGATTTCAGAGTAAAATCCAAGGAATCCCAATTTGTTAATAAGAATTAAATGGTCAACCGAGTCAAAAGCTTTACTGAATTCAGTATAAAAAGCATCAACCTGAACTTTGTTTCCCATCTCCTTCAAAGTATAAAATGAGAATAAGGCCAGGTTAGTAACTGTAGACCGACCGGAAACAAAACCATGCTGAGCTTCAAATAAATATTCTTTTGTCAAAAACTCAATTCTGGATTTGACAATACTTTCAAATAGCTTTGGAATCACTGAAAGCTTGCAAATGCCACGATAGTTTTGAATATTATTTTTATCGCCTGATTTACGAGTATAAATAGGCACCAAGAATGAAACCTTCAACTTGTCAAGGAGGACGCCATTTTAGAGCGACCTGTTGAAAATATGCCACAGTGGAAATGGGATAGATTTGCTACAAAATTTAGGAATAATGGCAGGAATACCATCAGCACCACAATTTGAAGTTGGTTGCAGTGACTTAAGTGCCGGAAGAACTTCTTCATAGCTAAGTTGTAGAGAACCAACATTTACAGAACTGTTAACGAGTATTTCAATTCTCACTATTCCAGGCGAAGATGCGTTTGAAAAAACGGACAACGAAAAACGAAACAAACAGTTTATGTGTCGTATCAATGTCAAATGAATCAAAGCCTTTATAATACATAGTATTTGGGATACCGGCGGATTTACGTTTCAAATTTATGAAATACCAGAATGATCTACCATTCTTCTTCATACTGCGTTCAATAGTTTGGTTCATGTTGGTTATTAGTTCAAAAACAACACTATACACGAAGGTAAACTTATAATTAGTACATTTAACATTTAAAGAAAAGAATGCTTATTTAAAATTAAAGAGAACAGTAAGAAAATACATGTAATAAATAAAAGAAAACAAAATTTTGAGTTAATGAAAAATTAAGCGCATCCAAGAAAGAGAGAAAAGAAAACGATTTATTAAAACAAGAAGTTGAATCAGTTCAAACTGGAGAGGTATTCGAAACAAGCTGTTAAGAATTTACGGCGTTCGATTAAGGACTTCACACGAATGCGTAGATCATTCCAGAGCTTAACAGTATAAATGAAAAATTGCCTGCGTGATGTTAAGCAGGTGAATGTGGCAGGACGCAAGACTATGTAGCGATTTGATGAACATAAATGAATTTTGTTAAACAGGTAGAACAGGTTAGGTTCCTTCACTTGAATAGTTTTGAAGAGCAAAGCACAACAACGATATTTTAAAAAAGTCTCTAAGTCACATCCAAGGAGTTAACGAGCTTCAGATGAAATATGATCAAATCTACGAACATTAAAAACATACCGCGCAATTGAGTTGAAAGCAACTTTTAGTTTTTGAAATGAGTACGAGTCCGAATCCGCAAACTGTTCACAGCTGTATGATATTATGGATATTATTAGTGCCTTTACCAATTTAAGTTTGACTTGAGTAGGTAAAATTGTTTTTGTAATGGATAATCCACATAGAGACGCATATATTTTACCAGGTTAACGTACTCAACTTGCGAGGAATTTAAAAGGATAGGGGGGAAATCAGGGAGATGGAAAATGGAGGGTAGATCATTTATAAAAAGAGAGAACAATAATGGACCAAGAATAGATCCTTGGGGAACACCACGATTAACAGGAAGAAACAAAGACAGTTTATTATTACACGAAACAGCTTGCAAGCGATCAGTCATATATGAATAAATTAATTTACTAGATGTGTCAGAGAAGTTAAAATATGTCGTAAGTTTATCACAGAGAATATTCGGATTTACACAGTCAAGTCAAGAAAAGTCAAGTAGCGTTATCACAGTTGTATAATCAGCGTCTATTGCTTGTCTTACATCGTCAGAAACTTTAAGTAAAGCTTATGTACAGCTATGTCCGCACCGCAACCCTGACTGCAGAGGATTAAGGAGCTATTTGTCTTTAATAAACTCTTTTATTTGGTAGCTTACAATCGATTCAAAAGCTTTGGATAAAAAAGGGAGGATAGGTATAGGTCGGTATTCAGAGTTTGTATCTTTTTTAGGAATCGGTATGATTTTAGACTGTTTACAGGCTAACGGGTAGGTAGATGTCATAATAATGGTGTTAAAAATATGGGCGATGTAAGGAAGTATAAGAGGAAGGAGATTTTTTATGAGGTCAGGATGAATATTATCTAGTCCGACTGACCTGCTTTTGATAGCACATTATATATTATTATTGTAGTACCTCAGCTTAGCGGATTTAATAAGGTTAGTTACAATGTTACGATTAAATTTAAAACATCTAAGCATTTCGTCACAGACGAAACGTTTTCAACGGCGATATGATACGAGTACATCTCTCTTTTTAATTGCTCTAAGAATGTCATACGAAAGCCAAGGCCAGCTGTGCGGCTTTATAACACGGGTCTTAATTGGAACATGTTTGTTAAAAAGGTAGTCAATAGCATTGGTTAGGAATTAAATTTTCAAATGTCAAGTAGATTGAGTACCAATCAATGGACGAACAATCGCTAAAAAGACTTTCAACGTTGACATTGCGAAAATCACGATACTGGATGGACTGAGACGCGTATTTAGGAAAGGGTAAGTCAAAGGCGGCAAAGACGAGATCATGATATGAAAAAACGGGGACAGATAATTGGCTAGAACATTTAACAAGGCTAACATCACTTATAAGAAATACATCTAACAGAGACGGCATACAATTTGGCTTAAAGTGCGTTGGTTCAGTAACGTTTGCGAAAGAAAGGCCAAGAGAGTTCATAGAAGTTCTCAAGCTACTAGATGAAGAGTGGAGAAGATTTATATTTAAATTACCACAAAGAATGAATTTAGGTGCTAAGTGACATATTTCTTCAACAATTGGGGATATAACGCGCGAGTTTGCAATGTGCGGTGGCATATTAAATGTTCCGATAATGCATCTATTTTCGCCATTGAGGATATCGATGAAATAATAGTCACAAGACTGGGTGCCGTCAGAGCACTTGATAAGGCTAGAGCTAATGTATTTTCTCACGTATATAGCAACACCTCCTCCAGTGAAGTGAGTTCGATCAGCTCGGTAAGGCTTTTTAAATCCTCTTAGGGAAAATAGGCTACTTGATAAATTGGGGTGAAACCAAGTCTCAGATACGCAAACAATGTCAATTAAACTGTTCTCAAATATCATTTTGAACTCATCAAATTTATTAACAAGACTTTGTGCATTAATGTGACAGATACGAGTATGAAGGCCATTTCGACTTTTGCAAAGAGTGTTTAACAAAAAATAATTTTTTTCATTTATGCTGCCAGAACTAGTGTCATTGCTGCTGCTCATGGTTATACCTACAACACACAACGAAGTCGCAATCGAACGCAGACAATTTTCCAACATTTATTTTATATACAAGCGACAAAGAACAGAAAAAAACCAATGTGAACTGAGATAACTTTAACATTAATAAATGAAGTTAAAAGAAACAAGTTAAGTTAAGACTCTTGGTGCGAAAAAGAAGAAAAAGTTAAGAATGTACGAAATCAAAATAAAAGAAAATTTGTGCATACAAAAATAATTAATAACGATTTTCATAATGAATAATATTGTTGACGTCAGTCCCGACAGCATTCGTAATTGTTATGTAAAAATTTGTTCAACGATATAAAATTCGTACCAAGATTTTTAAACGTGTTATAGTCACTTGGATTATTTGAATTTTTAAATTTTTTAAATGCTTTGGTTTTTAAGTTTTTTAAATGACTTAAATGTTTATTGTACTAAGGCGGCTTGGTTAACACACAATTTCTGGACATAGGGACATATCTAGCAAAACCATCTTCTAGTAATTCAATGAAATGTTTGTACATATTACTCAAATGTGACTCAGAAAACTCATTATTCCAATTTAGATTTGATAGGAAACTATTAAGTTCATTAAAGTTAGTTTTCATAAAGTTAAATTTAAATTTACTTTTTACATTGGAATTATCAGGTTTAAAGTATGTGTAAAATTTTATATCAATAAACAATTCTTTATGATTAATAGATTCACGTAACCAGGAAAGCGGGGGATAACAACGTGAGCTTTAAGTTCATCTCTAATAATCTCTATAATTGAAGCATGAGCTGAATTAGATTGCTCAGACCAAATCCAGTTAATACAGTGAGATTAAAGTCACCAAGAACACAAATGTATTCTGATGGGGAGCAATTATTATAAATAAATTCAATATTGTTCATATGTTTCTCATAGCAATCAAACGAGCTATTAGGTGGAACATAGCTTACGATAAAAAACAAAGAAACAATTGTTCCACGTCATTAGAAGACAGATCGACTTTTTTCCCTCCAAAGCATTTCCTAGCAGCAATAATTATTCCTCTACGCTGATTAGCATCTTTACATCGATCACGTCGAAAAACATCATAAAATTTGTTGTGAAATATTTCCGTTGAATATACATACATATCTTCGGATATAACCAGCTTTCAACAATTATAATTATATCATAATGTGTGTGGCTGATCTTATAAAACAAATCCGCAGTCTTCGTACGAATTCCACTAGCATTATGAAGATATACTTTCAAATTACACTTACAGGTCGGCAATTGTGCGAGTGTTTCGTCACATCTAGAGCAGACCTAGTTTTTTGAATTTACTACATCAGCTTTTGCTTTAAATAAAAACTTCTCACTTTTACTCCACTTGGCCAAAAAGATTCTATATAAACCTTTTTAGAGAGTTCCAAAGGAACATCAATTTTAAAGTTAACAAACTTTAGTGTAGAGTTCGTATCGCTTCGCTTAATTAATTTATAGCACAATGTCAAAGAAGAGTCAATTTCATGTGTTTTTGACATGTACTCACGAATTTCATCGGTCGTTGTAGATGACGAAAACCTACCAATTTAGCACTCTCGCGTGAATCACATTGCTCATGAGTTTTGTGACCGCTAAACGCGTTCCGTTGCATAATTTTGGTTGATTGAGATTGCGAAGCATGATGACGACTTAACCAACCTTCAATTGTAAATTGTGCGGTGGCAAGCCAGGCACATTCAGTGAATTCAAAAACCCAGTTGGATAGTTGGTTGCTTCGCCTTCGTTTGATTTGATTTTGAATTGTGCAGTTCAAGTGATCTACATCCTTGTTCTTTACCGATAAAATTGCTCTTTCACTCAAGCAATAATAGTTTTTGTGGTTAACAATGACGTTCGGAAACACTTTGTTGCTGAGCTCCTCTTTCGTTGAGACGAAATTGCAAAAATTCGGCGGGAACGATGCGTCGACAGGAACACGACCATTACCGATAGTTAGCAGTTGATTGGAGAGCACTTCGGCAGATGGATCGTTTAGTAATGCAACTCGCATGTTTGTCGTCAGCTGAAGTTTCTTCACATAACGCCACAATGTCGATTACGCGATTTCGTCCTAAGCTGCAAAACTGCCTTGTTGTCCATAGTTGACGACATAAGGAAGTCGCTGGATAAAAAATTTGTAGCGTTTTTGGTACTTTTAGACTTCCCCAAAGCTTTTAATACGGTGAATCACGTTCTGCTATGTCGAAAACTTCAGAGCATGTACTATTTTACAAAAGAGTCAGGAAAGCTAATGTACTCTCACTTAGTAAAGAGATTGCAATGTATTGTGGTTAACGCGAAGTCTTCCGGTTTCCTTAAAGCTTCGTGCGGCGTTCCATAAGGATCAATACTCAACCACCGTAACTTCCTGAGCTTAAAGCATACAAAATCTAAAGCCCTTGCCATAAATAGGAAAGGACAAGACGTTTCACCCTTGCCGCCGATCAAACTTGGTCAAGAACTCGTCCCATATGTCAGAACTGTTAAAAACCTTGGACTAATCTTTAATGGAGGTCTTCGATTGCTCTGTTCAATGAAATTGTTTACACCACCTACAATAAGGAAAATGCTGTCAACAACGCTCTTACTGCCAATTTTACTATATGGATGTGAGGTTTATAGTAAGGTTGATTGTAAAGTAAAATAAAAGAAGGCTTAATGTTATCTACAACAATATCACTCGCTATGTGTATGGACTTCGAAAATTTGATCACGTATCAGCTTATTCAAAAGGTCTCGTCGGCTGCTCATTCGACAACCTCTTAGTTTTACGCTCCCTATCTTGTTTGCATGATATAATATAGACAATCAACCTGAGTACCTACTTTGTAGATTACCGCATTCGCAAAGGACTTTCGATTTTATTCCAACAACATACTCATGCGTAACCTCGGAATGCCAGTTCTTTGTTTATGGTGTCCGCCTGTGGAACTCCTGAGGACTAAGAAACACGAACAACTTTAAATCGCTACTTTTGAGGCACTATAATTAGGAACCCTTTATCTTTTAAGTTCTGTAGTTTTTTCATAGGGTTCCATATTTCTATTTAAAATTTGGTAACTTAATATTAACGCTTTCACTAATTTATAAGATTCATCTTAATGTGCACAGCGATTTAAATATAAATATGGTATATAAATATAAATATAAATAGTAGACCCAGGAATTTGAGTCGGTCATCATTGGGCTAAAGGATATAGTGGTCAGCCGATAGGAGTTTGCGCATAACGAATCGTAGGAATCTGCCTTGGACAGCTTCGATGCGTAGAGTATGGAGGACCATACCTGGCCGGCATATTCGGGAATTGGCCTAACAAAAGTGGTGTACAGGGATTTTGTGACGTAAGGGTCAGAGAGCTCTTTGGACCTTTGTTTAATAAGCCAAGCATGAACCTAGCTCTGCTAATTATGGAATCAATGTAGGTGCGGAAATTGAGTTCAGTATCACAGATAACGCCAAAGTCCTGCATTTAATTCCGAAACTACGGCTTGGGTTGATACAGTACATTTGGTCAGGAAGTGTTGAACGCTTCCGGGAATATGAGTTGGCAACGCCATTTATTTATGTTGAGGTCAGGGAAGTTTCTGTGGCACCGTGTTGAGAACCTATTGATATCGTCTTGTGCAGGCTGAGACCTACATATATGTGCGAGTACTCGTATATGTGAGTTCTTTATAGTATTAACAACATCATTAGCAGTCAAAATGAAAACTAATGGGCCAAGGTGACTACCTTGTGGAACACTTAATTGGTCCAGACAAATGAGAGTGAATTAAGAGAGTGATTAAGTGGTTAAAGTAGAAGATAGGGAAAAGTAAAAGTGGTTGAGATAACCGATTGGATCGTGAATTGTAATTGTATTGAATAAAGCGTTTGTATTGAAAGGAATAAGTTCAATCCTTTGGACCCACACAAACAATTTACAATATGTATGATTTTATCAAAGGGCTTGGTAAATAATAGTAAAAATAGTAATATTTGGTAGTGGTTGGTCTGAGTTAAAGAAATCTATGTTGGTTCGGTGCTAGGATAAATCTGCAATGAAAGAGCATTGCACCATGAGGTGGTTTTATCGAGTACAAAACTGAAATCAACACTATTGAAAATATTGTTGAGTTTATTATAATTTGTTTTACGGAAATTGAAGTGGAAGTTTCTAATGGGGTAATAGAATTGTTGATGTCATATGAGAAAATAACAAGCAGGGGAGGATACAGATGGTCTAATTTGGAGAGAATAAGTTCACACTCACGGGCAGCATAATTTACAGCGCCAGATATAAAGATCAGGTCTATATGTCTGCCCATAATGTTAGAAATACCATTTATTTGAAAAAGGCCTGAGTTGGAAAGGCAGTCAGTAAAGAGGATTTCTTTATCTGAAACAGCATTTGGGGCAACAAGATTTTTTTTTTTTTATAATTGGCTCGCGCCCAAGGGGTTCTTGTACCCTTAAAATGTTTGTACACAGCGCATGCGAAGGAAATTTAGGAAGGAAGAAAAGCGAAGTACCGATGTACAATACATTGTTTTTAAATGTTTGCAAGTTATAACGACCAGGAAACACAGAGTTAGGCAGGGCTTTCCATAAGCGAGTTGTACAGCTTAGGAAAGAATCACGATATTTTAGAGTACGTCCGAAAATGGGCTTGAGGGTATACTGATGAGCATTCATAGCGAGACGGGTGTTACGGTTGAAAGTTTGAATGGGCGGAATGCTACTGGCGATTTCAAGGGAGCACTGGTGGTGAATATAGCGATAAAACAAAGTGAGACAGGATACATTACGCCGGTGTTCGAGGGTGTCAATTGATTGACTGATATTAGTATCATCAATTAGTTTTATCGCACGGTTTTGAATCCGATCTAGCAGGTGCAGAGATGTTTTAGGAGCACCTGACCAGATGTGGGCATTGTACTCCAGTTTTGGGCGGATAAATGCCATATATATTGTTGCCAGATCAGAGGGGGTAAAATATTTCTTACATCGCTTGAGGAAACCCAGACATTTCGCAGCATTTTTGGCAACATCGAATATGTGGTCATTGCAACATAAGTTGTCACTGACACACATACCGAGAATGGAAAGTTTATCAGTTTCGACCATGCAAGTGCCATTCATGGATAACGGCTGAGTATTTGAATTTCGTTTTAATGACAGCAGACAGCATTGAGTTTTGGAAGCATTAAATTCTACTCGATTGATAGTTCCCCAATTGGTTATGCTGTTAATGTCGGAATTTAATGAGCTTAGCATACGCTGATGTTCCCGTTCTACAGCCGGAGAGAAGGGACGTAAGTGCAATGGATCTTTAGGAGGATAGAGAAGAACGTTCGCCTTTTTTAGGGACGGGCTGGACAAATGCTGTTTTCCATCTGCTCGGAAAGAGTCCTAAAGAGTAGGATTGATGAAAAAGCTTACGCAGTGGTTTTGCCAGCGTAGAAGAACACCTTTTCAGAAGAAAGGGAGATATACCATCTGGACTAGCGGATTTATGCATGTTGATTCAACGCACTCAAATGTAGGCGGGGACAAAGCACAATTTGGGAGTGTTGAGCTAGCCGCAAAGTGTGCAGCAAGCAGATTGGCCTAGTCCAAAGAGCTGACAGCTGGAATGTCATTGTAAATGAGCGTTGGGATGGAGGATGAGGCAGAATTTCTAATTCCAAAAATTTTTACTGCCTTTGGGACATTGCAGTATTTTTTGCCTCAGCTTTTGGTCGTATTTTTTTCACACGCTTGAGAGAGACGTTGCAGTCATTTCGGGCTCGTTTAAACTGTTTTCGGTTTTCCTCTGTCGGCTTGGTCTTGTAGGACCGAAAAAGCAAAAAAAGATAAGATTCATCGTCGGACTGAGTCCATAGGAAATGAGGGAGATTAAAATTGCCAGGATCTATTTTATGATACCGTCACCGGGATTAACAATATAAAAGGGAGTCAAACGTATTAGTCTCAAGCTGATAGCCACGAATTGGTTGGGAGGTCGAATGTAACCGCAGAGTATATATAATCGGCGCTTGGAGACAGTAACTTTAACAGCAATAAATTCGAATTCAGTTGTTACTGATTTTATAACAACTTGAGTATCAAAATGACCGTGAATTGAGAGGAGGACCCATCAATCTCTAGAGAATCATCGTTCTCAAGGTCATCATCACGAAGCATTCTGAATGCTGGTTCAATCAGTTCTGAATTTTTGATATCAGATATTTGATTCATTTCGATCAAAGCAAAAATAGCAAAAATAGCAAAAATAGCAAAAATAGCAGTTAGTTCTTTTCTGCAACCGCCTTACATTTTGGTAATAAAGTTCTAAGCTTTTGTGTGCGGTATTGATGAGTGGATTAGGAACGATGGTAATTTTTAAATCTAGAACAGGTTTTTTTGCAGGTTTACGATACGTTTAGAGGTAGCGTGGGAGGCATATGAGGAGGGTTCGTTAGCAACATCTGTGCGGGAGATGTTGAAGTTCTTATGAAAACTCACGAAAATTTGTCGAAGTTCTTTCGAGTCGGTGGATAGTCGGTCTTGTTGGATTGAGTCTTGTTAGAGTCTTGAAATCGATGCAGATAGAGTCGAGTTTGTCATGCAAATAAGTAAGGTATAGGTGAACATTTTGGTAAATTCTGCGGTCTCTTAAGCGGGAAAGGACATAGCAGCCGTCGTCACCGATATCGGCTAGTTGCTTAGCAAGCTTTACATTTGTTGAGCAATAGTGTCTACGATAGGAGATGGAGGGGTGAAGAATCGGTTCTGTAGATAAAAAGAGGGAAATGTTCCCACCTTAGAACTCCAGTTAGAGTCACTATGAGAAGTCGAGGATTGTTTACTCGGCTCGGGATTGTAATTTAAAATGGAGGTGGCAGTATACTTTTGACTAGGTTTACTTTTAGGTTTAATACTAGGATTAGAATTAGGATTCACATTTGGCATGTGTTTCCCTTTATTTTTCTTATGGTTCACTTTTCTTAGCTTCAATTCGCCAAGTTGAATGATTTCTGAGGAGGGGTTGCAAAAAACCCAATGCGAAAAACTGCAGGAAGTACCAAATCGAGAGATTGGTACGTGTTGACTTTGTTTAGTCGTGTTGGTGATAGAGTCGCTTGATGTATGATTACAGCATTCTCAAGTATTTCAACTACCAGAGATGTATTATGCATTGCGCTCGATTAAGACTGTAGCTGTAGGAGGAAGTCATCAATTTTGTTGAATGCCGATCTGATGTTATCAGCAATGTCGCAGACAAGTAGAATAGATGCTGGGACGTCATGGCTCACTTCATTCACTTTGCACATAATATTAGTTAAAATTGGGCCAGGAGCAGGAACGTTAATGTTTGAAAAACCCTGAAAATAAATATCGATATCGGACCTGGGAGAACTCAAAACGTTAGATGCAAGGCTTAAGAACCGATTTTATACTAGAGTTAATAAAACTTTTCATCTCATCAGTGTTGAAATTGTCAGATGACTTGAAAGTTCTGTGAAATGTGCCAGTTGCTTATTTAAAATTTTAAATTGGGACTTTTAGATTTTTATGGATTGATCGATGGTGCTGGAGAGGTCCTCAAACCTTTTGGTGATGTCGTTAATCTTCGAAGATTGTTTTTCAAGTCTTTTCAAACATATTTCGCTACTATGAGAAAGGGGATAAGTCAATATTTATCGAAAGTGGAGTAATGTCAAATTCGGGACCTAGATATATGACAATCAATACGCCGTGTAAATCGGGTTATTTGCTGGAGTTGTAGAAACTGAGATTGAATTTAAATATACCCCTATTGCTACGATTCTAATTCGAAAATTTGAAAATACTTTTTTCTATGCTTTAAACCTTTTTTCATGCGCAGTATTCCGTCCGCCCGTCAGTAGTAGACTGTCACTTAAGGAGTCACTAAGGCACTCACATCGCGAGCATTATATGGAACGGAGAGATTTCTTTGCATTCGCCGGAAATTGTTTTTATAGTATTTGAGATAAATAAATCGATATTTTGCTCAAACCGACACAGAAAGCATGATACGATACGTTGAAATTGGGACACGTCCAATTAGTTGGACAGGTAGATCTGAACTAGTGGTACGAAGGTATGACAGATTTTCAGAACGCTATAAAGCATTTCTTGGATGTACATAATGTTACATCAATAATGATGTCAATATTTGAATGAATTCCAGAAAATGTATTTTTTTTTACACAGGATCATTATACGAGTAAATAAATCTTCTCCATGTTTACATGAAAAATAAGAGTTTTCTCGTTGTACTTTAAACTTAAATATAACCTCCCATAAATGCCTACATACTTCCCGATTGTGGTTCAGCCACGAAATAAAACCATGGAACCCTATATCTATGGATAGAGGACTTAAAAATCAAAAATCCTGAAATAAAAGGTCTTTCACAAGTGGCACCTATATGTTTTTTTTTTTTTAAATAAAACATGTAAATACTTTTTTCTGGTATTTTTATTGTTACAAAAATATGGCTCTTAACAATTATGTGTGAAAAATAACATCATTTAAATTTCCACCATGAGCACGTCTACAGGTTCTCATACGAACATTAATGTCTTTAAGGACTCGCTCACATATTACCAATAAATCGACCTGGAAACTTTGACCGCAATAGTTCAATGCTTGCACGTGTTGAATGACTTGTAGCTCCATCGGATGAAGAGTATCAAAAGAAAAGGCATGGCACGACTCGAGTTGTTCAGAGGCTGTCAGGGTTATAGAAATATTTTTTGGGTCCTACAAAACCAACACGATAGAGGAAAACCGGAAAAAGTTCAATCGAGCCAGAAATGACTGCAAGGCCTTTCTTAAGCGTGTGAAATTCCAATACGACAAAAGACTGAGGCAAAAATACTGCAATGTCCCAAAGGCAGTAAAAATTTTTGTCATTTACAATGACATTTCAGCTGTCAGCTCTTTGGACAAGGCCAATCTGCATGCTGCACACTTTGCGGCCAGCTCAAAACTCCCAGATTTTGCTTGTCCCCGCCTACACTTGAATGCGTCGAATCTTTAAAAGGACAAATCTACTTTCGCACTCGTGTAGTAGCAAGAGTACTTAAAGATCCAAACATACATAAATCCTCTGGTCCAGATGGTATATCTCCCCTTCTTCCGAAGAGGTGTTCTTTCACGCTGGCAGAACCACTTCGTAATCTTTTTCATCAATCCTACTCTTTAGGACTCTTCCCGAGCAGATGGAAAACAGCATTTGTCCAGCCCGTCCCTAAGAAAACTGGAATCTTCTTCCCTCACTTCCTACAGACCCATTGTACTTACGTCCCTTCTTCCCAAGGTCATCGAAGCGCTGATAAACCATCAGCTAATGAAATATCTCGAAACACGAAAATTTCTCAATGACCGGCAACAATATGGTTTTCATAGCAACAGGTCCACTGGTGATTTGATGGCATGTCTCACCGAAAAGTGGAACCAAATCGTACATCAATCTGGCGAAAGCAAGATAGTTGCATTTGATATTTCTAAGGCATGCGACATAGTTTGGCATCGGATTTTTTTGTCGAAAATGCGTGCTTTTAGGATGGATGACGCTCTTCTTCAATGGATTAGAAATTAC